>CM062804.1:557621495-558221495 GCA_031772625.1 Pinus tabuliformis | reverse complement strand
AGCTACAGCCTCCTAAGAGAGATTTAGAGCTGGTGCAAAGCTGGATTCATCTTTATTGAGCAAGAAAAGAATAGTTACATCAAAACTGTCCACAAGGGAAACTTGAAAATGTGCTGAAAGCAAAGCTAATCTACTGCCTAAAAGTCGAACTACAAACTAACTAACTTCTGCCTACAAAATGAATAACCATTGGCTACAAAATGAATAACCACTAGCTAACCAAAATGAGGCCCTAAGCCTTCTTATTTATACAAATTGAGGACCCCAACAGTCCTCCTAAACTTTAGGGACTCGGTTGCCCAAAACTTGTAGTTAACAACAGTCCTACTTGACTTGCTTGGATGCCCTTGTGTTAATTGATTTGGTGGCACTTGAACTCCGAGCTGATGGTGGAGAATTTGAGGTAAGGGCCCATAAATGAAGGGGACACCCTCCTACAAATCCTCTCCCTTGTTCTCCCACGAATTTGGCTGCCAAGTGCTCATTAAAACCTTCAATTTTGTCTCCAAATTGACCAAAAAGGCTACACAAAGCACACATTAGACTTGTTGGCATAATGACTAACCCAATTCACTCTATTAGCATAAATATAATAAAAAACATGCAATAAACTAATGAGAATGGTGGATTAAGTCGAATTAGGAGGTTGAATGAGCCCAAATAAATCATCCATTTTTGGGACTCATCATCACCCCCCTACTGAAAGTGTTGCTCATCCTCTGAGCAACCAATCTATCTCCTCATCTTTGATGGCCCTAGTGACCTCCCTGTCATCCCAAGCTTCTGAAGTGATTTCCTCTTCTCGGTCATGAAACCATGCTTTTCTCTCTACTTCTTCCCACTGCCTGCTCCTTTTCCTAGAGAATTCTCAGCCTTGGTATGATTGTGCAAGTATATTCAATCATATGAAAGGAGATGAAACCAGTGGAGGATGGAAGAAAAGAGTGGTTGCATGCCTCCTCAACAGACTTCAAGCTTCAAATCCCTCTTCATAATTGATTCTGGCCTGCCCAACGGCTCTACAGGATGTTTCTGGTAAAAATACAGAACTTCCTGTAGAAAGTCCTGTAGCTTCCTGTAGAAGGTTGAACCATGACTAAATTGTGTCCGAACCCTGAAAAAATGAGTGTTCATGGAGGGGATGGATGTGAGGATGCTTGGGAACTTGGTAGGGACCCTTCTGCTTGTGTTGGGAGGCCCCCTTTCCGCATTGTGTTCCTGCAACCTACAACAGTTTCCAGGGATTAAACTATTGTTTCTTCCAACACTTCTTTTTTGGATGGACAGTTCAGTATCATAGTTTCCCAGATGATGAGCAGTTTAGTGGCAGCATTCTTCAAGTGCATGATTGGGTCCTGTTACCCCTCAAAATGCAGATGCGTTTTGATCTTTGCAGAGGCATTCTTTCCAGCACACAATAACTTCATATACAGGGTGATATTAGAAAATGAAGTAGTAGTATTCCCGAGTAGCAGATGGACACAATAAGATAAATCCAATGTTTTTATAAGTCCATATGTTTGAGATGTTTTATTCAGCATAGGAAGGCACCTTGAAGATTCTGGGAGATATTTCAGATTTGGAAAAGTTCAAATCAGATTTTGAACAGGGTGCAGAATTATACCAGCTTACAGAGGAGCACTTCCATGAGACTTTTGACTTTTTTTTTCCCTTTTTTTTTGTTGTTTTTGAATCAAAGTCATTGTCTAAACCAACACATATATTTCAATATGTATGGTGCAAGATTTGCAAACAAATCAGCAGTTATGGAGGATTATAATACATGTAGAAAACACAAATATGAGCGTTTTCTTTTATTGGAGTTGTTCTTGTATGATTGGGCAGATTTGAAGTTGAAGAGACACTGTTTTGAGAGAAGAGGATGATGTTTTCCCATCAGTTCCAGATCAAAAAATGAAAGGCATTTTTTGTTGGTCTATGTAGCCCCTGATTTCACATGTCTAGGTGCAGTTCTTTAGCCAATTTATATGGTATTTGAGTGTTGTTTGAAGAGGAGCATATGAGGCGCTTTCTGGAAGACCAAGCACAATATCTACACCAGGAGATGGGGCACGTCCGTGATAGGAGTTATAACTAGCAGCCTGGGCACATTTTCCAGGGTTGTTATGTGCCTTAGTTACAACATAAAAGGAAGCATTCTTAACCATTGTTTCTGATGCCTGCTGACTAGGTAGAGGGAGCGCACTACTTCAGATCTGCTTTACCCATTTGTTGTGATGCCCCTTATTTCAGGCATTAGAACATATTCTATTAGCAAGTGTTTTTCAAGAAGATTCATGCATGGTCACCCTCAAAACAGCTCAATTCACCACCTTTTTGGAGTATATCATACATGGAAGATTGTTTTCGATCCTACCTTTCTGGGGACTCCAAATTTGTTGAAGAAAAATCCATTTTCTCTGCTTTTGAAAGCTGTGTCGTACTTCCTGGAGAACTTCTTCCTATAGAATGTTGATAAGAAGGAGGGTCTTTAAAAGAAAATGGCCAAGAAAGCTTGGTTTGTTGCTATGGAGCTTGTTGCAGCTGCAAGGACGATGATAAACTAGAAACAATAGCTGTGAGAGTTCGATTGGCTGTTTATGAAGATTTTCGTTGATGAAGGGTGAGCTGGCCAACTACACGTTGGCCCCATGCAGACTGTTGGTCCCCACTGCAGTGTTTAACTATTTGTTCTTTGCCTGTAATCACGTCCATCAATCACGCTGAAGTTTAAACGGTCACCACTGCCTGTTTCCAGATTTCCTCCTGAGATGGTTGAGCACACGTGTCGTATCCACCCACCGAGCGCTGTTGAACTAGATGAGGGTGGCCAGTTGGCTGGCCACTAATTCTTTTAACCACAACCATCTCATTGTTTACACAGTTTTCAAATTACATTCATGCAATCAAAGGAACGAGTTTAGTCACGTACTTGGAAGTCGTGCGTGGCTGTTGTGAAGTGCTGAGGTCTCTCATTTGCTGCATGCATTTGTTTCTATGGTTGCATGATGGCTTGGTTGCTGATTCATGGCTGTTTTCCTTGTGCAGGTGTCCTCTGGCCAGATGCATGCTGTAGGAGCTGGCTTCACATTCAAATCTGCACCCTCAAGCTGCTGCCACTGAATTTTCACAGGACCGAAACTTGTTTTTGCCATTGCTCCTGAACGATAGATCGGATCGATCTGAAAATTTCTGAGCATGTTCCTATCATCATGATGCACCTCCCATAGCAAAATCGCGATCAATGGATGCACAGATTTTGATAAAAATGGAAAATGGCTGAAGATTTCAGAGATCAATTTCTCGGAAACCGTGCATCGGAATCGGCTGAAACTACTTGGGTAGGTTACTATCACCCATATGCATCTCCCCATGAAACCGGTTTTGAAACGGATGCATGAATATGGAGAAAATGCAAAAATGGCTGATGGTGATGGAGGCTAATTTCTTGGAAACCGTGCACCGGAATTGGCTGAAACTGCTCAAGCATGTTGCCATCACCCTTGTATGATCCCTCGTAAAATGGTTTCTCAAATGGATGCATGGTTTTCAAGTTAGGGCAAAAACAAATTCTCCTCTAGGTATTTTTGCTTCAAGGCATTCTGCAAGTTTTTGCATGGTGAAAAAGAATGAGGTTGGGCTGTGATGCAGGCATGGAGATGATGGATGGGGAGTTTGAAAAGTGCAGGAGGACTTCTGAACCCTTGAGGAAGCTACCATGTCCACCAAACTACTTTTTTGCAATCCATTTTTAACTTCTTGTAATTTCTACAGGAAGTTCCTGTAGAAAACATAGTTTTCATAAAAGAAGCAAAATGAGGTGGAAAAAATGATGGAGAAAGGCGAGGAATGGACACAGAGGTGCTTGCAAGCCTAACCAACAGATTCCAAGCTTTAGATTCCCTTCCAAAATCGAATCTGGCTTGCCTGAAGGTTCTACAGGATGTTTCCTGTAGAAACACAGAACTTCCTATAGAAGGCACATAACTGCCTCTGTCTTTGTTTTGAGCGAGCCTCCTGACCTGCAATGTCATTGCTGCAACCTGAAATTATTCAATGGACATTAGCTTTATTTTTCTTTTCTTTTTCTCTTTTTTTTCTTTGAAAAACAACTAGGGCGCCTCATGGAGGTTTTCACCCTAATTGCCTGCCCTGGGCGCCTCCAAGGGAGGTTTTCACCCAGAGATCTTATTCTCTTTTATCTTTTTTCCCAACCCATTGACCGCCTCATGGAGGTTTTCAATCAATGAGCCAATCTAAGGCGCCTCCGAGGAGGTTTTCACCTTAGATTTTCATTTTTCCTCTTATTTTCATTTTTTTTTTTTTTTTTTTTTTTTTTTTCTACCCTACCCTACTTGAAAAAAAAAATCATTTTCAAGTGTAAGAATACTTCCAATGGAGCCATGTGCACATCGAGATTAGAGACAAAATGATGTGGCGACTTGAGATGCATGCTTTGACAGCTATCCGGATTTCAGAGACCAAATGATCTGACTTTGAAGGAATCAAACATAGTTGAGGAAGAGAGTATTGCTGCAACTTAGTGACTGTCAGAAATCATATCTCAATATAGCTTTGATATCCTTGGTCCTTTTGCTGATCTGGATCATTCTCCATATCTTCTTCTATCATGACCTTCACATCTTCCTCTTTTTGCTAATCTTTCTCTTGAGTACATGGAGGATTTGATGGTAACCGTGAGGGAACTCCCTCGACCTCTGATTTTGATCTCTTCTCTTCATCAAGTGCAATCAATGGTTCTTTGATCTCCTCTCTTGAATCTTCTTTTGCTGGATGTGATCCTTCAATGCTTTCAAGATGATCTCTTTTTTGCAATGCTTTTCCTGAGCTATTGAGCTCAAGAGGAGTCATTTGGACATGTTGTGCCTCAGCTTTGCAATTGGGTTGAGCTACTCCATTGTATGGTTTTGGAAATGGTGGTATGGGTAGCTGAGTGGGGGTGTATATTTGAGATGGATGTGGATGGGGTTGTGGTTGGGCAGGCATTTGGGGTTGCCTTGATGGAGCAGGAGGTGATGGTTGTGGATGAGCAGGTGGTGGATGAAAAGAAGCGAGAGGAGTGTTGTATTGGGGCCTCCACCCCTGATGAGGTGCATTCCACTGAGGCTGTGGCTGAGCATAAGAGTGAAACGAATGAGCAACTGTTTGGGCATAATATGGATCTATGAAGGAACAAGGAGGTGGTGTGAACTAGGAAGGATGAGCAGGGGGACCCCAAGAAGGCATGAAAGTGGCTTGATAGGGGTCATAATAGGTCTCAGATGTCCCTTGCAGTTCCTGCTGATAAGATCTAGGTTCATGTGGCCTCCTTTGGTTCATATAGTAGAGTGATTCAGTGGCTCCTTTTTCCCTCTGATATGCAGCTTTGATTCTAGGCAAGGAAGGGCACTGATTCGTAGGATGGTATCCTTCACAGACGAAACACACTTCTAGGGAGTGCATTGGACATTCGTTCCTAGGATGATTTCTAGTGCACCTAGGACAAAAGATGACCAAAGCCCTCTTGGCTTCCTCTTGCTTCTTTTGGATCCACAGTGTATCCAATTGCATGGCAAGAAACTGCCTCATATCACTCTTGAAATCTTCCATCTGATCTTCAAATTCGTCTTTGGACAAGGTGCTGCTCCCAACATTTCTGCTTGTAGCCATTCACTCTAGAGGAATGTTCTCTTCTTCTTCTCCCCTAGAGGTTCTTTAAAGATGCCTTGATGTCCACCTAGGTCTTCTTCTTAATCACAGCCATCGAAGAAGAGAGAAGGTTGGTTGTGTGAAGCAGTGGGGGGTGTTGTGCAAATATTTTTCTAAATTATCTCTACTCCTACAAGGCATGAAAGGAAATCTTCTTGGTTGTTTTTTCTTTTTTTTGCTTGTACCTGCAAAAACTAAAATAGATTGAACTGCAACTAACTATCTTGCTGAAATGGAAATGCGGGATTGAAATGAAAGCAGGAAAGGACTAATCTATTTTTCTCAAATGAAATTACAGGAATGAAATGCTAGGCTACGCTTGCGGAATTGAGAAGCTAATCTACGCTTGCAAAATTGAAATTGTGGAATTGAAATGCTAATCTATGAAAGCGGGAAATGTCTACTCTACTTTTGCGGAAATGAAATTGCAGAATGGAAATGAAATAAACTACTTAGTAGAAGGTTGTAGTAGAAAATAGAAGAAAAGCAGCAATCACCAATACTCTGACGCTTCCCTGACAACGGCACCAAAAAGATTGTGGGCCCCAGTATTGTAGCAATAATGCTTCAACTCCTGGAACTCCCTTCTTTAATTTTATCAACCCGGTAGTTCGTAACAAACTTGGAAGCGACGGTGCTATATGCACACGTACTAGCTCTTGCCGCAGCTGTCACTTGGTCAGCTGGCTCAAGTATGCTAGGGGTTTAAGCCAACCTCTATGAGCTCTTAGAAGAAGCTTTTTAATTGATGGATGAAAGCTAACTGAAAGGAAGCTAATCTACTTGCGGAAAGAAACTGAAAGCCAAAAAGAAACGCAAACCCTAATTCTACCAGCTAGTCCTACTGATGCAAAGGAGAGCATGAAAACTACTGAAAGAGATGCCATTACTTCTATGAAGGTAAAATACATGTGTCTAGACTACCTCTATCTGAAGAAAACATCTTTTTGTATTTTTGTTCAAGTTGTTGGAATTATCATGCATGTGCTTCTAACTGGTTTTTTACTGTGCAGGGGTAGATCAAGGGGAGAAATGCTTGGGAAAGGTTGGGAAGGTTCAGAGAGGGTCTAAGGGGTCCCTAACACCCTTCCAGAGAGTTTCACAAAGTTTGGCTGCCAAGAAACCGCGTTTATGAGCTTCTACAGGAAGTCTGCAGGGGTTCTACAGGATGTTTTGGGATTTCTACAGGATGTTGTATAATTTTTCTACAGGATGTTTAGTAATGGAATTTTGGAGCATGGATGGAGGGAAAAAGGTGGAGGAATGAGTATGGAGGTGAAATAGGGGTGTAGGGGAGTTCAAGACTTGGAGGATGGAGTTGAGGAGAAGGTGTAGATGGCTGGACTTGTTCCAAGAAGGTTGGAATAATGCTGCACAAAAGGTAGGGTTATGAGGTCAATGTGGCAACGTGAGGCAAGAAACCAAGTTAGGAGATGGAGAAGATGGGTTTGAGGGAGTCTGGGCAGATAGAGAAGTGGTATAGGTGCTCTGCAATTTGTGTTTCCAACTGAACCAACAAAGACATGCAAGAAAACAAAGATCTAGCTATGCTACCCTAATATGATCTGGCTAACAGTAACGAGAATGGACAGCAGCTTTATTTGCAAGGAAACCATGTATATTAACTATGAAATGAAGCATTCAAAGATCTGAACATGTAACCAACCTCTGCAAATGAAAACAACACACTAAGGATTGCATGGTAAAGCAAACTAGTGTTTTTGTTTGGGACAGCACGGTTATTCCAACTCCAGCCCCTGATCCAATAAGGAAGAGGTGAAACCAAAAGTGTTTGCTGACCCTTTTTTGGAGCCTTTTTCTTGTTATTATCCTACCAATCTATTCTAAACATGAGAAGCTACATTAGCCATCAAAAGAAATCTAAATAAAAAAGCAAGATTTAAATATAAATAGCAGATTTTATTCTAAGAATGCAACAAAAACACATAAAGATAAACAAAGGAGGTACTGGGCGCTTGAGATGGGCCCAACCCCAAGAGCTACAGCCTCCTAAGAGATATTTAGAGCTGGTGCAAAGTTGGATTCATCTTTATTGAGCAAGAAAAGAAGAGTTACATCAAAACTGTCCACAAGGGAAACTTGAAAATGTGCTGAAAGCAAAGCTAATCTACTGCCTAAAAGTCGAACTACAGACTAGCTAACTTCTGCCTACAAAATGACTAACCATTGGCTACAAAATGACTAACCACTAGCTAACCAAAATGAGGCCCTAAGCCTTCTTATTTATACAAATTGAGGACCCCAACAGTCCTCCTAAACTTTAGGGACTCGGCTGCCCAAAACTTGTAGTTAACAACAGTCCTACTTGACTTGCTTGGCTGCCCTTGTGTTAATTGATTTGGTGGCCCTTGAACTCCGAGATGATGGTGGAGAATTCGAGGTAAGGGCCCATAAATGAAGGGGACACCCTCCTACAAATCCTCTCCCTTGTTCTCCCACGAATTTGGCTGCCAAGTGCTCATTAAAACCTTCAATTTTGTCTCCAAATTGACCAAAAAGGATACACAAAGCACACATTAGACTTGTTGGCATAATGACTAACCCAATTCACTCTATTAGCATAAATATAATAAAAAACATGCAATAAACTAATGAGAATGGTGGATTAAGTCGAATTAGGAGGTTGAATGAGCCCAAATAATCATCCATTTTTGGGACTCATCAGTTGTCATGCATGAGGTCATGGTATGAGTTGTTGATAAGGTCATGCATTGATGACTGGACCCTAGCTAGAATGATGGTTGCATGGTTATATTCTTATGTTCTATGTTCTATATGTTGCCATGATTATGTTATGCATGGATCACGTTGATTTGTTGATCTTCTAGACAAGGTATCCTTCCTGAGCTATACTAAGGTATGTTGGTTTATGATGATTTGGTTTAGCTGACATGATATACCTTGCAGGAAGAAATATCAAATAGCTAGCAAGATGGTAGACTACAAAGACACTCCCTATGAATCAGATGATAATTATGGTGTTGGGAATTCCTCTAATTTTGCAGATACACTAAGGAGCTTAAAGCAAGAAATAAGGAGTTATAAGGCAGATAATAACAAAATCATACAGGCACATGAGAAGCTAGTAGAGGTAAGTGTAGTGATACTTCAAAGTTTGTCAGATTTGCAGCAACAAGGACCACTGTGGATCAGCCATGAGCATGAGGACAAAACTAATGAGGCATATGGAAGTAGGTCTCATGGTGGTCACAGGTCAGATAGAGATGACACGGTCAGAGATGGAAGATTTTTGGACACTCTGGATAGGAGATGGGATAGACACAGGTACTATTCTAGTTCTGGTTTAGATAGGCACTATGATCATCATCATTATCATCCTTACTGTTGGGTGTGGAGCCTGATTATTTTCTTTATTAAAAGGTATCACCGCATTGGACCCCAGTTCGTAATGTGGTGGCAACGCCTCCCGTAATATTTGCGCTACAAGTGGGGTCCACAGGGGGGGTGGGGGGCAGCAATCTTTAGGAGCCCCTACCTGGCGAGGGATCGAGGGTAGCGCCCCTGAAGCTAAAAATAGATGTAAAATTTCCTTGTAAAATGTTGTAATTTCGTAGTCAATCTAGGTCGTTCATTAAGCGGAGATCTGACGATAGAAGTTATGTTTAATTTAGGGTTTTTTTGCCCTAAAAGGCAACCCCTCACTATAATCCCTAGACGCTGGCATGCCTTGTCATGAGAGTGTCCAGAGCCTTCTAAACACTGGCAGGCCTATATCATGGGAGCATTCGGGGGTCAAGTGGTCCAAAATGTTAGTGGGACCCATCGGTTGGTTGGTAGAAAGGTTGGGTTGGTTCCTAAGGATCCTAATGTTGATTTTAAAGGTTTGTATAGTGTGTTTCCATTGGTTCCACTTCCTTAAAGTGATTTGGGAGGTCAAATCATATCATAGTCGCCACTTGTTGCATGTTTACCTCGGTTAGCTGGTTGCTTGGGTAGATGTGGGAGGAGGGTGTTACAGAGCGGTGTCAAAGCATGGCTCATCCCTCAAACTATATGGGCTAGGTGTGTTGTTC
This sequence comes from Pinus tabuliformis, assembly GCA_031772625.1. Taxonomy (NCBI): domain Eukaryota; kingdom Viridiplantae; phylum Streptophyta; class Pinopsida; order Pinales; family Pinaceae; genus Pinus; species Pinus tabuliformis. The sequence continues at coordinate 558,211,731 of CM062804.1, read as the reverse complement.
ATGCATTCATGCCGGTTTCATGTGTGTCTCTTATGATTGTATTCCATGTGCTTGTTGCATTTGCATGGTGTTGATCATGGTTGTAGTGATGTCGCCATGTGGAAGTTGATGGTGTTGTTGTGGGATGCATCGTCATGAGTGTATGACTGGTTACATGTCGTTATATGTCACTTACATGTATCATTCTTGTATGATTGGTTACATTCTTTTATGCTTGGTTACATTCTTGTATGCTTGGTTACATGTATCATTCTTGTAGGCCTGGTTACAAGTATTGTTTGTTTATACTTGAATATATGTGTTTATGTGTGTGTGGTGGATTACGCATTGCTTATGCATGTTAATGTTTTCATGTGGTTAGGTGTACAGTGATGTAATGGTGGTTGTCATGCATGAGGTCATGGTATGAGTTGTTGATAAGGTCATGCATTAATGACTGGACCCTAGCTAGAATGATGGTTGCGTGGTTATATGCTTATGTTCTATGTTCTATATGTTGTCATGATTATGTTATACATGGATCACATTGATTTGTTGATCTTCCAGACAAGGTATCCTCCTCGAGCTATACTAAGGTACGTTGGTTTATTGTGATTTGGTTTAGCTGACATGATATATGTTGCAGGAAGAAATATCAAATAGCTAGTAAGATGGTAGACTACAAAGACACTCCATATGAATCAGATGAGAATTATGGTGTTGGGAATTCTTCCGATTTGGCAGATAAACTAAGGAGCTTAAAGGAAGAAATAAGGAGTTGTAAGGTAGATAATGATAGAATCATACAGGCACATGAGAAGCTAGCAGAGGTAAGTGTAGTGATACTTCAGAGTTTTTCAGATTTGCAGCAACAAGGACCACTGCGGATCAGCCATGAGCAGGAGGACAAAACTAATGGGGTATATGGAAGTAGGTCTCATGGTGGTCACAGGTTAGATAGAGATGACATGGTCAGAGATGGAAGATTTTTGGACACTCTGGATAGGAGAGGGGATAGACACATGTACTATTCTAGTTCTGGTTCAGACAGGCACTATGATCGTCATCGTTATCATCCTTATTGTTGGCTGTGGAGCTTGATTATTTTCTTTATTCAAAAGTATCACCACATTGGACCCCAGTTCATAATGTGGCGGCAACACCTCCCGTAATATTTGTGCTGCAAGGGGGGTCCACGGGGGGCAGCGATCTTTAGGAGGCCCCACCTGGCGGGGGATCAAGGGAAGTGTCCCCGAAGCTAAAAATAGATGTAAAATTTCCTTGTAAAATTTTGTAATCTCATAGTCAATCTGGGTCATTCATTAAGCGAAGATCTGACTGTAGAAGTTATGTTTAATTTAGGGTTTTTTTCCCTAGAAGGCAACCCCTTGCTATATATGAGGGAATTGTATTGTGTCTATGTAGATCTGTATTCTGAGTGAGAAAGAGAGAGGATATTGTGTGAGAGTGAAGAGGGAATTACAGTGGATTTACTATAGGTTGTATCTCTTTAGTTTGTTGGATAATATAAAAGGAAGTACTAGCTATTTCCCAAGGACATAGCCCAAATTGGCTGAACCACATATATCTGTGTCTCTCTTGTTTTATGTGTTTTCTGTGTTTATATTTCTGCAATATATTTTATGTGTACCATTGCTTTGTAATATAAAATTTTCTAACAAATGTATTAGAGCCAAAGGTCTATTCGGCTGATAAACTCGCAGGAGAGAAGGGTGCCTAGTTCGAGTGGGAGAAATGGTGGAAGATGGTAGGTTTAGGGTCGAAAAATTTAATGGCCAAAACTACCAGCTATGGAAGATGCAGATGGAAGATTATCTGTATCAGAGAGATATGTACCTACCATTGAGCGGAAAGAAAAGAAGCTGGTGAGTATGACAAACACTGAATGGGATATTCTCGACAGAAAGGCACTTGGAACAATACGGTTGTGCCAAGCACCGTCAGTAGAGTTTAATATTTCAAAGGAAATGACAAAAGATGGTTTAATGAAGCCATTGGCCAAACTATATGAAAAACCCTCAGCCTAAAATAAGGTATTTCTTATGAAGCATTTATCTAATATGAAGATGTCAGAAGGTGGATCTATTGCTACTCATTTAAATGAATTTAATACAGTTACCCGTTAGTTAAGTTCTATAGGGTTAAATTTTGATGATGAAGTTAGGGCTCTATTATTTCTATGTTCATTGCCAGAAAGTTGGAATGGTTTAGTTATGGCCATTAGTAACTTTGTTTCTAGATCTATTACTTTAAAGTTTGATGATGTTGTTGGTGCAAGCCTTAGCGAGGAAATGTGACGGAAAAGCTCCGATGAGACATCAGGTAATGTTTTCACTGCAGAGACTAGGGGAAGAAAAATGGAAAGAGGAAAGAGCCTAGGATATCACAGTAAGTCTAGGAAATGCAGATCCAGGTCCAGATCACGGATAATGTGCTGGAAATGCAAGAAGAAAAGACACCTGAAGAAATACTGCAAGTCTCGGAAGGGAAAAGAAGGAGACGTGCAGCAAGAAAACAATCATGAAGTGAATGTGACAGGTGATGTGTTGCAAGATTCTTTGATTCTTTCATTAGAAAATATAATTGTTGCCTGGGTGGTAGATTCAGGGATCTCATTACATGCCCCACCTGATAGGAAACATTTTCATGATTCTGTTCAAGGAGATTTTCGACAAGTTCGATTGGGTGATGATAAACCCTGTAAAATCATTGGAATGGGTACAGTTTTCATAAAACATCAAAATGGAAATCAATGTCTATTGAAAGAGGTAAGGCATTGTTTTGGAGAATTTGGTATCTACGGATAAATACTAATTCCCTAGATAAGTAGCCATATCTAGAACAATAGTTTAAAGCACTTTAGCCTTTTCATATAAGAAATAGATCAGAAAAAGAAGATGAGAAGACCTACTTGTAGTTCCACTTTCCTCTTGTCTCCTTTGTATCGATCCTACCGCTCCTTCCTGTACTTAACAAGCTTGAGAATTACCTGTAAACATCAACAGAAGACAAAGAACCGATCAAAGCAAAAGAGCTATTGAATACAAGTAAATGGAATTAGATACATTCACACATATAAACATCATATAACAAGATAAGCATATGGGGAAAAGATTCAAACACTTTATTGAAATAGAAGAAGGAATTACAACCATCAAGTCTGATTTGAAGTCACATCAAAAGCATGACAAACTTGTAGCATAACAATACTTGTCTAAAAGTCAATTCTCATAGCAACATTATCTCCTTACAATTCAACATAGTCCAACCCCTGGTCACTTAGATGAGTGTTCAATTTATAGGAGGATGAAGGAGGTTATGTCATAAATGGGGGTATTGAATGGCCTTCCATACTTAGAATTAGTTCCATGGAGGAAGGGATGAGAGGATAGGATGCATCTTAACTCATTCCTCATCCATTTTCGAGCTCATAGGAGTTGATAAGTGAGGGAAACTTCTAGATGAATCCAAGAGATAAGAATATTCCCCAAACCCTATGTGAATTTCGCTCAATCTTGCCCAGCGCAGGTGAAAGAGGGCCTAAGTGCTCTGCAGAGCACCCTAGCATGGACTCAACTACTCTACAATGCACCCTTACATGGGCCTACCTGCACTGGTCCCTTTAGAGGTCATTTCAGGATGTCTTCAAGTCATGAAATTGTCTAGGAAGGAGGCATTCAAAAGGGTGACTTGTTTAGGGCATGTAGCAATTGAAATTAGGGTTTGATGAGCCCTAAAACACTAATCTGGATGATGGGAGTGATGTGCCCAAATGGATCTGTAACAGTTGCCCCCTAAAGCTTGAAGTCGGAAAAATGTTAATGTCGAATGAAATGCTTTATGATGTGATGAGTATGTTTCGAAGTGGAAGGTGACTTGCATCAATTACAATACATATATCATGATTTTTTGATATTTTCATGAATTGCTGAGGGAAGGCATACCCATGTTCAGCATACAAACTTTCATTACATGTACATAGATAGTCGTCTACAGATATAGACCCATGATCGGAGTGACCATCAATGTAAAGCCATTGTACATATGATTTAGTACTCCTGAAATCGCAGCCCGTATGGATAAAACTAGATTTGGGGTCTTCTATCTCTTTCAATCATTCGCTCAAGTACAAGTCCAACCATGTGAATATGTGATCTGAAGTCGAACATGGGAAGACACCATCTAATTACCAACCAATGATGTAAGTCGTTAACAAACGCCAGAGAAATCACCGATAATGATAATGATCCTCAATGTACTATAGTACATTCTACATGGTGTGAATGGATGATTTGATGTCGAACACCATACAAAGTCTTTCAGTCGAAGGCCAGTGATGTCAACCTATCGCCGGAAGCGAGAAACTTTCCATTGATGTATGCAAGCCTCAAGGTACTGGAAGGGTGTTTCTAAGTCAACTTCTTGGATAATGTGTTGATGTCGACAAGAAGTGACTCGTCGCAGGAGGGCCTTGATGTATCCCACATCAATGACACGAAACAAGTGTAATGATTTTGGAGACGGAATTTGACTAACAACACAAGGTTCAGGAATGGAGGTCATGAAAATGAAGGTTTATGGTATTATAAAGGATGAATTTTGATTGGATGACTTCTCTTGAACATGTCAGCGACACTGAAATGAATTGGTATCATTAACCCAAAATAAAGTGATGGATGGTATGATAGACCAACGATATGATAACCATCAAGTTGATAACCCAACCGAAGTAGTCACAGTGATGGAAGTGAAAGTGTCATGTTCAAGAGCGACTTGTGACCATAAAGTGGTTTTCCCCTTTTTCCATTTTCCCTAGTCATTGCTGACCAGTAACTATTTATTTTTTATCAATCTTGAGGAGGATAACATATGCTCGTTGCATAATTCCACTCTTCGGGTGAATCCATTGCTATGTGGTGTTTTAACAAGTCTAGCGAAGGTGAAACTTGGTCTTGTCTAGATGGACAAGTTTGTCGCTATTTGATATTTTAACGAGTTTAACGACAAAGATAACCCAATCCTTTTCATGTTTATAGAGTTTGGAAAGGGGCAAAAAGAAAACTCCACAAGTTCTTTTTCGTAGATTTGTCTCTCAAGTCCAAAAAAGCGTAAAACAATATGAGAGAGAACCTATTGACCATGTTCAGTCAACGTATTCCTTTTTCGTAAATAATCTATCTCAGGCCGAAAAAGGTTTAAACTTATACTGAGTAGATGTTGTTTCCAATCCATTAACGAGATGAAAAGGACAAGCGCTCAGTAATCTTTTCATATTTAGAGAGTCTGAAAAGATTTTAAAGAGGACTCCACTTTGAGGAACGAGTGGTGTCTAAGATAGCAACTGGTTCCGGTGATGTTGGAACTTCTCAAAACATGTTGATTTATGTGAAGAGGTTGGCTAATAAGACCACTCATTGCAATTGTTCCTCAAAAAGGGTAAAATAACCAAGTGAAAGCGTATGATCGACCAAGAAGATAGTGACGATGGAAGGAGAAAAAACCAAGGCTCATCTAATGGACAAGGCTGATAGAATGGCAATCACGAGGGTTAAAATGGAGATGGGTTCATTTTTACACAAGCTTGAACCATGGGGAACTATGTTTGGATTTAGTTTCATGTTTACAAAATCTTGGAATGAAAAACTACGCTTGGATTCAGTTTCATTTTTACGCAAGCTTGAAACAAAAACTATGCTTGAGATTGGTTTACATGCCCCTAGCATGATGACTCGATTCTAGGTGCATGCCCCCCAAGCTTCATTACATTCACCTAAGTAGACTACTCGTGGATATCAGGTGGATGGAATGAAGGTTCATTTATGAGATCAAGTGAAAGACTCGATTGGGATTTTGCTCCAAGGGACCGTGTTTCATTTTTTAATGAGCTTGACACAAGACAAGGAACTCTACTCAAATTCCTTGTTTCATTTTTTAATGAGGTCGACACAATAAAAGAACTATCCTCATAGATCCTTGTTTTATGTTTTAACGATCTTGATACAAGACAAGGAACTATGCTCGTATTCCTTGTTTCATTTTTTTAACGAGGTTGACACAAGACCAAGAATTATCCTCATATTCCTTGTTTCATTTTTTAATGAGTTTGACACAAGACAAGGAACTATGCTTGTGGAACTATTTCATTTTTTAACGAGGTTGAAACAGTAAAAGAAATATCCTCATATTCCTTGTGTCACGACCCATAAAAGGTCATGGCTTCCAAGAGGTTCTCATCAGAAGGGAGAACAATGCTCTAGAAGGAGAGATCTGGTTCCAATGCCCCCAATACATAATGTACAACATCATGGAATTTATCGTCCATCAATGTAGGCACGAAACGGGTTGCCACATAATTGACTTGCGACGGGGAAGATACCATTGGGACAAAAGGACCATTTAGGGAAGATGGTTGACTGGAAGCCATATTTGGACAGGGAAATGAAAGCTAGTCAACGGTGACAATTCTGCCTTCATGCAGGAAACAAATCACTTAAAAGAGTGTTGAAACAATAGCTCCCATGTCATAAACATAGTCGCGCCCAAGAAGTAAATTGTAATCTAAAGGGCTTGGGACTACCATCACATTCAGATAAACGATTTTTCCTCCCAAAGTAATAGGCAATTGAGGAAGGATCCCTAATGGTTGACTGGTTCCTCTGTTAAAAGCCAACATATTCTGGGTAACTGGCACAAGTGGCAGCGAACCGAGCACTTACCAAGCAGTGGAGGAAAGGATACTCATAGATGCACCTTCATCTATAATAGTGCCATATACAATCATATTACAAACCTGTACTATTAATTGGAAAGGCACATAAGAAGGAAGATGGAATCCTGCCAGTCGATTCCAATTAAAGGATGTGACCAGACTACTTGGATGGGGTACTATAGAAACGATTGAATTAACCCCTTGAGTTATGATAACGGGAGTATTTTCCTCCTGTCTTGATGGAAAAGGAGGATTGCCCCCAAGCTCATTGGAATCTGAAGGAACAAAAAGAACCTGAGTGGTATCATATTCACTCTCTTCGGGAAAGGTACGATTAACTGAAGGTGACATCGGGTCAACTGTTTCCTCGACCTGTGATTGGTCAAGTATAGACTCATGGGATTCACATTCAGAGAGATTGGGTTTGACCAATGGTTGGTTTGGGTCAGTCACTTTATCAACTAGTGAAGGATTAAGGGAAAGTCTCTTGTAACCAGATGGAAGTTGCTACGGTAAAGTAGGATGATTATCCAACACTTTTTTGGCTTCATCCAGATAGGGACAAAGGTGAATGGGGTGATTCCCTTCACATAACCTACAAGGAAGCTTAACTTTACCCTTCTTTCCATGAACTTTACTACCACTAGTTGATGGTGTGTCAACATCATGATCTCCAGAAGTTGATGACATAGGATGATGTGAACGAGAAGGCCATTCTTCTAAGATCTAAGGAATATCAGGACAATTTTGAAGAAGATGGTCTTCCACACAAAGTTTGCATGGATATCGAACTTTGTGAGGCTTGACGGGCGGTTTCTCATCAGATGTTGTATTCAAAGCAATGGTTGCTTGGTTTCCCCTCTATTGAATTTGCTTCTTCTTCTTCTTCTTCCCTTTCTTCTTCTTCTTAGCCACCTGGTTACTAGTACCAATACTTTCACCAGGCGAAGAGGAAGAAGGTTAGGAAGAAACAACTGAGGAAGAAGGCAAAGGGCCAACTTTGGGATCAACTGGAGGTTGTTTTTTTCCAGTTGTAGGAGTACTCGATTGTGGAGAAATAATGACATTTTGAACCAAGGAGTTTGAAAAAAACCGTACTGGAAAGCCAATGGTAAATCCCAGTAGGGATAATGTAGCCATATAAGGAGCACCAATGTTTCTGATAGGAGGAAAAGGGCTAGCATTCCCATCAAAAGGAATTCCTTGATCAATGGACTCCGATTTGTCGCCATATGTTTCAACCTAAGATCAACTAAAGAGTGAGCATGGAGGATGTTATCCATGGTCAATTAATTTTATTTTAATCAAAGTAACATAATAAAACAAAAGAGGGATAATCTAGGAAAAAGTTTTACCAAGCAACTATGAACTACAGAATACCTCCCGTCGAACAGAGAAGTATGGGCAGGAAATCTCCCTGAATGTTGTGTTCGGTGTATCACAGTGTACAAGGCAGACGACTCAATTACCTAAGGATGGATAACAACCTAGTTTTATCCTCCCATATATACCCGAAAGTACGTGGAGGCCCAGTTTGTATAAGCATTGTCTAATGCAAAACCGCACAGTGAGAGAATTCCCATATACTTTACACACTGTAACACCGCCCTATATACCTAAAGGTACGTGGACAAGCTACGATATACTCACGTACGTGGAATGAGGTATCACACTCGGGATGTATTGTAGACAAGTTAGTGATAGCTGCTTTGTTTTACAACGCCAGAACACATCTCTAGCCTAGAACCACTAAATGTTTTTCATTAGGTGACAATGCTCCATTAGGTAAATTGATGTTAATTTTAAGTTGATCTTGCTTAGGAATTTTCCTTTCAAGTTCACCACGTGATGTATTCTGAAATTCCTAGGAATGCAACTATTATGATAAGAATTCTTTCCATTCAATTTAACAATGAAAATCTTAGCTATTAGGGATAGAGCAACCATATTTCTTTCGATCAAAGAGCAAAGAGAACAATCTAATGCAATTTCCCTAAACTATTTCTATGAGCACACACAAACCTTTAAATGCAACATTCATGTACTTCTTTTTTATTTCCTTAATGTGAATATGACCAAAAAGGAAACTAATGCACATACAATCAATCAATCTTTAACAAGAACGAAGACTTTATGACAGTTCTATTTCGAAAGAAAAGAAGACTTTTACAACACTTTCTTTCGAACAAATATTAATTGACTATAACCTAACTTTGACTATGGATCGATAATGACAAAGAAAACATTTAAGAAACATTAATCAACAAAGTCAAAGTAGGGCTAGCAAAGGAGATAAAAACTTGTTTTCTAAGACATGACACTCATTGAGCAATCAGGAAACAATCAAACAGAGGAAATTTGGCAAAAACTCAATCCAAAGGTGGGAAACTAACCCTAGGAGGATCAATGTAACCCTGAATGGGATACAATGCACTTCAGAGCACTGTCCCTAAGCCAAGGGTGCTCTGCAGCACACTATGTCCCTCACAAGCCTGCGCTGGTGATAGTAAGCCATTTCAAGAGGCAATTTGACACAGTTTTGACCAAAATTCAATGCAAAAGAGCTGAAATACAATCAATGAACACAAGTAGGGTCTACAAGAGTGTCCTAGGAGGTGGATAAGCTACTAGGAAGGATGATCTTCCCCAGTGGAGTCGCCAATTTGTTTTTGAGAATTTGGTATCTATGGATAAATACTAATTCCCTAGATAAGTAGCCATATCTAGAACAACAGTTTAAAGCACTTTAGCATTTTCCTATAAGAAATAGATAAGACAAAGAAGATGAGAAGACCTACTTGTAGTTCTGCCTTCCTCTTATCTCATTTGTATCGATCCTGTTGCTCCTCCCTGTACTTAACACGCTTGAGAATTACCTGTAAACATCAACATAAGACAAAGAACTGATCAAAGAAAAAGATCTATTGAATAAAAGTAAATGGAATTAGATATATTCACACATATAAACATCATATAACAAGATAAGCATATGGGAAAAGGGTTCAAACACTTTATTGAAATAGAAGAAGGAATTACAACCATCAAGTATGATTCGAAGTCACTCCTCCAGCTTGGATCCCATCCACATCACATCAAAATCATGACAAAATTGTAGCATAACAATACTTGTCTCAAAGTCAATTCTCATAACAACATTATCTCCTTACAATTCAACATAGTCCAGCCCCTGATCACATAGATGAGTGTTTAATTTATAGGAGGATGAAGGAGGTTATGCCATAAATGGGGGTATTGAATGGCCTTCCATACTTAGAATTAGTTCCATGGAGGAAGGGATGGGAGATTAACTCATTCCTCATCCGTTTTCGAGCTCATAGGAGTTGATAAGTGAGGGAAACTTCTAGAGGACTCCAAGAGATAAGAATATTTCCCAAACCCTATGTGAATTACACTCAATCTTGCCTAACGCAAGTGAAAGAGGGCCTAAGTGCTCTGCAGAGCACCCTGGCATGGACTCAACTGCTCTGCAGTGCACCCTTACAGGGGCCTACCTACGTTGGTCCCTTTAGAGGTCATTTTAGGATTTCTTCAAGTCATGAAACTGTCTAGGAAGGAGACATTCAAAAGGGTGACTTGTTTAGGGCATGTAGCAACTGAAATTAGGGTTTGATGAGCCCTAAAACATTGATATCGATGATGGGAGTGATGTGCCCAAATGGATTTGTAATAAGCATGTTCTAGATTTGAAGAAAAATATAATTTCAATAGGGAAGTTGGGAGGTGAAGGTTGTGTAACAAGTTTTACAGATAAAACCTGGAAGGTCACTAAAGGAGCCTTGGTAATAGCAAAAGAAGAAAAGGTTGGTACAATGTATTTATGCAATGATATTTCTAATTTTGTTAATGCTTTAACCTCTACAACAATAGATATGGCATTGTGGCATCATAGGCTTGGGCACGTGAGCGAGAAGGGGATAAATATGCTTCACTCAAGAAATTTCTTGCCAAGTTTGAAGCATGTTGATTTGGAATTCTGTGAAAATTGTATTTATGGAACACCAAAGAGAGTCAGATTTCTCAAAGTTGGGAAAGAAAAGAAGAGCGAATAATTAGAGCTTGTGCATACAGATGTATGGGGACCTGCTCAGGTATCATATCTCGGTGACTCTCGTTATTATGTTACTTTTGTTGATGATACAACCAAAAAAACTTGGATTTATTGTATTCGAAATAAATCGAATGTATTTGATAGTTTCAAGAAATGGAAATCTTTGGTTGAAAATGAGACAGGAAAAAGGTTGAAGTGTCTCAGATCAGACAATGGAGGTGAATATTGCAACAAAGAGTTTGATAGGTACTATTCAGAGAATGGAATTCATAGAGAGAAGATAGTTCCAGGAACACCACAAGAAAATGGTGTGTCAGAAAGGATGAATGGGAAAATCATGGAGCGTGCAAGGTGCATGAGATTGCATGCAGGATTGCCTTTAAAATTTTGGGTAGATGTTGTAGATATTGTTGTTTATCTAATAAACAAAGGGCCTTCAAGTTCCTTGGATGGTGGTATTCTAAAGGAGGCATTGACAAGTAAAAAGGTAAACTACTCATTTTTAAAGACTTTTGGTTGTGAAGCCTTTGTCCACATTAATAAAGAAAATAGAACAAAGCTTGAGGAAAAATAATAAAAAAAATGTACCCTTATTGGATATGGTGTTAATGATCTTGGTTATCGCTTTTATGATTATGAAAAACACAAAATCATTAGGAGCAGAGATGCCATATTCAATGAAATGTTTTTTTATAAGGATCAACTGCAGGAAAAGAAATAGGAAAAAGAAAACAGAGAATACACAGTGCTTGATGAGATCGCAGAAAAAGTGAAGGTGCTTGAAAATCATAATGATCAACAGCCAGAACAACAACAACAACCACAACAGCAACAAGGACCTCAAATGCCTGAAAGTGGTGTTAGAATATCTACTAGGATAGAACCCCTGAATGATACTCTCCTTCATTATATTATGTATTGTTGACTAATTCTAGTGAACTAGCATGTTATGACGAAGCAGTGCAGGCAAAAACCAGGAAGAAGTGGGAGCAAGCCTTGAAGGAAGTAGATGGAGGTAGAAAAAGGTATAAAGCTAGACTTGTGGTGAAGGGGTTTGCACAGAAAAAGGGTATAGATTTTGATGAGATATCTTCTCCTGTTGTTAAAATGACTTCAATTAGAAACTAGTGTGTAGGTTGAAAAAGAGCTTGTATGGCTAAAAACAAGCTCCAAGGAAGTGTTATCTAAAATTTGGCAGGTTTATGTCTGAACAAGGTTATACTAGATTTCACTCTGGTCATTGTGTTTATATCAAAAGGCAAAATGATGGCAGCTATATTATATTGTTATTGTATGTAGATGACATGGTTGTTGTAGGTTCTAACATGCAAGAAATAAATATGCTCAAAAGAAAATTGGTGAACTCATTTGCAATGGAGGATTTGGGTGTTGCAAAAAAAATCCTTGGTATGAGAATAACTAGAGACATGAAGAATTGAAAATTAACATTGTCTCAAAGTGAGTACATAGAAAAGGTGTTGAAAATACTTAATATGAAAAATGCAAAACCAATTAGTATACCTTTGGCTAGCCATTTCAAACTAAGGAAGGAGGTGTGTCCCAAGACTTGGGAAGAAATGGCTTATATGTCTAAAGTTCCATATGTATCAACGATTGGAAGCTTAATGTATGAAATGGTCTACACAAGGCCTGATATTGCACATGCAGTCAGAGTGTTAAACAGGTACATGAACAATCCAGGAAAAGAACATTGCATGGGGGTGAAGTGGATTCTCAGGTATTTGAGAGGTACCACAAATCAAGCATTATTCTTTGGTGGATCAAACATTTCTCTACAAGGATATATTGATGCAGATATGGTGGGTGATAGAGATAACAGGAGGAGCACAACAGGGTATGTGTTTACTGTAGGTGGAAAAGCTGTCAGTTGGGTTTCAAAACTGCAAAGTGTTGTTTCACTCTCAACAATGGAAGAAGAGTATGTTGCTAATACAGAGGTTAGTAAAGAAATGATTTGGTTAAAAAGGTTTCTGGATGAATTTGGTAAGAAGCAAGAGTTGGGAAGGTTATATAGTGATAGCCACAGTGCCATACATTTTGAAAATAACTCTGCATTTCATTCAAATACCAAACATATACAACTCAAGTACCATTTTATACGGTCAATGTTGGAAGATGGACAATTGGAGCTGGAAAAGATACACACTAGCCAGAATCCTGCAGATATGTTAACAAAAGTTGTAACCAGTGAGAAAATGAGATTCTGCTCAGCTTCAATTGGTCTTCAAGTATGATGAAGAAAATGAGAAACATCTACGTCCAAAGTGGAGTCATTGTCCAGCAAATGAAGCAGCAGTGGAGTTGGTATAATCAGTCTCCAAGTGGGAGATTGTTCTGTGTGGAGCCTGATTATATTCTTTATTCAAAGGTATCACCACATTGGACCTCAATTCATAATGTGGTGACAATGCCACCCATAATATTTTCTCTACAAGGGGGGTCCAAGGAGGGGGCCAGCGATATTTAGGAGCCCCCCCCCTCGATGGTGGGGGATCGGGGGCAGCGCCCCCGAAGCTAAAATAGATGTAAAATGTTGTAACTTCGTAGTCAATCTAGGCTGTTCATTAGGCGGAGATCTAACGATAGAAGTTATGTTTAATTTAAGGTTTTTTGCCCTAGAACGAAATTCCTCGCTATATATGAGGGCATTGTATTACATCTATGTAGATCTGTATTCTTAGTGAGAAAGAGAGAGGAGATTGTGTGAAAGCGAAGAGGGAATTACAACGGATCTGCTGTAGGTTGTAGCTATTTAGTTTGCTCGATAATATAAAAGGAAGGACTGACTGTTTCCCATGGACGTAGCCCAAATTGGGTGAACCACGTATATCTATGTCTCTCTTGTTTTGTGTGTTTTCTGTTTCTATATTTCTGCAATATATTATGTGTTCCATTGCTCTTTAATATATAATTTTCTAACAACTGATATCAGAGCCGAAGGTCTACTTGGCTCATAAACTCACAAGATTGAAGGGTTCCTAGTTCGAGTGGGAGAAATGGTAGACAATGGTAGGTTTAGGGTTGAAAAATTTAATGGCCAAAACTGCCATCTATGGAAGATGCAGATGGAAGATTATCTGTATCAAAGAGATCTGTACCTAAGATTGAGCGGAAAGACAAAGAAGCTGACGAGTTTGACAAACACATAATGTGATATTCTCAATAGAAAGGCACTTGGAACAATACGGTTGTGCCTAGTGGCGTCGGTAGTGTTTAATATTTCAAAGGAAACAAAAACAAAGGGTTTAATGAAGGCATTGGCCAAACGATATGAAAAACCCTTGGCCTCAAATAAGGTATTTCTTATGAAGAGTTTATTTAATATGAATATGTCAGAAGGTGGATCTGTTGCTGATCATTTAAATGAATTTAATACAGTTACCAGTCAGTTAAGTTCTATAGGGGTAGATTTTGATGATGAAGAAAGGGTTTGTTATTTCTATGCTCATTGCCAGAAAGTTGGAATCGTTTAGTTATGGCCATTAGTAACTCTATCTCTGGATCTAGTACTTTAAAGTTCGATGATGTTGTCGGTACAATCCTTAGTGAGGAAATGCGACGGAAAAGCTCCAGTGAGACATCAGGTAATGCTTTGACTACAGAGACTAGAGGAAGAAAAATGGAAAGAGGAAAGAACCCAGGATATAACAGTAAGTCAAGAAAATGCAAATCCAAGTCTAGATGAGGGATAGTATGCTAGAAATGTGGGAAGAAAGTACACTTGAAGAAAGACTACAAGTCTCGGAAGGGAAAATAAGGAGACACGTAGCAAAAAAACAATCATGAAGCGAATGTGACAAGTGATGTGCTGCAAGATGCTTTGATTATTTCATTAGAAAATATTATTTATGCCTAGGTGGTAGATTTAGGGGCCTCATTCCATGCCCCACCTAATAGGAAACATTTTCATGATTATGTTCAAGGAGATCTTGGACGGGTTCGATTGGGTGATGATAAACCCTGTAAAATCATTAGAATGGATACAATTTTCATAAAACAACAGAATGGAAATCAATGGTTATTGAAGGAGGTAAGGCATGTTCCAGATCTGAAGAAAAATCTAATTTCAACAAGGTAGTTGGGAGGTGAAGGTTATGTAACAACTTTTACAGATAAAATCTGGAAGGTCACTAAAGGAGCCTTGGTAATAGCAAAAGGAGAAAAGGTTGGTACATTGTATTTATGCAATGGTATTTCTAATTATTTTAATGCTTTAACCTCTACAAGAATAGATATGGCATTGTGGCATCATAGGCTTGGGCACATGAGTGAGAAGGGGATGCAAATCCTTCACTCATGAAATTTCTTGCCAGGTTTGAAGCATGTTGATTTGGAATTCTGTGAAAATTGTGTTTATGGAAAACAAAAGAGAGTCATATTTCTCAAAGTTGGGAAAGAAAAGAAGAGTGAAAAATTAGAGCTTGTGCATACAGATGTATGGGGACCTGCTCATGTATCATCTCTCGGTGGCTCTCGTTATTATGTTAATTTTATTGATGATGCAACCAAAAAAACCTGGATTTATTATATTCAAAATAAATCTGATGTATTTGATAGTTTCAAGAAATGGAAAGCTTTGGTTGAAAATGAGACAGTAAAAAGGTTGAAGTGTCTCAGATCAGACAATAGAGGTAAATATTGCAGCAAAGAGTTTGATAGGTACTGTTTAGAGAATGGAATTCGCAGAGAAAAGATAGTTCCAGGAACACCACAAGAAAATGGTGTGTCAGAAAGGATGAATGGGACAATCATGGAGTGTGCAAGGTGCATGAGATTGTATGCAAGATTACCTTTACAATTTTGGGCAGATGTTGTAGATACTGTTGTTTATCTAATAAATAGAGGGCCTTCAAGTTCCTTGGATGGTGGTATTCCAAAGGAGGCATGGATAGGTAAAAAGGTAAACTACTCATTTTTAAAGACTTTTGGTTGTGAAGCCTTTATCCACATTAATAAAGAAAATAGAACAAAGCTTGACGCAAAATCAAAGAAATGTACCTTTATTGGAGATGGTGTTAATGATTTTGGTTATCACTTTTATGATTATGAAAAACACAAAATCATTAGGAGCAAAGATGTCATATTCAAAGAAAAGTTTTTGTATAAGGATTAGCTGCAGGAAAAGAAACAGGAAAAAGAAAATAGAGAATACACAGTGCTTGATGAGATCACAGAAAAAGTGAAGGTGCTTGAAAATCATAATGATCAACAACCAGAACAACAATAACAACCACAATAGCAACAAGAACCTCAAACGCCTGAAAGTGGTGTTAGAAGATCTACCAGGATAAGTAGAACCCCTGAACGATACTCTCCTTAATTATATTATGTATTTTTGACTAATTCTGGTGAACTAGCATGTTATGAAGAAGCAGTGCAGGTAGAAACCAAGAAGAAGCAGGAGCAAATCTTGAAGGAAGAAGATGGAGGTAGAAAAAGGTATAAATCTAGACTTGTGGTGAAGGGGTTTGCACAAAAAAGGGTATATATTTTGATGAGATATTTTCTCCTGTTGTTAAAATGATTTCAATCAAAAACTAGTATGCAGGTTGAAGAAGATCTTATATGGCTTAAAACAGGCTCCAAGGCAGTGGGATCTAAAATTTGACAGGTTTATGTCTGCACAAGGTTATACTAGATGTCACTCTGATCATTGTGTTTATCTCAAAAGGAAAAATGATGGCAGCTATATTATATTGTTATTGTATGTAGATGACATGCTTGTTGTAGGTTCTAACATGCAGGAAATAAATGCGCTCAAAAGAAAATTGGCAAACTCATTTTCAATGAAGGATTTGGGTGCTGCAAAACAAATCCTTGGTATGAAAATAACTAGAGACATGAAGAATCGAAAATTAACATTGTCTCAGAGGGAGTACATATAAAAGGTGTTGAAAAGATTTAATATGCAGAATGCAAAACCAGTTAGTAAACCTTTGGCTAACCATTTGAAACTAAGTAAGGAGGTGTGTCCCAAGACTCAGGAAGAAATGGCTTATATGTCTAAATTTCCGTATGCATCAGTAGTTGGAAGCTTAATGTATGCAATGGTCTGCACAAGGCCTGATATTGCACATGCAGTGGGAGTTGTAAGAAGGTACATGAACAATCCAGGAAAGGAACATTGGATGGCGGTGAAGTGGATTCTCAGGTATTTGAGAGGTACCACAAATCAAGCATTATGCTTTGGTGGTTCAAACATTGCTCTACAGGGATATGTTGATGTAGATATGGCGGGTGATAGAGAAAATAGGAGGAGCACAATAGGGTATGTGTTCATTTTAGGTGGAAAGGCTTTCAGTTGGGTTTCAAAACTGCAAAGTGTTGTTGCACTCTCAACAACAGAAGCAAAGTATGTTGCTACTACAGAGGCTAGTAAAGAAATGATTTGGTTACAAAGGTTTCTGGATGAATTGGGTAAGAAGAAGGAGTTGGGCAGGCTATACAGTGACAGCTAGAATTCCATACATATTGCAAATAACTTTGCATTTCATTACAAGACTAAACATATACAACTCAAGTACCATTTCATACGGTTAGTGTTGGAAGATGGACAATTGAAGCTCGAAAAGATACACTCTAGCCAGAATCCTACAGATATGTTAACAAAAGTTGTAACCATGGAGAAATTGAGATTCTTCTCAATTTCAATTGGTCTTCAAGAAGAAAATCAGAAACAACCAGGTCCAAAGTGGAGTCATTGTCCAATAAATGAAGCAGCAGTGGAGTTGTTATAATCAGTCTCCAAGTGGGAGATTATTTTGTGTGGAACCTGATTATCTTATTTATTCAGAGGCATCACAACATTGGATCCCAGTTCGTAATGTGGAAACAAAGTAGCCCATAATATTTGCGCTTCAAGGGGGGTAAAAGGGTGGGGACAGTGATCTTTAGGAGCCCCCCCCCCCCCGGCAGGGGATTGATCGCAGCGCCCCCGAAGCTAAAAATATATGTAAAATTTCCTTGTAAAATGTTGTAATTTCGTATTCAATCTAGGCCGTTCATTAGGAAGACATATGACGGTAGAAGTTATGTTTAATTTAGGGTTTTTTTCCCTAGAAGGCAACCCCTCGCTATATATAAGGGAATTTTTTTTCGTTTATGTAGATATGTATTCTTAGTGAGAAAGAGAGAGGAGATTATGTGAGAGCGAAGAGGGAATTACAACGGATCTACTGTAGGTTGTATCTCTTCAGTTTGCTGGATAATATAAAAGGAAGGATTGGATGTTTCCTGTGGATGTAGCCCAAATTGGGTGAACCACATTTATTTGTGTCTCTCCTGTTTTATGTGTTTTCTGTGTTTATATTTTTGTAATATATTTTATGTGTTCCATTGCTCTGTAATATATCATTTTCTAACAACTGGTATCAGAGCTGAAGGTCTATTTGGCTGATAAACTCGCAGGAGAGAAGGGTGCCTGGTTCGAGTGGGAGAAATGGTGGAAGATGGTAGGTTTATGATTGAAAAATTTAATGACCAAAACTACCAGCTATGGAAGATGCAAATGGAAGATTATCTGTATCAAAGAGATATGTACCTATCATTGAGTGGAAAGACAAAGAAGCTGACGAGTATGACAAACACTAAATGGGATATTCTCGACAGAAAGGCACTTGGAACAATACGGTTGTGCCAAGCGCCGTTAGTAGTGTTTAATATTTCAAAGGAAATGACAAAAGATGGTTTAATGAAGGCATTGGCCAAACTATATGAAAAACCCTCGGCCTCAAATAAGGTATTTCTTATGAAGCATTTATTTAATATGAAGATGTCAAAAGGTGGATCTGTTGCTACTCATTTAAATGAATTTAATATAGTTACCAGTTAGTTAAGTTCTGTAGGGGTAAATTTTGATGATGAAGTTAGGGCTCTGTTATTTCTATGCTCATTGCCAGAAAGTTGGAATGGTTTAGTTATGGCCATTAGTAACACTGTCTCTAGATCTAGTACTTTAAAGTTTGATGATGTTGTCAGTGCAATCCTTAGCGAGGAAATGTGATGGAAAAGCTCTGATGAGACATCAGATAATGCTTTCACTGCAAATACTAGGGGAAGAAAAATGGAAAGAGGAAAGAGCCCGGGATATCACAGTAAGTCTAGGAAATGCAAATCCAAGTCCAGATCAGGGATAATGTGTTGGAAATGCAGGAAGAAAGGACACCTGAAGAAATACTACAAGTCTCGGAAGGGAAAAGAAAGAGATGTGCAGCAAGAAAACAATCATGAAGTGAATGTGATAGGTGATGTGTTGCAAGATGCTTTGATTCTTTCATTAGAAAATATTATTGTTGTCTAGGTGGTAGATTCAGGGACCTCATTACATGCCCCACCTAATAGGAAACATTTTCATGATTCTGTTCAAGGAGATTTTGTACAGGTTCGATTGGGTGATGATAAACCCTGTAAAATCATTGGAATGGGTACAATTTTCATAAAACATAAGAATGGAAATCAATGTCTATTGAAGGAGGTAAGGCATATTCTAGATCTGAAGGAAAATCTAATTTCAACAGGGCAGTTGGGAGGTGAAGGTTGTGTAAAAATTTTTATAGATAAAACCTGGAAGGTCACTAAAGGAGCCTTGGTAATAGCAAAAGGAGAAAAGGTTTGTACATTGTATTTATGCAATGGTATTTCTAATTCTGTTAATGTTTTAACCTCTATAGGAACAAATACAACATTATGGCATCATAGGCTTGGGCACATGAGTGAGAAGGGGATGCAGATCCTTCACTCATGAAATTTGTTGCCTGGTTTGAAGCATGTTGATTTGGAATTCTGTGAAAATTATGTTTATGGAAAACAAAAGAGAGTCAAATTTCTCGGAGTTGGGAAAGAAAAGAAGAGAGAAGAACTAGAGCTTGTGCATACAGATGTATGGGGACCTGCTCAGGCATCATCTCTTGTTGGCTCTCGTTATTATGTTACTTTTATTGATGATGCAACCAGAAAAACCTGGATTTATTGTATTCGAAATAAATCTAATGTATTTGATAGTTTCAATAAATGGAAAGATTTTGTTGGAAATGAGACAAGAAAAATGTTGAAGTGTCTCAGATCAGATAATGGAGATGAATATTGCAGAAAAGAGTTTGATAGGTATTGTTCAAAGAATGGAATTTGCAAAGAAAAGATAGTTCTAGGAACACCACAAGAAAATGGTGTGTCAGAAAGGATGAATGGGACAATCATGGAGTGTGCAAGGTGCATGAGATTGCATGCAGGATTTCCTTTACAATTTTGGGCAGATGTTGTAGATACTATTGTTTATATAATAAACAGAGGGCCTTCAAGTTCCTTGGATGGTGGTATTCCAAAGGAAGCATGGACAGGTAAAAAGTTAAACTACTCATTTTTAAAGACTTTTGGTTGTGAAGCCTTTGTCCACATTAATAAAGAAAATAGAACGAAGCTTGAGACAAAATCAAATAAATGTGCCTTTATTGCATATGGTGTTAATGATTTTGGTTATTTCTTTTATGACTATGAAAAACACAAAATCATTAAGAGTAGAGAAGGGGATGCTGCAGGAAAAGAAACAGGAAAAAGAAAACAGTGAATACACAGTGCTTGATGAGATCACAGAAAAAGTGAAGGTGCTTGAAAACCATAATTGCCAACAACCAGAACAACAACAACAAGCACCTCAAATGCCTGAAAGTGGTGTAAGAAGATCTACCAGGATAAGTAGAACCCTTAAATGATACTCTCCTTCATTATATTGTGTATTGTTGATTGATTCTGGTGAACCAACATGTTATGAAGAAGCAGTGCAGGTAGAAACCAGGAAGAAGTGGGAGCAATCCTTGAAGGAAGGAGATGGAGGTAGAAAAAGGTATAAAGGTAGACTTGTGGTGAAGGGGTTTACACAGAAAAAGGGTATAGATTTTGATGAGATATTTTCTCTTGTTGTTAAAATGACTTCAATCAGAAACTAGTGTGCAGGTTGAAGAAGAGCTTGTATGGCTTAAAACAGGCTCCAAGGAAGTGGTATCTAAAATTTGACAGGTTTATGTCTGAACAAGGTTATACTAGATGTCACTTTGATCATTGTTTTTATATCAAAAGGCAAAATGATGGCAGCTATATTATATTGTTATTGTATGTAAATGACATGCTTGTTACAGGTTCTAACATGAAGGAAATAAATGTGCTCAAAAGAAAATTGTTGAACTCATTTGCAATGAAGGATTTGGGTGCTGCAAAACAAATCCTTGGTATGAGAATAACTAGAAACAAGAAGAATTTAGAATCAACATTGTCTCAGAGTGAGTACATAGAAAAGGTGTTGAAAAGACTTAATATGCAGAATGCAAAACTAGTTAGTATACCTTTGGCTAACCATTTCAAACTAAGTAAGGAGGTGTGTCCCAAGACTCAGGAAGAAATGGCTTATATGTCTAAAGTTCCATATGCATCAGCAGTTGGAAGCTTAATGTATGCAATGGTCTGCACAAGACCTCATATTGCACATGCAGTGGGAGGTACATGAACAATCTAGGAAAAGAACATTGGATGGCAGTGAAGTGGATTCACAGGTATTTGAGAGGTACCACAAATCAAGCATTATGCTTTGGTGGTTAAAAAATTTCTCTACAGGCATATATTGATGCAGATATGGCGGGTGATAGAGATAACAGGAGGAGCACAACAAGGTATGTGTTTAGTGTAGGTGGAACAGATTTCAGTTGGGTTCAAAACTGCAAAGTGTTGTTGCACTCTCAACAACAAAAGCAGAGTATGTTGCAGCTACAGAGGCTAGTAAAGAAATGATTTGGTTACAAAGGTTTCTGGATGAATTAGGTAAGAAGCAGGAGTTGGGCAGGCTATATAGTGACAGCCAGAGTGCCATACATCTTACAAAGAACTCTGCATTTCATTCCAAGAGTAAACATATATAGCACAAGTACCATTTCATACGGTCAGTGTTGGAAGATGGACAGTTGAAGCTGGAAAAGATACACACTAGCTAGAATCCTGTTGATATGTTAACAAAAGTTGTAACCAGGGAGAAACTGAGATTTTTGTCAGTTTCAATTGGTCTTCAAGTATGATGAAGAAGATGAGAAATAGCTAGGTCCTGTTGGATACCTATACCAATAGGTTTCATATTTCATGATTGGCAAGAGAAGGTCCAAATATGCTCTGCTTTGAGTTCACAAAGATCCCATATTTCCTAAAGAACAAGAAGGTGTGTAAAGTGTTTCAATGTTGATGACCTTATTTCAAATTTTGATGGATGATCCAACAGTTTAATCTGGATCATGCCATGTGTTCAATTTTATGCTATAGAATAGAGAAAGAAGTCTGTCCAAACAGCTGAATCTTGGCAGACAAGCTAGTTTAGGTAGAGAAGAAAAGGTTCCCAACAGCTTAATCTGGGACCCTGGAAGAGACAAGGGTAGAAGTAGATAGAAAAAGCAAAAGAAAAAGCCAAAGAAAAGAAAAGGCAAGTAAGGGTTTGCAAGTCCAAATGCACCCTCCAAGAAGAAATAAAAATGCTAGGTAAGTAGCTGGGTAAGTAGTTGGGGTTGCAGAAAGGTTATCCCTATCATTGCAAGAATGGTGATGGTGGGCAGCAAGGCAAAAGATTACAGCAGGAAGCATGACTAATTTCCCTCACTCCCCTCCAATTTCATTTCTAACATTCCCTCACTAGCCTGAGATTCATGGAAGAGACTAAGGTTTCATGGTGTTTCTTAATCTTTAAGAAGCCACATTTCTTGTCTAAGGATCTTTTCATTTTGATCTACTCTTAAAACCAAGTTTGTTTCATATAAACTTAATGGTTTCTCCCTCCACTTACCCCCTCCTCCATAACTAACACTAACCCTACTATATAAATCCCTTATATCACCTTTTTCCCTAATATTACTAACACCAAGGTGTATAAATCCCAAAATCTTATAAATACCCACCCCCTTGGCATTATAGCCAATAAAGTCTCGAGTCAGGGATCAAATGACACCAGGTCATGTTGATGAACCTATGCCAACTACCCCTTCCCCTTCATGAGCTAATTTCCCTATTTTTACCCCTTTTGCACATAAAAAACCCATAAAAAGTCCTAAATCCCCACCTTTACCCGCTTCAAAGGGCAAAAAGCATCAAAAACCCATTTTCCGCCATATAACCAAGGTTAAGCGCATATAATTGTTTTTTCAAAATACATTAGAAATGCGTTCAAACATGTTTTATTGCCTCCGCCCGCTTCCGTATACACCGCCCATGTCACCTCCCCGGTGACCGTTAGATCAGGCCCTCCAGATCTGACGGCCTTGATCGCGTCGGAGTCTTTCCGACGTCCGACAGTTACCCGTACTATTTCCCCGTCACGTCAGGCGTCCGACCATCGTCCGATCAACCTCCGCAGATCCAACGGCCACCATGACGTCGGACCTCATCCGATGCCCGAAACTTAACTCCCGACGTCCGTATTTTGAGGACGTCACTCCGCTGCCACGCGCCCTCATCACAATGCGTCGGACGTACAACTGACGGATACCGCCCCCGTACAGGAAGTGATGCGATACGAAACCGCTGTTGGTTTCCGGTTTCCCCATCCCTCCTGCTCACGTCATCGCCGCGTCAGCAACATGTCAGCGCCCCGTCACCCAGGTACGTTGTCTCGTCATTCCCTAGCCCTGCCATTGGTCCACCTGTCCTGCCATCTCACTGCCCCTATGGACCAACCAGACCCCGCCACGTCACCCGATGACGTCAGCATGACGTCATCCGACCTTGACCCCACCAATGACGTCATGCTGACGTCAGCACGGATTCGCGCCAAAAGCACCAAAAGGTCTATTTTAGCCAAAAATTCGTGTTTTTTGCCATTTTTGTGCGTTCGTCGTCGTTTTACTCTGCATGCAAGCTACGTCTAAACCTGCACCAGCCGCGGAAAATTGTCTCCTGACCACCAGAACGTCCATTTCTTCAGCGCCAGCAAGCTCTGACCGATCCAAATTTACAGGTCCCCTCACTGCCAAGCACACAAACTGGAGCAGCAGCCTCCTCCTCAACTGCCCAACATCAAGCTACAAGAACTGGTGAAAACATCGCAGAAAAAGGCAAAGAGATGGAGCAGCAAGAGCAGCAAGGGCAGCAGGAAGAGCAGGAACAGCAGGAACAGCAACAAAACCAACAGCAGCAAGCAGAAGGGCTGCAGCAAGGGCAGCAAGAAGAATCAGAACAGCAAGATCAACAACATCAAGAAGAACAAGGGCAGGAGCAGTCTGCCCAGCAAAAGAAAACAGTGGAGACTCCTCAGACCACTGAAAGAACGGGGCCTACAAGACAAGACACTACCTTTGATGCCTCGGTCCTCCAAACCCCTCAAAAGGAGGATACATTTGTCTTTAGAAAAAGAGACAGAGAGACTCCCCTGACATCCTCTATAGACCAGGGAGAGAAAAGGCAGAGACTCAATGATTTTCCAGAGGAGGATATAGCAATAAGAGAGGCACTGGGCATGGGCCCACCCAGCAGAGAAACTTCAGCAAGTTCCTTCCAGCAGGAACAAGACAGGACCATGGGAGGGGAGGTCAGCTCCTCCAGCCAGCAGAAAGAGGGACAAGTAAGCATTAAGCAGCAGTTCATAGACATCAAGAGAAGGAGTGACCCTATCAAAGTACAATTGTACAATCACCTGCTAAACATGGCTCCTTCCAATCAACAGAGACTTATGTCTGCTTTTGATGTAAGTGAAGGCAAATTGACAATGAGTCACTTTATGCCTACAGCACTCCGGCCACAATCCACTGCTGACTACCTTAGGACCAATCTAGAGGTACTTGCCAAAGACATACACCCTATGGACAAAATTGAGCTGCATAAGCAAACTGGAGAAATGGTGTATGCTTCATTGGCCGACAAGACTTTGGATAATTACAAACTAACCAGCAGTCTGAATGCCACAGCTTCCCAGCTAGAACTGGAGAGGGCCTCTTCTCAGGCCAAAGACAACAGGATAAGAGCCCTGGAGGAAATTATTGTAGAAATTGGGCACAATCCCAATGACATCAAAGGGATACAAGAGATCCTGAAACTTAGAGATGCTGACATGGCTGCACTGAGAAAGAAGATCAAAATTCCAGCCACTATCCACCCACAGACTGATGAGGTAGCTAAGCAAAGGTATGAGCAGGATTCTACTGACCTGCTAATTTCCATTTACAAAGAGCTTGTGAAGGCACAAGAAAAATTGGGGCAATATGAAGCTACACAAGCACCTCTACAAGCATCATCAAAACAAGCACAAGAAGGGCAGACATCTCAGCCTCCTCCTCAAGTCATCAATCTTGAGGAGACTGTTCCTACTACGGTGCCTCCACCTCAGCAGGCTAAACAAACAGCCACATCTACTTCAGCAGCACCCATCAGCACAGATCAGAGCCTAGATATGCAGAAGTTAAAGAATGAAATACAAATTTTGGAAGCCCAGATGACAGAGCTGAACGAAACTAAGGAAAAGCTGGCCAAGGTAAATGAAAGGCATGATAAGACAAAGAGAGAGGTGGGAGAAAAGGCCAAGGAAATCAAAGCTCTTAAAGACAGGATCAAGGAGCTTGAGAATGAGCTCAAGCTAGATAAAATCATAGCAGAGATCAGAGCAATGATATGGTCCAATATTGGTAAATCCATCAACAATCAATGGCCATACATCGAGACAATCCATGAGCAACTAGAGCTCATTCCAAAGGCACAGAGAGAAATCCGAACATCAAGGGCCTTATTGGGAAATATGCCTGAAGTTGCTACAAGAATGATCAATGTGCTCAATCACAAAACAAGCTCTCAGTTGGCCACCATTGGAATCACAAATAGAACTGAGACTATTCAAATGATCAAGAGGGTTCTTACTCTTAGAAGTCTAGTGCAAACATTGGACAGGAGAACCCAGGATATGCAGACAGAGGTAAATAAGTTCATGGAGAAGTTTCAAGTGTTGCAGAGTAGAGGACTCCCTAGCTTACTGAACAGCGGAGGGAAATTATTCACCCATGAACAGTATGCTAAAAGAGTAAATGTTTTTGCCTCAGCACAGGTCAATGAGAAGGCCAGCACTTCAGAAGACACAGGGCCTATTACAGGACAGATTTTCTATAGTAAGATAGAAAATCTACTTTTTATAATGAATGAAATTAATCACTTGTTTGATGTAGCCCCAACTTTTTTCAAATACACAGAAGCTGAAGAGACAATGGAGGCCATCCTCAAGCATCAGCTCCCTACACAGGAATGGTGGACAGATGCAATTCAGAGAATTTTGTAAACAGTAAGTCATACACCAACTTCTATTTTTTCTACAAATTTTGATGAAAAGAACAGTCAACAAAGTCAGCAGGAATCATAAAATCAAAGCTGAGCCAACTCAGCGGATGTAGAGGCCAACAAAGCAGAAAAAAGGGAACCACAGCTGGCAAACCCGAAAACTCACTGCGCAGGCAAAAGTAAATGCGTACCTCCAGAATTAATACAGAGTAATGCAACCGACTTAGTGGCTCTTAAAAGTCAAGACAATCCTCTGACAGACATAAAGGGCATTTACGCTGCATTTAACATTGTAATAACTTCTTGCCTACTTTCTGAACACTACTGAAGATATTTTCTCTCTCTCAGATGACTCAATGCCTGAGATATTTTGTATACGCATTTCTATAAAGTCCCCTTGGCACAAGATTGCAAGGGTTGTTGGAAATTTCTCCTGAACAGTCTCTTATGCTGTAATTGTTTTCTGAAAGTCAATAAAGGAAAGCAATGGAATTTCGTGGATGCTTGATGTGTTGAAGATGTTCTGTGCCTGTTCATGATTGCTGGATCCCTGCGTATCTTACCATGCAATAAGTCTCTGTAACTCTCTCCATGTTCAGTTTGTTTTGTTATAAATCCATATACGCTATCTGATTTCCAATATTGAACAACAGAGAAAAAGAATAACTCCCAGGATTTGCTCACTGAGTACCCTGAGTTCAGTCTGTGTTGTTTATAAATGTCTTCTTCAGGTGTAATCTATATAAAGTGTGATTCTTAAGCTGCTGCACTTTCAGAATACATCTTTCACATTGGCCACTGTCACAGGAATTCATAACTTTGCTCCTGTGCTCTTCGTTCATTTTCATTTCACCAACATAACAGAAAATTCTTAACAGATTTCTGCTGGTTGACACATATCATCACTCAAGTTTAAATTTGTCTATTAAATACACAATAGGCCTTGCAGTTAGAACACTACTCAACATATAAGACCATCTCACAGCACCTAGACTCCATTGCCCAATGGAAACTCACCATCAAACTATTACATCATAAGAACTGAAAGAGGTCCTTCAACCAAAACACAAACAAAACCTGAGCATCATAGCTAGCCTAAAAACACAAATATAACAAAGATAAATCATAAAGAGAGAGCCCTCTCTGGTTGCAGTTAGGCTAGGAACTGTAACCCAAAGATTGGTTAGTGGTTACCCCGGCCGTATTCCCTTGGGAGTCATAGGGAACAACCTAGGTGTTAACATAATTGGCAACTCCACTGGGGACTTCTTAAAATTTTTCAATTACTATCTATCTTCCAAAGCTACCAGTAAGCCTGAAACCAGCCAAGAGGCCTCAGAACTGTTTCTGTAATACAGGGACAACTTTAGGGAAGAGCTAGTTAGGGAATCTTCATCCTAGCTTTGAAACATATATAGTTATTCCAAAATTCTCATCCAGTCCTTGCACACATAAAACCTCCTATATAAGCTCTAAAAGGACAATTAGAAGCTGGCTCCCAAAAGAAACCCAAGGCACACTAGGGCAAACCCTGACCCTAATCAACCCATCATTGTTGATAATCTGAATATCATTCCAAAGAACATTAGGAGACAGCAAAAGCAGGAGAAGCCTGCTGATTCAGATATAAGTTCAGATCAACCTATCCTCATTCCCACTCCCTGCAAAGTTCTTTTCCGGTCCACCCCTAGTTCCCCTAGTTCATCATCAACACCTCAAAGTCCTCCTCTCACATCTTCACCCACCACACATACCCTTTCAACCACTCCCCCATTTGTTACCCATCCCATTAACCCTGTTACACCAGTAATCCCTGCTGTCCCATTTGTTCCTGTCAACCCTATAAATCCCATAAACATGGCCAACAGGTATGCACCTCTGCAGATACCAGCTAATGCTGCAGCTTTACCTCAAGATTATCAAAGTAAAATCTCATATTTTGACTCAAATGGCTCTCTAACAGCTATCTAGCATGCCAAGAAGATGCAAGACCACTTTGAGACCTATGAAATAGATGATGACACAGTCAGAATGAGAATTTTTGTTCAAAGTTTAACTGGGGATGTTAGAACTTGGTTCAGATCCCTCAATGCAAACTCCATTGCAACACCTGATCAGCTTTACGAAGCTTTTACTGAGAGATGGGAGAAGAAGAAAGATCCTCTCCACGTACTCGGTGAATATGACACTATTAAGAGAGGTCCTCAGGAGACAGTTTTGGAATATTGTGCTAGGTTCAACAATGTATATAATGCTATTCCACAGAACTTAAGGCCTCCTCCTGATTTAGCCCTATATAAATTCCTTGATGGTTTTGACCCTGATATGGCCTATCAGCTAAAAGAAAGAGATCTTCCAACCCTTGCAGAAGCTCAAAGGGTTGCGGTCACAGTAGAGGCTAACCTAATTGCCAAAAGAAACAGGGCAAAGTTGGAGAAAAGGACTACCTTCAAAGAAGAACCCTCGGGTTTTGATCAAAAGCTGGACGCAATACTAAACAGCATGAAGAGATTGGGTGAAAGAGTGGAATCAGTTGAAAGAAAATCATCATGGGAAGCATCACAAAGCAACCCTCCTAGAAACCCGAATTTTAGGAGAACTCAGAACCCAAACATAGGAAAGACAAGTGCTGACCAAGACATTAGACCCCCTTTTCAAGAAAATTATGCAGAAACTTCCACATCTAATGAACTTAACGAAGATCCGGAGATTAACTTAATGGGTCTGGATGGTAAAACCCATGTTTTCTTAACTCAAGAAGACCATGAGGAGGATGAAATCAAAACATTCCAAACCAAGTCAGGAGAATCTTTTGATTTTAAACAGGGATATGATACTGCTGTCTATGAAGTCCATAAACAGTACAAACTAAGGAGTAGGACTGTAAATGTAAATCAACCTGAAAAGATAAAAGATAAACAACAGTCTAAAGAAACCACAGTCACAGAAACTAATGACGAAACAAACTTGCCTACAAAAGAAGTAGTGGTCGAAGAGGTTACTGAACTACTGTCACCACTACAACAGCCCATGGCAACTTCGTCCTCTCACCCTGATTTAAATACTACCCCTCAAAACATGGGTGAAAAGGGCAGGTCTCGAAGTCAAGATGAAATCCAACAAGAAGATTTAATGAACAAAGAAAGGACTGCTATCCGTGACTCCAAAGCCCAAGCTGACAAACCTTTTGACCTAGGCACAGAGATTGGTAAGCTAAAAATAGCAATTCCCCTCTCAGAGCTAGCCAAGCATGACATATACAAGCAACAGATCAAGAAATCCCTTCAACTCACTAATAGCAAAGATGATGTAAATGTGCTAGATGACACTCCGGAATTACTGTTTGGCCCAGAGGTAGATGGAAAAACAATGGTCACAGGGATATTACCTTTTTATGTCAGCTTGCATGTTCATGATAAAATACTGCATAATGCAATGTTCGACTCAGGCGCCTCTCACAACCTTATGCCAAAAGCAGTCATGGAAAGATTGAACTTGGATATAACAAGACCATACAAAGACCTGTTTTCCTTTGATTCTAGTCAAGTCAAATGTTTAGGCCTAATAAAAGATTTATGTGTATCCCTGGTTCAATACCCTAATAAAACCATTCTAATGGATGTTGTAGTTGCTGATATCCCACCTAAATATGGGATGCTGTTATCAAGATCATGGGGAGCCAAACTCCAAGGTTCTCTGCAATTAGACATGTCATATGCCACCATCTCTGTCTTTGGACAACCAAAGAGACTTTACAGGGAGACACTCATGAAGTACATGGTCAGCAGTGAAGAAAAGCCTCAAAATTTTCCAATATATGCTGTCCATTCAAACATAGACTCCTTCATTCTCTTCAATGACAGTACAAGCCTCTCAAACAATGATATTGGAACTAACAAACTCTTGCAAGAACAAAACATTAATCAAGCAAGTGGCACCCATAAAACATCAATCAGTCCAACAATAGACATTATCCCTCCTCTAGCTGTCAAAGATTGTCAAACAAGTGATGAAACTGTCCTAGAAAACAAGCGGGAAAAGAAACCCCAACTCCTGCTTACATGGCCATCACATGAACAGATTTTTAAACCTCCTTTTCAACAAGATATCCTGTGGGTCCTAGAATTTGATGGCTCGGTTAACAAGTTAGGGGCAGGAGCTGGAGTTTGGATACATAACAAAGGGAAAGACCATGCAGAAGGCAGGGCTTATAGATTAAATTTTAGATGCACTAATAACATGGCAGAATATGAGGCTCTATTACTAGGTCTCAAACTAGCAAAGTCATTACAAGCTCCTAGGCTTTCCATCATGGGAGATTCTGATCTAGTAATTCAACAAGTGAAAGGAAGTTTTGTCACCAATGACAAAAGGTTGAGATCTTACAGGTCTGCTGTAATTGAAATATTGGAGACTTTCTCTGAGTTCTTTATCACAAAAATTTCAAGGGGCCACAATCTCCACGCACACAGTTTGGCAACATTTGCCAGCACTTTCAAATTCCCACTAGAACCCAATAACTGTTTCACAGCCGAGGTCAGATACAGACCCTCTATTCCAAACAATGTCAAAGAATGGCAAGTATTTGAGAATGATATGCAAATAAACAATTTTCTAACCTCACAACAAGAGTTTGCAGGATTATATATTGACACTGAATCAGCAAATCAATCACAAATACTTGAGGAAGCAAGTCAATCACAAATACAGTTCCAACAGACAGCTCAGCCAATATCACCTAGAACAGCAAAACAATTATTGAATCCAACCATTTTCAATAATCAAAACATTCAGCAAATTCACCAAATTGACTGTGAAGAGGTGAGCAACGCTGAAGCTGAAATCATACAACTCAAAGACAACTTCCTTCCAGTAGGCCTTACCCCACTAGAGGACATTTTTGATTCAAATGATGTCCCCAGGAAACCAAAGATGCAGCCATTAGATGCAGCAGTTGAAGAATGCAACATTGGTACTATTGACAAGCCTAAAATAATAAAGCTATCTGCTTCTTTGCCCCCTGATCAAAAACCCAAATACATCGACCTCTTTAAAGAGTTTCAAGATGTTTTTGCATGGGGTTATGAGGATCTAAAGTCCTATGACACCTCTGTCATCCAGCATACCATTCCCCTCAAGCCTAATCAAAAACCATTCAAACAGAAATTGAGAAGGATCAATCCTGTGCTCCTTCCTTCCATTGAAAAAGAATTACATAAAATGTTCAAAGCTGGTATCATAGCACCAATCAGATTCTCTGAATGGATTTCCAACTTAGTCCCTACAAGAAAAAAGACTGGTGAGATTAGACTTTGTGTAGACTTAAGGAATCTGAATCAAGTATCACTCAAAGATAACTACCCTTTACCCAAAATGGATCACATTCTCCAAAGAGTGGTGGGGGCTTCAAGAATGTCATTGCTTGATGGATTCTCAGGCTTTAATCAAATCCTAGTACACCCTGATGATCAAGACAAAACTGCATTTACAACCCCATGGGGAACTTTCAAGTATGTAAAAATGCCCTTTGGACTGAAAAACGCAGGGGCAACTTTTCAAAGAGCAATGGACATTGCTTTTGCAAAAGAGATTCATGACTTCCTGGTCATTTACTTAGATGATCTTACACCCTTTTCAAAATCTGACCAAGAACACTTGAAACATTTGAGACAGATTTTCATAACATGCAGGAAATATGGTATTTCCTTAAACCCCAAGAAGTCATTATTTGGCTTGGAAGAAGGGAAACTCTTAGGACACATTATTTCAAAAGATGGCATAAGAATTGATCCAGACAGGATACAAGCTATCCTACAAATGCCTCACCCAAGGAATGTCAAGGAGTTGCAGGGATTCTTAGGAAAAATTAACTTTTTAAGAAGGTTTATCCCGAATTTAGCAGAACTAATCAGATTATTAAACAATATCCTAAAGAAAGATTCAAAGGTCAAATGGACTGTTGAAGCAAAACAAGCCTTTGAAAGTATAAAATTGGCATTAACTCAAACCCCAGTGTTAACCAATCCTCAGTTTGACAGAGACTTTATCATTTTCTCCTTTGCCTCCCAACATACTATTGCTGCTGTTTTATTACAGAAAAATGACCAAGGTAATGAGAAGCCTATTGCCTTCTTCAGCAGAGCTCTTAGAGATGCCCCTCTAAAGTACCAAATTATGGAGAAACAAGCCTATGCTTTGATCAAAGCTATTAAGGACTTTAGGATTTACATCCTTTACTCCCATGTTGTGGCTTATGTGCCAAGTCCTATTGTCAAAGACATTCTCACCCAAGAAAACTTAGAGGGCAGGAGAGGAAAATGGATTGCCAATATACTAGAATTTGACATTGAAATTAAACCTACAAAGCTGATAAAAGGGCAAGGTTTGGCCAAATTAATGACAGAAGCAAATTTCCAAGCCTTAGATATCAATCAACTGGACAGTGAAACAGAGCTGGCGACTCCAAAGATCAATGTAGCCTTTGAACAATCTCCTTGGTACTCTGATATCTGCTATGTGTTACGAAACCTGTGTGCTCCCCCAGGACTGTCCAGAACTAAGTGTAGGTTCCTAAAAATGAAAACATCTAGATTTTGTGTGATGGATGGAAATTTACTTTGGAAAAACCATGAAGGTATATTGCTGCACTGTCTAATGGAGAATGAAACTAACAATATCATGCAAGATCTCCATGCTGGAGACTGTGGTGGACATTTGTACTGGAAGTCCACTGTGGACAAGATATTGAGGGCTGGTTATTACTGGCCCACCATGTTCTCTGATGTTAAGAAATTCACAGCCTCATGCCACAAATGCCAACTGTTTGAAGGCAAAAGACAGTTGCTGCCACTTCCTTTGAAGCCCATTGCAACAGAGAGACCTTTCCAACAATGGGGCTTGGATTTCATTGGGGAAATTCATCCCTCATCTTCAGGGCAACACAGATGGATTTTAACAGCAACAGACTACTTCACCAAGTGGATTGAAGCTGCCCCATGCAGACAAGCAAATGATTCAATAATTATTCAGTTTTTGGAAAACAATATACTGGCTAGATTTGGCTGTCCGGACAAGATAATAACAGACAATGCTGCTGCCTTCAGATCCAAGAAAATGGTGAACTTCTGCCATAAATTTCACATTACTTTGGGCCATTCTACTGCTTACTATCCCCAAGGAAATGGCCTTGCTGAATCATCAAACAAAAGTTTAATAAATATCATAAAGAAAGTGTTGGAAGAGAACAAAAAGAACTGGCATAAGAAACTAGTAAATGCTTTATGGGCAGATAGACTAACAACAAAAAGATCAATTGGGACCAGCCCATATGAGTTAGTCTATGGATTAGAAGCCAAATTTCCCTCATCACTAGGAGTGCCGGTTATGAAGCTTCTGCAAGAGAGTCAAGCAGAGCCAAATGATATGCAAAGGAGGATCAATCAGATAATCTGTTTACAACAAACTAGAGAACAAGTTTTCAGCAGAGTGCAAATATTACAAGAAAAATTAAAAAAAGCCTTTGATAGAAGAACCAAAGCAGAAGATTTCAATGTGGGAGACAAAGTTTTAAGATGGGATGCAAGAAGAGAAGAGAAAGGAAAACATGGAAAATTTGATTCTTTATGGAGAGGACCATTTGCTGTCCAAGCAGTACAAGGTAACAACACTTACTTCCTTAAAGGTCTGACTGAAACTGACTTGGATGAAGGTCCTGTCAATGGCAGGATGCTGAAGCATTATTTTGACTATTTCCCATGATTGCAACATCAGGTTCCCTTGTATATATACAGATGTACATATTATTTCTATTTAGATTGTAAAAATGCAGTTTCCTAAGTGATTCACCAAACAGCAAAAGGCAAATAGAATCAGAGGTCTTCCAAGGAAGAAACACACAATTTTGACACATTAATGCAGCAAATTTCAAAGATTGGTATGGGCAGCTAAAGAGTAAGGCAATCTGACCTGCTGTTCTTGGTCTTTCAAAAGAAAAACCATCCCCATGTGGAGCCACTGTTGGATACCTATACCAATAGGTTTCATATTTCATGATTGGCAAGAGAAGGTCCAAATATGCTCTGCTTTGAGTTCACAAAGATCCCATATTTCCTAAAGAACAAGAAGGTGTGTAAAGTGTTTCAATGTTGACGACCTTATTTCAAATTTTGATGGATGATCCAACAGTTTAATCTGGATCATGCCATGTGTTCAATTTTATGCTATAGAATAGAGAAAGAAGTCTGTCCAAACAGCTGAATCTTGGCAGACAAGCTAGTTTAGGTAGAGAAGAAAAGGTTCCCAACAGCTTAATCTGGGACCCTGGAAGAGACAAGGGTAGAAGTAGATAGAAAAAGCAAAAGAAAAAGCCAAAGAAAAGAAAAGGCAAGTAAGGGTTTGCAAGTCCAAATGCACCCTCCAAGAAGAAATAAAAATGCTAGGTAAGTAGCTGGGTAAGTAGTTGGGGTTGCAGAAAGGTTATCCCTATCATTGCAAGAATGGTGATGGTGGGCAGCAAGGCAAAAGATTACAGCAGGAAGCATGACTAATTTCCCTCACTCCCCTCCAATTTCATTTCTAACATTCCCTCACTAGCCTGAGATTCATGGAAGAGACTAAGGTTTCATGGTGTTTCTTAATCTTTAAGAAGCCACATTTCTTGTCTAAGGATCTTTTCATTTTGATCTACTCTTAAAACCAAGTTTGTTTCATATAAACTTAATGGTTTCTCCCTCCACTTACCCCCTCCTCCATAACTAACACTAACCCTACTATATAAATCCCTTATATCACCTTTTTCCCTAATATTACTAACACCAAGGTGTATAAATCCCAAAATCTTATAAATACCCACCCCCTTGGCATTATAGCCAATAAAGTCTCGAGTCAGGGATCAAATGACACCAGGTCATGTTGATGAACCTATGCCAACTACCCCTTCCCCTTCATGAGCTAATTTCCCTATTTTTACCCCTTTTGCACATAAAAAACCCATAAAAAGTCCTAAATCCCCACCTTTACCCGCTTCAAAGGGCAAAAAGCATCAAAAACCCATTTTCCGCCATATAACCAAGGTTAAGCGCATATAATTGTTTTTTCAAAATACATTAGAAATGCGTTCAAACATGTTTTATTGCCTCCACCCGCTTCCGTATACACCGCCCATGTCACCTCCCCGGTGACCGTTAGATCAGGCCCTCCAGATCTGACGGCCTTGATCGCGTCGGAGTCTTTCCGACGTCCGACAGTTACCCGTACTATTTCCCCGTCACGTCAGGCGTCCGACCATCGTCCGATCAACCTCCGCAGATCCAACGGCCACCATGACGTCGGACCTCATCCGATGCCCGAAACTTAACTCCCGACGTCCGTATTTTGAGGACGTCACTCC
Organism: Pinus tabuliformis; assembly: GCA_031772625.1. Classification (NCBI taxonomy): domain Eukaryota; kingdom Viridiplantae; phylum Streptophyta; class Pinopsida; order Pinales; family Pinaceae; genus Pinus; species Pinus tabuliformis. The sequence goes on along the minus strand of CM062804.1, from coordinate 558,176,268 downwards.
GCTGCCACGCGCCCTCATCACAATGCGTCGGACGTACAACTGACGGATACCGCCCCCGTACAGGAAGTGATGCGATACGAAACCGCTGTTGGTTTCCGGTTTCCCCATCCCGCCTGCTCACGTCATCGCCGCATCAGCAACATGTCAGCGCCCCGTCACCCAGGTACGTTGTCTCGTCATTCCCTAGCCCTGCCATTGGTCCACCTGTCCTGCCATCTCACTGCCCCTATGGACCAACCAGACCCCGCCACGTCACCCGATGACGTCAGCATGACGTCATCCGACCTTGACCCCACCAATGATGTCATGCTGACGTCAGCACGGATTCGCGCCAAAAGCACCAAAAGGTCTATTTTAGCCAAAAAATTCGTGTTTTTTGCCATTTTTGTGCGTTCGTCGTCGTTTTACTCTGCATGCAAGCTACGTCTAAACCTGCACCAGCCGCGGAAAATTGTCTCCTGACCACCAGAACGTCCATTTCTTCAGCGCCAGCAAGCTCTGACCGATCCAAATTTACAGGTCCCCTCACTGCCAAGCACACAAACTGGAGCAGCAGCCTCCTCCTCAACTGCCCAACATCAAGCTACAAGAACTGGTGAAAACATCGCAGAAAAGGGCAAAGAGATGGAGCAGCAAGAGCAGCAAGGGCAGCAGGAAGAGCAGGAACAGCAGGAACAGCAACAAAACCAACAGCAGCAAGCAGAAGGGTTGCAGCAAGGGCAGCAAGAAGAATCAGAACAGCAAGATCAACAACATCAAGAAGAACAAGGGCAGGAGCAGTCTGCCCAGCAAAAGAAAACAGTGGAGACTCCTCAGACCACTGAAAGAACGGGGCCTACAAGACAAGACACTACCTTTAATGCCTCGGTCCTCCAAACCCCTCAAAAGGAGGATACATTTGTCTTTAGAAAAAGAGACAGAGAGACTCCCCTGACATCCTCTATAGACCAGGGAGAGAAAAGGCAGAGACTCAATGATTTTCCAGAGGAGGATATAGCAATAAGAGAGGCACTGGGCATGGGCCCACCCAGCAGAGAAACTTCAGCAAGTTCCTTCCAGCAGGAACAAGACAGGACCATGGGAGGGGAGGTCAGCTCCTCCAGCCAGCAGAAAGAGGGACAAGTAAGCATTAAGCAGCAGTTCATAGACATCAAGAGAAGGAGTGACCCTATCAAAGTACAATTGTACAATCACCTGCTAAACATGGCTCCTTCCAATCAACAGAGACTTATGTCTGCTTTTGATGTAAGTGAAGGCAAATTGACAATGAGTCACTTTATGCCTACAGCACTCCGGCCACAATCCACTGCTGACTACCTTAGGACCAATCTAGAGGTACTTGCCAAAGACATACACCCTATGGACAAAATTGAGCTGCATAAGCAAACTGGAGAAATGGTGTATGCTTCATTGGCCGACAAGACTTTGGATAATTACAAACTAACCAGCAGTCTGAATGCCACAGCTTCCCAGCTAGAACTGGAGAGGGCCTCTTCTCAGGCCAAAGACAACAGGATAAGAGCCCTGGAGGAAATCATTGTAGAAATTGGGCACAATCCCAATGACATCAAAGGGATACAAGAGATCCTGAAACTTAGAGATGCTGACATGGCTGCACTGAGAAAGAAGATCAAAATTCCAGCCACTATCCACCCACAGACTGATGAGGTAGCTAAGCAAAGGTATGAGCAGGATTCTACTGACCTGCTAATTTCCATTTACAAAGAGCTTGTGAAGGCACAAGAAAAATTGGGGCAATATGAAGCTACACAAGCACCTCTACAAGCATCATCAAAACAAGCACAAGAAGGGCAGACATCTCAGCCTCCTCCTCAAGTCATCAATCTTGAGGAGACTGTTCCTACTACGGTGCCTCCACCTCAGCAGGCTGAACAAACAGCCACATCTACTTCAGCAGCACCCATCAGCACAGATCAGAGCCTAGATATGCAGAAGTTAAAGAATGAAATACAAATTTTGGAAGCCCAGATGACAGAGCTGAACGAAACTAAGGAAAAGCTGGCCAAGGTAAATGAAAGGCATGATAAGACAAAGAGAGAGGTGGGAGAAAAGGCCAAGGAAATCAAAGCTCTTAAAGACAGGATCAAGGAGCTTGAGAATGAGCTCAAGCTAGATAAAATCATAGCAGAGATCAGAGCAATGATATGGTCCAATATTGGTAAATCCATCAACAATCAATGGCCATACATCGAGACAATCCATGAGCAACTAGAGCTCATTCCAAAGGCACAGAGAGAAATCCGAACATCAAGGGCCTTATTGGGAAATATGCCTGAAGTTGCTACAAGAATGATCAATGTGCTCAATCACAAAACAAGCTCTCAGTTGGCCACCATTGGAATCACAAATAGAACTAAGACTATTCAAATGATCAAGAGGGTTCTTACTCTTAGAAGTCTAGTGCAGACATTGGACAGGAGAACCCAGGATATGCAGACAGAGGTAAATAAGTTCATGGAGAAGTTTCAAGTGTTGCAGAGTAGAGGACTCCCTAGCTTACTGAACAGCGGAGGGAAATTATTCACCCATGAACAGTATGCTAAAAGAGTAAATGTTTTTGCCTCAGCACAGGTCAATGAGAAGGCCAGCACTTCAGAAGACACAGGGCCTATTACAGGACAGATTTTCTATAGTAAGATAGAAAATCTACTTTTTATAATGAATGAAATTAATCACTTGTTTGATGTAGCCCCAACTTTTTTCAAATACACAGAAGCTGAAGAGACAATGGAGGCCATCCTCAAGCATCAGCTCCCTACACAGGAATGGTGGACAGATGCAATTCAGAGAATTTTGTAAACAGTAAGTCATACACCAACTTCTGTTTTTTCTACAAATTTTGATGAAAAGAACAGTCAACAAAGTCAGCAGGCATCATAAAATCAAAGCTGAGCCAACTCAGCGGATGTAGAGGCCAACAAAGCAGAAAAAAGGGAACCACAGCTGGCAAACCCGAAAACTCACTGCGCAGGCAAAAGTAAATGCGTACCTCCAGAATTAATACAGAGTAATGCAACCGACTTAGTGGCTCTTAAAAGTCAAGACAATCCTCTGACAGACATAAAGGGCATTTACGCTGCATTTAACATTGTAATAACTTCTTGCCTACTTTCTGAACACTACTGAAGATATTTTCTCTCTCTCAGATGACTCAATGCCTGAGATATTTTGTATACGCATTTCTATAAAGTCCCCTTGGCACAAGATTGCAAGGGTTGTTGGAAATTTCTCCTGAACAGTCTCTTATGCTGTAATTGTTTTCTGAAAGTCAATAAAGGAAAGCAATGGAATTTCGTGGATGCTTGATGTGTTGAAGATGTTCTGTGCCTGTTCATGATTGCTGGATCCCTGCGTATCTTACCATGCAATAAGTCTCTGTAACTCTCTCCATGTTCAGTTTGTTTTGTTATAAATCCATATACGCTATCTGATTTCCAATATTGAACAACAGAGAAAAAGAATAACTCCCAGGATTTGCTCACTGAGTACCCTGAGTTCAGTCTGTGTTGTTTATAAATGTCTTCTTCAGGTGTAATCTATATAAAGTGTGATTCTTAAGCTGCTGCACTTTCAGAATACATCTTTCACATTGGCCACTATCACAGGAATTCATAACTTTGCTCCTGTGCTCTGCGTTCATTTTCATTTCACCAACATAACAGAAAATTCTTAACAGATTTCTGCTGGTTGACACATATCATCACTCAAGTTTAAATTTGTCTGTTAAATACACAATAGGCCTTGCAGTTAGAACACTACTCAACATATAAGACCATCTCACAGCACCTAGACTCCATTGCCCAATGGAAACTCACCATCAAACTATTACATCATAAGAACTGAAAGAGGTCCTTCAACCAAAACACAAACAAAACCTGAGCATCATAGCTAGCCTAAAAACACAAATATAACAAAGATAAATCATAAAGAGAGAGCCCTCTCTGGTTGCAGTTAGGCTAGGAACTGTAACCCAAAGATTGGTTAGTGGTTACCCCGGCCGTATTCCCTTGGGAGTCATAGGGAACAACCTGGGTGTTAACAGGTCCAAAGTGGAGTCATTGTCCAGTAAATGAATCAGTGGTGGAGTTGCTATAATCAGTCTCCAAGTGGGATATTGTTTGGTGTGGAGCCTGATTGTCTTCTTTATTCATAGGTATCACCGCATTGGACCCCATTTCGTAATGTCGTGGCAACACCGCCCATAATATTTTCGCTGCAACGGGGGTCCAGGGGGGGGCGCGATCTTTAGGAGCCCCGCCCTGGAGGGGGATTGGGGGCAGTGCCCCCGAAGCTAAAAATATATGTAAAATTTTCTTGGAAAATGTTGTAATTTCATAGTAAATCTGGTCGTTCATTAAGCAGAGATCTGACGGTATAAGTTATGTTTAATTTAGGGTTTTTTGCCCTAGAAGGCAACCCCTCGCTATATATGAGGGAATTGTATTGCATCTATGTAGATCTGTATTCTGAATGAGAAAGAGAGAGGAGATTGTGTGAGAGCAAAGAGGGAAGTATAGCATATCTCCTGTAGGTTGTGTCTCTTAAGTTTGTTGGATAATATAAAAGGAAGGACTGGATGTTTCCCATGGACGTAGCCCAAATTGGGTGAACCACGTATATCTGTGTCTCTCTTGTTTTATGTATTTTCTTTGTTTATATTTCTGCAATATATTTTATGTGTTCCATTGCTCTATAATATATAATTTTCTAACACTTATAGGAGGAGTGATAGGGGATACTTTCCGGATGAGTTTAAGAAAGCAAATCCACCTACATTTGGTGGAGAGGTGAAGAAATCGCAGGATGTAGAGACATGGTTTCTTGGTATGAGGAAGTTCTTCGGGTTGCATGGCTATTCAGAGAACATGAAAGCCAGAGTAGCTACATTCAGTCTCAAAGGTAAAGCAAACAATTGGTTGGATGATGTGAAGAATGTCAGAGGTATACATGAGGAAGACTTCACCTAAAATGAGTTTGAGCATCTATTCGAGAACAAGTATCTATCAGAGAGATACTTTGATGACAAGGAAAAATAATTCTATGAGCTAAAGATGGGATCTATGACAGAAGATGAGTACACTAGAAAGTTATTGGAGCTACTAAGGTATGTGCCTTAACTCAAGGAGGAGAAGGCCAAGATTCATAGATTCACTAGTGGGTTATCGATGGCATTCAAATACAGAATTGAGTTCGATGAGCCTATATCATTGGAGGAGGCCATTTGAAATCTAAAGCATTTCTATGAATAATGGAAGCACAAATCTGAGACTAAGCCATACTGGAAAGGTAATGCAAAGAATAAATGGGACAAGAAGTGAGCAATACCTCAGGGTACAGGTAATAATTAGGGGAATTTTGAGGTCTAAAATGGGCCTCCTAACAAAAATTTACAACCAAAATAAACTTGATAAGAACCAATATGATTCAATATGATGATGTCAACCATGGGGGATGATTCACCATTTTTGGAGTAAAAAAGTAAAAAGTTTAAAAAATAATAAAATAATAAAACTACTTTTTCAACTTGTATTTTCAACTTATCCCCCTAAGGTTTTACTCAAATTTTGAGCAAGAGTACTCATTGGATGCAAAATTTTATTCCTCATCCAAGGAGTACCCATGTTGCATAGTTTAGCCTGCTACATGAAAAATGAGAAATACGTGAAAAAATGTGATTGCAACGCATTTTTCATGTAGGAAGGTTCATCAGAAGTATACAATATGGGTACTCCTTGAATGAAGAATCAAATTATGTATCCAACGAGTGTTTCTACTTGAAATCTGAGTAAACCTATAGGGAGATAAGTTTAAAATACGAGTTGAAAAGGTAGTCTTTTATTTTTTTCCCTCTAAAATTTGACGATGTAATCTAATCTTATTTTATTACTTCCACTATTATTTTATAATTTCCTTAGGAGGCCCATTTTAGACCTCAAAATTCCCTTAATGAAAGAGAATGTAGTGGCATCAAAGAAGTTCAATGCATCAGACAAAGGACAGGGATTTCGATATGATGAGAAGAATAAGGATGCAGGCTGGAAGCCTATAGAGTGTTGGACTTGTGGAAAGGATCATCACATGAGATATTGTCCGCAAATTCAAGGGGGTGGGCCTCAGATATAGTGCACAGGATGCATAGACTATTGGGGATGTTGGTTAGAGAATTCCTCGTATCTATGTAGCATTGGATAACAAACATGCAAACCATCAGGCATATATCGTTGAGATGGACGGTAAGTTTTGTGATCAAGTTATTTCTATTTTGATTAACCCCGGATCTAATTATAGCTATGTTATTCCTCACTTGGTGGATAAGTGTGGTTTGAGTAAGAAATTGCATGCAAAATCTTGGTTGGTGCAGATGGCTACAAGTACAAAGAAGCAAGTTCATCACTGGGTAAGAGCTTGTGCATTTGATTTGAATGGTATGCCTACCGCAACACATTTGAATGTATTACCGTTGGGATCATACAGTATGTTGTTGGGAATGGATTAGCTGTACCTTCATAGAACCAAGGTGGATTGTTATGACAAAGCCATTGAGTGTGTGGATGACAACAGAGAACCCAGAGTCTTACAAGGAAAGAAGAAAGCCACACCAGTTAGGATTGTGACAGTTATGCAAGCAAAGTGTAGTCACAGGAAAGGAAGTCGAGGATGTAGATGTCTTGAGAAGGTAACTAGTTCTACAACAGTTTTAGGATGTATTTCCTGAGGACATTACAGAGTTTCCACCTCACAAGGAGGTAGACTTTTCTATTGAGTTAGTGTCAGGGGCATCTCTAACATCAAAGGCACCTTATAGGATGAGCACACCTGAGTTGGTAGAGTTGAAGCTGTAGTTGAAGGAAATGTTGGAAAAGGGATACATTAGGCCAAGTGTATTGCCATGGGGAACACCGGTCTTGTTTGTGAAGAAGAAACATGGTACTCTAAAATTATGCATTGACTACAGGCAGTTGAACAAAGTGATCATTAAGAACAAGTATCCATTGAAGGGAGCATCAGTGTTCTCGAAGATTGATTTGAGATCCAAATATCCCCATGTACGCATCAAAGAAGAGGACATTTACAAGACAACTTTTAGGACCAGGTATGAGAAATATGAGTTTGTTGTAGTTCCATTCGGTTTGACTAATGCTCCAACAACATTTATGTGCTTGATGAATAGTGTGTTGCATCTGTATTTGGATAATTTTGTTATTATGTTCATTGATGAGAGATTGGTAATTTCTAAAAATGAGGAAGAACATGCCAAACATTTAGCAACAGTGTTGAGGTTTTTGAGAGAGAATTAATTGTATGCTAAGCTCAACAAGTGTAGTTTCTTTTAGACTGAGGTACATTACTTTGGGCGTGTTGTCTCTAAAGAGGGCATTGCAGTAGATCTAGAAAAGACAAGGGCCATCATGGAGTGGGTAACTCCTAGGAATGTAGATGAGGTGAGGTCCTTCATGGGATTGACAGGTTATTATAGGAGGTTCGTCAAGAACTTCTCACATATCTCTTACCCCATTACATCATTTCAGAGAATAGGTAAGAATTTTGAATGGACAAAGGAGCATGAGGCTATTTTTGAGCAGCTTAAGTAGTTGTCGACACATGCACCAGTGTTAAAGATTGCAAATCTAGACAAAGAGTTTGTAGTATGCACATTGCAAGAAGGGACTTGGTAGAGTCCTTATGTATGATGGACAGGTGGTATGCTATGAGTCACGAAAAATGAATGAGCACGAGCATAACTACCCCACACATGATCTTGAGTTGCCAACGATCATACATGCATTGAAGATGTGGAGGCACTATCTTCTGGGCAGGAGGTCCGTGTTGATGAGTGATCATAGTGGTTTGTAGTATGTATTTGACCAACCAAATCTGAATGGCAGGCAAGCTCAGTGGTTGGCTCCAATCAGTGAGTTCGATTTTGAGATTAGATTCATCAAAGGTAAATAGAATAGGGTGGCAGATGCCCTTAATAGGTGGATACAGGTAAATCACTTAGCAGCTATGAGCTCTTATGGGATAGACTTACATGATAGGATTTTGCAGGCAGGTCAGCAGGATGTCAGGTATATAGAGATTGTGCACAAGTTGCAGTGGAGTTCGGATAATAGTACAGGTACAGGTACATATGGTGGTATAGGTACAGGTGCAGGTGCACAGGATGTGGACTATTGCCTTATAGTAGATGGATTGGTTCAATTCTGAGATAGGATATTGTGTCAGATAACAGTGAACTCAAGAAGGTGATCTTGAGAGAGTTTCATGCAAAACCAATATTGGGTCACCCAGGTTATTAGAAGACATTGACTGTAGTAAAGAAGTTTTATTATTAGCTGAATTTGAAGAAGGATGTCATAGAATTTGTGGCTAGGTGTTTCAATTGTCAGCATGTGAAGGCGGAGTGTAAGCATGCAAGTGGACTGCTACAGCCGATTGTGATTCTAGAATGGAAATGGAGGTCATTTCCATGGACTTCATCACAGGTTTTCTGAGGACAGTGAGATAGCATGATTCCATCATGGTTGTCGTGGATAGGTTGACAAAGGTTGCACACTTCATTCCATTAAAGTCTAAATTCTCAGCTAGAGATGTAGCACATGTATTAATCATAAATGTGGTCAGATTGCATGGTGTTACAAGGAATATCGTGTCGACAGGGATGAAAAGTTCTCTTCCCAGTTCTGGAAGGAGTTGTTTGCAGGTTTGGGTACAGAGTTGGCCTTTAGTACAACTTATCATCCACATATAGATGGACAGACAAATAGGTTCATTTGAATATTGGAGGACATGTTGAGGATGTACGTGATGCATCAACAATGAAAGTGGGAAGAGTATCTTCCATTGGTAGAGTTCTCTTACAACAATCGATATCAAGAATATTTGAAGATGAGTCAGTTCGAGGCATTATATGGGTGGAGTTGCAATACTCCCATCAGTTGGAGTGATCCAGTTAACATGGTGTTGATTGGACTAGATACGTTGGCGGACATGGAACAAGAAATGCAGGTAATCAAGAAGAATCTAAAGGAAGCCCAAGAAAGGAAGAAGAGCTATGAAGCTCATAACAGGTTGCTCAAGGAGTTCTAGGTTAGGGAATAGGTGTACTTTCACATAAAAACAAAGAAGAGATCCTTATGGATTGGATCATGTGCCAAGCTAGCACCTTGGTTTTGTGGACCCTTCAGTATTATTGAGAGGATTGGGCTAGTAGCCTATCGACTTGCACTGCCTCCGAGAGTGAAAGTCCATGATGTTTCCCATGTGTCATTGCTTAAGAATTATGTTAAAGATGTTGATCATGTGATTGAATGGTATGTATTGCAGGTGGAACCATATGGAGAATTCTTGTCAGAGCCTTAGTGTATATTGCAGAAAAAGGTGTTGATTCTCTAGAACCGAGAAATCGAGAAAGTTAAGGTGAAATGGAAGCACTTTGGGCCTGATGAAGCTACATGCGAGATGGCAGATCAGATGCAGGATATGTATCCTTCTTTGTTTTTCAGTTGAGGCAAAGCAATTTTGGTATGGTGTTTTGGTATATGTCTTCGTATATGTTTTAGTACATGTTTTGGTGATGTTTGGTATATGTACACATGTATATCGATGTAAATAACGTCATGAGCTATGTTATAAAGCTCCAATAAGTGGTATGGGTGTCATGTCATTATGTTGTTATGTTTGTTATGTTTTCATGATGGTTTGTTTCTCAGCAGGGAGATCAGTGTAAATACTGCAACAAGCTAAGTTATAAAGCTCCATTAGCAATATGTTTTTCTTACAACAGTATTGTGGTTATAGGTGTTGTTGAACACTGCGGATGGTGTTCCCCCAAGGGGGAGGGTTTGTAACATCCCTGGTGAAAATTCCATTTAATAAAAGCTAATAAAGGAAAAATAATAACCACAGTTGATGGGACACTTATTCCAAGCTGAATGTTGGGCAAGACATCCTAGTGTGGGTGTTTATTTCGGTTAATATGCCTAAGGAAATTGGAAAAGGAAATGGCTAAGGCTTTCGAAAGGAAAAATGGAAATTTTGCCACATTTATTTATGAAAATAATGGAAATTAGGAGAAAAGGGAGGTGAAAGGTCACAGGTTGCATGTGATGAGGAAAATGAGGGAAAATAATGGAAAATGAAGAAAATAGAGGCCTCATTCATAAAAAGGCTTCTGAGGATCAATACACAGAATTTTATCAGTTTAGTTTTGGAGCTCTCTCATTATTCTCTCTCTCTCTCTCTCATGCTTCTCTAGTCATGATGGTTTTGTAAGCAACACATTGAGCAACTTTATGTCCAAAATTATGACACGAAAAACATTGCCTATTAAAGAAGTTCCTGCAACTATCAAATCTATTGACCTGGTGATTGTAGTTTCTACTGATATTCATCTTTGGAGAAAATTGAGTATGATTTACCTGAGGTTGGTTGTGGCTTCTATTCATCCTTGGAGTAAATTGAGTCTGATTTACCTGGTGATTTGCTTTATGCCTTTTCTGACGATTGTCATATTGTTCACTAGTCTTTGTTGCATTAAGATAGTTTTTGGTGGAGGTTGACGGCTTCTGTGATTGAGATGCTTCTTCAGTATATCCAAGACTTGTCTTTATCAGAGGAGAACGTTGAACTTTGATAATTTCATTTAAAGTTTCTGATCCTTTAGCAAATCTAAGATTGAGAGATTTCATTTTCTCAAGATCCTTTCTTAGACCCACAATTTCACATTCTAGTTTTTCATTGTGTTTTTCTTTTTCAGCAAGTTGGTATGTTAAGGTATCTATAATCATATTATTTTCTTCTAAACAGATTTTGAGTTTAGATATTTCTTCATGAAGGTCTTCCTCTTCTAAAGCATCCCAAAAATTATCATTGTCATAAGCCATGAGAAGTCTGTAATCTTGTCCAGTTTCATCTTCATCACTATTAGATAAACCATCACTATCTTCATGAGTATAGTAACTCCTTTTATTCACAGCTTGTTTTCTATTCCCTTTTGCATATTCCTTTCCTTTTTCAAATTTATCTTTAAGAGGACATCTAGAAACATAACGACTGACTCTGCCACAAGAAAAGCATTTGAAGGGTAACTTACCTCTAAACCTTCCAAAACCCCGTTGAAGCTTTTTGACAAAGTTTACCTCATCTTCTTCTTCTTAAATATGTCCTGATTCATTGTGTTCTTCCTTTCCTTTTGTTGAAGCTTTGAATGTGGCTTCTCTCATATCTAATGGTCCTCCTTTTCTCATCTCAAAGGCAGTTAAGATTCCGTGAAGTTGCGTCATAGTGATATTATGCAAATCCAGTTTTTCCTCTATGGTAGACACTTTGGATTCAAATTTAGCAGACAAGGATCTCAATACTTTCTCAACTAAGGTAACTTCCCTAGTTTCTTCACCCAGATTATTCATACAATTGACAACCTCATCTGTACGTAGGAAGTAACTAGTTATGCTTTCATCACTATGCATCTTAAGAGTTCCATACTGAATTCTGAGAGTTTGAAGCTTAGCACATTTTACCTGAGAGTCTCCTTCGTTGCTCAGAACGATTTTGTCCCATATTTCTTTGGCTGTTTTGAGCAGCATGACTTTGACAAACTCTAATTGTGACAAAATTCCCAATAAAGTATTGATAGCTTTGGCATTGGTTTCTTATTGCATTTTAACTGCCATATCTGTAGGAATTGTTGTTGGAAATGTATATCCTCCTTCCACAATTTTCCAGACATCTATTCCAAGCAATTGTAGATAAGCTGTGGTTCTTATTTTCCAATAGACAAAGTTGCTCCCATCGAATATTGGCTGTCTGATGGATCCCATGCTTTCTTGATTAGTCATGTTGATGGATCTCCCTTCAAGCGATCAAGATTCTTCTGAAGGACTTGCTCTGATACCAATTGTTGGAAATCATACTAAGAGGGGGGTGAATCAGTATTATCAGATCTATAATTTTATTTCCCAAATAGATTTATATATGCTACCTCAGTGAAGTGAACTAGCATGTACATGCAAGTATACTTAAAGAAACCAGCGTATATGCAGAGAACTTTTGATTTAGACAATTTATCATGTATTGAGCTTAAATCAGTCTATCAGAGATTTATTAGACAGTGCAGTAAAAGTAGAATAAAGCATCGCGCATAAGCAACACACATAAACACCAAGATATAAGGTGGAAACTCAATGTGGGCAAAAATCACCTGCTGCTATCGTCTCTGTCTTCTTTTAATAATAAGAAAAACTATTTAGAATCTTGTACCAGTGCAGACTCATACTAGTACGCAGGCATCCACCTGCAGAAGGCTACAACCTTCTCTTGTTCTCCAACTACTGCTGGAAGGGAGCTACAACCCCCTAGCTATTTTACTAGCCAATATGTTTATTGGTACGTAGGTGCCAGCCTATAGAAAACTCCACTCTTCCACCAGGGACCACGTTTCATGAATTTTCAGACTGGATACTCTTGGAACACAACACCACAATCTGAAGGCCACGTTTCATCCCATTTTCATACTAGACCCATAAACAACATTGAAACTTAGAAAATCATAACTGCAATACAACCATCAGATACATCTGCATCAACCAATCACTGAAACTCAATCATTTCTTTCTGAATCAACCACAACTGAATCAATCAATCACTGATAACCCATCATTACTGAAGCAAATCACAATCAATCAGTCTGATCATTCAGAACACTGTTACCAGAATACAGTCACTAGAACAAAAATCAGAACCTAGAACTCTGCAACAGTAACCAGAAACTACTGAAACTTTAAACATCATGCTTCATAAGATATACGCTACTTTCATGTGATGAACTAGTGTGTATACGCACTTTTACCAAAGGAAACTAGCGTACAGATCTGAAAATTCTAATTTATGATGTATACGCTACTTTGATATGTTGAACCAACGTGTATACGCTCTTTTACTAAAGTGAACCTGCATACAGATCTGTAAATGCTAACTTAAAACATCACAACTATACTAGACTTCAGTCATACCCAGATTATCATATTTACATAATAAAACATGCGTCAGTATTCAAATCTAGACTGTTCAAGATCAAACCACATAATGATAATAATTTTAAGCCTTTATGATCCCAGTCCATCAACCTTCATCAGCCATATAGGTGCCTCCTTAGATCAGATCAAGCAAACCATCAGAAGCTCATTAACCTACATATATGATCCAACACCTCATAAGATATTCAAAATACTTGCACATCTGGCCTAATGATCTTCTCCTCCTTATATAGTTTTAGGCCTTTCTCAATACCATGGACCAAAACTACTTAGGACCAATACCTTGGACCAAATACCTTGGGTCAAATACCTTGGACCAAAAAATATTTTGGACCAAGAAATATCTTGGACCAAAAATTTTGTTTTTCCAATATATACGCACTTTTCCTTCTATGAAAGTGCATGTGTTCGTATACGCTCCTTTTGTTGATTAAACTTGCGTGTATACACAACTTGGACAAGGTGAACTTGTGTATACCTCTCTTTCTTCATTATTTCTAGTCTGATCTGTAATTATTTGACCTGTTGCACTGTGAGCTTTCATCTGAGTGAGTTTCCATCAAGGAAAACACTTGTATCATAATGCCAACATTTTGTTGGGCTATAGAAATCTTCTACACGCATCCAAATTTCCCTAGTTGTTAAGAATTCTGTCTGATTGCTTAATTATTAGGAATCTCCTTAAATTCTTCTATCATAATCCTTAAAAAGCTAAGTCATTATGTCAAGATGGAAGCTGACACGTTTGAAGGAACCCTATGAGAGAGGCCTTTAATCATGGATAGAGATTGTCATTGATCGCCAACCACCCCCATTTAAAACCATAAATCTGGCCATTATGCTTCAAATATTGTTGTTCAGTGACATGTGAACAATGTTAAACAAAGCCTTGTAACCACTGAGGGAGCCCCCTCTAGTTCAAGGGCCAGCTTGAACCTAAAGGCTAGCTGAGTTGGTTTCCTGGCATAGTTTTTGCAGCCAAGGACTGCCTATGGGAAATAGGTACAATAGGAAGAAAGGTTGGGTTGGTTCCTAAGGGTCCTAATGTTAATGTTGAATTTTTATATGGTGTGTTTCTGTCAATTCCACTTCCTTAACATGATTTATGTGGTTGAATCATATCATAGTGGCCTCTCATCACATGTTTACCTTGGTTGGCTAGTTGCTTGGGTAGATGTGGGAGGAGGGTGTAACATCTTTCTTTTAGACTGGTATGAAAAATGGCATTCTTACTTTTCTAGCTAAAAGTGAAGTGTACCAATGTAACAAAGGGGAAACAGTCAGGTTACCGAGAACCTTACAACCATTTCCACTCTCTGCTTCTATCTAGATGGATGTTTCCATGGATTTCATCACTGGTCTCCCAGAGTCAGCCAACAAATCCCCCATTATGGCGATTATTGACAAAAATTTTAAATATGATCATTTTTGCGCTCTACCACACCCATTTACCCTCACTTTGGTGGCTCAAGTTTTCTTGGATCAGATCTTCAAATTTCATGGCATGCCGACTTCCATTATGTCTGATTGCGACCCCACTTTCACCAGTAAATTTTGGTAGGAACTTTTCAAGTTACAAGGCACGCAACTCCAACTAAGCACCGCCTATCATCCCCAAAGTGATGGTCAAACAGAAGTAGTCAAAAAATGTTTCAAGACCTATCTGAGGTGCTTCACTATAGACAACCAACATCAATGGGTACAATGACTACCTTTAGTTGAATGGTGGTATAATACTAACTACCATGAATCCACCAAGATGACTCCATATGAGGAAATGTATGGCCAAATCCCACCTTCACATGTTTCTTATATCCCTGGATGTTTTAAAGTACAGGCAATTGATCAACTCCTATAAAACTGTGTCGCCATGATCGCTCATCTCAAAGATAATCTACATCAAGCTAAGAATCGAATGAAACAACAGGTTGACCAACATCATTCCGAGCACTCATGTCAAGAAGGGTATCAAGTATTCCTACGACTACAACCATATAAGTAAACATCTATTAAAAAAGGGGTACTATAAATCAACACCAAAATTCTATTTGCCTTCTCAAATACTTCAACGCATAGGAGCAGTCGCCTACAAATTGGCCTTACCACCTACTTCAAAAATCCATTTGGTCTTCCATGTATCATGCCTCAAGGGAGTGGTGGGGAAAAATTGTAGAGTTCAAACAAGTCTACCTAAATTGGATGAGGAAGGCTCACTTTGGCTCCAACTAGAATAGACCCTTGATACTCGTGAAAGACATCTCTGCAGTCGCATGATCAAGGAATTCATCATCAAGTAGAAAGACACCTCTATAAAAGATGTGACCTTGGATCCACCTGTTATAGGTCATTTTGTCACATCTGACCAATAGACCTCCTAATGGGATGAATTAACATCATATTCCCCCTTTCCATCATCATTGCACAAATCCCTATGCATGACTCTCTCATTCCCCAAATTTTCTGCCCAAAACTACATCATCTGAGCCAATTTTAGGACCAATGCTCCTTGGACTCTTGCTAATTTGCGTTCAAATATAGGTTTCTCCACTCTTTCCTTCATTGATCACCTAGAGGTTGCTCCCCTTTGCACCTGCATTGGTTCTAGAAATTCGGGAAAAAGAGAGAGAATCCTAAAGCCTTCATTTCCATAGGCTGCCAGGATATGTTGTAACCATTTACCTCATATAAAACATTCAAATCCTATCCTATCCTACCTTGGAGTTTCCAACCCTTATCCTTATATCTCATCCTCCCAGGAAGATTGGATCTCAATCCCAAGATTGGTAAAAGGATAAGAACTCCCAACTTACCTCGCTCTTCTGTATATTTACAACCTTCCATATACAAGGAGTTGGATTTTGGAGAGTGATTCTACCCTTATGTTGTTGTTGTGAGAGTTCTTTTCATGCATTTAGGGTGATTGGAGGTGCACTTTGTGACAAAGGAAGGACAAGTTAACAACTTGGAGGAGCTCTTCTACAATATCAACACCTATTTGTGGTTGTAACTCACTCCATTTATATCAATACAAAGAGTTCTTTGTTTTCCTATATGTGATGTTGTTATTTCATGTATTCCAATACCATGTTGATATGTTGAATAAGGTAGATAGATGATGTTACATAGATCTTGTAGTTTCTTGTCTTGTGTTGTCTGGTTGTGCACATTCTATTTTGGTAGTTGGAGCTAGGATTGGAGCATTGAAGACAAAGGAGTGAAATGTATGACAAATTCCAGGTAGGTTTCATCCCTTCATCTACTTACTTTAAGGAAAACATTGAATCCTTTTTCTTTCTATTGTTCTAGGCCAGTCCACCAGACCTAGGGGAGATATTTCTGTCCGCAGTCATAAATCCTACATAACAAATTGGTTACCATACTGGGGATTGGTGTATTCCCTTGGTGGTTTCTTTCTCCACTATGTTTTATTTACCTCTTTCATAGACCTTTGTTGCTTTAATGAGCCAAGAACAAACCTAGGAAGTGACTTCATTGAGTCTTATTTACAATTTTTGTGTCAAAATCCTCTTCCCCTAGACGAACGCACCCTTTGATCTACTGACAGAGTGTTGTGACCCACCTGGGCCCTCTTTGTGACTACGTTACAAAGCATTGGTGCCTCTTCTGCACTTGTGTTGATCCCTATTTTTGCACAAAATTTTCCTTTTTTTCTCAGTGTTGCTTTAATCAGCCTACTTCCAGCTAACCTTCCCTGAGTCTTGGGTGCCTTGTCGTCTCTCTAAAGCCTTCATTTTGTTTGGATTTGTGTGTGATTTCCTTTGGTAAGAATTAGTTTCATTTTTTCTTTGTTTCGTTTGATCATTGATCATTTGGAAGAATTGTTGTTATAGTCCTCATTTTGAAAAGTGCATTTAAATCAATGATTAGACACTAAATCTTAGTTTTCCTCATTTTAAAAAATTAAGTGTGGTGAAAAGAAAAAATATTGCATTGGCATTTAGGGTTTTTTCATCTACTTTGATTTAGGAACAGTTGCATGAAAAGGGAATTGCATTGTGCATTTTTTTTGCTGCATTTTCTATGCTGCATACTCTTTGTCTCTTCCCTTCCTTAGCTAGATTTTCATTGAAGAGAAAGATTCCATTTCCTCATGCTAGATTTGAATTTTAGGGAATTCAGGTGAATTCATGGTGAGCCATAAAACTTAATTCAAGATCAACTTAAAATTTATTAAATCAAACTAAGGAGAATTTGTAACAATAACGCAAACACATAGAGGTCTAGGCTAGAGAGGTGTTCCGACGTCGTTAAACATAGGATTTGTCATTGTTTTCTGGCATTGTATCTCGGGGGTGAAATCTTGTTCCATGTATGTGAGTGTATAGGATCGTTCTCCATGTATGTTTGGGTATATTGGTGGTGCTCCACGAATGTAAAGTATATGGGAACGCTCTCATCGAACGGTTACACATTAGACAACATTACTACGGACTGCACTCCCATGTAGGGTCGAGTATATTTTGGGAGTCCCCACTAGGTTTCTATCCATCCATAGGTAATCGAGTATGGCACTTTGTATACCATGATACACCAAACACAACATTTCGGGAGATTGGCTGTCATACGTTAAGTCCTTGGTTCTCCAAGGTGTATATTATAGTTCACAGTTGCTTGGTATTCCTTGATGCCTAGATTACCCTCTTTTTGATTTATTTCTTTTTGTTTTAATAAAATTTACTTTCCAACATGGAACAATGAGATCCCCCGCTCTGTCGTTTGCGTAGAATGAAAAATAATCCTCCTCTTCCACTAGAGCCTACTTCTGGTTTTCGTCAGAAGCATAAAAACACATAGGCTACTGAATCAAGAACTTTGGGAACTACTTCTAGCCCTCCTACTGATATTGATCCACCAGAATCATGTTTCCCCTTGAGTACCAAACCTGAGGTTACATCTACTTTTGTCGGTGAAACTAACACAATCGATATTGAACTACCTGAAACTTTGTTGCCTGAAGTTATAGAACCCGACCTTCCTGAGTCAAAAACTTTACTTCTTGAGGTCATCAAACTTGAGGAGCCTCAATCGTCTTTACCTGTTACTTTAGGTATTCCATTTTCTCTTCCTTTGTCTCAGATAGATCCACCTACCATATATCTCAGCACCGATGGTGAACCATTTCCACCTGGACTTGTGAGTATCAAGGAGATCCCACAAGAAGAGCCTTGTCCTTCTACTCCTACTCATTTGGAGGGACTTTTCCTTTATCCAACCCATCCTCTTCTTTCTCCTCCACCTCCTATACAAACTCCTTTGCTTAGTTCTTTTGACTCACCCACGAATTTCACGCAGAAATATAAATCAGGATTATTGACCATGACTGGAACCAATATGGATTCCTAGCCTATGTCTATCGCTAGGGTTGAAACACCAATTGTCTCTTCCACATCTATGTTTTCGACATCACCAAAGGCACATCTGTATGGTGGCTCGTCCATCCCACCAGGTTATCAGTCCTTATCTGGTACCTTCTCTGGTGCATCTTCCAGTTTATGGACATCCCCCATGTCTTCCACTTCAGGAATTCCATCTGGAATTGTTCTTATGAGTGCTTCTCAACTTGCTCCTTCTCCTCCTCCTACACTGACAATTGAACAATAGGCTAGCCCTTATGTTAGTGGGAAAGGTCCTCTTCAACAACCTAACTATGCTTATGTTGGGTACCCTCCACATGGGGGGGGAATTGCCTCGATCATCTCCTCTCCCTTTGGTAGGGGGCAACCTGTTGTTGGTATCCCTCAAATTGGAAACTAGCCTTACTATATTCCTCCTTATCTTGGGATGGTTGCTAGTGTTTGGCAACCTACTTTGTTTGTTCAGCCTGGTTCAATGTTGGGCTCATTGTTTGTTTCCCAACATGTGCCATCTTCATATCAAGTTATTATTCCTCAATCTATACCTCAACAAGCTCAAATTCATGTGACTCAACCTATATAGGCTTTGATCACATCTCAACCCATTCCTTTAGAATTTGGTGCCTCTCAAGTCTCACTTACTCATCCTTCACAAGTTCCTTTGCAATCTCAATCGCTTGCACAAGGTATTCCTCAAATTCAATAGGGAAGACCGTGTATGGCATGGCACAACCTCAATCAAACCCTCTTTATCATTGGACAATGAAAACCCTCATCAGGAAATAATATAGACCTAATCGGATTATTCCTCAGGTGCCTTTTCAAGGCCAACAAATTCATGGTTACCCTAGGGATGGTCAACAAGGTCATTTGTATTATGGTTATCAAAATCCTCCTTATTCTGGTATCCAGGTTCCTTATTACCAGAACCCTCCTTGTCTAGGAATGAAAATTCCTATTTCCCATGCTATTCGTTCATATCTAGGTCATCCCCCATCAGACTTTAATCGATTGTTTCCTTTTGTGTCCACTCTCGAGCTACCCAATTTGACTCGACTCACCAATGACCTCATTGCTCATTCATCTTGGTGGCTGATTATTCCTACCAAATTGCCTTTTGATATCCCTAAATTCAATGGGAATCCAGGAGAAGACCCGTCGACACATGTCATGACATATCATCTATGGTGTTCATCAAACTCCCTTAATGATGATTCTATTCAACTTCATCTTTTCCAAAGAATACTTACGGGTACCGCTACTAAATGGTATATTGAATTACCTAGAGCTTCATTCCATGATTTCAGCTCTTTATCCACCACCTTCCTCATGCACTTCTAGTTTCCCATTAGATACGACACTGGAACAGAACTTTTAAACAACTTCAAACAATTTGATTCCACTTACATTTTAGATCACATTCATGAGTGGAGGCGTCATCGCTGATTGGAATAAAATTATATTCCCGATCAATTGTTGGTGGAATGGTTTACCAAATCTCTATTGGTACCCATAAAAGAAGCCTATGTCCAAAGGAGGACTCGTGACTGAAGAGCAAGTAATTTCTCGTGCACAATATCTGGATCTAGTTTACAACCCAATCTGACATGCTCTATGATAAGATACCAAACACTCTGAGACCTTTGAATATTGTTCCTTCTCGGCCTAGTAAAGAATATCATGTTGTTGATGGAATTATTGGTTCTACCAGCTCACAGACGGTGAGTAAACCATATTTTATTGCTCCACCCACATCTGCTCAAAACCCTCAATCCCATCCTCCTGCAACTTCTTCTTTTGAGATAAATGTCATTTCATTTGATAAAGGAAAGTCTCAGCAACAACCTAGAAGCAAGACAAAAGTAAAAGTTAAGAAAAATAAATATCCCTCTCCACAGGATAGACAAACAAATTAGTATTTTGATGAGAAACAGAAGCCTCGATATCCTTCCTTGATTTGCAAGGAGGAACATTTTACACATGACTATCCTCACCACATCGAAGTGAATTGACTTCTTAAGTCCTCCACTTCTTCGGCAATGTTAACTGACATGTTCCCTAATTAAGAGACTCATATGGTTGCACGAGACCCATCTTCCTCTAACACGACATTGATGCTTTCCTCCTCAAAGCCGAGATTTGATGTTTTGGTAACTACTTGGAACAAGGATTATGGTAATGTGAATCCACCTAATGGTCAGGCCACTGATCAATCTGCCAATTCGGCACCATCCTTGTCAGATCCCAATCCATTGTTGATTCATACCAAAACGACTATTAAACCCCCGAAGGGCGTTATTCATAACTTTGATTTCAACCCTCATGCAAGAGCCACTTAAAATTATAACGTAGTTGAAGACATGGCTCAACCTCCATTAGCTATGTCAACTCTTGAGGTGTTGCAAAACTTCCCTACCCAAAAGAAGGCTTTACTTTCAGTTATCGAATGTGTGGATCCATTGGATTCCAACCTCGTTGTTTTCTCTCATGAAAACTATACCCCTCAACTTCTAGCTCAATTAGCTTTTATAATCCAAGTCATCGTTCGTGGCAATAATATTGATCATTTTATCATGGATGAGGGAGCCTCAACTTGCATTATGTCCATGTCTTACTGGAACGTGATTGGTTCTCCTCAACTAAGTAATTCAACTACCTCCTTGAAATCCTTTGATGAGAGAAGATATAAACCTTGTGGGATTTTGAAATCCCTGCAAGTTGAATTAGGGGGGGAATTTGTGTCCATAGAAGTTGAATTTATTGAAGGACCTCTCGATTACAATTTTCTATTGGGATGTACATGGGTTTATGCCATGGTTTCTTTCATTTCGACTTAATTTTGTATGATCGTCTTTTCTTGTAAAGGTGGGATTGTATCCATAGACCAACTCACTGTTTTTACCTTCGATTCACATTTTACTGGAAGTGTCCCTCTTGTAGGGGAAACTCTAGAGCCATATTTTCATGTCGAAGTTGGATTTTTTAAGGATTCCTCACTTATGGGAACCTTTTCACTCCTTCCTCCTCTCCTTCTCGACAATCATCTTCGATTAGCTTGTATCAACATGATAGCATCTAAAACCATCCTGATTGATCCATGGATTGTACAGGATGAAACGGATATCCAAATTTTTGGTGACTGAATGTCGATAAGCCCCATTGAGCTAGATTACGAAGCCATTTATTCGGCTTGTGCAGTTTCTTCCTATGATTTGATTAATTGGGTAGACAGATCATTTGATTATAGTACCTCTTCTAATAGTTTCTCGTGTGTATTCCCTACCAATGAAAGAATCATGGAGATCATGATGTCGGATGATGTGCCATGGTACAAACATCACCATCGTTCCTCCTTACCTGATTCCATTGAGTATAGTCGTAGTGATGTATACTCACCCAATTCTATCGAACTCTCTATGAATTCTGTGTCTATTCATGAGGTTGATTCGGAAAAGAACCTTTCAAATACCAATCAGAAAATGCCTCTTTATATTTCCATTAAGCCGGGTGTGGTAAAAAAAATACGCAATGGAGCATATTTTTCTCCATCTAAGATCGAGACTTATCGAGCCCTTTTTCATGAGTTCCTATATGTCTTTGCCCATGTTAGCACTCCTCAGTGTGCCAAGGCTGAGAAAGGAAACCAAGGAGGTAACCTCGAACCAACTTTGGACTTGGTAGCTAGCCCTACCAAATTAGAGAGGGCTCTCTCAAAAAAAATATCACAATCAATGGAAGTGGCTGGAGAATATGAGGATTTTAGGCTAGGTATTTAGCACACTAGGGTTTGATTTTTAGGGTTTGCTAGATCAGGGTCATAGATCTAGGAACTAGGTCAGGGTTTTGAAAGATCAATTGCAGAGATACAATGGGGAAATGTAGGTATGATCAGTGACATATTTAGTCATAAATGTGGTATAGGGTTGAAATAGGGGAGGATCAAAATGAGCATAAACTTATGAATTCATTTATCAAAAGAAATGAAACATAAACATGAAGATCTCATCAAAACAGAGCATAAAACTATGAAATCTGCTTAAAAACTCATGAGATGATCACATGAAAGCATAGATATGGTAGCAAAGAGAAATAAATATTCGAACTGATGATAAAACTAATAAAAAACACTGTCACTAACCATAACACAAGAATCCCAAGATAATAGTTGCAACTTATTCTTGCAAATATATGGTGTACACTAGCTCCAAGCTTCTCATTCTCAAATGTCCAACCCTTCATTTGACTTAGCTTAGGCTACATATAGATGAAAAACTACATTCCCCCTCTCAGGGGTCGAATCTAACATCATAGGAACTATTTACATGAATGTCTCCAACCATACCAAAAACTAGGGAGGTTAGAAACCAACTCCCTATTTAGACCTAACTTACTTACTTGACTTTTACAAGCATTAATTTCCATAAAATTTACATGAAAATGACCTTAACCATCATTATTACATTCAATTACATCATAAAAACACCTAGGAACACAAATTACATCATGTGAAAGTGACTTTACCACAGAAAAAATTGAATTTTGACTTTCTGACAGAAGCACATCGTGCCTATAAGAAGCACAACGTGGGTTTGCAGAAGCTCAATGTGCCATTGTAGAGCCCTTTTTGGTCACTTTTGTGCATCTTGAAGCTAAACTGAGGGTTTATGTAAACAGACTAGGATGTCTAGAATACTACTGAACCTTTAATCTTGCAAAAATCCACCTCCATGACACCTAAAAATGAAATCTCCCAAGGCTACTCTAGAAGCACAACGTGGGGTCCAAAAAGGAGGCAGAAACATGAAAATTGACCTATTTATTGACTTTTTCTCCAAAATTGTGAGTTGACATGGAAAAGAAAGTGCATATATGTGATATGGGGGTCAAGGGATATCCATCCATGTAATACAATTTTCATTTGGGTGCCCTGAGAAGAAGCACATTGTGGCCATGCTGCGCTTCTGTGCAACTAAATTGCCAGAATTAACCAAAAATCCAAAAATTGACCAAAAATTCTCAAAATTTGTTGAAACTTCATTCTTATCATCTCTCAGTGATGGCCTAGACAACTAGAGATGTATTAGCAAGAAAATCCAAGTTATCCTTATGCTTTAGCTTGATTAGGGTTTTCTTAAGTCTCCTTTTCATGCTTCTAACCCTAATTTTGGAAATCCAGTTCCTGATGTAGTAATGTCTAGCCATGTGTCTCTGAAGGTTTGTAGCTTTGTTTTCCTTTCTCAGGAGCTTCTCCAAGTGCTCATTGAACTTCTCAAGCCAATATTCCCTATCCTTACCAATTCTTGCAGCTATAGGGTCAATAGGGTCTTTTTGTACCGATGAAGGAGACGGCTCCTTGTCTTCAACCTGCTCTTCTAAACCAATCATTGTTTTACCTGTAGAAATTTTGAATAATTTAACACATATTCACAGAGATTATCCTGATCATACAATTATAAGCGTAACATGTATAATACATAATCTCCTCTACGTTGATCATCAATTTACAGAAGAAGAAACATTCACAGGCGCACATAGAAGCATCAATCAAACTCATTAACACAGTATTTTCCCGGGGAAAGCATCTCGCTAAAAACCCCAACTATCTGTATATTATATTGATTGAATCATGTAACATTACAAAGTACAATGCTTATCACAAGCAATCCAGTACCAGCTCCACCTGTTACACACAATACAGCTCAGATTTGATCTCCAAATCTATCCCACTGCTTGCCTGCCTCCACTACTCAATACCTGCTCAAGAACTCATGAGAATAGCTTCCCAAACTCGTTTTTCACCTGAAAAATAGTCACTCACTCTTTGTGGACGTGAGCAAAGGCTAAAATGTGGGCCAAATACGTGAGCAAACTCATTGGCATACTCAATCCCTTGATTGTGCAAGATCTGATGCACAACTATAGTCACAACTGATAGCAATCTGATTCTCTACCACTTGTCCCTGTTGAACTGAACATGCACTGACATGCAACTGAGTTAACTGATGTATTCTTTAGTTGTATTATGAGTTAATAATTAGTTTAACAACTCATCATTAGTCTATCTGCAGTTAGACTAACTACAACTAGTTTAACTAAGTCAAACTGAACACAACTCCATCAACTGTACCTCCAGTCCACTAAACTCAACTCACTTGAGTTCTAACTGAAGTCCTGCATGAAAATATTAGTCATCCCATAGGTAACCACGCATTTCCTTGTGGGATCTACATGTACCACATCCGTAGCTCATTCTGAAGTGCTCCAAGAGAATAAGATTAAGTTTATAGTCCAAATATTATTGTGAGATAATAATATTTGACTTTTCTATTTTTGACAGCCAGTCTAAAAATAGACTTTGATCACTCACACTTTCATCAAAAATAGAAGTCCATCTATTTTTCCCAACTTGACCAATCATCCATAAACAGCAACCTGCAATCCATAGACATGATCCATATGTCTAAAAATAGACTTGCGCCAAAAATAGCCTGCGGGCCCACTTAGTGAAGGCGACTCTTTTCACTAAGCTCCATCATCTTGTTGTATTCTCAACAAGCATTTCTTGTTGCACACTTTCAACACTCCCTCTCAACAAGAAAGGCTTCCTCTCAAACCCGATCCTGTAACTCTGGAATGTTCTCCATGCAACACATCTGGCTGGTCCACTTGCTCTGTCATCAAAGTCTCTGACTGCTATTGCCTCTGTCGACTGAAACTCTGCATCTCTGTGCTCTTCAGTATCTGACTACTCTAGCCTCTGTCACTTTGATCTCTGACTGCATCCATGCTGCTGCTGGTTCTATCTCCCAGCATTGCATCCGCACTGCACCTCCCAACTGACCTCCCTGTTGGGATAGAAACATCCTCTGATGCTGAAGCTCTACCTGCTGCTGACAAGTGCTCCCTCTCTAACATCTGCGCTACTGCAACATCTCCATGCATCTCGCACCATTGCACACCTCTCTGTGCCACCTAGCACTGTGCAAAACACTTGTGCCTCTCGCATTGCTACAACCTGCTAGCTATGCGCTGTCCTGGGATTCCCTGCACTGTCACTCTCTCTGCCACTCCATCCGCATCTGTCTCTACCCAATCAGTCAGTTCCTGCTACTACACATCGGGGCTCCCGTAGCAAGGTCTCATCCAAGAGGTTGGGTACCTCAAGGATCTTGCCCCTCCTCCTTGGGACAATCAATCCACATCACCCCACCTCCTACCTGGAGTTATGGCTGCATGCGATCCCTCAGCCCACCTGGCTTGAAGTTTCCCCCTACTGGAGGTCTCTGGATGAGTAGATGTCTCTACTCGATCTCCTCTCAGCTTCCCTTGTTGTGGCTCCTCCACAATCTCCTGAAGCTGCTGCACCAATCGTGGCTCCTCCACAATCATCTGAGACTTCTTCTGGCTCTGCATGTTGAGAGGTAATATACGCTCCCTCTCAACCACCAAGTCTCCATCAGTTGCCTCGCTGCTCAAGGCTTTGCATGCATCTTTAACCTCAAGATCATACAGGTTCCTGACCCGTGAACCAATCTCATGACAACGAAAGCATCGCACCTTCGACTTGTCAACTTTCTTCCCATCACTGGAAGAACAAGATTCGAAAAGAGAAACCTTCTCCTTCCCCTTCTTCGCCTTACTCACTAAGGCATAGTTCTCCTCATCCTGCATGGATGAAGAACCATCTCTGGTGCTCCATCTAATCTCCTCCTGCACAAGATCCGACCAAAGTCTCTCCCATCCTGGCAGTTTCTCCCTTCCATTCACCGAGTCCTGGTAGCTATGCCAACTCTTAGGAAGGTCAAGGAGTCCTAGACTCACCATCCTCATCCGACAGTCACCCCCACACTTCCCAGCTCATCCCGACATTGGGTGAACTTCGTGAGATACTGGGGCATACTGTCTCCATTCTCGCATTGAATGTTTCTGAGTTTCGCTCTTGCTTTGGAATTAAATTAGAATTCCACCAGCTCAAAACTCAACTGCTTCCGATCTAGAATTTGTGAGAACAAATTATTTCTTGTACAGAGATTGACTGTCTGGCCATTCACCGGATATCTCACCTTCCAAAAGAAGGATGAATCCAGAGGCTACCTGGCCCGATCACAGACTCTGCCTGAAGAAATAAAATGTAAACACTACCTGAATAGTAGATCTGATGATCAATCCTCGCTTGATATCCTGTAAAAATCTCTTCTACAAATCAAGCAGCTCTGATACCATGTAGAAACTTTTTCTACAAATCATCTAGCTCTGATACCATGTAGAAATTTTGAATAATTTAACACATATTCACAGAGATTATCCTGATCATACAATTATAAGCGGAACATGTATAATACATAATCTCCTCTACGTTGATCATCAATTTACAGAAGCAGAAACATTCACAGGCGCACATAGAAGCATCAATCAAACTCATTAACACAGTATTTTCCCGGGGAAAGCATCTCGCTAAAAACCCCAACTATCTGTATATTATATTGATTGAATCATGTAACATTACAAAGTACAATGCTTATCACAAGCAATCCAGTACCAGCTCCACCTGTTACACACAATACAGCTCAGATTTGATCTCCAAATCTATCCCACTGCTTTCCTGCCTCCACTGCTCAATACCTGCTCAAGAACTCATGAGAATAGCTTCCCAAACTCGTTTTTCACCTGCAAAATAGTCACTCACTCTTTGTGGACGTGAGCAAAGGCTAAAATGTGGGCCAAATACGTGAGCAAACTCATTGGCATACTCAATCCCTTGATTGTGCAAGATCTGATGCACAACTATAGTCACAACTGATAGCAATCTGATTCTCTACCACTTGTCCCCGTTGAACTGAACATGCACTGACATGCAACTGAGTTAACTGATGTATTCTTTAGTTGTATTATGAGTTAATAATTAGTTTAACAACTCATCATTAGTCTATCTGAAGTTAGACTAACTACAACTAGTTTAACTAAGTCAAACTGAACACAACTCCATCAACTGTACCTCCAGTCCACTAAACTCAACTCACTTAAGTTCTAACTGAAGTCCTGCATGCAAATATTAGTCATCCCATAGGTAACCACGTATTTCCTTGTGGGATCTGCATGTACCACATCCGTAGCTCATTCTGAAGTGCTCCAAGAGAATAAGATTAAGTTTATAGTCCAAATATTATTGTGAGATAATAATATTTGACTTTTCTATTTTTGACAGCCAGTCTAAAAATAGACTTTGATCACTCACACTTTCATCAAAAATAGAAGTCCATCTATTTTTCCCAACTTGACCAATCATCCATAAACAGCAACCTGCAATCCATAGACATGATCCATATGTCTAAAAATAGACTTGCGCCAAAAATAGCCTGCGGGCCCACTTAGTGAAGGCGACTCTTTTCACTAAGCTCCATCATCTTGTTGTATTCTCAACAAGAATTTCTTGTTGCACACTTTCAACATTTGTCCTTTGCCTTTCTAGATGATGGAGGGCCTTGTGAGGTACTATGTTGCATTCATCTCACCTTCAAAATTATATTTTCTTGTTTCAAGAAGGCCACCATGTAATTCGCCTGGGGATCATCTTTTAGTTCTTGTATTTGTGCCTGCTACTCCTTGATAATTTCTGCATTTGATCTATCTCCATGGTCCAACTTCTCTTTCTCATGAGGCATATCCTCCTCATATTGAGGCAAGGGTGAGTCAGTTTCATGCCTAGGTGACTTCTCCATTTCTCCTTGAACTTGCTCAACTATAGTTTCCTTAGGCAATTGTCTAGTTTGTGACCTAGTCAGAGTTCTAGGTGTAGACACCTCTTTAGTGATCTCAGGGGAAAAAACCAATCTTTTCCCCTTCTTGTAGGTCTGTGTGATCTCTACCCTAGGTTTCTTTCTAACTGAAAACTTTTTGGATGAGCCAACCTCCTGTGGCCTTGATGGTGTTGATGAAGTGCTTTAACTAGTAGGTTGACTAGTGGTAGGCATAAAGGCAGCTGATTGCATGAATCTCTGCCATGACATATTAACCTGTGAAAGCTGATGAAGAAAAATGAATTTTACCAAACCATGATGAAAAAAACTTTCTTGGTGATCTTTCCCTTTTCTTTGTACTTTCTCAGTCATCTTGACTAAGCTCCTAAATAAGTAGTGGGGTAGGTTTAATGGTTTGATGGCAATGAAATGCATCAACAACCTTATGTGATACTGATACAACCTTGAAAACCTCCCTTCACATGTAAATTATTTCATGATCATCTTCATCAATGGTACATGTCTATCTAACAATTGTCTAGAAGGAAAAATGTGTGTGGGAGCATCTTTATAGTGTGGTTTCAAGAAGACCTTGTAGTTTTCAATGTCCAAATCCATCCCTTTAAACCAAATCTCTCCTTGGTTAGGGATACCTGTGGCTGAAGCTATGGAATATGTTGATATGATGAAGTCAATCCCTGCTATTGTGGTCTTATCCCTCCTGAAATTGGTGGCAAAGAGGCTGGTCAACTTAGCATGGCAGCCCACCTCTTGTATTCTTTCACAAAACCCTAGGCAACCAACATCTTCAAATGATTTCTTGATGAATGATGAAGCATTGATATATTTCATATTGGATGGCTCAAATATAGAGATAGGACCCCCTTATTGTACTTCTTCTTCTCACTATCCATGGTTTCATTTTTCTTGACAAAATCCTAGGTTTGGTAGGAGGAAAGGAAAGCCTGGTGGAATTTAGGAAAACAAGGGAAAATGGGGCAACAAGTTTAGGGAAGGGAATGGAGAGGATAAGGATTAGGGAAATTTGTGGGAAAATTCTAAGGGGTAGGGGTAGCTATTAGGGAAGCTAGGGAAGTGGAATCCCTTGAAATGGGTGAGGGGAAGATGGAAAAACTCAAAAACACGGTCCTAACCCAGAAATTTGCAAAAAGTAGCATGGGCTAGGGTTTGTGGGGAAAATGGGGGAGATGAAGGGAATTGGTATGGCAAATTGTTGGAGGAGGTATATAAGATGTGTATGAGGGTGATAGAGTAGGAAAAATAGGGATTTTATGATTGATATGAAGCAAAAATTAGAGAAACCAAAAGCTTAGCGAAGCTCTGGGAGAGGGATTTGCAATGCATTTTTAGGGAAATGACTACATGAGAGAGGTAGTAAAGGCTAAATTACTTCATTTGGAGTCCATGGAACCTGTTGAATGTTGAATGAAGCCCTTTGGATGCTTATACTTGCCTTTTTTTCAAAAAACATAGCAAAGGCACTAGAAGTGCAGCGAGCTAGGTAGGAAAGGGCTTTAATGAAGAAATTTGATACCCTGGTGGCTGAGATGAAGCTCGATGATGGAGACATGCTCAATGAATATGAAATGAAGAATTAGAATGCTTGGATGGTCTTCTTATAGCTCAAAATTCAATTTTTTCTTAGGTAGTGGTATGCCATCACATATGCCTTTTGAGGAATGAAGAAATGTGGTAGTGTACTGCAACTTTTTAACTTTATTATGCAAGGTTACATCTCCATGTAGGGTAAATGTACGTTTGAAATATATTTGAACACTTTTTCCCCTAATTACTACTCCCATGATGGTGACTATAGTGATGAGATGGCTCCTATATGACTCATTGATTATATGACCTAATGGTGACACCAAATGCATATGTAAAATCATGATTTAGAATGTTGAACCCTTAAAATATGCATTATTATGATTGGATGACCAAAACAATGACAAAGACACTCTTTTTATGTCCTATCACAAGGAGTGATGACATGACCATGACGGCATTTTGTGATTTTAAAAATGGAGTAGTAATACTACCTAGACACTGACAAATGATCAAATTTTATTTGAAAATTCTATTTGAAACTATAGCAATTTGACCTAAGACCCTATCAATTGACATTGAAAGAGTATATTTGATCACTCGTTAATATAAACACTAACATTGGCTCTATCTGGGGATGGCAACTCCTTTAGGAGGTGTCAAGAACACCATAGAGTGGGTAGCCTCATCCATTGGGAAATGGAGTAAAAATAAAACAGTTGACACTGAAATGACTGACTGCCTAAACTTAAGAAAACCTAAAACTGACTTGACTTGACAGAAAAAACTGACTTTACAACTTTAGAAAGAAAACAACAGCTGATCAGAGAAGCCTTATGGCCTTCTCCTCTAGCTTCAAACTTCTTTGACAACTCCATACTCTTTGATAGCAAAATAAAAATTTTATTTACAATGGAAATGAAAAATTTTGTGCAAGATCAAGTGAAATAATGTTTGAGGAGTCTACCATTCACTGGTCCTCCTGGAAGTGCTTTCCCATCAATATCTTCTAACAAGTAAGCATTTTCCCCTATGAATGTTGAAATCTTGTAGGGTCCTTTCCACAGGTTGTTGAACTTACCATGCTTTCCTTTATCTTCATTCTGAGTATCCCATTGGAGAACACATCTCCCAATTTGAAATCATCGACTTTTGTTTTCTTATCATAAATCTTCTTAATCTTCTCCTGGAGCTTCGAAGTATTCTGGAAAACTTCTTCCCTAGATTGCTGCAAGTGGATCATTTGATTGATTCTCCGTTGAATATCATTTGGCTCACTATCAACCTCTTGTAATATTTTCATCACCGACACTGCTAGGAAAGTTGGAAACACTGTATCTACACCATAGACCAGCTGAAAAGGAGACATGTCGATAGATTTCTTTTTTCTCACTCTTTCTGCCCATAGAGCATTGATTAACTTTTTATGCCAATTCCTTTTGTTCTATTCCAACATCTTCTTGATTATGTTCACCAGTGACTTGTTCGATGATTCTGCCAGCCCATTGCCTTGAGGGTAATATGTTGTCGAATACCCAAGTGTTATGTGATACTTATAACAAAAAACTAGCATCTTTTTGGACTTGAAAGTTGTATTATCAGTAATGATTTTCTGTGGGTAGCCAAAACAGGACAGAATATTACTCTCCATGAACTGAACGATTACTGCATCTATAGCTCGTCTCATGGGAATGGCCTCAATCCATTTCATGAAATAGTTTGTGGCAGTAAGTATCCACTTATGTTGAGTAGTAGATGGGGGATGAATATCACCGATGAAGTCAAGCCCCCACTGCTGAAAGGGTGCTTGGACTGAAATTGGTTGCAAGGGCAGTGGTAACAACGTTCTCTTTCCCTGAAAAATTTTGCACTCATGACAGCTAATGATTATTTTATACACATCAAAATACCAACTCTGCCAATAGAAACTAGCCCTCAATATCTTATTTGTTGTAGTTTTCCAGAAAATATGACCACCACAATCACCTTTATGGAAATCATTCATCGCTTCTTTAACTTCACTCTCTACCAAATAATTCAATAAAACCCCACCTGGATCCTTCTAATATAAAGCACTATCAAGAATACAATACTTTAGAGCCTTCAGTTTCAATGATCTACCTTTACTCTTGGATACACCCAGCGGAGGATTTAAATGTTGCAGCACATAAACTATATCTAAATGCCATGGTAATGAATTAAAAATTTGAGATACCTGAGAAAATGAATTAGCCACCTGCTCTTCGGAAAGTGCAGCAATAAGGTTGATGTCCAAGGCATGTAAGTTAGACTCTGCCATGAGCTTAGCCAAGCCTTGTCCTTTGACTAGCTTTGTAGGTCTGATGTCCAGGTCATACTCAATCATAGCAGTTGTCCACTTACCATGTCTACCTTCAGGATCAATTTTCATTAACACAACCTTAACAACAACATTCGAAACATAAGCAAGAATATGGGAATGAAGGCTCAGAAGTCTTTCAGAGCTTTAACTAATGTCAATGCCTACTTTTCAATGATGTTATATTTAAGAGATCCATCCCTTATTATTCTACTAAAGAAAGCAATCGGTTGCTTCGTTTTCTGATCTTTCTTTTGCATGAGGACAACAACCAATGTATGTTCAAAAGCAAAGGATAAGATGATAAAATCAAGTGTATAATCTAGGCTCATGAGGCTAGGAGCATGGGACAATGCAAACTTGACTTGATTGAATGATTTTCTTGCCTCCACAGACCATTTCACTTCACTGCTTTTCTTCAGCATCTTAGTAATTTCCCTTAAATGTTCAACAAGGTTAGGAATAAACCTCCTCAAAAAATTGATCTTACCATTGAATGATTGAATCTCCTTCTTATTTCTAGGAAAATCTAGTTGTTGAATTGCCTCAATCCTTGAAGGATCTACTCGAATGCCATCTTTAGATATGATATGACAGAGCAATTTTCCCTCCTCCATTGCAAAGAAACTTTTCTTTAGATTCCGTGAGATGCCAAATTTTCTACACCTTTGGAAGACTATCCTTAAATGTTGCAAGTTCTCTTCATCCGTCTTGAAGAAAACTATTATATCATCAACATAAATGACCAAAAATACATCCTTCTCATTGGCAAACGCGATGTCCATCGCTCGCTGAAAAGTTGTTCCTATGTTATTCAATCCAAAGGGCATCTTAATGTACATGAAAGTACCCCAGGGTGTCGTGAAAGTTGTCTTCTCTTGGTCATCTGGATGAACCAAGATTTGATTATACCCTGAATACCCATCTAACAATGGCATCCTGGAAGAACCAACCACCCTCTGTAGGATATGATCCATATTTGGAATTGAATATTTGTCTTTCAATGATACTTTATTTAAATTGCGGAAATCAATACACAACTGGATCTCACCTATATTCTTTCTTACTGGTACTATATTTGACATCCAATTAGACAAACTGAGAGGGACAATACTACCAGCGATATACAACCTATTTACTTCCTTTTCAATAGAGGGCAGCAACTTAGGATTCATCCTTCTGAGCTTCTGACGAAAAGGCTTCTGATCAGGCTTTAGGGGGATGGTATGCTGAATTATGCACTTATCATAAACTTTCAGATCAGTGTAATCCCATGTAAAAACATCAACAAATTCATTATTCAGTCATGAGTGTTGCATATTTACGTTTCATTTCTAGACTCAAATACTTTGATATCTTAACCATTCGTGTCTTCTCAGGCATGCCAATTTTAAGATCTTCTACTCCTGCTTCAGTTGGCATCATTTTTGGTTTATATGCAACATCATCATGATCAAACAACTCCTCTAGGGGTACTAGACCTCTTGGAATTGAGTTATTCTTCAACTCTAGTACCTCTAATTCAATTGCATGAATTTCCTGGTCATCTTTATAAAACTGATCATCAATCTAAGAACTAGCAAACTCTTCTTCCATCTGCAAAAAATTGTTAATCTGTTTTTCATCTTGAAAAACATGCCAATATCGAAGGTTTTCCAGAATAGTAGGGCGATGTTTAACATTGATCTCATACTTCTTGTTGGGATATACTAGAATTTTAAACATACTGGCTGAAGTGGCAAGGGAATCAGCAATGATATTGTTGTTTCTTGGGATAAATGATAAAGTGTATTCAGGAAAGGTTTTAAGAATATCTAATATTGCATTTTGGTAAGCTCGCATTCTAGGATGCTTGGCCTGATATTCCCGTTTGACTTGCTTTATTACTAACTTGGAATCGCCATATACATAATTCCTCTTAGCGCCAATTTTCTTGAGTATTTTAAGACCAACTATCAAAGCCTCATATTTTGCTTCATTGTTAAAACATTCAAATGCTAGCTTATAGGAACACAACCGAACATTACAAGGAATATTAGCCAACTGATTCATAGGACCATGAAGCCAAATTCCAAATCCATCTCCCTCCTTACCTAAGGCTCCATCAAAATCCATTTTCCATAAATCATTTTCTTCATCAGTAAGGTCAATTTTGGATGACTGATTTTGAGTATCTGCTTGAGAATGACCTACTATACCAATAGGCTCTGTCTCATTTACTGTTTCTGTTGTCTTTTCAATTGTTGCACTTGATTGCCAAATGTTTGATACTTGTTCTTGTTCTTCTGTATTGGAAACTTCTTGGAAACAATCTGAAATTTTTGGAATTTCTGCTTTTTCTTCTATCTGATTTTCTAACTCAACTGAACAATCATCAATGTAAAAAATAAAAGACTCTAAATCTGTATGTACAACATGAATTGGGTGATTATTAGATCTCTCCTTGCTACTAATCATGTACTTCATCTTTTTGTCCCTATATAATTTTCTGAGTTTTCCAAAAACTGGTATAGTAGCATAGGAAAAGTCTAGCTGCAAAGTGCCTTTAAGTTTGGCTCCCCGTGATTGAGAGAGAAGCATTCGTGGGAATATCAGCTACAACAACATCCATGAGAACATTCTTTGTTGGAATTTGATCTAAGGATACCACTAAATATTTGATAAGACCAAGACACTTAACCCTTCCCAAGTCAAAAGAGCAAAGGTCATGGTATGGTCTGGTAATATCCAATCTTAAATTATACATGATGGCTTTGGGCATAAGATTATGGGAAGCCCCAGATTCTAGCATAGCATTATGGAGAATGAATTCATGGATTTTGAGACTGAGGAAAAAGGGAGGAACTTCGCTATCTTCTAAGTTACCATCTACAACAGGTCCAAACAAAAGCTCGGGGTGGTCATCAGTGACATTCACAATATCAGACATTTGATCAACCTTAAACATTTTGGCTACAAGGAACTTGTATTGGTCATTCTTAATTAATTCAGTCAATGGAATTAAGACTTTTAGTTTTGAAATTTCATTCTCAAGACTAAATAAAGAAGAATGATTTTTTACCTCTTTAGATGGCATGTCCTTCTTCTCTGATTGTTCTCTCACAAGGATCTCTTTTCTTTGTCCTCCAGATCGAGTCTCCTTGTCTTTCTTCTTAGTGCTAGTAGAAGATTCATTACTTTTTCCCTGATTAGCAGCAACAACTTCTTTTTCCTTATTCTGATTTGCAGAGGCCATCTCTTTCTTCGTAGTATCTTTTTTAGAATTTTTCCTTTTTGGATTTGAAGTTACAAGTACATTTATATTTCTCAGACTATATTGCTTTTGCACTTGACTAAGGGCATTTTGATAACCTTTTTGATAATCCTCTATCTGTACTAACAACATATCATCATTAGAAAGAACATATTGTTGATCATCAGGTACATATGATTCTTCATAAAATTCATCCTCTTCAGTCAAGAAAATAGATTGTTGATCTTCCTCCAAAAAATGAAGTTGATCCTCTGAGATTTCATCTTCCTCTTTAGGGCCCTGTGTATAATTTTCTGAAAAGGAGTATGAATCTGCTATTGAATTTGTTGATCTTGATCCCTCTACTCCCTTTGCTTAATCCTAAATTGGGGTTATTGTTGTTGACCTTTGTAATTGGAATTTCTGATTGGAGGTTCTACTTGTCTTTCTGCGATAATCATCTTATTCATCATCTTCTCCAGTGTCTTGATAAAAGTATCAAGTTTACCCTCCGATGAAGTGAATTGCTCCTCTTTATGGTGACCTTCTTCTCTAACTTTGTCTTTGACTTCTTCATAAGTATATTCACCTCAACACTTACAACATTCCTTTGAATTTCTTCAAGAGTGGAAGGACTTCTCTCCCTCAACTGGTAGGCCATATCTAGATCAAAAGCATCTAGGTAATGAAGAAGTGCCAAGCCAAGAGGAGGCTTGATACTGTCTGGGATAGAGTTATATATCAAATTAAATCTGGTTGTAAAATCTTACATAGATTCATTAGTGTTTCTCTTCAAAGCATTGAACTTGGCAAAAATTTGAAGAGGATTCTTCTTCTCTTCCCACTTTGCTAGATATAGGCCCATTAAATATTGGGAGGTAGTTACGGAATTAGCTATTAATGAATGGAACCATTTATTGACTTCCCCAAAAAAACTTTGTGCTATAATGCACATTTTGGCAGCTTCATTATCAATTTCCTCAAGATCAATAAAATCGATCACTTTATCTAAGTTTTGCCTAGCTGTGACTTTTGTTGTCCCATCAAACAAAGGAAATCTATGACCATAACCTTGAGGTAAAGAAGTGAGTTGTGTAGGTAAAACTACAGGAGAAAATCTTTCCATAACTGTTCTAGAAGGTGGTGTAGCAGTCACAACAAGAGGCCTTAATGAAGGATATGACTTTGGAGGGAGCAATGGCTTGATAGTGGATGATGATGGAGAAACTATATGAGGAGGTATAACAATAGATATAGAAGCAGACAAAATCTCTTGTTGGTACTAGATATAAGCCTTTTCAGAGGTTGATTGGAGCTGATTAACTAAATCCTGAAGTTTATTAAATTGTGTCCAAAGTTTCCTATCAAACTCAGAAGATGGAGACTCAGGAGATGACACATATATTTTAAACTCAGAGGGATCAAAAACTATTTCTGAAAGGAAATAATCTAATTTGGATTTTAATAAAGACAACTTGAATTTGATATCAAACGACAAATCTTGGAGAGCTACCAATTCGGTAGGTAAAGATGTAGACCTTACCAGTGAGGGTGTGCCTTGTTCAACTTCTTCAGGATGTGACCTTTTCTTTCTCAATATCTTTTCAGGGTCATCAACTGTTGATGGAGGATTTGGATCAATATTGGACCTCGTATGCCTTTTGGGAGCCAGTGTTCTTCTCAATCTGCATTGGCTTTGAAAGACTGAATCAACCTTCTTTTAAACCTAGGACCTATCACCCACAGGCCTAGACCTCAATGAAATTGTAAGAAAAAACCTAGGGAAGATTTGAAACTCATTCCCTGGCAATGGCGCCAAAAATGTTAGCACTCCTTAATGTCCCAAGGCTAAGAAAGGAAACCAAGGAGGTAACCTCAAACCAACTTTGGACTTGGTAGCTAGCCCTACCAAATCAGAGAGGGTTCTCTCAAAAAAAAATCTCACAGTCAATGGAAGTGATTGGAGAAAATGAGGATTTTATGCTAGTTATTTAGCACAGTACGGTTTGATTTTTAGGGTTTGCTGGATCAGGGTCATAGATCTAAGAACTAGGTTAGGGTTTCGAAAGATCAGTTGTAGAGATACAATGGGGAAAGGTAGGTATGATCAGTGAGATATTTGAGTTGTCATTGTGGTATAGGGTTGAAATAGGGGAGGATCAAAATGAGCATAAAATTATGAATTCATTTATCAGAAGAAATGAAACATAAACATGAAATATGCTTAAAAACTCATGAGATGATCACATGAAAGCATAGATATGGTAGAAAAGAGAAATAAATATTCGAACTGATGATAAAACTGAGAAAAAACACTGTCACTAACCATAACACAAGAATCCCAAGATAATAGTTGCAACTACCTATATTATTCCTGCAAAAATATGGTGTACACTAGCTCCAAGCTTCTGACTCTCAAATGTCCAACCCTTCATTTGACTTAGATCAGGCTACATATATATGAAAAACTACATTCCCCATCTCAGGGGTCGAATCCATCATCATAGGAACTGTTTACATGAATGTCTCCAACCATACCAAAAACTAGGGAGGTTAGAAACCAACTCCCTATTTAGACCTAACTGACTTAGTTGACTTTTACAAGCATTAATTACCATAAAATTTACATGAAAATGACCTTAACCATAATTATGACATTCAATTACATCATAAAAACACCTAGGAAGACAAATTACATCATGTGAAAGTGACTTTGCCTCAGAAAACTTCAAATTTTGACTTTCTGATAGAAGCGCAGCGTGCCTGTTAGAAGCGCAATGTGGGTTTGTAGAAGCGCATCGTGCCTTTGTAGAGCCCTTTTTGGTCACTTTTGTGCATCATCAAGTTCATTT
Source organism: Pinus tabuliformis (assembly GCA_031772625.1). Classification (NCBI taxonomy): domain Eukaryota; kingdom Viridiplantae; phylum Streptophyta; class Pinopsida; order Pinales; family Pinaceae; genus Pinus; species Pinus tabuliformis. Next base: position 558,138,110 of record CM062804.1, on the reverse strand, counting down.
GAGGGTTGGTGTAAATAGCCTAGGATGTCTAGAAGACCACTGAACCTTTAATCCTGCAAAAATCCACCTCCATGACACCTAAAAATCAAATCTCCCAAGGCTACTCTAGAAGCACAATGTGGGGTCCAAAACGGAGGTAGAAACATGAAAAATGACCTGTTTATTGACTTTTTCTCCAAAATTGTGAGCTAACATGGCAAAGAAAGTGCATATATGTGATGTGGGGGTCAAGGGATATCCATCCATGTAATCCACTTGTCACTTGGGTGCGCTGAGAAGAAGCGCAGCATGGCCACACTACACTTTTGCACAACTAAATTGCCAGAATCAACCAAAAATCCAAAATTTGACCAAAACTTCTCAAAATTTGCTGAAACGTAATTCTTAGCATCTCTTAGTGATGACCTAGACAACTAGAGATGAATCAGAAAGCAAATCCATGTTATCCCTCTTCTTTAGCTTAATTAGGTTTCTTAAGTCTCCTTTTCATGCTTCTAACCCTAATTTTAGAAATCTAGTTCCTGGTGTAGTAATGTATAGCCATGTGTCTCTGCTTCTGCAAGTGCTCATTGAACTTCTCAATCCAATATTGCATATCCTTACCAATTCTTGCATCTATAGGGTCAATAGTGTCATTTTGTATTGATGAAGGAGATGGCTCCTTGTCTTCAACCTGCTCTTCTAAACCAATCATTGTTTTACCTTTTTCCTTTGCCTTGATAGATGATGGAGGTCCTTGTGAGATAATATGTTGCATCAAGCTCACCTTCAAAAGTTTTTTTTCTTGTTTCAATAAGGCCACCATGTAGTTTTCCTTGGCAAGATCATCTTTTAGTTCTTGTATTTGTGCTTGTTGCTCCTTGATAATTTCTGCATTTGACCTATCTCCATGGTCCAACATCTCTTGCTCATGAGGAATCTCCTCCTCATATCACTACAAGGGTGAGTTAGTTTCATGCCTAGGTGACTGCTCCATTTCTCCTTGAACTTGCTCAACTATAGTTTCCTTAGGCAATTGTCTAGTTTGTGACCTAGTCAAAGTTCTAGGTGTAGACACCTCTTTACTGATCTCAGGGGAAAAACCCAATCTTTTCCCCTTCTTGTAGGTCTATGTGATCTCTACCCTAGGTGTCTCTCTAACTGAAAACTTGTTGGATGAGCCAACCTCCTGTGGCCTTGATGGTGTTGATGGAGTGCTTTGACTAGTAGGTTGACTAGTGGTAGGCATAAAGGAAATTGATTGCATGAATGTCTCCCATGATATATTAACCTGTGAAAGCTAATGAAGAACAATGAATTTGACCAAACCATGATGAAACAAAATTGTTTGGTGATCTTTCCCTTTGCTTTTTACTTTCTCAGTCATCTTGACTAAGCTCCTGAATAAGTAGTGGGGTAGGTTTAATGGTTTGATGGCAGTGAAATGCATCAACAACCTTATGTGATATTGATACAACCTTGAAAACATCCCTTCACATGTAAAGTATTTCATGATATTCATCAATGGAGCATATCTATCCAGCAACTATCTAAAAGGAAAAATGTGTGTGGGAGCATATTTATAGTGTGGTTTTAGGAAGACCTTGTAGTTTTCAATGTCCAAATCCATCCCTTTAAACCAAATCTCTCCTTGGTTAGGGATACCTGTGGCTAAAGCTATGGCATCTGCTAGCATCTTCAAATGATTTCTTGATGAATGATGAAGCACTAATAGATTTCATATTTGATGGCTCAAATCTAGAGAAAGGACCCCCCTTATTGTATTTCTTCTTCTCACTTTGCTTGGTTTCAATTTGCTTGACAAAATATTAGGCTTGGTGGGAGGAAAGGAAAGGGTGGAATTTGGGAAAAAAAGGGAAAATGGGGCAACAAGTTTAGGGAAGGGAATGGAGAGGATAGGGATTAGGGAAATTTGTGGGAAAATTATAGGGGGTAGGGGTAGCTGTTAGGGAGGCTAGGGAAGTGGAATCCCTTGAAATGGGTGAGGGCAAGATGGGAAAAACTTAAAAACATGGTCCTAACCAAGAAATTTGAAAAAATGCAGCGTGGGCTAGGGTTTGTGGGGAAAATGGGGGAGATGAATGGAATGGGTATGGGAAATGGTTGGGGGAGGTATATAAGGTGTGTATGAGGGTGATAGAGTAGGAAAACTAAGGATTTTATGACTGAGAGGAAGCAAGACTTAGAGAAACCAAAAGCTTAGCGAAGCCTTGGGAGAGGGATTTGCATGAGTTTTTAGGGAAATGACCGCATGAGAGAGGTAGTAAAGGCTAACTTACTTCATTTAGAGTCCTTGGAACCTGTTGAATGTTGAATGAATCCCTTTGGATGCTTAGATTTGCGCCTTTTCCAAAAACGCAGCGAAGGCACCATAAGCGCAGCGAGATAGGTAGGCAGGGGTTTTAATGAAGAAATTTGATGCCCTGGTGGCTGAGATGAAGCTTGATGCTGGAGAGGTGCTAAATGAATATGAAATGAAGAATTAGAATTCTTGGATGGTCTTCTTATAACTCAAAAGTCGTTTTTTTCTTAAGTAGTGGTATGACATCACATATGCTTTTTGAGGAATGATGAAATGTGGTAGTGTACTACAGCTTTTTAACTTTATTATGAAAGATTACATCTCAATGTAGGGTAAATATACCTTTGAAATGTCTTTGAACACTTTTTCCCCTAATTACTACTCCCACGATGGTGACTATAGTGATGACATGGCTCCTATATGACTCATTGATGATATGACCTAATTATGGCACCAAATGCATATGTAAAATCATGATTTGGAACTTTGAACCCTTACAATATGCATGATTATGATTTGATGACCAAAATAATGACCAAGACACTCTTTTGATGCCCTATCACAAGGAGTGATGACATGACCATGATGGAATTTATGATTTTAAAAATGGAGGGAGTAGTAATAATACCTAGACACTGGCCAATGATCAAATTTTATTTGAAACTATAAAAATTTGACCTAACACCCTATCAACTGACATTTAGAGAGTACATTTGATCATTGGTGACTCATAGACACTAACAACCTGGACCTATGAGAAGATTCCAGATATCGTCCCAAATAAAGTGGTACATGGAATTAAGATGTATCATGATGCCAAACCAATCGAGTAGTGCCTCCATCCAGTCTATCCCAGGAAGGTTGTTGGCATTAAGGCTGAAGTTGAAAATCTTCTTTGAGCTAGTTTCATATACCACGTTCCTTTAACTGATTGGGTGTCAAATGTAGTTCATGTCATGAAGAAATAGGGCACCATTCGAGTGTGCGTCGATTATCAAGATGTAAATCCTGCATGTACAAAGGAAAATTATCCCACCTAATTTATTGACCAGATTGTTGATGACTATGCTGGCTACGAAATTTATTCGTTTATAGATGGATTTTCAGGCTATAATCAAATCAACATTCTCTCAGTGGACCAACCTAAAATTTCTTTTATCTGTCCCTGGGGTACTTTCGCCTATAGGAAACTCCTGTTCAGTTTAAAGAATGTTGGGCTCATGTTTCAATGTGCCATGGATTACGCTTTTCATGATATCAAACACATCATTCAACCATATTTGGATGACCTCCCTGCTCACTCAAAACATCGGGTTGATCACCTGATGCATCTTCAGGCCATTCATTAGGGGAATTTTGAGGTCTAAAATGGGCCTCCTAAGAAAAATGTACAGCAAAAGTAAACTTTATAAGAACCAATAGGATTCAAGATGATGATGTCAAACATGGGGGATAATTCACCATTTTTGGAGTAAAAATGTAAAAATATTAAAAAATAATAAAATAATAAAACTATTTTTTCAACTCATATTTTCAACTTATCTCCCTAAGGTTTTACTCAAACTTCGAGCAGGAGTAATCGCTGGATGAAAAATTTAATTCCTCATCCAAGGAGTACCCATGTTGCATACTTTCAATGGACCCTACTACACGCAAAATGAGAAATACATGAAAAACAATGATTGCAATCACATTTTTCATATATTTCTCACTTTTCATGTAGCAGGGTCCATCAAAAGTATACAACATGGGTACTCCTTGGATCAAGAATCAAATTCTACATCCAACGAGTGTTGCCGCTTGAAATTTGAGTAAACCCATAGGGAGATATGTTGAAAATACAAGTTGAAAAAATATTTTTTCTTTTTTCCCTCTAAAATTTTATGATGTAATCTAATCTTATTTTATTGTTTCCACTATTATTTTATAATTTCCTTAGGAGGCCCATTTTAGACCTCAAAAATCCCCTAATTTTCCTTCAATGTAGACATTATAATATTCGACTTAGCCCACATAAATGTGTATTTTGTGTCAGTTTTGGCCGACTTCTAGGTTTTTTCATATCAAAACAAGGAATTTGTATTGATCCCCTGAAAGTGCAAATAATCACTAATTTTCCTACACCTTATTCTTTTTTTCGGTTACAAAGACTCCAAGGGAAAGCTAACTTCCTACGGAGATTCATCCCTAATTACCCTAAGTTGACAAAGGATTCACTCTTTTACTGAAAAAGGGGTCCCTTCCATTGGGATGACGCTGCTCAAAAAGTGTTTGATGCTTTGAAAGATGTACTAGTTCGGGCATCTCTTCTGTACCCCCCTGATTATCAATGAGACTAATTATTGTATCTTATTGTTTCAATTTCTACTATAGGTATTGGTCCAAGAAGATGATTTAGGGACTGAACATCCCATTTATTATCTGAGTCAGAATATTAATGATACAAATATTTGATATTCCCACGTAGAAAAGTTGGCTTTGGCAACCGTTCAAGCTATCCAGAGGTTTCTCCATTACATCTTGCTTCGGAAAACTATGGTTTCTTCGGATTGCAACCGTATGACATACATTTTGTCACGTCAATTGCTGGGGGGAAAGTACTTGAAATGGATTTTCATTCTACAAGAATTTGACCTGGAATTCATCAAATCTAAGTCAAAGAAATCCCTGGTTTTCACAAAACTAATGTGTGATATTCCTTCCCCTGATTCAAAATCTACATCTAAAGATTCTATCTCCGACAAGTCTTTGTTTCTGATCTCTTCATCTGACCCATGGTATGGATATTTCTTGATTTATCTCCAAACCCAAACTTTTCGGTCTAATACCTCTCGCTTTGAGCAGCGACGTATTCATTACCAAGCCCGAAATTACATCATCATCGGCAACACCCTTTACCATCATGGTATCGATACAATTTTATGAAGGTGCCTCACACTTGAGGAGGCTGAGAAAGTCCTTAATGAATGCCACTCAGGGGAATGTGGTAGACATTTATCTGGTTATGCTGCCGCCCATAAAATTTTACATGCTGGTTACTTTTGGACTGTTATCTTTCATGATTGCATCCTCACTATCTAGAAGTGCCATGCATTCTAGATATATCATCGTAAGGCACAGGCTCGACCCACTCCATTATATCTCATTATCATTATTGCTCCTTTTCCGAAATGGGGTATCGACTTTATGACATGTAACCCTCACTCAGCCGGGGGGAATGGTTATATTATTTTCATGGTTGATTACTTTACTAAATGGGCCGACGAGATGCCTACATTTAACAACACTAACGAAACAATTGCATACTTATTTTTCAACCACATCATCGCACAGTTTGGTGTTCCATAAGAAATAGTTACGGATCACAAAAAGCATTTTTGGAATCATATGATGACCGAACTAACTGCTAAGCTGGGACTTTCTCATGAAAGTTCCACTCCCTACTATCCTCAGGTTAATGGACAGGTTGAGGCCATCAACAAAGTTCTTAAGACGATGCTTCAACGCATGGTATGGGTCCACAAATCAGACTGACACTTGCTCATTTATGCTGCTTTGTGGGCATACTGAACCTTAGTCATGACTACTACCAAATTTACACCCTTTCAGTTGGTATATGGTTTGGAAGCTATCCTCCCAATTGAATGCGAAATTCCATCATTGAAACTAGCTATTGAACTTCTTCCTGCCACTTCTATAGAGGAGGAGTGTCTTTTACATCTGACTTGTTTAGATGAAACTCGACATGATGCTACTATGGATAATGAAGCTCATAAAAGATGCATCAAGGCATAGTATGACAAAAGTGTCAAGCCTCGTGTCTTCTCAAAAGGAGACCTTGTTATTTTATACAACCAGAAGTCTGATAAGTTAGGTTCAGGAAAGTCTCAACCCATGTGGTTAGGCCCATACATTGTCAAGTGAGTCCTTGCAAAAGGGGCCTACAAGTTAGTAGCTTTTGATGGAATTCCCCTAGCATAGCCTAGAAATGGGGTGTACCTCAAAAAATACTATGCTTAATCTCAAGTGTAGTTTCACTGTGTACATATTATCTATAGGTGTGTTGAGTGTGTTTGCATTATGTCTTTTCATAGTTTCACATGGTTTATGTTGATGCCCTTTTATGTTAATTTTCTTTGCAGATGTCGGGCTCTCTTCAAACTTTTATCGCTTATGATGATAGTGCTAGTCATAGTACTCGTAACTTATCTTCTGCAACAAGGGCTATATTTGCCCCAAATGGCGAGTTAGTGAGTCTGCAAGGGATTTGTATTGGTCGCTCCATCAACAACATCATTGAGTATAGTGCAGTAGTCGAGCTACTGTCTAATTCTATTGTAGATATTATCTGCCATTTAGTCATCAAACTAGACTCACAACTCGTAGTACTACAACTTGCTAATGTCTATTCAATTAGAAGTTCCACCATCTTACACATGGTTTTAAGAGTTTGTCTTCTAGAAATACAATTCGATTTCATATAATATGAACACATTTCTAGGAAACTAAACACATTGACATATGCCATAGCTAATCATGTTTTAGATAGACATGTACAACGAATGTAATTAATTTTCAATTCACATCACACCATATTGAAAGTACAATAGAAACCAAAAAAACATTGAATATATCTATATATATATATATATATATATATATATATATATATATATATTAAGTTTGGTTTTACAAAACTTGTGTCCAAGACACATATGGCTACATCACACATATGAAAAACTACATGCAAAGATCTAAGTAGACTAATCAAAGGGCTCATGATAGAATGAGACTGCACGAGCCATCTTGCACAGTGATCGATTAATACGACTAAACACTCCGATAGTGTTTCACTAAAGTTGCATCAGAATCTGGTCAACTGCGGTCTCATCAATCCCATGTGTCAATCCCTCCATGTGGCGCTCTACCTCTAATAGGACCTCTACTACACCAGGATTCCATAGTATTTTCTGTCCTACCGCAGTGACCCATGTTGGTTCTACTACCTCCTCTTGTTGTCTTTCCTCCACACGAAGGAGGTATGAAGCACCAATAGGTTGAACGGGTCCGATATCTACATGAAACATCAATAGTTTGGTCTTAGAAACATCAAAACACACAAAAAAACTGTAAAAATTTTAAAACTTAAAAGGAAAAAATTTCTTACTTGAAGCACCCCATTCCTCACCCTCAGGAAGAATGAGCTCAGGGTCGTCACAGAAATCCATGTTCGCGTAAGGATAATTGTTGTTCATAATAAACTATTACATAAGCATCCGAAGAACACTAGTGAGAAGATGATTTTTGACGGCCTTGTATGTTGGGACATGTGATATATCCACCTCCTCATCTGTGGCATCCTTGGATCAATAGTGTAATATGTTGAGGCTGAAGTAATGGAACCCGCTCTAGTGCAAAGGAAACTTAGATCACACCGTATCCAAAGTTCTTTAGTTTTCCCTCTTTTTCTTTAGATAGTTGTTCTTTCATATTGACCAGAACTCCCTTGCTCTAGTTGAAAAGTGTTGGTTCTAGACATTCCAACCCATATTGCATGTATGATCAAGTTGCTACATGTAATGTTGAGCTACCTCCCAATCTCGCGATAATGAATAGGATCATTCTCAAAGTTAACTAGGTCACATATTTTATGCTAATATTTCCATCCTTGGTTGGTTGGGCTCGAGGTCTGCAATAGGTAGTTATGTAATCTTTCAGAGTTTCTCCACCCCTTCTCCCACCTAGAAGGGATACGGGGGAACCTTTCATGGAAAAACCTATCAGAAAGTAGATGTCTTCTACCTTTATCTCGAGCAGATGTTCTCCAAACCTAAATGTTTGTGCCTAAACATCTCATGAATGAACAAGGTATTTTAACAAGTCCATCTATTGCCTCATACAAGGAAGCCAGAAGAATTTTAGTAACCCACGGTTCCTTAATGCATGGATGGTAGCAAGATCATTTTTTGCATTCAAATCATGTTCCTCACATTCTCTTTCTCTCCACACGAAAGCCATTTTACGTTGATGAACCACTGAAACATCAACAAGGTATTCATTAGGATCCTTTTTATGAAAAAACTTGACAAATTCTAACGGAAAACTGCTGAATAAATTTCGATTTTGCGCCCAACGCAACCCAAAAGAGAAAACCAGAGCATTTCACCCTTGTCTTCAATGTATGACTGCTTAGGTGCAACATAGATTTTGAGCATTGGGCCCTGCATTGGTCCTAGGGCGAAATTTTAGAACCCGAGGACCCTAAAAAACTCAAACATTTTGTATGAAATCATAAAATGGAACCACATAAAGAAAGAGAAAGGCTTTAGCTCCTACCTAGAAGCGATAGTACTCGAAATGGTCCACTGGATTGGCTGCAATTAGTTGCACAAGATCGAGGGCAAAAGTAAGCAGAAATCTCAATGTGGAAGGTAAATGTGAAATGGTAAAGATGAACAATAATTTTTTAATATATATGGTCACATTTTCATTATTTTATTCATATTTAATGTTTTTGACCTACTCATGATTCATTTTTACTATGAAACAAGTATGTTTAATCCTTTCTGTGTTGTTCAGAGCATGTCAACAACTATTAACAGATTTTCTTGTGATTTAAATAGGTTATTTTGACCGAAGAGTACACTTTTATCTCTTTTTTAGACTCTTTAAACCTACGAAAAAGGAACCCCTTGGAGTCCTCTTTTAGCTCTTTTCAGACTTCCAAAACATGAAAATATTCCCAAGCACTTGTCTTTTCGAACTCGTAAAAGTAAATGAAAAGAAGTCTACTTAGTATAAGTTTAACCCTTTTATGGATTGAGATAGACTAACTACGAAAAAGGAATACCTTAGTCGGACATGGCTAAGAGGTTCTCTTGGGTATTTTTTCTTCCTTTTCGGACCTAAAGGACTACCTACAAAAAGGGACACCTGGAGTTTTCTTTTTCGCCTCTTATTCAAACTCTCTAAACATGAAAAATAAGTCAAGTTTTCACCCTCGCTAGACTCGTAAAAGCATCAAACAACGATCGACTCGTCGATCATGACGAGACCGAACCACTCCTTCTCTGGCTTCATTAATATACTCGGAGGGATTCATCCAAAGGATGAACTTATAAATCAAGCATATGTTATCCTCCTCAAGCTTGTTAAAAAATAAAGAAGTACTGACCAGTATGGTTGGAGAAATTGGGAAAACAGGGTACTCCATTTGTTAATGGCAGTGAGTCACTCTTGAACATGACACTCTTCCACTTCATATCCATGGTTGTTGGGTTTGGTAATCTGCTTGTCTTTTGGTTCATCATCCCTTCATAGAACCTCCATTTCGGTTTTGGGCCAATTTTTCCAACTCCATTAAGTGTCGCTGGTGTGTTCAAGAGAATTAATTCATCTTATATCCAATACAATACTCTTAAGTCTTCATTCCATGTTTGTCTTTCCTGATCTAGTTCCATATCAGCTTCATTTTAATCATTCGGTCTCAATCATCATACCCGTTTCATTTCGTTGATGGGGGATACATCAAGGCCCTCCTGCGACGGGTCACTTCCTATCGACATCAGCACATTATCCAGGTAGTTGACTTAGAAACACGCATTGGTACCTTGGTGCTTGCATAAATCAATGGAAATTTTCCTCACTCTCGGCGACAGGTTTACATCAATGGCCTTCGACCGAAAGATTTTGTGTGGTGTTTGACACCAACTCATTAATTCACACCATACATATTGTACTTGGGTACCTTGAGAGCCATTACATCTGTTGGATACCTATACTAATAGGTTTCATATTTCATGATTGGCCAAGGAAAGTCCAAATATGCTCTGCTTTGGTATTACAAAGATCCCATATTTCCTAGAGAACAAGAGGTGTGTAATCTGTTTCAAATATTGAGGACCTTATTTCAATTTTGTGGATGATTCAACAGTTTAACCTGGATCATGCCATGTTTCAATTTTGAGTTATAGAATAGAGAAAGAAGTCTGTCCAAACTGTTTAATCTTGGCAGACAAGTAGTTTAGGTAGAGAAGTAAAGGTTCCCAACAGCTTAATCTGGGACCTTGGAAGAGATAAGGGTAGAAGTAGATAGAAAAGAATAAAGAAAAAGCCAAAGAAAAGAAAAGGCAAGTAAGGGTTTGCAAGCCTAAATGCACCCTCCAAGGAGAAACAAAAAAATGTTAGGAAAGTAGCTGGGTAAGCAGTTGTGGTTGCAGAAAAGGTATTTTCACCATTTCACACATGTCAAGAGGTGTTTTGCCAAGGCAAAAATCTATCAATGGACAAAGTGGTGAATTCCATCAAAATTTCAGCAAGGAGCATGACTAACCTCCCTCTCCCCCTTCATTCCATTACTAACATTCCCTTTCTTTAAGCTGAGATTTATGAAGAGAGATCATGGTTTTATGATGGTTCTTGTTCTTTCGGAAGCCACAATTCTTGTCTAAGATCTTTTCATTTTGATCTACTCTCAAAACTAAATCAACTTTACATAAGCTCAGCAAAATCCCCTTCATTTGCTCCCCTCATTCATATTAACCTCTAATTCTACTATATAGCTCCCTTATCTTACCCTTCCCCTAATAATACTAACACTATGGTGTATAAAGCCCCAAAATCTTATAAATACTCCTCCCCTTGGCATTATAGCCATATGTTCTCCAAAAGGAACCAAAGTGACCTCTGGTCACCTTGGTGAACCTATCACATCCCATTCCCCCTTGCTACAAGCCAACTTGCTCTTCAAACCACCATTTGCATTGAAAAACCCTTGTAAACCCTCTTTTACCCTTAAAAACCTTTGCAAAAATTACCCAAAGTCTAAAAGGCCCGCCTCTGGCACATTTCCAAAAAGGCTAGCGCGCTGTCTGTTTCAAAGGAAAACATTGAAAAACCATTTAAAAAACCCACAACCCAAAGTTTCCGCCAGCGCATATAACCCGAGCATGTTGTTGCTCCGCCCACCGTCGGATCAAGTCCCAATGATCCGACGATCCACGATGATATCGGAGGGGCTCCCATGGTGGTCCTTTACCGCCCGAGAAAGTGACGTTGCGTCACGTCACGGGCAGGCCACGCGTCAAACGATAAGGACTCTCGGAGCCGGGTCTGACAGTTCTGAGACCGTACCTAAACCGCCCCGAGAGACCGTAGCGGCTAGCCCTAACCGTAACCGCTACGGTCCTAACCACCACCTGTTTCCCATCAATGCATCGCCACGTCATGTCCGCTTGTCCTCGCCCCTGTTATTCGTCCACCTGGCCGCTGACATGGCTGCCACCTCATCGCCCCCATGGACCAACAGTGTACTGACACGTCACCCGATGACGTCAGCTGACGTCACTTGACCTTGACCCACCAATGACGTCATGCTGACGTCATCACTAAAAAGCGCCAAAATCATAAAAAAGCCCATATTAAGCCAAAAAACGTCTATTTTTCCATTGTTTGCGCATTTCTCCACTGTTTTCTCTGCATGAGCATTTACGTCCTAAAACTCTGCCAACCTGCTCAATTGACCAAGGCGACCTCCAGAGCTCCAACCGTGCATGCCTATGCGACCTCTGTTCGTCAATTAACAGGTATTTACCGTTTTCTGCCCTCCATACGCCTGTTATTGAAATTGAAGTTACTCAGAAGGCTAAGGAGACCTTAAAAATTATATTTTCACCGGCCATTTCCCTCTGCACGTCCACATTCGCAATTGTGAAGTCCAAAGACACCAGCCGAGCCTTAATACCTGTAATTTCGCTCAAAAACAACATTCACTGCGTATTCCCGGCTAATTTCTTGTTAAGCTCAATTCACCCGCTGAAAGAGGACATAGTGAGACCATAGAGAAGCCCTGCTCCTGAAACAAACAGTATTTCAACTGCTGTTGTGTAATTTCCTCCTCTGGTCTCTGAGATACAAACTGTTTTTACAGAAAATCACTTCTATTCTGTGTTGCTTCCATTAAACAATCCACCTACAATTGTTGAACTTTGAAGAAGGCCATGGAGACTCCTATTGCTCTGAATATCAAGCCCCTCAATGCTCCTCACCAGGAATTAGCATGGAAAGCCCTGGGAGACATGGATTATCAGATGCTGGACTGGTTCCCTATGGGCTCCAAATACAATATCCAGATGATGAATGAGTTGAAGGCCCAGCACCTGAGTGGGGCAGATATCTTGGGGATTTGGGACTCAAACTTGCCCATCTACAACCTCCCCCAAGTAAATCCTATGCCAGAATTGGTCTACAGCTGCCAGGAATGCTATGACCCAAACCAAAGAGCTGTCATCAGCCCCACAGGCTCAGTCCTGTTCCAGATTACCCCAGAAAGTATAAATGGAATGCTGCACTTCCATACTGCCAAGCAATTGACCCCCCTCTATATGCAGAATTTGGTAAACAAAGGGAGCAAGCTGTCAGGTGACCAAATCATTAAGATTAATCAGGTGTTTGTAAGACCAGGCTCTGACACCATCAGAACCCCTCCTATTGGGTATCAATATTTGAATGAATTGGGCAGGATGTTAGTGGATTTAATCAGTTATGTCCTAGGATTCAAGGGAATGGAGGATGTGGATGACAGCATAATGGCAATGCTATCTCTATTCTCTCCTGGTAAACCCCCAGCTGTACATTATGACTATGCAACCTACATTGCAGAAAAAATCCATGAGCAGTTTATGAACTTGAAGAGGGAAAGACTATTCAGGTATACCTCATATATATACCATTTATTCCTGTTTTACCAGCCAGCCACCTTCTCTTTTCCTTTAAAGCCACTCAATGCCCAAGGAAGTCCAAGGTCAGTTGTGTTTTGGACCTCTGTTTTTCATCATACCTCTGTGTCACCTTATACATACTCTGAGTTCATTGATTTATTCATTTATCCAGCCATGACAGTATTGCATGGTACTTCTCCTCCTAGACTAACTGATGAAATGAGGAGAATTCTCCATTTGAATAAGTCCTACAGCATTGGTAATTGGTACCTCTACCAAAACCACACAGTCATCAGGATATATGGCTGTGAGTTGACCCCTTTTAGGTTGCCAAGGTATGTCCCCATGAGGCTTTTTGCCTTGGAATATTTCAGACAGTTTGGGAACTCAGACTACCTCCATTTTCAGAGCAAGAACAAGAAGTCACAGTTAAAGGTAAGGAGCCAGCTGGGTCCTTTCCTATATAACAGAAAAGAGGAGGGGTGGAAAGAGGCAGACAGTATCCTGGAGGGCCTCAAACTGCAAACTAGTTTTGAATGGATACCATATGACCCCAATCATTTTGTCTCCCTCAGGAGGATAAAATATAAATTGGGTAGCTATGCACACAAGAGACAACCCGAGATTGAACAATATGCCAATGCATCAAGTTGGGAAGAGGGTACCCTAGAGGAGGAAACTACTAATGAAGAGCTACTTGAGAGAGAGGCTAGAAATATGCAAAAGGAAGCTGACTTGGAAACTTGTGGACAGGTACCCCTCTCCTACAAAAAGCAGCTTGGAGCAGCTACTACATCATCAACAGCACAACAGCAAACTGCCGAGAAGGCACCGCAGACAGCAAGCAAAGATAAAGGGAAGCAGGTGGAGCAGCCACCTCCATTGACAGAAGAACAAGTGGATACATTGCTACAGCAGCAAGAAGAAATGGAGCAGCAGGAACAAGGGCAGCAACAAGAAGAGGTACAATATAGTGAACAGCAGCCCTTGCAGCAAGAAAAAGTGATTGATGCTCCAAGCTCCACAGAGCAACAGGCTCAGACAATAGTGCCTCCTAGGGCAGAGACTACTGTTGATACCTCGGTCCTCCAAACCCCACAAAAGGAGGACTTAACCAGGAAAAGAGATAGAGAGACTCCCCTGACTTCATCCATCAATCGGGGAGAGAAAAGACAAAGACTAAATGACTTTCCAGAGGATGACATAGCAGTGAGGCAAGCAATGGGCATGGGCCCACCTAGTGGAGAAGTATCAGCCAGTTCTTTCCAGCATGAACATGATAGAGCTATAGGAGGAGAGGTCAGCTCCTCCAGCCAGCACAGAGAAGGACATTCAAGCATCAAACAGCAATTTATTGACATTAAGAGGAGAAGTGATCCTATTAAAGTACAGCTGTACAATCATTTGCTGAACCTGGCTCCTACCAATCAGCAAAGACTCATGTCTGCCTTTGATGTAAGTGAAGGCAAGATGATCATGAGTCACTTCATGCCCACAACGCTGCATCCTCAATCTACCTCGGATTATCTAAGAACCAACATGGAGGTTATGGCTAAAGACATACACCCTATGGATAAGATCGAACTGCATAAACAAACCGGTGAAATGGTGTATGCCTCCTTGGCAGATGAAACATTGGAGAACTACAAATTGAAGAGCAGCCTTGATAACACAGCCTCTCAGCTGGAATTGGAGAGAGCATCATCACAAGCCAAGGACAACAGGATCAAGTCCTTGGAAGATGTAATTATAGAAATAGGACATGATCCTAAAGATGTTAAAGGTATCCAACAACTCTTGAAGCTAAGGGATGCAGACATGGCGGCCTTAAGAAAGAAAATCAAGCTCCCAGCTACCATCCATCCACAAACAGACGAGGTTGCCCAGCAAAGGCAGGAAAAGGATGCTACAGACCTAATGATATCCCTGTACAAGGAGCTAGTTCGGACTCAAGACAAGCTAGGAGAATCAGAAGCTGCAAAGGCAGCACTACAAGCAGCATTAAAGCAAAGAGAAGAGGGCCAAACCTCCCAGCCTCCTCCTGTGATAATCAATCTTGAGGAAGCCCCTCCAACAACTATTCCTCCTCCTCAACAGACAGGGCCTACAGCACCATCTACAGCAACAACTACACCAACAACAGAGCAGACTCCTACTCTGGATATGCAGAAGCTGCAGGCTGAGATCCAAGTTCTTGAATCCCAAATGAAAGAGCTTGATGAAGTCAAAAAATCTTTGGCTAAGGTGAATGAAAAATTTGACAAAAGCAAGCAGAATGAGGCAGCAAAGGAAAGAGAGATAAAAGCTCTAAAAAAGAGAATAGCTGAACTAGAAAAAGAGCTTGCACTAGAAAAAGTAACAGCAGAACTAAAAGCAGTCCTCTGGGGTAACATTGGGCGGTCCATCACCAATCAGTGGCAGTATATTGAGACTATGGATGAGCAAATAGTACTCATTACCAAGGCAAACAGGGAAGTACAGAGAGCTAGAGCAAGCTTGGGCCACATGCCAGATGCTGCCAGCAGAATGATCACTATTTTGAATAACAAAACTAGCTCTCAACTAGCTACCATGGGAATTACTAACAGGACTGAAACAATTTCAGTAGCTAAAAGAGTCTTGACACTGAGAAACCTAGTTGGAACGCTGGAGAGAAGAACACAGGATATGCAGACCGAGATCAACAAATTCCTGGACAGATTTGTGGCATTACAAAACAGAGGCCTCCCCAGCATATTAAGCAGTGTAGGAAGGCTGCTTACCCTGGAAAATTACATCAAAAGGGTTGATGCACATGCTGCAGCACAAATAGCAAAACAGCCCAGTACCTCAGCAGAAACAGGGCCAGCATCAGGGCAGAATTTGTATGATAGGGTGGATAACCTGTTTTTCATTATGAATGAAATTGATCACCTGTTTGATACACCACCAAATTTCTTTAAGTATACAAAAGCAGATGAAACTCTGGGGGCAATCATAAGACACCAATTGCCCACACAGGAAGAATGGAGGAATTTGACACAGGTAATCTTATCAGGCCCGAACCTGTAGCGATAGTTTTTCTCCAGTTTATGAACAGTCATGCACAGGCAGAATTTTGGTGGATAAAATCTACAAGGAAGAGACAGATGCTAAGCCAACTCAGCAGGGCTATTTACTCACCACAACAGCAATCACCATCACAAGGTAGCAGACCCAAAATACAGCGCACAAGCCAAAAAGTCGGGCTCTCCAGCATTTAATCAAAGTATCTTAACCGACTCAGCAGCTCTCAAAGGCTAAAATATCTTCTGACAGAACATCAAGACGCCTTTATTTTGTATTCAATGCTGTAATAAATTTCTGATAATAATATCTCAAAAGTTGGTGAGAATATTAAGTCTGAGATAACTTAGAACTCAGATATTTTGTAAACAATCGCAAGTATATATTCACCCCTCGCAGAAGCTTAAGGGGTTGTTGTTATTTTCATTTTGGGCATCTCATTTGCTGTAAAATTCTCAGAGAAATAATACAAAGGGTGAATGGAATTTCCGAAGCTTGGCGTACCTTGATGCATTGTGATGAATGGTGAATGTTGCAGGATTCCAGAGTGTTTCATAAAACAATAAGTCTTTCTTAAATCTCTGTGTTACATGTTTTCGAGTCTTTTGTTCTCTTTCATTGTTTAAATGTTTTACACTTAATAGCAAAGTAGAAGAATAGTTCCAGGATTTAATCACTGATTACCCTGAACTCAATCTAAGCTATTATCCATGTTTTCTTCAGATACAGTGAATGAAGTGTAATTCTTAATTGCTGCACTTTAAAACTATATCTTCTACAGTGATAGATATTATCAGGGATTCAAGTTTCCTCCTGAGACATCTATCTGTTTCTCATACCTAGTTTGGTGGAAATACTTGAATACTTTAGTGAAAATTCTTAATTGCTTTCACTGGTTTTTCACCTGTTTGTGTTATAAATCAAAAATTTTGTTGTATGAAGCATCCAAATGGCCCTGTAAGTTTCACCAATTCACCTCAAGGTTTCTAGACACCTACAGCCATAGACTCCATTGCCCAATGATATTCGACTCCTTGAACATTATATCACGAGACCTGAAAGGAAATCTTCAACCAAAACATGAACAAAACCTGTGCCTAATACCTAGCCTAAAACACTATCGTAACAGATACAAATCATAAAGAGAGAGCCCTCTCTGATCACAGTTTGGCTAGAAACAGTGATCGAAAGATTGGTTAGTGGTTACCCCGGCCGTATTCCCTTGGGAGTCATAGGGAACAACCTGGGTGTTAACATAATTGGCGACTCCACTGGGGACCTTCTTAAGATTTTTCAATTACTATCTATCTTCCAAAGCTACCATCAAGCCTGAAACTAGCCAAGAGGCCTTAGAACTGTTTCTGTAATACAGGGACAGCTTTAGGGAAGAGCTAATTAGGGAATCTTCCTCCTAGCTTTGGAACATACATAGCCATTCCAAAATTTTCATCCAGTCCTTGCATATATAAACTTCTTGTACAAATTCGAAAGAAATTAGAAGCTGGCTCCCAAAAGAAACCCAAGGCACACTAGGGCAAACCCTGACCCTAATCAACCTATCATTGTTGATAATCCAAATACCATTCCAAAGAACATTAGGAGACAGCAAAAGCAGGAGAAGCCTGCTGAGTCAGATATAATTTCAGATCAGCCTATCTGCATTCCCACACCCTGCAAAGTTCTTTTCCGATCCTCACCTAGTTCCCCTAGTTCATCATCAACACCTCAAAGTCCTCTTCTCCCATCTTCACCATCTGCACATACTCTTTCAACCAGTTCCCCGCTTGTTACCCATACCATTAACCCTGTCACACCTGTAATCCCTGTTGTCCCATTTATTCCTGTCAACCCTGTAAATCCCATAAACATGGCTAACAGGTATGCACCTCTGCAGATACCAGCTAATGCTCCAGCTCTACCCCAAGACTACCAAACCAAAATCTCATTTTTTGACTCCCATGGCCCTTTGACAGCTGTCCAGCATGCTAAGAAGATGCAAGACCACTTTGAGACCTATGAAATAGATGATAACAGCGTCAGGATGAGAATTTTTGTTCAAAGTTTAACTGGGGATGTTAGAACTTGGTTCAGATCCCTCAATGCAAACTCCATTGCAACACCTGATCAGCTTTACGAAGTTTTTGCTGAGAGATGGGAGAAGAAGAAAGATCCTCTACACATACTTGGTGAATATAACACTATTAAAAGAGGTCCCCAAGAAACAGTTTTGGAATATTGTGCTAGGTTTAACAATGTATATAATGCTATCCCACAGAACTTAAGGCCCCCTCCTGATTTGGCCCTGTATAACTTCCCTGACGGTTTTGATTCTGATACGGCCTATCAATTGAAAGAAAGAGATCCTCCAACCCTTGCAGAAGCTCAAAGGGTTGCAGTCACAGTAGAGGCTAACTTAATTGCCAAAAGAAACAGGGCAAAGTTGGAAAAGAAGGCTGGCTTCAGAGAAGAGCCCTCAGGTTTTGATCAAAAGCTGGATGCAATATTAAACAGCATGAAGAGATTGGGTGAAAGAGTGGAATCAGTTGAAAGAAAATCATCATGGGAGGCATCACAAAGCAACCCTCCTAGAAACCCGAATTGTAGGAGAACTCAGAACCCAAACATAGGAAAGACAAGTGCTGACCAAGATATTAGACCCCCTTTTCAAGAAAACTATGCAGAAACTTCCACAGACAATCAGCTCAATGAAGATCCTGAAATCAACTTAATGGGTCTGGATGGTAAAAGCCATGTTTTCTTAACACAAGAAGACCATGAGGAGGATGAAAGCAAAACATTCCAAACTAAAACAGGAGAATCCTTTGACTTTAAACAAGGATATGATACTGCTGTCTATGAAGTCCATAAACAATACAAATTAAGGAGTAGGACTGTAAATGTAAATCAGCCTGAAAAGATAAAGGAGAAACAGCAGTTTAAAGAAACATCAGTCACAGAACCTAATGACAAAACAAACTGGCCTACAAAAGAAGTAATGGTTGAGGAGGTTACTGAAATACCGTCACCACCACAACAGCCCATGGCAACTGTGTCCTCTCACCCTGATTCAAATTTTACCCCCCAAAACATGAGTAAAAGGGGCAGGTCTCAAAGTCAAGATGAAATCCAACAAGAAGATTCAATAAACAAAGAAAAGACTGTTATCCGTGACTCTAAAACCCAAGTTGACAAACCTTTTGACCTAGCCACAGAGATTGGCAAGCTAAAGATAGCAATTCCCCTCTCAGAGCTAGCCAAGCATGATATCTATAAACAGCAGATCAAGAACTCCCTTCAACTCACTAATAGCAAAGATGATGTAAATGTGCTAGATGACACTCCAGAATTACTGTTTGGCCCAGAGGTAGATGGAAAAACAATAGTCACAGGGGTTTTACCTTTTTATGTCAGCCTGCATGTTCATGATAAAATACTACATAATGCAATGTTCGACTCAGGCGCCTCTCACAACCTTATGCCAAAAGCAGTCATGGAAAGATTGAATTTGGATGTAACAAGACCATACAAAGACTTGTTTTCCTTTGATTCTAGCCAAGTCAAATGTTTGGGCCTAATAAAAGATTTATGTGTGTCCCTGGTTCAATTCCCCAACAAAACCATTCTAATGGATGTTGTAGTCGCTGATATCCCACACAAATATGGGATGCTGTTATCAAGATCATGGGGAGCCAAGCTCCAAGGCTCCCTGCAATTAGATATGTCATATGCAACCATCTCTGTCTTTGGGCAACCAAAAAGACTTTACAGGGAAACACTCATGAAGTATATGGTCAGCAGTGAAGAAAAGCCTCAAAATTTTCCAATATATGCTGTCCATTCGGACATAGACTCCTTCATCCTCTTCAATGACAGCACAAGCCTCTTAAACAATGACCTTAGGACCGAAACACTCATACAAGAACAAAACATTGATCAAACAAGTATCACCTGCCAAACATTAATCAGCCCAACAATACACAGTATCCCTCCTCTAATTGTCAAAAATTGTCAAAAAAGTGATGAAATTGTCCTAGAAAACAAATGGGAAAAGAAACCCCAACTCATGCTCACATTGCCATCCCATGAACAGAATTTTAAATCTCCTGTTCAGCAAGACATCCTGTGGGTCCTAGAATTTGATGGCTCAGTTAACAAGCTAGGAGCAGGAGCTGGAGTGTGGATACATAACAAAGAGAAAGATTATGCAGAAGGCAGGGCTTATAGATTGAATTTTAGATGCACTAACAACATGGCAGAATACGAAGCTTTGTTGCTCGGTCTCAAACTAGCAAGGTCATTACAAGCTCCTAAACTCTCCATCATGGGAGACTCTGATCTAGTAATTCAACAAGTGAAAGGAAACTTTGTCACCAATGACAAAAGATTGAGGTCCTACAGATCTGCTGTAATTGAAATATTAGAGACCTTCTCTGAGTGTGTTATCACAAAAATTTCAAGGGGCCACAATCTCCATGCACACAGCTTGGCAACGTTTGCCAGCACCTTTGAATTCCCATTAGAACCCAATAACTGTTTCACAGCCGAGGTCAAATACAGACCCTCTATTCCAAACAATGTTAAAGAATGGCAAGTATTTGAGGATGACATGCAAATAAACAATTTTTTTAACCTTGCAACAAGAGTTCACAGGATTAAATATTGATATTGATGGAGCAAGTCAATCACAAATACCTGAGTCAGCAAGTCAATCACAAATACTGTTTCAACAGTCTGCTCACCCAATGTCACCTAGAACAGCAAAACAATTACTGAGTCCAACTATTTTCAACAATGAAAACATTCAGCAAATTCACCAAATTGACTGTGAAGAGATGAGCAGCGCTGAAGCTGAAATCATACAACTCAAGGACAATTTCCTTCCAGTAGGCCTTACCCCACTAGAGGATATTTTTGACTCAAATGACATCCCTAGGAAGCCAAAGATGCAGCCGTTGGATGCAGCAGTTGAAGAATGCAACATTGGTACCACTGACAAGCCTAAAATAATAAAACTATCTGCTGCTTTGCCCCCTGATCAAAAACCCAAATACATTGATCTCTTTAAAGAGTTTCAAGATGTTTTTGCTTGGGGTTATGAGGATCTAAAGTCCTATGATACTTCTGTCATCCAGCACACCATTCCCCTCAAGCCTAATCAAAAACCATTCAAACAGAAATTGAGAAGGATCAATCCTATGCTCCTTCCTTCCATTGAAAAAGAATTACATAAAATGTTCAAAGCTGGTATCATAGCACCAATTAGGTTCTCTGAGTGGATTTCAAATTTGGTCCCTACAAGAAAGAAAACTGGTGAGATTAGACTTTGTGTAGACTTAAGGAATTTGAATCAAGTATCACTCAAAGATAACTACCCTTTACCCAAAATGGATCACATTCTTCAAAGAGTAGTAGGGGCTTCAAGGATATCATTGCTTGATGGATTCTCAGGCTTCAATCAAATCCTAGTACACCCTGATGACCAAGACAAAACTGCATTTACAACCCCATGGGGAACTTTCAAGTATGTGAAAATGCCCTTTGGACTGAAGAACGCAGGGGCAACATTTCAAAGAGCAATGGACATTGCTTTTGCAAAAGAGATTCATGACTTTTTGGTCATTTACTTAGATGATCTAACACCCTTTTCAAAATCTGACCAAGAACACTTGAAACATTTGAGACAGATTTTCATAACATGTAGGAAATATGGCATTTCCTTAAACCCCAAGAAGTCATTATTTGGCTTGGAAGAAGGGAAACTCTTAGGACACATTATTTCAAAAGATGGCATAAGAATTGATCCAGATAGGATACAAGCTATCCTACAAATGCGTCACCCAAGGAATGTCAAAGAATTGCAAGGATTCTTAGGGAAAATCAACTTTTTAAGAAGGTTTATCCCTAATTTAGCAGAATTAATCAGATTACTAAACAATATGCTAAAGAAAGATTCAAAGGTCAAATGGACTGTTGAAGCAAAACAAGCCTTTGAAAGTATAAAATTGGCCTTGACTCAAACCCCAGTGTTAACCAATCCTCAGTTTGACAGAGACTTTATCATTTTCTCCTTTGCCTCCCAACATACTATTGCTGCTGTTTTATTACAGAAAGATGACCAAGGGAATGAGAAGCCTATTGCTTTTTTCAGCAGAGCTCTTAGAGATGCCCCTCTAAAGTATCAAATTATGGAGAAGCAAGCCTACGCTTTGATCAAAGCTATTAAAGACTTTAGGATTTACATCCTTTACTCCCATGTTGTGGCTTATGTACCAAGTCCTATTATCAAAGACATTCTCACCCAAGAAAACTTAGAGGGCAGGAGAGGAAAATGGATTGCCAATATACTAGAATTTGACATTGAAATAAAACCCACAAAGCTAATAAAAGGGCAAGGTTTGGCCAAATTAATGACAGAAGCAAATTTCCAAGCCTTAGATATCAACCAACTGGACAGTGAAACAGAGCTGGCGACTCCAAAGATCAATGTAGCCTTTGAACAATCTCCTTGGTACTCTGATATCTGCTATGTGTTACAAAACCTATGTGCTCCCCCAGGACTGTCCAGAACTAAGTGTAGGTTCCTAAAAATGAAAACATCTAGATTTTGTGTGATAGATGGAAACTTACTTTGGAAAAACCATGAAGGTATATTGCTGCACTGTCTAATAGAGAATGAAACTAACAAAATCATGCAAGATTTCCATGCTGGAGATTGCGGTGGACATTTGTACTGGAAGTCCACTGTGGACAAGATATTGAGGGCTGGGTACTACTGGCCCATTATGTTCTCTGATGTTAAGAAATTTACAGCCTCATGCCACAAATGCCAACTGTTTGAAGGCAAAAGACAGTTGCTGCCACTTCCTTTGAAGCCCATTGCAACAGAGAGACCTTTTCAACAATGGGGCTTGGATTTCATTGGGGAAATTCATCCCTCATCTTCAGGGCAACACAGATGGATTTTAACAGCAACAGACTACTTCACCAAGTGGATTGAAGCTGCCCCATGCAGACAAGCAAATGATTCAGTAATTATTCAGTTTTTGGAAAACAATATACTGGCTAGATTTGGCTGTCCAGACAAGATAATAACAGACAATGCTGCTGCTTTCAGATCCAAGAAAATGGTGAACTTCTGCCATAAATTTCACATTACTTTGGGCCATTCTACAGCTTACTATCCTCAAGGAAATGGCCTTACTGAATCATCAAACAAAAGTTTAATAAACATCATAAAGAAAGTGCTGGAGGAAAACAAAAAGAACTGGCATAAGAAACTAGTAAATGCTTTATGGGCAGATAGACTAACAACAAAAAGATCTATTGGGACCAGCCCATATGAGTTAGTCTACGGATTAGAAGACAAATTTCCTTCATCACTAGGAGTGCCAGTTATGAAACTTCTACAAGAAAGCCAAGCAGAGCCAAATGATATGCAAAGGAGGATCAATCAGATAATCTGTTTACAGCAAACTAGAGAACAAGTTTTCAGCAGAGTGCAGATACTACAAGAGAAATTGAAAAAGGCCTTTGATAGAAGAACCAAAGCAGAAGATTTCAATGTGGGGGACAAAGTCTTAAAGTGGGATGCAAGAAGAGAAGAGAAAGGAAAACATGGAAAGTTTGACTCTTTATGGAGAGGACCATTTGCTGTCCAAGCAGTACAAGGTAACAACACTTACTTCCTTAAAAGTTTGACTGAAACTGACTTGGATGAAGGTCCTGTCAATGGCAGGATGCTGAAGCACTACTTTGACTATTCCCCATGAATGGAAACTAAGGATTCATTGTATATATGCAGATGTACATATTGTTTTCTGTTTTAGATTGTAAAATACAGTTTTCCAAGTGATTCACCAACCAGCAAGAGGCAAGTAGAATCAGAGGTCTTCCAAGAAAGAAGCACACAATTTTGACACATTTTTGCAGCAAATTTCAAAGATTGGGATGGGCAGTCAAAGAACAAGGCAATCTGACCTGTTGTTCTTGGTCTTTCAGAAGAAAAACCATCCCCATGTGGAGCCACTGTTGGATACCTATACTAATAGGTTTCATATTTCATGATTGGCCAAGGAAAGTCCAAATATGCTCTGCTTTGGTATTACAAAGATCCCATATTTCCTAGAGAACAAGAGGTGTGTAATCTGTTTCAAATATTGAGGACCTTATTTCAATTTTGTGGATGATTCAACAGTTTAACCTGGATCATGCCATGTTTCAATTTTGAGTTATAGAATAGAGAAAGAAGTCTGTCCAAACTGTTTAATCTTGGCAGACAAGTAGTTTAGGTAGAGAAGTAAAGGTTCCCAACAGCTTAATCTGGGACCTTGGAAGAGATAAGGGTAGAAGTAGATAGAAAAGAATAAAGAAAAAGCCAAAGAAAAGAAAAGGCAAGTAAGGGTTTGCAAGCCTAAATGCACCCTCCAAGGAGAAACAAAAAAATGTTAGGAAAGTAGCTGGGTAAGCAGTTGTGGTTGCAGAAAAGGTATTTTCACCATTTCACACATGTCAAGAGGTGTTTTGCCAAGGCAAAAATCTATCAATGGACAAAGTGGTGAATTCCATCAAAATTTCAGCAAGGAGCATGACTAACCTCCCTCTCCCCCTTCATTCCATTACTAACATTCCCTTTCTTTAAGCTGAGATTTATGAAGAGAGATCATGGTTTTATGATGGTTCTTGTTCTTTCGGAAGCCACAATTCTTGTCTAAGATCTTTTCATTTTGATCTACTCTCAAAACTAAATCAACTTTACATAAACTCAGCAAAATCCCCTTCATTTGCTCCCCTCATTCATATTAACCTCTAATTCTACTATATAGCTCCCTTATCTTACCCTTCCCCTAATAATACTAACACTATGGTGTATAAAGCCCCAAAATCTTATAAATACTCCTCCCCTTGGCATTATAGCCATATGTTCTCCAAAAGGAACCAAAGTGACCTCTGGTCACCTTGGTGAACCTATCACATCCCATTCCCCCTTGCTACAAGCCAACTTGCTCTTCAAACCACCATTTGCATTGAAAAACCCTTGTAAACCCTCTTTTACCCTTAAAAACCTTTGCAAAAATTACCCAAAGTCTAAAAGGCCCGCCTCTGGCACATTTCCAAAAAGGCTAGCGCGCTGTCTGTTTCAAAGGAAAACATTGAAAAACCATTTAAAAAACCCACAACCCAAAGTTTCCGCCAGCGCATATAACCCGAGCATGTTGTTGCTCCGCCCACCGTCGGATCAAGTCCCAATGATCCGACGATCCACGATGATATCGGAGGGGCTCCCATGGTGGTCCTTTACCGCTCGAGAAAGTGACGTTGCGTCACATCACGGGCAGGCCACGCGTCAAACGATAAGGACTCTCGGAGCCGGGTCTGACAGTTCTGAGACCGTACCTAAACCGCCCCGAGAGACCGTAGCGGCTAGCCCTAACCGTAACCGCTACGGTCCTAACCGCCACCTGTTTCCCATCAATGCATCGCCACGTCATGTCCGCTTGTCCTCGCCCCTGTTATTCGTCCACCTGGCCGCTGACATGGCTGCCACCTCATCGCCCCCATGGACCAACAGTGTACTGACACGTCACCCGATGACGTCAGCTGACGTCACTTGACCTTGACCCACCAATGACGTCATGCTGACGTCATCACTAAAAAGCGCCAAAATCATAAAAAAGCCCATATTAAGCCAAAAAACGTCTATTTTTCCATTGTTTGCGCATTTCTCCACTGTTTTCTCTGCATGAGCATTTACGTCCTAAAACTCTGCCAACCTGCTCAATTGACCAAGGCGACCTCCAGAGCTCCAACCGTGCATGCCTATGCGACCTCTGTTCGTCAATTAACAGGTATTTACCGTTTTTCTGCCCTCCATACGCCTGTTATTGAAATTGAAGTTACTCAGAGGGCTAAGGAGACCTTAAAAATTATATTTTCACCGGCCATTTCCCTCTGCACGTCCACATTCGCAATTGTGAAGTCCAAAGACACCAGCCGAGCCTTAATACCTGTAATTTCACTCAAAAACAACATTCACTGCGTATTCCCGGCTAATTTCTTGTTAAGCTCAATTCACCCGCTGAAAGAGGACATAGTGAGACCATAGAGAAGCCCTGCTCCTGAAACAAACAGTATTTCAACTGTTGTTGTGTAATTTCCTCCTCTGGTCTCTGAGATACAAACTGTTTTTACAGAAAATCACTTCTATTCTGTGTTGCTTCCATTAAACAATCCACCTACAATTGTTGAACTTTGAAGAAGGCCATGGAGACTCCTATTGCTCTGAATATCAAGCCCCTCAATGCTCCTCACCAGGAATTAGCATGGAAAGCCCTGGGAGACATGGATTATCAGATGCTGGACTGGTTCCCTATGGGCTCCAAATACAATATCCAGATGATGAATGAGTTGAAGGCCTAGCACCTGAGTGGGGCAGATATCTTGGGGATTTGGGACTCAAACTTGCCCATCTACAACCTCCCCCAAGTAAATCCTATGCCAGAATTGGTCTACAGCTGCCAGGAATGCTATGACCCAAACCAAAGAGCTGTCATCAGCCCCACAGGCTCAGTCCTGTTCCAGATTACCCCAGAAAGTATAAATGGAATGCTGCACTTCCATACTGCCAAGCAATTGACCCCCCTCTATATGCAGAATTTTGTAAACAAAGGGAGCAAGCTGTCAGGTGACCAAATCATTAAGATTAATCAGCTGTTTGTAAGACCAGGCTCTGACACCATCAGAACCCCTCCTATTGGGTATCAATATTTGAATGAATTGGGCAGGATGTTAGTGGATTTAATCAGTTATGTCCTAGGATTCAAGGGAATGGAGGATGTGGATGACAGCATAATGGCAATGCTATCTCTATTCTCTCCTGGTAAACCCCCAGCTGTACATTATGACTATGCAACCTACATTGCAGAAAAAATCCATGAGCAGTTTATGAACTTGAAGAGGGAAAGACTATTCAGGTATACCTCATATATATACCATTTATTCCTGTTTTACCAGCCAGCCACCTTCTCTTTTCCTTTAAAGCCACTCAATGCCCAAGGAAGTCCAAGGTCAGTTGTGTTCTGGACCTCTGTTTTTCATCATACCTCTGTGTCACCTTATACATACTCTGAGTTCATTGATTTATTCATTTATCCAGCCATGACAGTATTGCATGGTACTTCTCCTCCTAGACTAACTGATGAAATGAGGAGAATTCTCCATTTGAATAAGTCCTACAGCATTGGTAATTGGTACCTCTACCAAAACCACACAGTCATCAGGATATATGGCTGTGAGTTGAACCCTTTTAGGTTGCCAAGGTATGTCCCCATGAGGCTTTTTGCCTTGGAATATTTCAGACAGTTTGGGAACTCAGACTACCTCCATTTTCAGAGCAAGAACAAGAAGTCACAGTTAAAGGTAAGGAGCCAGCTGGGTCCTTTCCTATATAACAGAAAAGAGGAGGGGTGGAAAGAGGCAGACAGTATCCTGGAGGGCCTCAAACTGCAAACTAGTTTTGAATGGATACCATATGACCCCAATCATTTTGTCTCCCTCAGGAGGATAAAATATAAATTGGGTAGCTATGCACACAAGAGACAACCCGAGATTGAACAATATGCCAATGCATCAAGTTGGGAAGAGGGTACCCTAGAGGAGGAAACTACTAATGAAGAGCTACTTGAGAGAGAGGCTAGAAATATGCAAAAGGAAGCTGACTTGGAAACTTGTGGACAGGTACCCCTCTCCTACAAAAAGCAGCTTGGAGCAGCTACTACATCATCAACAGCACAACAGCAAACTGCCGAGAAGGCACCGCAGACAGTAAGCAAAGATAAAGGGAAGCAGGTGGAGCAGCCACCTCCATTGACAGAAGAACAAGTGGATACATTGCTACAGCAGCAAGAAGAAATGGAGCAGCAGGAACAAGGGCAGCAACAAGAAGAGGTACAATATAGTGAACAGCAGCCCTTGCAGCAAGAAAAAGTGATTGATGCTCCAAGCTCCACAGAGCAACAGGCTCAGACAATAGTGCCTCCTAGGGCAGAGACTACTGTTGATACCTCGGTCCTCCAAACCCCACAAAAGGAGGACTTAACCAGGAAAAGAGATAGAGAGACTCCCCTGACTTCATCCATCAATCGGGGAGAGAAAAGACAAAGACTAAATGACTTTCCAGAGGATGACATAGCAGTGAGGCAAGCAATGGGCATGGGCCCACCTAGTGGAGAAGTATCAGCCAGTTCTTTCCAGCATGAACATGATGGAGCTATAGGAGGAGAGGTCAGCTCCTCCAGCCAGCACAGAGAAGGACAGTCAAGCATCAAACAACAATTTATTGACATTAAGAGGAGAAGTGATCCTATTAAAGTACAGCTGTACAATCATTTGCTGAACCTGGCTCCTACCAATCAGCAAAGACTCATGTCTGCCTTTGATGTAAGTGAAGGCAAGATGATCATGAGTCACTTCATGCCCACAACGCTGCATCCTCAATCTACCTCGGATTATCTAAGAACCAACATGGAGGTTATGGCTAAAGACATACACCCTATGGATAAGATCGAACTGCATAAACAAACCGGTGAAATGGTGTATGCCTCCTTGGCAGATGAAACATTGGAGAACTACAAATTGAAGAGCAGCCTTGATAACACAGCCTCTCAGCTGGAATTGGAGAGAGCATCATCACAAGCCAAGGACAACAGGATCAAGTCCTTGGAAGATGTAATTATAGAAATAGGACATGATCCTAAAGATGTTAAAGGTATCCAACAACTCTTGAAGCTAAGGGATGCAGACATGGCGGCCTTAAGAAAGAAAATCAAGCTCCCAGCTACCATCCATCCACAAACAGACGAGGTTGCCCAGCAAAGGCAGGAAAAGGATGCTACAGACCTAATGATATCCCTGTACAAGGAGCTAGTTCGGACTCAAGACAAGCTAGGAGAATCAGAAGCTGCAAAGGCAGCACTACAAGCAGCATTAAAGCAAAGAGAAGAGGGCCAAACCTCCCAGCCTCCTCCTGTGATAATCAATCTTGAGGAAGCCCCTCCAACAACTATTCCTCCTCCTCAACAGACAGGGCCTACAGCACCATCTACAGCAACAACTACACCAACAACAGAGCAGACTCCTACTCTGGATATGCAGAAGCTGCAGGCTGAGATCCAAGTTCTTGAATCCCAAATGAAAGAGCTTGATGAAGTCAAAAAATCTTTGGCTAAGGTGAATGAAAAATTTGACAAAAGCAAGCAGAATGAGGCAGCAAAGGAAAGAGAGATAAAAGCTCTAAAAAAGAGAATAGCTGAACTAGAAAAAGAGCTTGCACTAGAAAAAGTAACAGCAGAACTAAAAGCAGTCCTCTGGGGTAACATTGGGCGGTCCATCACCAATCAGTGGCAGTATATTGAGACTATGGATGAGCAAATAGTACTCATTACCAAGGCAAACAGGGAAGTACAGAGAGCTAGAGCAAGCTTGGGCCACATGCCAGATGCTGCCAGCAGAATGATCACTATTTTGAATAACAAAACTAGCTCTCAACTAGCTACCATGGGAATTACTAACAGGACTGAAACAATTTCAGTAGCTAAAAGAGTCTTGACACTGAGAAACCTAGTTGGAACGTTGGAGAGAAGAACACAGGATATGCAGACCGAGATCAACAAATTCCTGGACAGATTTGTGGCATTACAAAACAGAGGCCTCCCCAGCATATTAAGCAGTGTAGGAAGGCTGCTTACCCTGGAAAATTACATCAAAAGGGTTGATGCACATGCTGCAGCACAAATAGCAAAACAGCCCAGTACCTCAGCAGAAACAGGGCCAGCATCAGGGCAGAATTTGTATGATAGGGTGGATAACCTGTTTTTCATTATGAATGAAATTGATCACCTGTTTGATACACCACCAAATTTCTTTAAGTATACAGAAGCAGATGAAACTCTGGGGGCAATCATAAGACACCAATTGCCCACACAGGAAGAATGGAGGAATTTGACACAGGTAATCTTATCAGGCCCGAACCTGTAGCGATAGTTTTTCTCCAGTTTATGAACAGTCATGCACAGGCAGAATTTTGGTGGATAAAATCTACAAGGAAGAGACAGATGCTGAGCCAACTCAGCAGGGCTATTTACTCACCACAACAGCAATCACCATCACAAGGTAGCAGACCCAAAATACAGCGCACAAGCCAAAAAGTCGGGCTCTCCAGCATTTAATCAAAGTATCTTAACCGACTCAGCAGCTCTCAAAGGCTAAAATATCTTCTGACAGAACATCAAGACGCCTTTATTTTGTATTCAATGCTGTAATAAATTTCTGATAATAATATCTCAAAAGTTGGTGAGAATATTAAGTCTGAGATAACTTAGAACTCAGATATTTTGTAAACAATCGCAAGTATATATTCACCCCTCGCAGAAGCTTAAGGGGTTGTTGTTATTTTCATTTTGGGCATCTCATTTGCTGTAAAATTCTCAGAGAAATAATACAAAGGGTGAATGGAATTTCCGAAGCTTGGCGTACCTTGATGCATTGTGATGAATGGTGAATGTTGCAGGATTCCAGAGTGTTTCATAAAACAATAAGTCTTTCTTAAATCTCTGTGTTACATGTTTTCGAGTCTTTTGTTCTCTTTCATTGTTTAAATGTTTTACACTTAATAGCAAAGTAGAAGAATAGTTCCAGGATTTAATCACTGATTACCCTGAACTCAATCTGAGCTATTATCCATGTTTTCTTCAGATACAGTGAATGAAGTGTAATTCTTAATTGCTGCACTTTAAAACTATATCTTCTACAGTGATAGATATTATCAGGGATTCAAGTTTCCTCCTGAGACATCTATCTGTTTCTCATACCTAGTTTGGTGGAAATACTTGAATACTTTAGTGAAAATTCTTAATTGCTTTCACTGGTTTTTCACCTGTTTGTGTTATAAATCAAAAATTTTGTTGTATGAAGTATCCAAATGGCCCTGTAAGTTTCACCAATTCACCTCAAGGTTTCTAGACACCTACAGCCATAGACTCCATTGCCCAATGATATTCGACTCCTTGAACATTATATCACGAGACCTGAAAGGAAATCTTCAACCAAAACATGAACAAAACCTGTGCCTAATACCTAGCCTAAAACACTATCGTAACAGATACAAATCATAAAGAGAGAGCCCTCTCTGATCACAGTTTGGCTAGAAACAGTGATCGAAAGATTGGTTAGTGGTTACCCCGGCCGTATTCCCTTGGGAGTCATAGGGAACAACCTGGGTGTTAACAACATCATCGATCATTTGTCTCGCGTCCGTTAACGACTTACATCTTTGGTCGGTAATCAGATGGTGTCTACCATGTTCAACCTTAGCTCATTGATTTACATGGTTAGACTCATACATTTTTTGGTCGTGTGAATGAGATAGGACCCCAGATCTATTTTCTATCATCCGATATGTGATTTTAAGATTATACGAGATCACTATCTATGATGGCTATAATCATATTGACAGTCATCTAGTCATGGGTCCACCATCAGTCATTAGTGGAAATGTTGTTTGATCATTCTATATGTAATGTTAGTTTATGTGTTGAGTATGGGTATGCCTCCCTCAAAAAAAGGATCTCATGATGTAAATGTATTGTAACAGAATACGATCTCGCCAGTTGTTCTTGATCCCGACTTGTCACAAGGTAAAGAACTTCAGTCATCATTCATCATCTTTGACTTTGCACTTTAGGGGGCACCCTATTATAGGCCATTTTTCCACATCTGACCAATAAACCTCCTAATGGGATCAATCAACATCTTATTCCCACTTTACATCATCATTTCATAAAGCCCTATGCATAGCTCTCTCATTCCCTAGATTTTCTACCCTAAATTGCATCATTTGAGCTAGTTTTAGGACCAACACTCCCTGGCCTCTTGCTAGAATGCGTTCACCTACATGTTTCTCCACTGTGTTCTGTGTTCATCACCTATAGGTTGCTCCCCTTTTCACTTGCTTTGGTTCTATAAATTCATGAAAGAGAGAGAGAATCCCGAAGCCTCCATTTCCAGAAGCTTCTAGTATTTGTTGTAACCATTTACCCCAAATAAAACATTCGGATCCTATCATAACCTACCTTGGAGTTTCCATCCCTTATCATTAGATCTCATCCTCCCATTAAGAGTGGATCTCAATCCCAAGATTGGTAAAAGGATAAGAACTCCTAACTTACCTCACTCCTCTATATATTTACATCCTTCCATATGCAACGGGTTGCCTTTTGGAGAGTGATTATACCTTTATGTTGTTGTTGTGAGAGTTATATTTTCATGCATCTAGGGTGATTGGAGGTGCACTTTGTGAGAAAGGAAGGACAATTCAACAACTTGGAGGAGCTCTTCTATAAGATCAACACCTATTTATAGTTGTAACTCACTCCATTTATATCAATACAAAGAGTTATTTGTTTTCCTATATGTGATGTCGTCATTTCACGTATTTCAATACCATGTTGATCTGTTGAATAAATTAAATACATGATGCTACATAAATCTCATAGTTTCTTAGCTTGTGTTGTCTAGTTGTGCAGGTTCTAATTTTGGCAGTTGGAGCTACGATTGGAGCATTCAAGCCAAAGGAGTGAAACGTATGACAGATTCCAAGTAGGTTTCATCCCTTCATCTACTTACTTTAAGGAAAACATTAGGTCCTTTGTCTTTTTTTTGTTCTAGGTCAGTCCACCAGACCTAGGGGAGATATTTTTGTCTGTAGTCATAAATCCCACATAACACCAACCATTATTCTTCAGCAGTTTCCGTAGCTTTCGCCTTGAGGACAAGGTTGCTTTTGATGGGGTAGGGCATGTTAGGGTCCAACCCTAACCCCTTTATTTATGTAATAATCCCAATGGGCCGAGTTCGAGTCATAGTTAGTTAGAGATTCAATAAAGCCCACAATAATAATTGTAAGTGGTTGACCTGCATTAGAGAAAAGGGACCACAGTTAGGGTTAAATGGGACATAGTTAATAACTAAAGTGGTTAAACCGCGTTATGCAAGGGACCACTAGTAGTTAGGGTTTTGGATGTAATTTAGCTATAGATACTCTTAGTTAGTAAGGGAAACATCATCAATTCTTATTGTAATTAAGCTCTGCTTTGTTGGAGGTTGCCCCCTTGAAGAGGCAAGTGAACATTGAATCTGCTTCTGAATAATAAAATACTTTTCAGTTTTCTCATTTCATGTGATAATTCTATGTTTTGGGTTATATTTATTCGTATTTCTGGTATTCTAGATTTCTCGCAGGTCAAGAGTATAACATATTCTTACCTTCAAGTTATTATCCATAGAAATAAAACTACCTCTTGCATAGGAAAATTTCATAAACTACCCTTTCTATGCCATGGAAATTGGTGGAGTGGATATAGTATTAGGATCCTAATTGCTTTCCACAATGGGTATAGTAGGGATAAACTTGTAGAAGCAATTCGTAGAGTTCTTCGAAAGTGGGTGGAAGAAAAATCTTTATGGATTCCCAAGTCCACACCCACAAATAATCTCCTTTGATAGAATGGAGAAATTGGTCGAGAAAGGAGCACTAGGTTACCTTTTCTACTATTATTCCAAAAAAGCACTACAGTACATTCATAAATTGATAAAAATAATACCAATAACTGACCACATTCATTACAAAGATTGAATCATTTAATTCAATATCTTTGAGAAACATAATATTTAATATCAAGTAATTTTCAGGCATGCCTGGCTACCCCACCTACAGTTGAGAAGTAGAATCATCTTAATTTTCAATGTTGAGAATTTGACCAATCCATTGAGGGTTCTAACCTTTGATCGTGTCAACAATAGCTTCACGTGTCAATTCTAAAATATCCTTTATACATAACTATTAGGTTTCCACCAAAATAATTTGCACATAAATGTTGGGATGGGGTCCCTTGGATCAGTTTTGGGGTTAAGATAACCCATGTTTTGATATATTTTTGTAACTAATGTAAAGTCTCCACGATTTGAGGATGTGGAGCGCATAGATGATTAGGATTCAAAGGGGTTTTATCCCCTTGTTTATGTAAATTTTGAGTCGGTTTTGAGATCCATGCCTGGTCCGCGGACCATAGGATTGTATGAAAAAGGCTATAAATAGGTGTGTCTTAGGGAGTCTAAGGCATATATTGGATGTAATGGAAAAATAGAAGGGTAGTGATAGTGAAGAGAAGTGGGTCAGGTAGGAGAATAAAGGATCTACAGTTGAGTGCGCAGAGGCCTAGGTAGAGTCCGCAGCTAAGTGCGCGGACCCCTGCAGCTAAGTGCACAGGGTAGTTTGAGTCTGTAATCCTGAATTGAAGATCAATAAAGACAATTTCCAAAGAATTATTGTGTATTTATGTTTATTGTTGTTAATATTATATGTTGTCGATGAATGATGTGTTTTATGAAATATTGGTTGAATGTTGTGTGATTCTACTAAATAAGTGTTAATGATGTACACAATGCATGTTTATGTGTTTTCGCGAAGACTTTGATGCATTCTCTGATGTTTACGAATAACTTAAGTAAATTTGCACGAACCCTAATTTAGGATTGCTTTCTAATGTGCATAAGTAGACAGATTGGCTATTAAAGGTCCGCAAAGATCAATCATAGACCTTCGCGAAGGTCTAAAGGCCATTTTCACAAAGTTACAACAGTGAGCCCTAGGAGCGTATCGATCTGCGTGAATGCAGACTTGAGGCGCTCAAAGACATCACTTTAGTCTCTGGATGCAAAAAATTTGTTCTTGCATCGCCCCATACTGCTTTGGGTGAGACTGGAGCCTGCGCTATATGAGCTATTTCCGAAAGGGCCAATAGTGTAGGGATTTTTTGGTTGGCGCAACTATCTCTAAACCTAGGTCAGGACACCCTAAGCCAACAAATGGTTCTCTTTCCGGGACCGTGATCTTCTTGAAAGAGATGTGTGATGTCACATCACTGGAATCTGACTAAGAAAGAAATTGAAAAGTGGTTGGATTGGAAGATTCACAAGTTCGCAGCGCAAGAAAACAGGAATCTGCACCTGTCAAAAGAACAGTCATTGAACATGTATTTGTAGACATAGATACACGAGATCTTCTTCTGCACCTTTCCCATTGAATTATACGAGTGGTTAGCTAAATTGACAAAAAGTCAAGGAAGGTGGAAGCTTGATAATCCTATAGTGTGGACTCTTAAATTAGTGCGACGATTAGAAGCCTCTGAAAACCAAATCGCGTTGGCTATTGATCATTAGCTCAATCGGATTCTGAGAGGATTTGTTACAAAATTCGCTATTGATACCTCAGTCAGCTACAGCGAAGCGGAGCGGAAATTTTTCAAAGGACCGCGAGGTAAGTATTTAAGATATTTGAATACCTGGATTAAAATGTTGTTATGTGAAAAACGGGTTATGTCATTGCCTTGATGTTCGGAGCTACGTGAAGTGGAAGACTCTTTACAGATCAAGAGAGATTAGGGCCAAAATATAGTCTGTTGATCGAACCTCCTTCGAGCAATGATGAAGGAGCAGTACAAGCTTCACCGTGAAATGTTATTTAACTGATAATATAGGGTTTTCCGCGAACACATCATCCATCCACTCTGCCTCCACCTCCACCTCCACTGCATACACCTTCACCCACACCTCCACCTCCACCAACACCATTCAACATGGAGAACACAATGAAGCTACCAATTTTCAAGGGCATAGGGAGCGAAGATACATAGTAGTTTTGGTTTGTTGTGAATGTTATGTGGACAGTGCAACAAATTACTGATGACAATATAAATAAGGCACAGTTGGTTACCGCTGTATAGGATCGTGTGTTAACTTGGTATATTAAATATGGTTCTGATAATCCTCTCACATCACTAGCAGAGACTAAGGCTGATTTAAACAAAGAGTTTAGTAAGCCTAAGTCTGACTCACAGTCAGTAGTTGGATTTAAGGAAATCATGATGAGGGTCGATGAGACACCTTGGGAATTAGATCAAAGGTTGAAGTGTCAGATTTGAGAAGCTAACATGCATCTCACAGATGGTCAGCATTGCGAGTGGTTTATAGCTTCACTTTTGCCCCACTTGAGGATTGCTCTGTCACAACAGAAGATAGGAACACAAGAAGAAGCCTTGGAAATCGCAATGAGGTTGCATGCAATGCCTATTCAGGATGTGACCTTGGGTACAACAAATCCACTCTCAGTTACAGAGCCTTTTCTTAGAATTGCAGAGTTTGAAGAAAGACAAGGAGACTAAACCAGAGGTGTGCACGGAAGTCTGGTGTCTGAAGTGTAAGAGCCAGAGGCATGATAAGTACCATTGTCCCATATTCATGAATTATATTACATGATGGTGACCAATTCCCCTAAATCTAGAAGCCCCAGCAGGGCCAAGCATGGGGGTTGCGATATGGTGCGCTATTTGTCAGGTTGTTGGACAACATGCGACGAATAATTTCCACTTACTTCAAAATTTCATCCAGACACCCCAGCAGCTGTTCTGCAACTTATGCAAATCGGTGGGACTTGATGAACACCTCTATCGAAGCTATGAGTTGATGATGGAAAGAACACCTACATACCAGATGCAAGCAGAAACTTGGCCTCTAGATTAGGGCGTCGAAGGGGTGCACGGAGGTTATCAGGGAAGAGGATAAGGTCGAGGAGGAGGAGGACCTGGTAGAGGCTGCGATCAGTTCATTTGCTACAACGGTGGAATTCCAAAGAACTATGTGCGAGACTTCCAGAATTAGACATGCCCGTCATGTCAATACTACAGCCATTTTGACCATACTATAGAAGAATGCTCGGTGCCGATAGCTAAAATGCAAGAGAAGAAAGCGCAGCCTCAACAGCCTACACAGAACTTACAGATGATGAGAATTGAGCCCCACGAAGAGGATTAAAGCATGAATATAGTGTTGAGGAGTGGAATAACAACTAGTGATGATAATGGTAAATAGCCTAAAGAGCAAGGATTGGTCTGCAAGGTCCCAAAGGAGGAAGTTGGTTTTGATCTAGAGCGCGCTAAGGAAACTTTTATGGAAGCCAAGAAAAGCTTCGTTAAGGCGTCCACCTTAGGAAGCCAGAACAAGGTGCAAGAAACTAGTGTGCCTTCAAAGGTTGATCCCTTTGTGCTTACTGCATTTTTCGAAACCTGCATAAAACTTTTGTGAAATAGCAAAGCTGTGGAAGTCTTGCAGGAGTTAATAAAAAAATGCGCCAGCAAAGAGAAGGTCCCTGATGGGCACTGCGTAGTCAAAAAAATTGACAAACATAAGGCATGAACGGGGCATGAGATGAGGCTCACCGTGCAGATAGATGATTATGAGATGGACCAGGTCATTTTGGATCTAGGATCTGATGCAAACGTATTACCGAAACAAACATGGGAAAGGATGGGGAGACCTGCATTGTAGTGGTCCCTGATTCATCTCAGAATGGAGAACCAGCAGAAGATCATCCCCATGGGATGATTATATGGAGTAATCATTGATATATAAGGTGCCAGCGCGATGGCTGATTTTGAGGTTATAGAGATCATCGATGATAGTAACCCATACCCCGCACTCCTGAGAATTGACTGGGCCATTGATATGAATGGGGTCATCAATCTGAAGAAGAGGACAATGTCGTTTGAAAGGAAATCACTTCGGGTTGTAGTGTCGTTGGACCCTGCATAATGGGCGTGTTATACTAAACCAGTCTGCGATTATGAAGAAAGTGAGGATGAACTGGATCAAATCTATAAAATAATAGCGCAAGACCAGGACTAGATCAACCCAACGACAGATGGATGGATTGCATGGGATCGGGAGAGTTCCTGCACCTCTGATTTAGATGAAGAGTTGGAGCATTGGCAGAATCGTTTGCATGAAGTATCCACATTGTGATGCAATATGATGACGAAGTCATTACGCTGTGTCTCGTCAGAGGTAAGGAAATTACCCTATTATGATGGTTTAACTGACGTGGATAAGTTTTTGGATGCATTTGAGCATGAAGTCCCTGAGGATCACCGCTTCCAAGCATTAGATTTGGCGCTGCACGCTATGCCCGCACGATGGTGGGGTATGCATAAAGATAGTTTTGAGGGATGACGAGATTACAAAAGAACGATGAGGTTATGGTTTGGGCATCCTAACACTAGACTAACAAAGAAATATAATGGGAAGGATGATCCACGTGATCACTTAGCAAAATGGACCAAACCGTGGGGAACAGAACCGCAGCCAGAGTGGGTACACACATTTTTCCATACTTTGGATACAATTCCCCTCTACCATTCAATTTGGGAGCAGAGGTGGCCAAACTCAAAATATCAGTGCCTCTGACAGAATTGGTTAAACATGAAACTTACAGATCTCAAATAAGTAAATCTTTAAACTTCCGTGAGAATGAAGACTCTATGAACCTATTTGATGATCAACCTGAGTTAATTTTTGGGCCTGATGTTAATGGAAAACCAGTAGAAGGAGGGATACCACCCTTCTACATTAGCCTTAACATCCACGATAAAATCCTACATAATGCCATGCTAGACTCTGGAGCTTCACACAATCTTATGCCTAAGTTTGTTATGGAGAAGCTAAACTTGGATATCACTAGACCTTACAAGGATCTGTTTTCCTTTGATTCAAGCCAAGTTAAGTGCCTAGGACTTATAAAAGATCTGTGTGTTTCCCTAGTGCAGTACCCTGCTAAGACCATACTTATGGACATAGTTGTTGCTGATATACCACCTAAGTATGGTATGTTGTTGTCTAGATCTTGGGGTGCCAAACTCCAGGGATCTCTGCAACTTGACATGTCATATGCTACCATATCAGTCTTTGGACATCCTAAGAAACTATATAGAGAGACTCTGATGAAGTATGGAGTGAGTACCCAGGAGAGGTCTCAAAACTTTCCTATATATTCAGTGCATTCTGATATTGATTCTTTCATACTTTACAATGTTCAATCTAATCAAGAACACACTTCAAAAACCATAATAGCAGAACCAAAAGAAATTGCAGTATTAAAAGAAAATAAAAATGTCCAAATTCATGAGATTTCAAATAGCAAAGATGACCTACATACCTTAGTCAAAGAAGATTTTGTAACCCCAGACAGTAAGAATTATGAACATGAAATTATTTGGCATCTTGAATTCGATGGGTCAGTCAATAAACTAGGTGCAGGAGTATGGATTTACAACTTAGAAAATGATCATTCAGAGGGTCATGCCTACAGATTGAACTTTAAATGTACAAACAACATGGACGAATATGAAGCACTTCTGTTAGGTCTAAAACTAGTCAAAGGATTAGGAGCCATAAGAGTCTCCATTATGGGATATTCTGAGTTGGTAATAAAACAAATTAATGTTGTTTATATGACTAGGGATCCTAGGTTAGGATTTTATAGAGGGATAGTTGTAGAAATACTAAATACTTTTTTAGAAACCAAGCTTGTTGTCATCCCAAGAAAACACAACATGCAAGCTCACAGCTTAGCCATGTTTGCTAGTACTTGCAAGTTGCCTTTTCAGCCCAACCATCAGTACACTGCTGAGGTTAGGCATAGACCTGCTATTCCTGACAACTTAAAGAACTGGCAAGTATTCGATAATGATCAACAAATTAACAATTTTTTGACTTTAGATGAGGAATTTGTAAATAGCAACATAGACACAGACATAGCATTAGATTTTGATTACACTGATGAAGTAGAAATTAACAAAGTAGAAGATGATCAGATAGATAGATTTCATCCCACAAAGTTTACAAAATCAGATATTCGAAACCTAAAACAAATGGAAATTGATGAAGCAATCGATGAAGAATCTGAAGTCATCAACCTTAAAGACAATTTTTTTCCCAAAGGATTAACTCCTTTGGAGGACTTATTTGATTCAAACGATATTCCTAAAAAGCCTAAAATGGAACCCTTGAAATCAGACATTGAGGAATGTAATATAGGCTCTGAAGAAGATCCCAAACTGATAAAACTTTCAAAATCATTACCTCCCAATGAAAAAGTGAAATATATGGAACTGCTAAAGGAATTCCAAGATGTTTTTGCCTGGAATTATGAGGACCTGAAGTCCTATGATACCAACATAATACAACACACCATTCCATTAAAAGAAAACCAAAAGCCTTTTAAACAGAAGCTTAGAAGGGTTAACCCCATTCTATTGCCTTCCATCGAAAAGAGATCAAAAGAATGTATGAAGCTAAGATTATTGCACCAATTAGATTCTCTGACTGGGTTTCTAATTTGGTACCTACAAGAAAGAAAACTGATGAAATTAGACTATGTGTTGACCTTAGGAATTGAAATAAACTTTCACTTAAGGATAACTATCCACTTCCTAAAATGGATCACATATTACAGAGGGTAGTAGGTTCCACCAGAATCTCACTACTAGATGGGTTTTCTAGTTATAACCAGATCCTAGTCCACCCAGATGATCAGGAAAAAATTTCATTCACTACACCATGGGGCACTTTCATGTATGTGAAAATGCCATTTGGGTTAAAAAACGCAGGGGCCACCTTTCAAAGAGAAATGGACATAGCCTTTTCTAAGGAAGTCCATGATTTCTTGGTAATCTACCTAGATGATATCACAGTATTCTCTAAATTAGATCAGCAACACCTGGATCATCTTAGGCGGGTCTTCACCAAGTGTAGGAAATATGGAATTTCTCTGAATCCTAAAACAAAATTATTTGGGTTGGAAGAGGGGAAATTACTAGGCCACATTATCTCCAAAGATGGTATCTGGATTGACCCAACAAGAATTGAAGCCATTTTGCAGATACCACATCCCAGGAACATCAAATAACTACAAGCATATTTAGGCAAAATAAACTTTTTGAGGAGATTTATCTCTAATTTAGTTGAGTTAATTAGATTCCTAAACAACATGTTAAAGAAATATTCGACTATTGAATGGACTCTAGAGGCTAAAAAGTCATTTGAAAATATAAAACTAGCCTTAGCACAAATACTAGTTCTCATCAGTCCAATGTTTGATAGGGATTTCATCATTTTTTCTTTCGCCTCAGAACACACAATTGCTGCAGTCCTACTGCAGAAGAATGATCAGGGTTTCGAACAACCAATAGCCTTCTTCAGTAAAGCCCTGAGAGATGCACCTTTAAAGTAAAATATAATGGAAGAGCAAGCTTTTGCTCTGGTTAAAGCTATTAAATATTTCAGAGTTTATATCCTTTACTCTCATATAGTAGCTTATGTTCCTAACATAGAAAATTTTAGGGGCGAATGTTCGCCCTTTGGCGAAATTAAGGGGTTTTAAATTTTTAGTGGGCGAATATTTTGTATCATAGTACATTTTTACAAATCACCTCAAATAGCCCACCTTATTTTAAGGGAGAGGGTAAAAACGGTAAATTTAGCCCTTGAAATTAGGAGTTACAACCTTCCATTCGCCCATTTTCAAGAATAGGTTTTATTTAAGTGAATTCTATGGGCCAAAGGCCCAAATACCATATTTATAAAAGAGGTATGGTAAATTAATAAAAATATAAATAAATGAGAAGTATGGTAAATAAATAAAACATTTTTTATATTTACTCCATAAGTCACCTTATATACATGCAAGGGTGTAAACAAATAAAAATATAAGTAAAGTGGAGGTATGGTAAATAAATAAAACATCTTTTTATACTTATTCAAAGGGTATGGTAAATAAATAAAAATATAAATAAACTAGATGCATGGTAAATAAATAAAACCTCTTTTTATATTTAGTCCATAACCCTCGTTCTATTTATGAAGGCTCAAGAAAGAGGTTTTATTTAAGTGAATCCTATGGGCCAAATACCATATTTGTAAAAGAGGTATGGTAAATTAATAAAAATATAAATAAACGAGAGGTATGGTAAACAAAAAAAACATTTTTTTATATTTACTCCATAAGTCACCTTATATTTACGAACACTCAAAAAATGCGTTATATTTAGGTGAAACCTATGGGAAAAATACTATGGGACAAATACCATGGACTAGATTGTTATTAATACCATGCAAAAAAGCATTATTAACCCTAATATTAGTATTAATAAAAATAAAAATGGCACATGGTATTGACCCATGGTATTCATCAAAATGGCACATGGTATTGACCCATGGTATTCACCTAGAATGTAGCCTATTTAAATGGGGGAATTAAACCAACATAGATCCATCTTTACTCTGGATCTACTAACCCCCGAGAGGTATCAAATATCGTGATATGCAAACTAGCATAGAGTGAAAAAATATTTGATCCGATCAAGAGTAAAAATGGATGTTGTAATTTAATGTATGTTAAACATTTTAGCTTGGTTAAAATAAAAAATAAAATAAAAATCAACTATTAATTTTATTAATTTTTATAAATTACTAATAGTAATTTTTAAGCTCCATGTTTATGATAACCCATGGTATTGACCCATGGTAATACCATGGTATTCATGTGAGCATAGACTATTTAAAGGGGAAATTCTATCATCTTAGATCCATCTTAATTTTGGGTCTACCAAGTGCTCAGAGGGATAAATAGATTTCATGCCCCTAAGAGTGGTAGATGTGGAGTTAAGATGGATATAGGTTGGTTTTTATGATAATGAAGATATTAAATAGACTTAGGAAATTATATTGTAAAAACATCTTAAGGTGAATGGTTAAAGCATAGACATTGGACAAGTATATTTCTATACTTCTATTTTAAACTCAAACAAATCCAGGGCTAAAAGGAATGGATTGATTGCACTAGTCATCCTTCTATAACTTTCCAACATATGCTAGAGTAAACAGATTGTAATTTGGGTAATTTTTCTAATTGCAAACAGGAACATACTTGTGTATTGGTAGGGTGGTTACGAGGTCCCTAGAAGTGATGAATTTGAATTTTTCTTGGTTTTATATATAGTATTAGGTTTTTTCTCATGCTTTCTGTGAATGGCACGGGTGAATTTTATCCTACACCCACTAGGTTATCGATATGTAATTTCGGTAATTTTGATTTCAAAAGATATTTTAAAGAAATGCAATGATTTCATTTGTGTATTCAATAAACACAAGATTTTATAATTGAGTAAAATATTTGCCATGCCTGGTGAGAGACTCGCCAAAAAATTATATATACATATCATATTATTGATAAAATCGCCTTCCATTTTTCCTATATACCATGGAGATTCACCCATTTATTATACATGTAAATTTAGGGGGGGTTCTTAAAATTTTCCCTGGTTCTTAATGTTGTAGTCAAGGACATTCTAACACAGAATGGACCTGATGGAAAGAGAGGGAAGTGGATAGCTACCATATTAGAATATGATTTAGAAATTAAACCTACAAAATTGATCAAAGGCCAAGGTTTAGCCAAGCTCATGGCTAAGTCAAACTGTCAGGCCCTAGACATAAATTTCATTGCAGAATTGGATAACGAAGAGGAGATGGCGACTCCACAGATCAACCAAGCCTTTACAGATTCACCATGGTATGTTGACATTATATACGTTC
The DNA here is from genome assembly GCA_031772625.1 of Pinus tabuliformis. Lineage (NCBI taxonomy): Eukaryota > Viridiplantae > Streptophyta > Pinopsida > Pinales > Pinaceae > Pinus > Pinus tabuliformis. The sequence continues at coordinate 558,094,508 of CM062804.1, read as the reverse complement.
TACAAAATCTTCAAGCTCCTCCAGAGTTATCCAGGACTAAAAGTAGGTTCTTAAAAATGAAATCTTTGAAGTTTTTCATAATTGACAATGCTTTATTTTGGAAAAATCATGAAGGCATCCTCCTAAATTGTTTGTTAAAGGAAGAATCTGACAAAATCTTGCAAGAGTTTCATGCAAGTGACTATGGGGGACATCTTTATTGGAAGACAATAGCTGATAAGATCTTAAGAGCTGGTTTTTACTGGCCCACTCTGTTTTCTGATGTGAAAAAGTTTGTAACCTCATGCCACAAATGTCAGATTTTCGAAGGAAAAAGAAAACTATTTCCATTACCTTTGAAACCTATATTTACTGAAACACCATTTCAATAGTGGGGTCTTGACTTCATTGGTGAAATTCACCCCCCTTCCTCTGCCCAACATAGATGGATCTTGACTACCACAGACTATTTTACAAAGTGGATAGAAGCAATACCCTCAAGGCAAGCTACTGATACTGTCATAATAGGTTTCCTTGAGGCCAACATTCTGTCCAGATTCGATTTCCCCACCAAAATCATCACAGAAAATGTAGCAGCCTTTAAATCAAAGAGTATGATTTATTTATGTAACAAATATCACATAACCCTTAGTCATTCCACAGCCTACTATCCCCAAGGAAATGGACTTGCAGAGTCTTCCAATAAGAGCTTAATGAATTTCATCAAAAAAATGTTGGAAGATAACAAGAAAACCTGGAACAAGAAACTAGTAAATTCCTTGTGGGAAGACAGACTGACCACAAAGAAATCCATTGGTACCAGTCCCTATCAACTAGTCTATGGAATGGAGGCTATCTTCCCATATTCTTTGGGAACATCAGTGATGAAATTACTCCAAGAAGCATAGGTTGATCCAAATGATATTCAATAGAGGATCAATCAGACAATTCACTTGTAGCAAACCAGGGAGGAAGTGTACATCAGATCCCAAATTGTGCAGGAAAGAATCAAGAAAGCTTTTGACAAAAGAACCAAGGTAGAAGATTTCTATCTAGGAGATAAAGTTTTGAAATGGGACTCAAGAAGGGAGGATAAAGGTAAACATGGGAAGTTTGACTTCCTATGGAAAGGCCCTTACATTATTTATGCTTTCAGAGGTAATAATGCTTATTTCCTCAAAGAATTGGATGGTGCAGAAGTAGAAGGAGGACCAGTCAATGGTCAGATGCTTAAGCACTATATAGATCCCAATCACTGATTTCACTAATCACTTGTACATAATATATCCTTCACAAAGTTTAGTGTGGATTGGATGGTAAATTTTGGAGTTGAAGCCCGAAGAGAAGGCCCTAAGCTTCAAAAAAATTCACTATCAATAAGTATCAATAAAGCAGTAGAGTAAAAGGGAAAGTTGCAGAGTAGAATCACAGTAATTAAAAAGGCCATTGATCTACTAGTTCTTGACATTTCACCAGGAAATGCCATCCCCAAGTGGAGCCACTGTTATGTTCCTATACCAATAGGTGTCATAATTTTTGAATGGTTGAGGTCAAATCTGTAATATGTACATACCTTTTCTTTCTGCAAATGTTTTCCATATTAAAAAAATCTTAAAAATCTAAAAAATTTAAAGAGGGTATGTCCTAAAAGAAAAATCAACGGACAAAAAGAGTAAAAAAGGTCAAAAAGATGAAAAATGAACCCCAAGGAAAAAGAAAAAGACCATGAAAGTGTGCAAGCCCAAATGCCACTACTATTTACTTTTCTGCATAATAATGATTGTGTGCAACTTGTTATTCATGCCACAATCCATGGTAACCAAACAGTTTAATCTTGGTTATTCCATGCTTTCAATTTCATGTTTTTAGCTAGAGAATAAAATCTGACCAAACTGTTTAATCTTGGCAGATAAGTAGATAGGTAGAGTAAATAAAAGGAGCTCAACTGTTTAATTTGAGCCCTTAGATGTAATAAGGTTAGACTTAGTTAGAATACCATTGTAAAAGAAAAGAAAAAGGTGTTGATAAGGGTTTGCTAGCTTAAGTGCACCCTAATAAAGAGTAGAAAAAAATGGTAAGATGAGTAGATGGGTAAACAGTTGAATGGTTGCAGAATTGTGATGAATGATTAGTTAAGACCATATCATTTACTTTCATCAACAAGTTGCTAAAGCATGGAGGATAATTGGACATTTACACAAAGTCAAGTGATTAATTTACCCATTCATATTACCTTTAATTTTACTAATTTCCCATAAGTAAAGACAAAAGTACCTAAAACCTTAAGTTAAAGGGGCTTAGAGCATTTCTCTGACTTCTGGAGGGATTGGACCCTCAACCCAATAACTTATAGGGTCTAAGTACTAAAGCCCCCTCACCAACATTCACCCCCTCCATAATTCATTCATTTCCTCTAAAAAATCCCTTTTCCTAAGGTAAAATCACCATTTTCCTAGGGAAAGTAATTACCCCCATACAAAACCCCTTTTTTCCACAAAAACCCACAAATACGCATTTAGCCTAAGTTATAATGTTTAAATATGAAAAGAAAATAAATTCAATATACATTATACTTAGCGCATTTTATTTTCTGCTTTCATTTCATATTAACTTCTAACATTATTTATTAAATCCCGAAGAAAACCCCTTTCCCATATGTTTTATTAAAAATCCCATATGTTAATATCCCACCCCGAGGTTTGAAACATAAGCCTTATTAATAAACTAATTAAAGGGATTAATTAAGTCGATCAGCGACTAATTAATAACCGTGACCCACCGCCGAATTAAAGAGATTAATTAATCAATCAGTGATTAATTAATAATCTTTCCCCACCAATCAAATCACTCCCGACGTCATTAAGCCTCCCTAATCCGCAATTAATTAATCCTTCCGCTCATTAAAACCCCGTCGGGCCCCTCCATTAAACCTCACATCAAATCATCGCCCTGATCACCATGCGATCTGACCCCTTCAGATCCAATGGTCGACACTCATATCGGGCGGCCTCCGAAGGCCGACCTTTACCTGCCCGATGTGAGTGGTTTCACTGTTCACCCCGCTGCTATGTGGCACCTAATGAATGGCATCGGGCAGCCTTCCCCCAAAACCACTTTATCCCAAAAAGCGGTGCGATGGATTTCGCTTACCACCTCCGCTACACGCCAAAATGTCACATCCCCTGTTGGTGCCAACTGTCCTTTTCCCAATGTACCCGCCAAAGTCATTGACTTTATGAATAAAACCAAAAAAACTTATAGTTTTTTCGTTTTATCATGAAAAAAGAACATTCTGACCTCCATGCAAGCACAGAGTATGTGCAACCATCAACCTGCTACCAACCACCAACTTACTGAACCTGCTAAACTCTAGACCACCTTGTAGACCTGTGTGCTTCCTGTAAACAGTGCACAGTCACCATTACTCAGTCCAAAAGCCGAAACCAGGTATTTATCCCAATTCACTGAAAAACCTCGTTTTCTTACCAAACCTAAACTAAATTGCTTCAAATACTAAGTAATTTAGTAAAATAAGTTGCCTGGTGACTCTAAAATACCCTGAAATAGACCAGTTTTTCCCAATTTCACTGAAACCCTTTGCCCCCGTCCTTGAATCCACAAGAACCAAGGATGGATGCCCCAATTGCATTGAATGTCATGCCCATTTCTACTCCTCACAGGGATTTAGACCATCTCCCACTAGCAGACAAAGATTTCCAGATTAAAGACACTTCTGTCCAAGAATCCCCTTTGAAACTATTCTGCAAGTACAGAGACCAGTACCTGAACCATGCAGACTACATTGGACTTTGGGAATCAGGTTTACCCAAGTACCAGTTCCCCAGAGTTCACATCTTCCCAGAGATTGTACATTACTGCCACATGAACTATGATCCCATCCAAAGGGCAGTAAGGACCCCTGACCAATCTGTATTATTTACCATCACTGCTGAGTCCATTAACGAAATGCTACAATTACAACCAAGCCAAAGCCTGACTCCTCTTTCTATTGGAGATATGCTGAACAGATACCCTACACTCACCTCAATCAAACTTGCTGGGTTATACCAGGCCTTCATCAGAGAAGAACAATACACCCCAAAGGACTCTCCCCCTTACCTGTGGACTATATTCTCTGACCTTGGCTGAGACATCATAGATATGATATCCAGTGTGCTAGGCTATACTACAAGTGAATTTGTTGATGAAATCATTATTGCCTTTATGTCCATCTACTCTCCTGGGCAACCACCAGCCATCATGTTTGACTATGCTAAGTTCATTGCTGATAAAATGCATGATCAATTCATGAGGTTGGATAATGAAAGAGTGTTTAAGTATTCTTCAGTTCTATATCATTTGTTCTTGTATTATCAAGCTGATAGATTTCCAATCACCCTCCAAAAGCTTGATACTAGAGGCAACCCCAGATCAATGATCTTCTGGACTTCATTAATCCATCCATTTGACTCTCAATATTCTTATACTGATTTCATAGATCTCTTTGTGTACCCAGTGAAAACTATGCTACTAGGAAGCCCTCCCCCCAGAATCAGTGCAGACATCAGGAGGGTCCTTCAGTTGTCCAAACAATATAAAGTGGGGGATTGGTACTTGTACCAAAACCACATTGAAATCAGAATCTATGGATGTGAATTGGCTCCCTACAAACTGCCCAGATACCTCCCTATGAGATTTTTTTCCCTGGAGTACTACAAGCAAATGATCAATTCATATGAGGTGCATTTTGTGAAAGCTAGTGAAAAAGCTCAACTTAGGATAAAAGATCAGCTTGGCCCATTTATATGTAATAGTAGAGAAGTAGGAAAGGAAGCAGAGGAAATCCTCCAAAGATTGAGACTAAAACAAAGTTTTATCTGGAATTATGACCCTTTAGACTTCATTTGCAATAGGAGACAGAAAAATAAATTATCTCCTTACATCCACCATAGAATCCCTGAAATTGAACAGTATGCTAATCAGCTTGAATGGGTGGAAAACACTCTGGTAGACCAGGATAGCACAGAAACTGATGTCAATAATGTATTGATTGATTTAGATAGAAGACTTGATGAGGATTCATTTGTACAGGTGCCAGGAGAGTCTCAATCTCAAAGGCAATCACAAGAACACAGTGGGAAAATAGTAGAAGAAGGCCCATCAGAGAAACCAGGGCCATCAAAGCAGCCAGAGGAATCAGAACAACCTGAGATTTCAGAAGAACTTGCTCAACCAGAACAAATCATGAGCAATCCTCCTATTTTACAGACTCCTCTAAATGAGGAGAGGAATCTTAAAAGAGATAGAGAGGAGGCCACTCCTTCTAGTAGACCTATTTCCCAAACTTTTGTTAAGAGGCAAAGGTTGAACCCATTTTCAAAACAGGAGTATACTGAGGAGATAGCAGGAACTATAGGTGCAGAAAGAACAGAAAGCAGGCAGACCACACCTTCAGGAGGTACACAAGAACCTTCCACCTCACAGGCTCAAATGCTAGAAAGGCAACAGAGCATGGAAGTATCCTCCTTCAGGGCTCCTACTGGCCAGAGCCAAGATATCAAAGAGAAATACAAAGAAATCAAGGCAAGAAATGAAAGATTAAAAGCCCAAAGTTATGCACACTACTTGAAAATGGCTCCAACAAATCAAACAAGGCTAATGTCAGCCTTTGACATAAAGGAGGGTAAGATGCAGATGAGTTTTTTGAAACCAACTACACAGCAACCCAAATCAATGGCAGATTATCTGAAAATAGACTTTGAAGTATTGGCAAAGGATATCCATCCTATTGACCAAATAGAACTACACAAGCAGACTGGTGAAATGGTTTACTCCACCTTGACCAGCAAGGCAATTGCAGCCCACCAACTCCAAAATTCACTGAATAATATATCAACACAATCCCAATTGGAGAAGGCCTCTTCACAAGCCAAGGACACCAAAATAAAGTCCTTAGAGGACTTGGTCATAGAACTGGGACATGATCCCAAGGATGTGAAAGCAACAGAAAAGCTTATCAAGAAGAAAAATGATGACATAGCTGCACTAAAGAAGCAGCTCAAAATTCCTCCTCTACATCATCGTCGGATAGCTAAAGTGTTGGAAACATAGAAGGAGGAAGAGCTTATGGAACTAGTCCTTAAGTTGAATGAACAGTTAAAGGAGACTGAAAAAGAATTAGACAATTTAATACAATCCAAACAGAGTGAGTTGGCCACCACTCCTCAGACTATAATTCCTACAGTTTCCACAGCAGTGCCCTCCACCTTGGCTACTGCCTTAGCACCCACACTTCCATCAGCTACAACTTTGCCAGTAACAGGTACATCAGCAGGCATAGGGGCATCTACAAGCGTAGGTACTTCCACAAAACAAACAGCTAAATTGGTAAAGGCCATGGAGGAAATGAGTATCCAGGCCACTGAGCTTAAGAAACTTAGAGAACAAGTGTCAAGTTTAGAAACTAATTGTAAACTTGCACAAATACAGTAGAAAGAAGAAGCTCAGAAGAACCAAAGGATGGTAGAAAGAATAAAATTCCTTGAAAAGGACTTGACATTGCAAGAGCCACTGGGAGACATGAAAGAAATTCTTTGGACCAACATCATTGATTCCATCAATGATGTTTGGCCTTCTATTCAAGTTATTTTTGAACAGACTGAACTAGTAAAAGTGGCTACAAAAGCAGTCCACAAGACAAGAGAAGAATTGGGAGATATGCCTGAAGCAGCCAACCAATTGATTACATTTTTGAACAAAAGAAACAAGTACCAACTTGATGAACTAGAAATTGATGATAGAATAGCAACCATCATTGAAATAAAGAAGGTTCTCACCAAAAGGAACCTGATGCTAAATCTGGAGAAAAGGTGTCAAAGCATCCAAGTAGACATTGATAGTTTTATGATAAAGTATGGCATCTTAAGAGAAAAAGGACTTCCCAGTCCTATGGTAATACATGACAAGCTAATGACTCAAGAGGATTATATTGAAAGATTAAACAAGCTGGCTAGAAACCAAGCTAGTACTTCAGGGGTGAAATCTTTGCCCACTGGGAAGGTACTATATGATGGTCTTGAAAATCTGTTTTACATAGAGCATGAGGTAAAGCACTTGTTTACCAGCAAGCCAAATTTTTCTAAGTATATAGAATCTGACGAGATATACAAAAAAATGATAAGGATGAAGTTACCTGACAGTGAATGGTGGACAAAACTTACAGATTTACTATAAAGTTACTGCAGTAAATCTACATGGTAAAACATGGCTGCCAGGTAAAACAGGTAATACAGAGTCAAAGCAGAACAGGTAAAGAGTATCAGTAGGTAGAAGATAGAAATTGATTCCAGCACATAACTACAAAGCAACTGAAATAGCCAAATCCGAAATACAACAACCAGCACAGTCACAATAAAAGGGACATCAAGAAGACAGTTCTCCATCTGTCTCTATCTTCCTGTTGAAAATATTTTCGATTTCCTAGAATAATTCCCATATTGTTTTGAGCTAAGGAGCTATTGTACTCAAGACTGGACTGGTTTTGTTGGATATGAAATAAAGCTGAGGACATTTCACTAGATTCTTGTGCACAGTTGGAAAAAATAAGTATTATCTCTTCATGTTTAAATATTGTTTTCTCTTCATGTTATAAATATTCATATGTGTCTCTTACGAAATCTAAAAGTAAACAAGGAATGATATCATCAAAATTAGCTTAAATGCTCTCTGTTTTAACTGTTTACTTTTCATATGTTTTCTACTAAACTGTCTTGGTCTGGGAATTCTTAATTGCTCCCTTACTTCCATAGTTTACCCCGCCTTTGGTCCATAGTAAAGGATTCTTCATTTCCCTTTGCTACTGATCATCCTTCCTTTCTTCATCTTAATCCCAGTTAAGGATTCTTCATTTCCCTTTGCCTTGGTTAGGACTACTTCATCCATTTGAACCTGCAGATTTTCTTTTGCTGTGCTAGCCTGCCCTGTGAACTCTTACCTTAGTGATTGATCAGATCCAGTTCAGCCATTCTTGATTGACTCCATAGCCCAATGGCCTGAATACTTTCTCTGCCCATCTATTTTCTTAATTCCACCACCCAATCAAAACAAAACAATCATGAACACTAAGAACTAGCCTGAAATCTTATTCAAAACAAAGTTAAATTATAAAGAGAGAGCCCTCTCTGGACTTAGGTTGGCTAGAACCTGAGTCTAAAAGATTAGGTTTGTGGTTACCTCAGACTATTCCTTATTTTATAACTTCTAAGGAAAAAAACTGAGTGAAAACAAGCCCGATGGTGGTCCAGGAGAAGAAACAGAAGGGTGAAATAAGGATTTGCGTAGATCTACGGAAGTTTAACGATGTGTGTGTTCGCGACCCATTCCCGACACCATTTACGAATGAAGTTCTAGATAATGTTGGAGGATAGGAGGCCTACTCATTTACTGATAGGTTCTTTGGGTATCATCAAATCAAGATCACACTAGAAGGCAGGAGAAAAACAACCTTCGTGATGGAATGGGATTGTTTTCAATACACTGTGATGTCGTTTGGACTCAAGAATGTGCCTGTGATATTTTCTCACGTAGTCATCGCAGCGTTCAAAGAGTTCATTCATAAGTTCCTAGAAGTGTACTTTGATAACTAGACAATGTTTGGATTAGTAAAGCGCCATGTAGCAAGTCTGCACTTGATGCTGGATACATGCTGCATGTAACAGATCGCTCTAAATTTGAAGAAATGCATATTATATGTTCCCTTTGGGATCTTTATAGGTCACGTGGTGTGCAAGCAAGGATTAATGGTGGACCTTGAAAAGATTGCGGTGATATTAAATTTGAAGGCCCCAAGGACTATCAAACAATTGTGCACAATGCTGGGACATACCGAATATTATCAAAAATTTATCAAAGCATATGCTCAGATTACTGCGCCCATGGAGAAACTACTGAAGAAGGATGCAACATTCTATTGGGATGAAGAATGTCAACGCATCTTGGATGTATTAAAAGAAAATATGGTCACTGCGCCAATCTTGGTATTCCCTTATTGGAAAAAGGAGTTTCACGTACATGTGGATGCCTCTTAAATTGTGTTGGGTGCAGTGTTAACCCAAGCCAGTGAAGGAGAAATTGACGATCCTATAGCCTTCACGAGTAGGAAATTATCAAAGGCCGAGAAGAATTACTCAATGACTGAGCACGAAGGATTTGCCATGGTGTACGTGTTGCAGAAGTTCAGGCACTATCTGTTAGGCAGACATTTCAAAATGTACACAGATCGTTCTGCCTTGAAATACCTAGTCAATAAGCCTGTGTTGGGGGGAAGATCTACAGATGGTTGCTACTATTCCAGGAGTATGACTTTAAAGTAATTGTAAAGCCAGGGAGGTTAAATGCAAGGCCTAACCATCTGTTGCGGATCGAAACAGGAGAGGAGCCCACTAATCTAGAGGAAGGGTTGCTAAATGTGCAACTTCTTGCGGTGCACGTAGCAGATAATCATTTTGTAGATATTATTCACTTTTTGACTACGGGGATGGTCCCGAAAGGGTATACAAGTTAGCAAAAGAAGGAATTAGTAGTGCGCGCAGCAAATTTTTAGTTATTGCTGGACATCTATATAAGATGGGTGCAGATGAAATATTGCAAAGATACGTGCCAGATTTTGAGAGAGATAGCATTCTCACTGAAGCTCATGGAGGAGTTGCAGGAGGAAATTATGCAAGAAAGGTGACTGCGTAGAAGATTTTGTACGCAGGCCTATGGTGGCCAACGCTACACAAGGATTCCAAGGCATATTGTAAGGCATGAGATGCATGTCAGAGAATGGGCAAACCATCGCAAAGGGATGATTTTTCATTACAACCTCAAGTATCTTTGCAGCCCTTTGAGAAATGGGCGATTGATTTTGTTGGACCAATTCAGCCCCCAGGGAAGAAAACTGGTGTGTGCTATATCATCACCGCGATAGAATATCTAACCAGATGGGCAAAAGAACAGTCGGTTAAGGATTGTACAGGGGCTACGGTAGCAAAGTTTTTGTTTGAATATGTCTTAACTAGGTTTGGTTGCCCGAAAGTGTTGATGAGTGACAGGGGTACGCACTTTCTAAATGAGATGATCAGTGCCCTGACTGAAGAATTCTAGGTCTACCATCAGAAGAGTACACCATATCACCCACAGGCCAATGGAACTGTTGAATCCTTCAACAAGATTTTGTAGAACAAAATGACGAAGATCTGCAACGTGCAACGAAATGACTGGGATGTGCGCGTACCTGCAATACTATGGGCTTATAGGACTACTTGCAAGAAGCTGACAGGGAAAACGTCATTCAGATTGGTATATGGTGTAGAAGTTGTAATGCTGATGGAGTATATTGTGCCTAGTTTATGCATAGCAACTCTCACAAGTATAGCAGATCATGAGGCCTTGGAAGAACGGCTCGTGCAGCTGATGGAGCTTGAAGAGGATCAATTTTTGCCAGGATTTCATCAGCAAGTACAGAAGGAACGTAAAAAAGCATGGCACAATCATCACATCAAGCTTCGCACATTCAAGGTAAACGATCTTGTCTTGTTATATGATAGTAAGTTCACTAAATTTTTGGGTAAATTTCATATGCATTGGCTCAGGCCATATATTATCAAAGAAATTACAAATGGGGGCGCAGTTCAGCTAGCGAAGTTGAATAGAGAACCTTTTCCGAGAAAAGTGAATGGGAGCTGACTGAAATTGTATACAGGGGATGTTGCACAATGACTATATGGCAGCAGATAGTCTTAGTGCTCCAAGCAGTTGCAAGGGAGCGTTTGGAGGACAACGCAACAAGTAGGCTGTGCACAAAGTGACGAAGTTGCAACGTATGAATCTGCATGTGAGAAGCTGCGCCATGGAGGGAAGTACCGCGCAACACAGCAGGAAAGTGATCGTTGGAGTCACTGTTCATGACTTAACGGCCAGAAGACAGTTAAGGGGAGCGGGATGGCGGCATTTAAGGAAAAAATATTTGAAGATCTACCACCAAAACAACATTTATTATCAGAAATTGGGGGGAACTATCAGATTTGAATTCAAAACTCCTTATAAATTATGCGTGCCGGTCCAACAGAGAACACTTTGTGCCCTCAAAATTTCAAGTGAGATTTGCTACCTGTCGCCTATGAACCGATCATATTGGGAAGATTTAGTCGTGAGCCCTACATTTGCTAAGTTGTCTGAGATAAATCAGAAGTTTATTCTAGAGAACATGCTTGGACCAACTCACGCTGAAACTATGAGTATTGGTGGTGATGTTCCCTTTAAAGGAGCTGCCCCGAAAGTGGTAAGTATGGAAGTTCCGGCTCCTGTGCCTATGGCGCAGAGATTTCCTAGGACAAAGCCTACACCTACCAAAGAAACCCAAACAGCCAAACCGAAGAAGGACAAGTTGAAAAATCTAGTGTCGATGCACGAATCACCAAGAAATCATTCTGCGTCACTAGCAAAACAAAAGAAAGACAAGCAGCTGAAGAAAGTCGTGGACCTGGAGGCAGAGAAGGCCAGGGTACAGAAGAAATTGATGTTGAAGGAGTTGAACCTATAATGAAACTACCCGAGTATATACCTTCACGGAAGGGCAAGGCGAAGGTCCCGAGGGACCCAGATTTTGACAAGTTCATCATTTCCATGCCCCTGCTACCAGAGTAGGTCCCTTTTGAAGGTTCGCGGCTCGCTTGGATCCCACTGTTGAAAATGGAGGATCGGGACCTCGGATATCATGCTAGGTTTCCCCACTTGGAAACCGATAAGTATATGATATGGGTTTACTATGCGGAGTTAGGTGTTACTGCATTAGAAACAGAGGAATGGGTCCGCAGTGTGGAGAACTCGGGGTTACTCAATCTGTTGTGGGTGCCCCATTATCACCACACCCTCATTAACACAATCTGTGTGCACTAGCTACTCACATTGGTGCACGACGGGTGTTTATGGCTAGGAGGGCCTATCCTTATCACTGCAATGCTGATTCACAGAATCACGCACCTGCCATATGAAGGCCTGAACTCGGCTAAGGAGTTTGGTAGAAAGACGGGGGGAAAGGACCTCGCCGAAAGAATGAACAGAGATTGCGGCCTCATGAAGAAGTCAGGATGGTATTCTATCCTACCTATCACAGACCCAACAGTCCAATTAGCTACCCAAAGTTTAGCAAGGAAGGTGATGAGGAAATGTCATGCAGATGAAGTTCCGGTGCTTGTAGTTTCCTTCGCTGCCCAGTGCGTGAAGGGCATACAATTCAATTGGTCCAAATATCTCTGTCAGTAGTTCCTCACGAACTACCAAGAGGCCCAAGATGAAACCAAGTTGTTTCACTATGCTTCGTTATTGTTGTTCCTTATGCTTGTCACATGGGAATTGTGGGAGGACAACCAGTTTCCTCCACTTGAGGAAGGATTGTCGGAGGCAGCGCAATTCACTTCCTTATGGGCTACAAAGGACCCTGCGTGGATCACAGAGATGAAAATATTTTGGGTCCTTATGGAATCGAGTCTCTGCATGGCCATTAACCAGTGTCCGAGGTTGTCCCCAACCTTGTACATGCAACTGTCAGCCTACACGAAATTCAAGGCTGACTTCCATAGAGTGTACATTCAAGCACGAAAGGATCCACAGTAGAAATGGCATGACTTTTCATATTTGGTGACGGAAACAGATGTGTGAGAGGTGGTAGCGAGATGGCCTGCAAAGTGGCACGCCCCCTCAGACTTAGATGTTGGAAAAAGCACAGGCACGGGAAGTTCTATTGTGCATAAGAGAAAGGAGGCAGGTAAGAAAGCTCCGCGTACACTCGCAAAGCAGAAAAAGAAGGAATCCGCAAAGAAGGCTCAAGTGGAGAAAGAGTGCACTGCCAAGGAGTAGGTAAAACATGAACAATGCAAGTCACCTTCGCCAGAAACAAAGGAGGAATAAATTTCAGGGCAAGGCAGCAAAGGAGATGAGGGGCAGAGCACCCCATTCATTCTAAAAAAATGTGGCAAGGAACAGCAGGAGGATCCAAGGAAAAATTAGAAATCAAACAAGTCACAGGTGGATCCCATGGTCTTAATATAAGGTGATCTCGATGAGATCAGGGATAAAATCAAGGATACCATAACCGAGGTGCTACATTATTTTGAGAATCAGTACATGCAGATGTTGGGGAGCGTCCAAAAGGATCTGTGTGAGCTACAGATCCAGGCAAGAAGAATATAGGTGGGCACTGGACAAGCAAGTGTGGAACAAGCAAGCCTAACACCTAGGACAAGCCAAGCAACCGAGTTGATAAGGACCCTAGACCTTAGGACTACAACATTGACAGATGGGTCCCTTCATGCAGAAACCACTGATGATCGTATCATACTCAGTAGGATCAAGAACATTGCAATAAATATAGCGGTGCTTTCTAATGAGACCCTCCACACACTACATACAGGTGTGGCAGATGAATTGAGAGCCTGGGAGCAGCGTGCCCTCAACCTCATCAGTGAGTACAAAATGAAGAATGAGCATATGTTCGTTGAGAATACACAGGCTTTAAAGGAAAAGGAGGCACTACAAGTGCATAATTCACAACTAGAGTCAGCAGTTGTCGAGGCATGCAAAACAGTGCATGAGCTTCATATCCTAGAGGATGCATAGCCAGAAGAAAATATCATAAAATTTTCCGCTGGTGTGCAGGAAGCTAAAGTAGAAGTTGGCCAAGTTCAGTTTGAGCTCAACATGAAGATCACAGATCTGCAATTAAAGTTGCAGCCCACGACTCCACCTAAGGTCTGGGAGTAGTGCGGAGCCACGATAAAAGAAGGAATGGCCACCCTGGATGCCACAGTTGCTAACTGTACAACATTGTTTGAGCAATAAATGGAGTTAGTGACCAACCTGTAGGAGGATCCAAACCTGCAGACGCTGAATACAGAAGTAAGGGAGTTGCAGTGACAGTATGTTGAAGTCCGGGCAACTGCAAACTCCATAGCACTAGCGCAGCACCTAGCCAAATTACAGGAGGGTAAGATGCTCCTAGCACAAGTAGAGGAAGCACAGAAGAAGGAGGCCTTGATTAAGGCCAGGTTGCAGCCATTGTTGGAGGAATATTATCAAGTCACAACAACCATCCAAGATAAGCTTAAAGGGTTGTAGCAGGCACAACAAACAATGAGGTTGGTCGTAGAAGGACCAACCACGGAAATATTACTTGAGGAAGTCAAGCAAGCAGCAACTCAGAGAACTGTGGAAGTCGCAGTGGTCTAGGTGGAGCTAGGGTATCTTTGCAACAACATCGCAGCGCCAGCCAAGTGACTCAAGGACGAGTCCCGATATTTTTGTTGGGGGCCTATTGGGATGGGGTCCCCTGGGTCAGTTTTGGGGTTAAGATAACCCAAGTTTTGATATATTTTTGTAACTAATGTAAATTCTCCATGATTTGAGGATGCGGAGCGCATAGATGATTAGGAGTCAAAGGGGTTTGAGCCCCTTGTTTATGTGAAGTTTGAGTTGGTTTTGAGATCCACCCATGGTCCACAGACCATGGGATTGTATGCAAAAAGTTATAAATAGGTGTGTCTTAAGGAGTTTAAGGCATATATTGGATGTAATGGAAAGAGAGAAGGGTGGCGATAGCGAAGAGAAGTGGGTCAGATAAGAGAAGAAAGGCTTTGCAGCTGAGTGCGCAGAGGCCTAGGTATAGTTCGCAACTGAGTGTGCGGACCCTACAACTGAGTGTGCAGGGTAGTTTGAGTCTGTAATCTTGAATTGAAGATCAATAAAGATAGTTTCCAAAGAATTACTGTGTATTTCTATTTATTGTTGTTAATATTATATGATGTCAATGAATGATGTTTTTTATGAAATATTGGTTGAATGTTGCACGATTCTACTGAATAAGTGTTAATGATGTATGCAATGCATGTTTATGTGTTTTCGTGAAGACTATGATGCATTCTATGATGTTTATGAATAACTTAAGTAAATCTACGTGAACCTTAATATAGGACTATTTTCTAATGTGCGTAAGTAGATAGATTGACTGTTAGACTAATCGTAGACCTTCGCAAAGGTCTAAAGGCCATTTTGAAGGTGTTACTACAGTGAGCCATAGGAGTGTATCGATCTGCATGAAGGCAGACCTGAGGTGCTCAAAGACATCACACTAGTCTGTGGATGCAGAAACTTGGTTCTTGCATCCCCCATACTGCTTTGGGTGAGAATGTTTCCATTATGATACAGGTATTGTCCTTGATGGAAACTCACTCAGATGAAAGATCACAATATAGAAGGTAAACAGCAAAGAATTACAGATCAGTCCTCACAAAATGAAGAAAGAGAGGTATACGCAGGTTCACTATTGACCAGGCCACATATACATGCAAGTTCACTGTATAGAAGCCGCATATATGTACACATGCACTTTCACAAAAGGAAAATCACGTATACCTTAGAAAACTAAGTTTTTGGTCCAAAGTATTTGGTCCATGGTATTTTGATCCATGGTATTGGTCCATCGTATCTGATCCGAGGTATTGACCCTAGGTATTGGTCCAAGGTATTGGTCCTAAGTGGTTTTGGTCCATGATATTGAGAAAGGCCTAAAACTATAAAAGGAGGAGAAGATCATTAGGCCAAGGTGTGCAAGTATCGAATATCTGATAAAGTGTGAGTTCTAGTATGCAGGTTATTGGGTTATGGTGCATTGTTGGATCTGAACCAAGGATGAACCTTAGCGGATGATGAGGGATTAGATCTTATGATGGATTGGGATCTTAAGGCATAAAGTGAACTACCATTATGTGTTTTTGATCATGTATATTATAGATTTGAATACTGGTGCATATATTATTCTATCAATGATATGATCTGGGTATAATTGATGTCTAAAATCGCTGCAGAATTATGAATTAATATTTTCAGATGTATACGCTGGTTGGCTTTGAGAAAAGCACGTATACACGCAGGTTTGACACATGAAAGTAGCGTATATCTTATAAAATATGTTTTAGTTGTTGTTGTTTGTTGTTGTAGAGTTCTGGGTTCTGGTTTGGGTTCTGGTGACAGTATTCTAAATGATCAAATTGATGGGTTGTCAAAGTGATTGATTGATTCGGTTGTGGTTGGTTCAAAAGGTGATTGGTTGATGCAGATATATTTGATGATTGAATTACACTTATGATGTTGTTGATGGATCCAGTCTGAAAATTTATGAAACGTGGTCCCTGGAGGAAGAGAGAAGGTCGTAGCCTTCTATAGGTCAGCGCCTACGTACCAGCAAACATATTAGCTAGTACAAGAGCTAAGGGGGTTGTAGCTCCCTTCTAGTAGTAGTTGGAAAACGAGAGAAGGTTGTAGCCTTCTGCATGTAGAAGCCTGCATACTAGTATAAGTCTACACCAGTACAAAATTGTAAACTGAATTTTCTTATTATTAAAAGAAGACAGAGACGATAGTAGCAGGTGGTTTTTACCCACATTGGGTTTCCACCTTATATCTTGGTGCTCATGTGTGATGCTCATGCCTTATTCTGCTTTTACTGCACTGTCTAATTAAATATCTGACATATTGGTTAAAGTTCAATACATGATATATTGGGAAAAATCAAAAGTTCTCTACATATACGCTGGTTGCTTTAATAACAGTCACGTGTACACATTGGTTCACTTAGCTAAAGTAGCGTATACAAATATGCCTATGGAAATGAAAAATTATTGAGTTACTAATATTGATTCACCCCCCCTCTCAATATTATTTCCAACAATTGGTATCGGAGCAGGTCCTTCTGAAGAAGCTTGATTGCTTGAAGGAAGATCCTTCATCATGAGTAATCAAGAAAGCGAGGAATCCATCAGACCACTAATATTTGATGGGAGAAACTTTGTTTAGTGGAAGATAAGAACCACAGCCTACCTTCAATCACTTGGAATAGATGTCTGGGAAATTGTGGAACGAGGATATACATTTCCCTGAGCAATTTCTACAGATACGGTAGGTAAAAAGCAATATGAAACCAATGCCAAGGCTATCAATACATTATTGGGAAGTCTGTCACAATTAGATTTTGTCAAATTTATGCAGCTCAAATCAACTAAAGAAATATGGGACAAAATCATTCTAAGCTACGAAGGAGACTCTTAGGTAAAATGTGTTAAACTGCAAACTCTCAGAATTCAATATGAAACTCTTAAGATGCACAATGATAAAAGTATTGCCAGTCACTTCTTACGTGTAGATGAGGTTGTTAATTGCATGAAAAATCTGGGTGAAGAGATAAAGGAAGTTACCTTAGTTGAGAAAGTTTTAAGATCTTTGTCTGCTAAATTTGAATCAAAAGTATCTTCCATAGAAGAAAAACAGGATCTACAAACTATTACTATGACACAGCTTCACGGAATATTAACTGCCTTTGAGATGAGAAAAGGAGGTCCATAAAATATGAGAGAAGCCGCATTCAAAGCTTTAGCAAAAGGAAAAGAATAACTCAATGAATTAGGACATATTTTAGAAGAAGAAGATGAAGTAAACTTTGTCAAGAAACTTCAAGGGGGTTCCGGAAGATTTAGAGGTAAACTACCTTTCAAATGTTTTGCCTTTGGTAGAGTTGGTCATTATGCTACGAAATGTCCACATAAAGATAAATATGATAAAGGGAAGGAATCTCCAAAATGGAATAGAAAAAAAAGTGTAAGTAAAAAGAGCTACTATACTCATGAAGATAGCGATGGATTATCAAATAGTGATGAAGATGAAAATAGTAATGACTATAGACTTCTAATGGCTTATGAAGATGATAAATTTTTGGATGCTTTAGAAGAAGATGAACTTCATGAAGAAATTTCTAAACTCAAAATTTGTTTAGAAGAAAAGAATATGATTATAGATACCTTGACATATCAACTTGCTGAAAGAGAAAAACACAATGAAAAATTAGAATGTGAAATTGTGGGTCTAAGAAAGGATCTTGAGAGAGAAAATCTCTCAATCTTAGATTTCCTAAAGGATCAGAAACCTTAAATGAAATTATCAAAGTGCAGCGTTCTCCTCTGTTAAAGACAGGTCTTGGTTATACTGAAGAGGCACCTCAATCACAGAAGTCGTCAACCCCCACTAAAAGCTATCTTGATGCAGCAAAGAACAGTGAACAATATGACAATCGTCAGCAAAGGCATAAGGCAGATCACCAGGTAAATCAGGCTCAGTTTGCTCCAAGGATAAACAAAAGTCACAACCAAACTCAAGTAAATCATACTCAATTTGTTTCAAAGATGAATAGAAACTACAATCACCAGATCAATAGATTCGATAATCACAGGAACTTCTTCAATGGTCAATGTTTCTCATGTCATAATTTTGGACACAAAGCTGCTGAATGTGTTGCTTACAAAACCATCATGACTAGAGAAGCATGAAATAAAAGGAATATGACAGGTATCAAGAAAAGTTCCTATAATAACTTTTCTCTTCTTGAAAATGAAATAGAATGCTCAATTTGTAACAACTTTGGCCGTGAAGAATCTGAATGCAGGAGTAAATTTCGGCAAATATCTCAAAAGGAGCAAACTCCATTAAATCCCAAAATATGGAGAAATAAAGAACCACAAATAGAAAGATGTGGTATAGCCTTGTATGCATAAGGACAAGAAAACCAGTGGTACATCGACAGTGGATGCTCAAAACACATGACAGGTGACAAAGAAAAACTACACCCATATAACGCCTTAGAAAAGGAAAAGAATGTCTCATTTGGAAATGATACTCCTACTGTCATAAAAGGTAAAGGCTCTGTTTTCTTGAAAGAAAAAGTTAAAGCTGGGAATGTTATGTATGTTGATGGTTTAAAGCATAACCTGTTGAGTATGAGTCAAATGTGTGATTAAGGAAATGAAGTAGTGTTTCGATCAAATGGATGTGTTGTTCGTGAGCTTGATACAAGAGAAACCGTGATCAAAGGTACAAGAACTCCAAAAAAACTATACATACTCAAGGGAGGACAACAACAATGCTATCTAAGAAAAAATGATGAAAATTGGCTATGGCAAAGAAGATTGGGACATCTAAGCTTTTCTCAAACAATAAATGCATGCAGATTCCATGTTGTTTATGATCTTCCAGATATTAGTATTCCTGAAAATACTATATGCAAATCATGTCAATTCGGTAAGCAAACTAGATCTCACTTCGTCAAAAAGGAAGGGTCAGCTAGTAAGCCTCTTGAACTTGTTCAT
The DNA here is from genome assembly GCA_031772625.1 of Pinus tabuliformis. Lineage (NCBI taxonomy): Eukaryota > Viridiplantae > Streptophyta > Pinopsida > Pinales > Pinaceae > Pinus > Pinus tabuliformis. The sequence goes on along the minus strand of CM062804.1, from coordinate 558,075,300 downwards.
ACTGATTTATGTGGACCATCAAGGAAAAAATCACCTCGTGGAGAAGAATACTTTATATTATTCATCGATGATTTTTCCAAAATGTGTTGATTAGGTCTTCTAAGGCATAAAGATGAAGCATTTGAAAAGTTCAAAGCCTTCAAAGCTTTGGTTGAAAATGAATCAGATCGCAAAATCAAATGTCTCAGATTTGATTGAGGGGGGGAATTTACCTCGAATGAATTCTTTGACTTTTGTGAACAACATGGAATACAAAAGGCAGTTCTCCACCACAAGGAATCCTCAGCAAAATGGAGTGGTAGAAAGGATGAACAGTTGTCTTCAACAAATGGCTTGAGCTATGCTAGATGAATCTGGAACTCCTGCAACCTTCTGGGGTGACGCTGCATTCACCGCCATCACTATTCTCAACCAAGCAAATGTTCGGGTAAACAACACTCAAACTCCACATGAACTTTGGTATGGTAAGACTATTACTGTAAAATACTTCAAAGTTTTTGAAAGCAAATGTTACATCAAAAGGACTGATGAAAAACTTGGTAAGTTTGAACCCAGAGCAGATGAAGGTATTCTTCTTGGCTACTCTTTCCAAAGTAAAGGATATAAATGCTATAATAAAAGACTTGGGAAAATTATTGAAAGTATTGATGTCGTGGTTGATGAAGCATGCAAAATTCCAAAAGAGATAAAAACCTAAGATTATGAAGAATATGAGGATCATTTTCCCACATCAAATCACACTGATTCTAAAGAAGAAACCAATGAAACACCAGAAGAAGAGATAATGGTAGAAGAAAAGACTCCATCCAGGTATGTTCAGAAAAATCATCTAGAAACTCAAATTTTAGGGGAAAAAGGGGCAGGTGTGCAAACAAGAAGAACTATTACAGAAGCCTCAAGCTATCTAGCATTACTATCTTCTACCGAACCTCAAAATGTAAATGAAGCATGCAAAGATGAATGTTGGGTCAAGACCATGATTGAAGAACTTGAGCAAATTGAAAATAATAATACTTGGGAATTAGTTCCTAGACCTCATGATAAAAATATCATAGGAACTAAATGGATATTCAAAAACAAGCTAATCGAAAATGGAGAAGTTATTAGAAAGAAGGCCAGACTTGTTTGTAAAGGATATGCTCAACAAGAAGGTATAGATTTTGAAGAAAATTTTGCACCTGTTGCTAGACTTGAAGCCATAAGAATGTTTCTTGCTCTTTCTAGTTTTCATAAATTCAAAGTATACCAAATGGATGTAAAATTTGCCTTTCTTAATGGAGACTTAGAAGAAGAAGTCTATATTGAGAAACCAAAAGGATTGATTCTTGGAAATGATCCAAAACTTGTGTGCAAACTCAAAAAGGCTCTCTATGGTCTAAAACAAGCTCCAAGGGCCTAGTATTACCGTCTTGACAAATATCTCCACGAACAGGGTTTTTCAAAGGGATCAGTAGATAGCAATCTATATACAAAAGTTGACACTAACAAACTGCTAATAATTTTTGTTTATGTTGATGATATCATATTTGGTAGCAATGAAGGATCCATGAGTCAGAATTTTGCTTCAATAATGCAGCAAGAATTTGAAATGTCCTTGCTTGGTGAACTTACCTATTTTCTTGGTCTACAAGTTCAACAAAATAAAGATGGTATTTTTCTTTCACAAACCAAATATCTCAAATAGATCATGAAAAAGTACAGAATGGAATATTCTAAACCAGTATGTACCCCAATGGTAACAGGATGCAGTCTCATCTCAAATGATGAATCAGCAGCAGTACATCAACCAACTTACAGATCCATGATTGGCAGTCTGCTTTATCTAACAGGCACCCGACATGACATCATGCATGCAGTAGGAATAGTTGGAAGATTCCAAGCAAATCTAAAGGAATCACACCTTCAGGCAGTCAAAAGGATTTTCAAATATCTTCAAGGAACACAAAACTTTGGTTTATGGTCTCCTAAAAATACAAATCTTACACTTCATGCATATATAGATGCAGATTAGGCAGGAAGTGTTGATGACAGAAAAAGCACTAGTGGTGGTGCATTCTATATGGGTTCCAGGTTAGTGTCTTGGTTTAGCAAGAAACAAAGTTCAATTGCATTATCTACAGCTGAAGTGGAATACGTGGCTGTTGCATCTTGCTGCACACAACTACTTTGGATGATGCAAACCTTGCAAGACATTCAGATCACATGTACTCCACCCATCTCCATTCTATGTGATAATACAAGTTCCATTAGTATTTCAAATAATCCAGTCATGCACTCCAAGACCAAGCACATACCCATCAAATATCATTTTCTACGTGAACAAGTGCTTGAAAAAAAGGACAAATTGGAGTATGTTCCTTCCAAAGAACATGTTGCTGATATATTCACTAAACCACTACCTAGAGAGACATTTGAATATCTCAAACAAAAGCTGGGAGTAGTTGCTGCATCATCCTACTGTTAAATCCTATTTTTCAGAGAAAGGTTGTTATACGCGAGTTTCATGAAGCGAAGTTGCGTACATACACAGGTTTCTGTGGGCACAGTCGCATGTATGTTGATTTGAAGAAAAACAGTAGGCCAAACTCAGGAAAAAGGAGTCTGCTATGGTTCTATCAATTATTTGCTCTGTTTGATGAGGGTTACAATCTGTTGATAACATGTGGAAATATATTGGTCCTCATAAAGTTGTTGATAACTTGATGTATATCTAATTGATGCTGATGTTTTGATATCTCTTCTGACATATGCAATGATCAGATCTAACAGTGAACAGGTGGAAAAGGTTCAGGACGAGAACATGGTATGCTTCTAATAAATCATTGTTGGCATTATGTCTAGAAGTTTTCGGTACCTAATCAATGATGAAGAGTTCTTGTTGTATGATGATAGGTTGATACTCACATATGTTGATTATCATGATTGATGATATGGGATGTTCCCTAGTGATGATATAATAAAGGTTCTTGTGGAAAGATCGTGCAGTTCTTGATAATGATGTCTATGGTGTTTTCACATACATATGATATGATGTGTGTGATTTTGTGCTACCGTTTGCAGATATGACATATGCTTAGTTGATTCATGGAAGGTTATGATAAGGGAACGTAGCAAGTTGATCTTGATGAGATCAAGAGGATGAGTTGATATATGCCGACATACTTTGACACAGGTTGATGATATTTATGGACATATACAGGTTGTTGGTCTGGATGCTATTGACAAATGCCGTTGATGGTGCAGATCATATGATAGTTGTTGATGACTATCATGGTCTTGTTTAAGATATTTGGTCTCTATATCATGTATATCATTTAATTTAAAGGTCATGAAAAGACCTAATTTGTAACCCCACTATGTATGGGATGGATGATGTAATGTTTCTTGTTTTTGACATGTATAAACAATTAGTATATCCCCACTTGGTTGGGTAGATGAGTCAAATTTGGTATATCCCCACTTGGTTGGGAGACGGATGTATGTATGAATCATTGGTGATGTATATATAGAGTCATGTTTTAGAACATCTTTTTGCAGACTTTGCCTGTGCTCATGGGGAGTGTTGAGTCTTGAAAATGTCATTCATTTCCATTACACTTTCACTATTATGTCCATTATATCACCTCCATTTCACTACTATGTCACCACATTCATCCCACTTTCATTGTCATTGGGCTACCTTTATGTTTTTCCAATATTTATTATTTCTAAGCTTTTTAAGTGAATTTGTGGTTAAACATTAGAAAATAATGTGCATATGCTTATACCTAACAAATGGGTTGAGTTTGTTGACATGTGTAGGTTGAAAGGAGACTTCTAGAAGACCCTTATGTGGCACTCTAAGGCCAAATTCGAATTTGGTTGGAAAGAATCATGGGATCATGAGGATATGTGTCACATCTCCTAATTGTATTGTAACTCTAAAAGACATGTGTCTTATTAGTTCCTATTTTGATTACGACTCTAGAGGTAGAGGGAGAGATTCATGGATTATCATTAATGAGAAGGCTCTCATCTTTTTGTATAAATAGGAGGTCTCTCTCCTTCATTAGTTAGTCTCTTTTTAGTCTCTCTTTAGTCTTTCCTTTAGTCTTTTCTTAGTCCTTTTAGTTTGTTAGTCCCATGGCTTTTGAAAGCTTTGGAGAGCTTTGTTGTACTTTGCACTTTTGAAGAAATTGAATAAAGCTTTGATGTTCTCAACATGGAAGGAGATGTGAAGTAGATGTCATGGAGCATATTAGGATGTAAGTAGATTAGATTTCATTTTGTAAATATTGCTTTGTAGAATGTCAGGTAGATTAGATTTTCATTCATGCAATTTTAAGTATGCTTTGATTTCATAGGTAGAAGGGGCCCCTGCCTTGTACAGTTTGAATTATTGCATTTTATTTTCTCCCGGGATTGTGTGTGTTGTATTTGCTTTAATATCTAATGGTAGTTGCAGTTGTCTTATTCATAGTGCTGCCCTTTTTACTTTGTTTTTATAGCTGATTTTTAGTCTTATTTCTCAAAGTTCTGCTAACACATGAATGATCTTTTATCATAAATTGTTATCTTTTAAGGATCAGAATACCACTAACTTGCAGTTGGCTTTGAGTGCTTTTTAGACTATTCTTTCACTACTTTCTAATCATACTTTGCATAGTACATATGGCTGAAGTAGAGAGTTAGAAAGAGCAAAACGTTATCACTAGTCTTTAAAGTAGATTTTTCTCATTTTTAATCACTTTTCTAATTCAACTTGAGCTACTTTCTATCCGTGTTTTACACAGTACATGTGTTTGAAGCAGCGAGTTAGAGAGAGATAATCTTTATCTTTGGTTTTAAAAGTGACTTTCTTTTCTTTTATTTGCAGCAATATGAATAGAGACTAATGCCATTAGAATGTGGTCATTTACTTTCAAGTCATTTCAAGTTCTTTGCTGTCAGTTTCATTTCAAGTTCTTTCTTTCAAGCTCTTTCTTTGCAAGTTTAAAGTTTGATTACTTTCTAGACTTATTTCTAACTACTTCTTAATCGTGTTTAACATAGTACTATATGTTGAAGCAGAGAGTTAGGAAGAGTTGAACATTATAACTGGTCTTTAAAGTGGTTTTTCTTACTTGTCACCTTAGAGCTTGATTACTTTTTGGACTTATTTCTGACTACTTCTTAATCATGCTTAACATAGTACTATATGTTGAAAGCAGAGAATTAGGAAGAGTTGAACATAAACTATAAAACAACGAAGTAAGAAAGAGGTTAACTAAGCACATATAGTGCACCACACTTCATCAGTTTACGATACCCGGATTGATAATTTATGTAGAGCAATTTAAGACATTAAATTGACTAAACATTTTGGCGTCGTTGCCGGGGAAGTGTAATTAGGAGACCTTATTTCTTACATCTGAAAAAAAAAATTAATAATCCTTGAGTATGCTCTCCTCTTGCACTTTGTGTGATCTGGAGGATCAGAAAAAAGATTGTTAAGTAAAAAAAGACAAAATAATAATTCTTGAGTATGCTCTCCTCCTGCACTCTGTGTGATCTGGAGGATCAGAAAAAGAATTGTTAAAAAAAAAAAAAATAGGAGACAAAATAAACTTCATCACTTCAATTGATTCAAAGAAAAAAATGAAAAAAAAATGAAAAAATAAAACTCAAGTGCTTTGATAGGTTCAAATTGTCTAAAATTGTCTGGTTATGCTTTGTAGTGGTCTTCAAAACACTGTATCTTGTTCAAATAAGGTTTTGCAACTTAGTTGCAGAAACTGCCCTGATCCCGCAGCTATCTGACAATCCCGCAGCTGTTTCAAGGTTTAACAGGTTACAGGCATCTAATGAAAAAACCGACCACATGGGCATCTCCAGAATTGTCCTGACATGGATCCTATCCTAGTCATCCAGCTCAGATCGATGAAAAACCAGCCTAGGACCTCAGTCAAAGTCTTGGTTTTAGCATGTTTTTCTTGAAGTGTTTGCTTGCCCTCTTTCTCTCTGTTACTAATGGAAACCTAGAGGGAATTAGTAACTTCTGATTGAAGAACCATTTGCTGATCAACGGCTTAGTAATCTGCTCCCCCAAGTCTTCTCCTAGGGTTTTAAAGTCCAGCCCCACATACTCTTCGTCTCCGTCTGTGACACTTTCCCTTTCACCATCTTCAAGCACTCCAGTGGTATCCAACACACCTTCTGCCAGCTCATCATGGTTGAAAAATACCAGAACACTGAGTAATATAAGTGGGAGTTCTGAAGCTGCAAAAGAAAAATTATACAGAGGGAATTCACACGTAGAAACTCCCTCTATGGATCTCGGCAGCAATTCTGGTACAGTAGACCAAAACAAGAATATTATACAAGAAATGTCTATGTTCTTGCAGCATTGCAGAGAATTGGATGAGAGGCAACAGTCATGGTTGGTGCACAAGAAAGAAACTTGCTGGAGACTGAAATGACTTGAGCAGCAGCTTGAAGCTGAGAAAATTCATAAACAGCCGAGTGCAGAACAGAAAATTAACTCAGAAAAAAAAACGCAAAACCTGAAAAACGTCAAACTTTACACGCTCGATTTGCCCAAATGGTAGCGAATTTCAAAAAAATAAAACATGGGTTTTTTTGCCAGGTGGGTTAATTAGATAACCCAGAAACCGTTTGGGAAAATTCGTGGTGGTCTGGGAGAAATGTTCGGTTCTTTGGAGCCCGTTTTTGACTGCCGCGCGTGAAAAATTGAGTTATTAACTGGTTGTTTGAATAACTCCGCGTGCCTGAGGGAAAGAGTTCTAATAGGGATCAATTACATGCTGGCATAAACAATAAATTACACGACTTTACACCTGTTAGAGACGTGTTTCAATTAAACACGACTCTCTGTCATTAATCGCTGCCGGTTAAATGTTGGGTATCCAAAACACTAACCCTCCTACGCTCATAACACTCCATTTCACGCTGTTCCATTCTCTCATTTCCTTCATTCCGTTCCATTCACTACGTTGCCCCCATAAACCATACTCTGTTTTCTCCTCTCTGCTAATTCTGAGAAACAGTGAATACATATAACCAGTGAACGTATGTTACGGTTGTATTACGACTGCTAAGCCACCGTTCCACTGTGTTAAAGCTGTTAATCCACCTTTTCACTATGTTCAAGCCGTGAATTCACTGTGTCCAAGGCTATTGCTGAAACCATACAACCTCTTTTCCACAAAATTCTGAACAGAGCCGAGAATTTACTGTGTAAAGCCACCATTGAAGTAGTGTTTTAGAACAGAGCCGTAGAGTCAATGGGGAAACTTTTAAGGGCTGAACCAGAAGGTTCAAAATTCCTGGAAGCATATCCTCAAGTTGAGGAGGCATTGCAGAAAGCCAACTGGCTACAGTGCATCAAGAAATTTAAAGGCTACCACAAGGAGGTTACAAAAGCCTTTGCAAGGTCATTCAGAGATAAAGACAGTCAAGTGGAGGTGGAGGTTATTAAACCCCGCAGCTCTGTTTCAAACTCCACAGTTCCATTTTTCAGCCGAATTTTGAGATGGAGAAATTGCTTAGTTTGTTCGCACACAGCCACTCCATTTCACAGTATTTTTTACACTCTGCAATCCCGCAGCCATTTAGTGATCCCGCAGCTGTTTTGTTAAACTCTAGGTTGTAGGTGTCATCAGGCAAAACAGGTCACATGGGTAGCTAGGGAAATGTCAGTACATGGATGGTGTCCTATTCATTCGGTCAAATTTGATGAAAAAGACCCCGGTCAAAGGGAAGTCAAATTAGGTGTTATCATAAAGTCGCCACACTGAGTCGCCACATTAAGTCACTGCATGTCAAGAAAAATTAATAATTTTGAATCAATGAAATGAACAAGTTATTTTCTCACTTTTCTGAAGGTATTGATTAATTTTGGACTGATAATGAAAATTGAATGGCTAACTTTTTATTCAAGATTTTTAGCTACAGAGCTGTTCCTCAATTCCGCAGCCAGAAAAACCTCATTGTTCAAATCAGCCTATCTTTCTCATACAGAATCAGATTTTGATGATTTAAGTACCATTGGAAAGATCTCAACAAGATCTATACGATGAGAAATATATCATTAAAGTTTGAAATGGCAAATAATGAAATAAATTGCTGAAAAGAAGCAACATCAACTTGAGGCACTAATTCCAAAGCAGGTATAAATTCTTTTGATTTTTCCTTTGAGAACTTGTTTCATTAATACAAATTCTTAGTTTTGTGTGTAAATATCATAACTAGAGAGATTGATCACCTCTCTCCTTTGATAATCTTACATTCCATTGCAGAAGAAGTATTAGTTTTTTTGCAGGTTCCAGGAGGAAGGACAAATGACTACAAGGGAATGATGTCTCTCTAAGAGACCAATTTGTTTCATAAGAGGATGATCAGCAACAAAGAGGAAATATGTTGATGCAAAATCAGATCCAAATACTTGAAAAACTTTCAGATACTATTGTCTCCATCACATCCATACTCCATAATAAACCATTCACCTCATTCCACTCCATATTTTCCATTTTCATTCACATACACTTTCCATCTCTTTTTGTCCATTCATAACCCACCAATAAAAGCAAAAGGCTCATTCACATGCTTATTGCCCATTGTCATTTCTGTTCTCCATTGCCATTTTCCATTTTCACTTTCCATTCCTTGTCATTTTCATTCCGCAAATAAGCCCTGCTTCAATGCAAATTATTGAGTCTATAGTCCTTTGAGTCTAAGTTCTTTGTAAAAACACCTTGAGACTTGCATGCCTTAATGGCAAGTCCTCATGCTGACAAACAAGGGAATACATTAATGTCCCTTGTTCGTTAGATCTTCTAGGTGACTCGACATCAGCAAATTCATTCGTACCTAGCAAGATGTGTTTGGGCATCTTGACTCTCATTGACATCAATGGTGAGAGTACTCGTGTTGACTAGTGGCATCCATTAATGGCCACTAAGCCAACAATTTCCTACTATGTTCGACATCAGAACATCTTTTCACATAGTAGGAATTGTGCCAATGAGTTTTGAAGACATGAAGACTATTATTTTCAGCATTTTGGAGCAGATTCAGCAAGTTTTAGTAGAAGCAATAAAAAGCCATCTTATCTCTCTATCCATGACTCCTCTTGTTCAGCCACTTGAAGAAGAATATGATCAGAAGTTTTCAGCCACCACACACATACAACTCATCCATTCCAAAGGGTAAGTAAAGGTACGGCATTTTCTAACTTTTAACCATAGAATTCCATAAAAAGCTAGAATGATACTTGTTGGAAAAACATTTCTCTTCCTCATTGCATAAAATTGCCAATACCATCAGTTGGGGGGGGGGAATACATTCATATTCATATCTTTCCATGTCCATAACATATTCAAGAGTTCACATACTTCCAACATATATTAATTATTACATTGCTATTATGAGCATACAATGGCTTTTGAAAAAGTGCTTAAAGGATAAATTGGATACAAACAAAATCATGGTTGTCACACAAGAACCAACCATCATGCAATCCAATAAAGATATACTTTGTAACAATAATCAAAATATCATTATGCAAAGTTCAAAGATCAAAATAGAAGGCAACAAAAAAAAAAAAAATGGTTGTAACACAAGAACCAACCATGTTGCAATTCAAGTAAAACACTTTGCAGAAATATGAAGTTATCAAATGATATCATGAAAAGTTAAGCCAAAGCTCAAGGATCAAAAGAGTCAATGTAATATATGTTGCATGAGGACATGCAATAGCTTCAGTTGGGGGGTATGTTGAGTCTTGAAAATGTCATTCATTTCCATTACACTTTCACTATTATGTCCATTATATCACCTCCATTTCACCTCCATTTCACTACTATGTCACCACATTCATCCCACTTTCATTGTCATTGGGCTACCTTTATGTTTTTCCAATATTTATTATTTCTAAGCCTTTTAAGTGAATTTGTGGTTAAACATTAAAAAATAATGTGCATATGCTTATACCTAACAAATGGGTTGAGTTTGTTGACATGTGTAGGTTGAAAGGAGACTTCTAGAAGACCCTTATGTGGCACTCTAAGGCCAAATTCGAATTTGGTTGGAAAGAATCATGGGATCATGAGGATATGTGTCACATCTCCTAATTGTATTGTAACTCTAAAAGACATGTGTCTTATTAGTTCCTATTTTGATTACGACTCTAGAGGTAGAGGGAGAAATTCATGGATTATCATTAATGAGAAGGCTCTCATCTTTTTGTATAAATAGGAGGTCTCTCTCCTTCATTAGTTAGTCTCTTTTTAGTCTCTCTTTAGTCTTTCCTTTAGTCTTTTCTTAGTCCTTTTAGTTTGTTAGTCCCATGGCTTTTGAAAGCTTTGGAGAGCTTTGTTGTACTTTGCACTTTTGAAGAAATTGAATAAAGCTTTGATGTTCTCAACATGGAAGGAGATGTGAAGTAGATGTCATGGAGCATATTAGGATGTAAGTAGATTAGATTTCATTTTGTAAATATTGCTTTGTAGAATGTAAGGTAGATTAGATTTTCATTCATGCAATTTTAAGTATGCTTTGATTTCATAGGTAGAAGGGGGCCCCTGCCTTGTACAGTTTGAATTATTGCATTTTATTTTCTCCCGGGATTATGTGTGTTGTATTTGCTTTAATATCTAATGGTAGTTGCAGTTGTCTTATTCATAGTGCTGCCTTTTTTACTTTGTTTTTATAGCTGATTTTTAGTCTTATTTCTCAAAGTTTTGCTAACACATGAATGATCTTTTATCATAAATTGTTATCTTTTAAGGATCAGAATACCACTAACTTGCAGTTGGCTTTGAGTGCTTTTTAGACTATTCTTTCACTACTTTCTAATCATACTTTGCATAGTACATATGGCAGAAGTAGAGAGTTAGAAAGAGCAAAACGTTATCACTAGTCTTTAAAGTAGATTTTTCTCATTTTTAATCACTTTTCTAATTCAACTTGAGCTACTTTCTATCCGTGTTTTACACAGTACATGTGTTTGAAGCAGCGAGTTAGAGAGAGATAATCTTTATCTTTGGTTTTAAAAGTGACTTTCTTTTCTTTTATTTGCAGCAATATGAATAGAGACTAATGCCATTAGAATGTGGTCATTTACTTTCAAGTCATTTCAAGTTCTTTGCTGTCAGTTTCATTTCAAGTTCTTTCTTTCAAGCTCTTTCTTTGCAAGTTTAAAGTTTGATTACTTTCTAGACTTATTTCTAACTACTTCTTAATCGTGTTTAACATAGTACTATATGTTGAAGCAGAGAGTTAGGAAGAGTTGAACATTATAACTGGTCTTTAAAGTGGTTTTTCTTACTTGTCACCTTAGAGCTTGATTACTTTTTGGACTTATTTCTGACTACTTCTTAATCATGCTTAACATAGTACTATATGTTGAAAGCAGAGAATTAGGAAGAGTTGAACATAAACTATAAAACAACGAAGTAAGAAAGAGGTTAACTAAGCACATATAGTGCACCACACTTCATCAATTTACGATACCCGGATTGATAATTTATGTAGAGCAATTTAAGACATTAAATTGACTAAACATTTTGGCGTCGTTGCCGGGGAAGTGTAATTAGGAGACCTTATTTCTTACATCTGAAAAAAAAAATTAATAATCCTTGAGTATGCTCTCCTCTTGCACTTTGTGTGATCTGGAGGATCAGAAAAAAGATTGTTAAGTAAAAAAAGACAAAATAATAATTCTTGAGTATGCTCTCCTCCTGCACTCTGTGTGATCTGGAGGATCAGAAAAAGAATTGTTAAAAAAAAAAAAAATAGGAGACAAAATAAACTTCATCACTTCAATTGATTCAAAAAAAAAAATGAAAAAAAAAATGAAAAAATAAAACTCAAGTGCTTTGATAGGTTCAAATTGTCCAAAATTGTCTGGTTATGCTTTGTAGTGGTCTTCAAAACACTGTATCTTGTTCAAATAAGGTTTTGCAACTTAGTTGCAGAAACTGCCATGATCCCGCAGCTATCTGACAATTCCGCAGCTGTTTCAAGGTTTAACAGGTTACAGGCATCTAATGAAAAAACCGACCACATGGGCATCTCCAGAATTGTCCTGACATGGATCCTATCCTAGTCATCCAGCTCAGATCGATGAAAAACCAGCCTAGGACCTCAGTCAAAGTCTTGGTTTTAGCATGTTTTTCTTGAAGTGTTTGCTTGCCCTCTTTCTCTCTGTTACTAATGGAAACCTAGAGGGAATTAGTAACTTCTGATTGAAGAACCATTTGCTGATCAACGGCTTAGTAATCTGCTCCCCCAAGTCTTCTCCTAGGGTTTTAAAGTCCAGCCCCACATACTCTTCGTCTCCGTCTGTGACACTTTCCCTTTCACCATCTTCAAGCACTCCAGTGGTATCCAACACACCTTCTGCCAGCTCATCATGGTTGAAAAATACCAGAACACTGAGTAATATAAGTGGGAGTTCTGAAGCTGCAAAAGAAAAATTATACAGAGGGAATTCACACGTAGAAACTCCCTCTATGGATCTCGGCAGCAATTCTGGTACAGTAGACCAAAACAAGAATATTATACAAGAAATGTCTATGTTCTTGCAGCATTGCAGAGAATTGGATGAGAGGCAACAGTCATGGTTGGTGCACAAGAAAGAAACTTGCTGGAGACTGAAATGACTTGAGCAGCAGCTTGAAGCTGAGAAAATTCATAAACAGCCGAGTGCAGAACAGAAAATTAACTCAGAAAAAAAAAAACGCAAAACCTGAAAAACGTCAAACTTTACACGCTCGATTTGCCCAAATGGTAGCGAATTTCAAAAAAATAAAACATGTTTTTTTTTCCAGGTGGGTTAATTAGATAACCCAGAAACCGTTTGGGAAAATTCGTGGTGGTCTGGGAGAAATGTTCGGTTCTTTGGAGCCCGTTTTTGACTGCGGCGCGTGAAAAATTGAGTTATTAACTAGTTGTTTGAATAACTCCGCGTGCCTGAGGGAAAGAGTTCTAATAGGGATTAATTACATGCTGGCATAAACAATAAATTACACGACTTTACACCTGTTAGAGACGTGTTTCAATTAAACACGACTCTCTGTCATTAATCGCTGTCGGTTAAATGTTGGGTATCCAAAACACTAACCCTCCTACGCTCATAACACTCCATTTCACGCTGTTCCATTCTCTCATTTCCTTCATTCCGTTCCATTCACTACGTTTCCCCCATAAACCATACTCTGTTTTCTCCTCTCTGCTAATTCTGAGAAACAGTGAATACATATAACCAGTGAACGTATGTTACGGTTGTATTACGACTGCTAAGCCACCGTTCCACTGTGTTAAAGCTGTTAATCCACCTTTTCACTATGTTCAAGCCGTGAATTCACTGTGTCCAAGGCTATTGCTGAAACCATACAACCTCTTTTCCACAAAATTCTGAACAGAGCCGAGAATTTACTGTGTAAAGCCACCATTGAAGTAGTGTTTTAGAACAGAGCCGTAGAGTCAATGGGGAAACTTTTAAGGGCTGAACCAGAAGGTTCAAAATTCCTGGAAGCATATCCTCAAGTTGAGGAGGCATTGCAGAAAGCCAACTGGCTACAGTGCATCAAGAAATTTAAAGGCTACCACAAGGAGGTTACAAAAGCCTTTGCAAGGTCATTCAGAGATAAAGACAGTCAAGTGGAGGTGGAGGTTATTAAACCCCGCAGCTCTGTTTCAAACTCCACAGTTCCATTTTTCAGCCGAAGTTTGAGATGGAGAAATTGCTTAGTTTGTTCGCACACAGCCACTCCATTTCACAGTATTTTTTACACTCTGCAATCCCGCAGCCATTTAGTGATCCCGCAGCTGTTTTGTTAAACTCTAGGTTGTAGGTGTCATCAGGCAAAACAGGTCACATGGGTAGCTAGGGAAATGTCAGTACATGGATGGTGTCCTATTCATTCGGTCAAATTTGATGAAAAAGACCCCGGTCAAAGGGAAGTCAAATTAGGTGTTATCATAAAGTCGCCACACTGAGTCGCCACATTAAGTCACTGCATGTCAAGAAAAATTAATAATTTTGAATCAATGAAATGAACAAGTTATTTTCTCACTTTTCTGAAGGTATTGATTAATTTTGGACTGATAATGAAAATTGAATGGCTAACTTTTTATTCAAGATTTTTAGCTACAGAGCTGTTCCTCAATTCCGCAGCCAGAAAAACCTCATTGTTCAAATCAGCCTATCTTTCTCATACAGAATCAGATTTTGATGATTTAAGTACCATTGGAAAGATCTCAACAAGATCTATACAATGAGAAATATATCATTAAAGTTTGAAATGGCAAATAATGAAATAAATTGCTGAAAAGAAGCAACATCAACTTGAGGCACTAATTCCAAAGCAGGTATAAATTCTTTTGATTTTTCCTTTGAGAACTTGTTTCATTAATACAAATTCTTAGTTTTGTGTGTAAATATCATAACTAGAGAGATTGATCACCTCTCTCCTTTGATAATCTTACATTCCATTGCAGAAGAAGTATTAGTTTTTTTGCAGGTTTCAGGAGGAAGGACAAATGACTACAAGGGAATGATGTCCCTCTAAGAGACCAATTTGTTTCATAAGAGGATGATCAGCAACAAAGAGGAAATATGTTGATGCAAAATCAGATCCAAATACTTGAAAAACTTTCAGATACTATTGTCTCCATCACATCCATACTCCATAATAAACCATTCACCTCATTCCACTCCATATTTTCCATTTTCATTCACATACACTTTCCATCTCTTTTTGTCCATTCATAACCCACCAATAAAAGCAAAAGGCTCATTCACATGCTTATTGCCCATTGTCATTTCTGTTCTCCATTGCCATTTTCCATTTTCACTTTCCATTCCTTGTCATTTTCATTCCGCAAATAAGCCCTGCTTCAATGCAAATTATTGAGTCCATAGTCCTTTGAGTCTAAGTTCTTTGTAAAAACACCTTGAGACTTGCATGCCTTAATGGCAAGTCCTCATGCTGACAAACAAGGGAATACATTAATGTCCCTTGTTCGTTAGATCTTCTAGGTGACTCGACATCAGCAAATTCATTCGTACCTAGCAAGATGTGTTTGGGCATCTTGACTCTCATTGACATCAATGGTGAGAGTACTCGTGTTGACTAGTGGCATCCATTAATGGCCACTAAGCCAACAATTTCCTACTATGTTCGACATCAGAACATCTTTTCACATAGTAGGAATTGTGCCAATGAGTTTTGAAGACATGAAGACTATTATTTTCAGCATTTTGGAGCAGATTCAGCAAGTTTTAGTAGAAGCAATAAAAAGCCATCTTATCTCTCTATCCATGACTCCTCTTGTTCAGCCACTTGAAGAAGAATATGATCAGAAGTTTTCAGCCACCACACACATACAACTCATCCATTCCAAAGGGTAAGTAAAGGTACGGCATTTTCTAACTTTTAACCATAGAATTCCATAAAAAGCTAGAATGATACTTGTTGGAAAAACATTTCTCTTCCTCATTGCATAAAATTGCCAATACCATCAGTTGGGGGGGGGGGGGAATACATTCATATTCATATCTTTCCATGTCCATAACATATTCAAGAGCTCACATACTTCCAACATATATTAATTATTACATTGCTATTATGAGCATACAATGGCTTTTGAAAAAGTGCTTAAAGGATAAATTGGATACAAACAAAATCATGGTTGTCACACAAGAACCAACCATCATGCAATCCAATAAAGATATACTTTGTAACAATAATCAAAATATCATTATGCAAAGTTCAAAGATCAAAATAGAAGGCAACAAAAAAAAAAAAAATGGTTGTAACACAAGAACCAACCATGTTGCAATTCAAGTAAAACACTTTGCAGAAATATGAAGTTATCAAATGATATCATGAAAAGTTAAGCCAAAGCTCAAGGATCAAAAGAGTCAATGTAATATATGTTGCATGAGGACATGTAATAGCTTCAGTTGGGGGGTATGTTGAGTCTTGAAAATGTCATTCATTTCCATTACACTTTCACTATTATGTCCATTATATCACCTCCATTTCACCTCCATTTCACTACTATGTCACCACATTCATCCCACTTTCATTGTCATTGGGCTACCTTTATGTTTTTCCAATATTTATTATTTCTAAGCCTTTTAAGTGAATTTGTGGTTAAACATTAGAAAATAATGTGCATATGCTTATACCTAACAAATGGGTTGAGTTTGTTGACATGTGTAGGTTGAAAGGAGACTTCTAGAAGACCCTTATGTGGCACTCTAAGGCCAAATTCGAATTTGGTTGGAAAGAATCATGGGATCATGAGGATATGTGTCACATCTCCTAATTGTATTGTAACTCTAAAAGACATGTGTCTTATTAGTTCCTATTTTGATTACGACTCTAGAGGTAGAGGGAGAGATTCATGGATTATCATTAATGAGAAGGCTCTCATCTTTTTGTATAAATAGGAGGTCTCTCTCCTTCATTAGTTAGTCTCTTTTTAGTCTCTCTTTAGTCTTTCCTTTAGTCTTTTCTTAGTCCTTTTAGTTTGTTAGTCCCATGGCTTTTGAAAGCTTTGGAGAGCTTTGTTGTACTTTGCACTTTTGAAGAAATTGAATAAAGCTTTGATGTTCTCAACATGGAAGGAGATGTGAAGTAGATGTCATGGAGCATATTAGGATGTAAGTAGATTAGATTTCATTTTGTAAATATTGCTTTGTAGAATGTAAGGTAGATTAGATTTTCATTCATGCAATTTTAAGTATGCTTTGATTTCATAGGTAGAAGGGGGCCCCTGCCTTGTACAGTTTGAATTATTGCATTTTATTTTCTCCCGGGATTATGTGTGTTGTATTTGCTTTAATATCTAATGGTAGTTGCAGTTGTCTTATTCATAGTGCTGCCTTTTTTACTTTGTTTTTATAGCTGATTTTTAGTCTTATTTCTCAAAGTTTTGCTAACACATGAATGATCTTTTATCATAAATTGTTATCTTTTAAGGATCAGAATACCACTAACTTGCAGTTGGCTTTGAGTGCTTTTTAGACTATTCTTTCACTACTTTCTAATCATACTTTGCATAGTACATATGGCAGAAGTAGAGAGTTAGAAAGAGCAAAACGTTATCACTAGTCTTTAAAGTAGATTTTTCTCATTTTTAATCACTTTTCTAATTCAACTTGAGCTACTTTCTATCCGTGTTTTACACAGTACATGTGTTTGAAGCAGCGAGTTAGAGAGAGATAATCTTTATCTTTGGTTTTAAAAGTGACTTTCTTTTCTTTTATTTGCAGCAATATGAATAGAGACTAATGCCATTAGAATGTGGTCATTTACTTTCAAGTCATTTCAAGTTCTTTGCTGTCAGTTTCATTTCAAGTTCTTTCTTTCAAGCTCTTTCTTTGCAAGTTTAAAGTTTGATTACTTTCTAGACTTATTTCTAACTACTTCTTAATCGTGTTTAACATAGTACTATATGTTGAAGCAGAGAGTTAGGAAGAGTTGAACATTATAACTGGTCTTTAAAGTGGTTTTTCTTACTTGTCACCTTAGAGCTTGATTACTTTTTGGACTTATTTCTGACTACTTCTTAATCATGCTTAACATAGTACTATATGTTGAAAGCAGAGAATTAGGAAGAGTTGAACATAAACTATAAAACAACGAAGTAAGAAAGAGGTTAACTAAGCACATATAGTGCACCACACTTCATCAGTTTACGATACCCGGATTGATAATTTATGTAGAGCAATTTAAGACATTAAATTGACTAAACAGGGAGCATGGACTCGATCATGGGAGCTCAATCAGTACACTTCAACATATCAGAGATTTCAGCATGTACTCAGGGGGAGCATGACCCTTTGCCCTTGATTTCAAAGGGGGAGAGTGACTTGGTGTGGCTGTTGCCATCAAGTCCAAAGGGGGAGATTGTTGGCATTATGATACAGGTATTGTCCTTGATGGCAACTCACTCAAATGAAAGATCACAGTATAGCAAGTAAATAGAAAAGAATTACATATCAATCCTCAAAGAATGAGGAAAGAGAGGTATACGCAGGTTCACTATTGACCACGCTGTGTATACACACAGGTTAACTGTATACAAGTCACGTATATGTACACACGCACTTTCACAAAAGGAAAAGCGCGTATACCTTGGAAAACTAAGTTTTTGGTCCGAAGTATTTGGTCCATGGTATTTTGATCCATGATATTGGTCCAAGGTATGTGGTCTGAGTTATTGACCCTAGGTATTTGGTCCATGGTATTGAAAAAGGCCTAAAACTATAAAAGAATGAGAAGATCATTAGGCCAAGGTGTGCAAGTATCGAATATCTGATGAAGTGTGAGATCTAGTATGCAGGTTATTGGGTTATGGTGCATTGCTAGATCTGAACCAAGGATGAACCTTAGTGGATGATGAGGGATTAGATCTAATGATGGATCGGGATCTTAAGGCGTAAAGTGAATTACCATTATGTGTTTTTAATCATGTATATTCTAGATTTGAATACTGACGCATATATTATTCTATAAATGATATGATCTGGGTATAACTGAAGTCTGAAACAGCTACAGAATTATGAATTAATATTTGCAAATGTATACGCTGGTTGGCTTTGAGAAAAGCGCGTATACACGCAGGTTCAACACATGAAAGTAGTGTATACCTTATAAAATATGTTTTAGTTGCTACCATTTGTTGTTGCAAAGTTCTGGCTTCTGGTTACTGTATTCTGGTGACAGTGTTCTAAATGATCAGATTGATGGGTTGTCAAAGTGATTGATTGATTCGGTTGTGGTTGGTTCAAAAGGTGATTGGTTGATGCAGATATATTTGATGATTGAATTACACTTATGATGTTGTTGATGGATCCAGTCTAAAAATTTATGAAATGTGGTCCGTGGAGGAAGAGAGAAGGCCGTAACCTTCTGTAGGTCGGCGCCTATGTACCAACAAACATATCAGCTAGTACAAGAGCTAAGGGGGTTGTAGCTCCCTTCCAGTAAAAGCTAGAAAACGAGAGAAGGTTGCAGTAGATGCTAGAAAATATTGAAGAGTATTTTTAGGTGTGTATAGTTATTTTATGGTGATGAAATTTTAGGATGTTCATTGTTTTGAAAATATAATATTTCACTTGATATCCTAATGATGAATAAAGTTTTTACTTGAAATGTATTACTTAAAAAATATTAAGTAAATTAAACTAAAAAAAATATTGAACAATATATCGAATTGTAAAAACATACATTTCACTATATGTAATTTCTATGGCAAGGAAGTTGTTAGCTACCTATACCAATAGGTTTCATATTTCATGATTGGCAAAGAAAATTCCAAATATGCTCTGCTTTGGTGATACAAAGATCCCATATTTCCAAAAGGAGACAATGTGTGTATACAGCTTCATGTGGATTAAGTTTTGATGGGTGATCCAACAGCCCAATCTGGATCATGCCATGTTTCAATTTTGTTTGTTGTTATAGAATAGAGAAAGAAGTCTGTCCAAACTGTTTAATCTTGGCAGACCAATAGCTTAGGTAGAGAAGTAAGGTTCCCAACTGCTTAATCTGGGACCTTGGAAGCAATAAGGGTAGTTCTAGATAGAAAATCAAAAAGAAAAAGCCAAGAGAAAGGAAAAGGCAAATAAGGGTCTGCAAGTCTAAGTGCACCCTCCAAGAAGAAACAAAAAATGTTAGGCAAGTAGATGGGTAGGCAGATGGGGTTGCAGAAATGGCATTTCTCTCAAATGAATCTTGCTGGTCTAATACACAGCAAAACAAAGAAGCATGACTAACTTCATTTTCCCCCTTTCCACCTTTATTACTAACATCCCTTCATCAGTTGTGTTCATGAAAGAATTTGAAGTTTTATGTTGGTTCTTATTCCTTTGAAAGCCACATTTCTTGTCAAAAATTTCTTTTCATTTTGATCTACTCCCAAAGCTAAGTTGTTCTCATATAAACTTAGTGATCTTATCCCTCATTCACTCCTTCCATTCATATTAACCCCTAATTCTTATTATCTAAATCCCCTATATTACCCTTTCCCTATTATTATAAACACTATGGTGTATAAACCCCAAGCATTCTATAAATATCCCTTCCCCTTGGCATTATAGCCATATGTTCACCATCAGGGATTAAATTGACATCTGGTCAGTGTAAGAGCCCAAACCTTACCCCTTTTCCCCCTTCAGAAGTTATCTAAACCCCTTCATTGGCTAAAAGAACCTTGTGGAAAAACCCCATTTGCACCCCTAACCCGCTTCATTTGAAAAAACATATGAAAAAACCCACTTTTTCCTTTTATCCTAAGTTTTGGGCGCTATGCGCGTTTTTACAAAATACATTGAAAAATTATGCAAATCCGCCAAAGTTCTAAGGTCCCCGCCGGGCGCATTTACCAAAGAAAATATTATTTTATTCCCCGCCAATATCTGTATCGACCTGGCAGCTTAACGATCCGTCGACCGTCGGATCGGGCCCTTTTCATCCGACGGCCCACATGAATATCGGAGCGGCTCCGACGTCCGAAGAATAGCTTCCGATATTTGTCAGAGGGTGACGTCAGGCCTCTGCCACGCGTCACCCCCACATCGTATCGGAGCCCCCTCTGACAATTCAGCTTCCGTATAGAGGGCGGTGCGATATCAAACCGCTTACCGCTTCCGGTTTCCGTTAACCCGCTAGGCCAGCGTCACTGCTACGTCATCGCCGCGTCAGCGCCCCCGTTCGCCATTTGCTCCACCTGTCCGCCACCTCATCGTCCCCGTGGACCACTCTTAAGCCGCCACGTCACCTGATGACGTCATGCTGACGTCATCCGACCTTGACCCCACCTGATGATGTCATGCTGACGTCATCCAAAAAAGGCGCCAATGTTCCAAAAAATCCATATTTTGGCCAAAAAACCGTGTTTTTTGCACTTTTTGCAAAAACGACTGTTGTTCCTTCTGCATGCATTTTACGTCCAAGCTTTCACCAACCTGCTGAATTCGACCTGGAGACCGTTGGTGCACCAAACTCATCTGAATTTGTCACCATTGCCGCAGTGTACCAGGTATTTAATCGAATTATCCTCCCTGTGCCCAAGTTTGTCAATAATTCTCCAAGGATAACTTAAAACACTGAAAAACACATAATTCACCGGCAAATCCTCTCTGCCTAGTCTCCATTTACAACTGTAAGGGCGAAATTCAACTGCTGAGCCTTGTTTACCCGAGTTTCACAAAACCTGCATGCTGTTCGCGCAAACGTGAACGGGGAACCCGAGCTGCACTAATTTACAGAGAAAAAAGAGTTGTGAGGGCCAAGCATTAGCTTTATCAGTTCTTATGCAGTATTTCAATTGCTGCCTTTTCCATTGTTCCCTCTGTTTCTTGCAATTCACCTCTCTATTGCAAAAATACCCCTTTGGGATTGTTCCGTTCATTAAACACCAGTTTACATACCAACAGAGCTTTAAAGTAACCATGGATACTCTAGTAGCTCCTGTAGCCTTGAACATTGCTCCTTGAAATGCTCCTCAGAGACAATTGGATTGGCAGCCATTAGCAGACCTGGATTATCAGATATCAGAAGAAATGCTAATGCATAGCAAGTTCCACATTCACTTGCTGAATGAGTTGAAAATTAAACATGAGGCTGGAACAGATGTATTGGGCATTTGGGATTCTTTCCTCCCTCTCTTCAAGCTCCCTCAGGTCAACCAGTTTCCTGACCTAATCCACCTATGTGCTGAATCCTACGACGCCACCCAGAGGGTTGTGATGGACCCTTCAGGCTCAGTTGTTTTCTATGTCACCCCTGAAGCCATCAGAGAGATGCTGCATTTCAAAACTGAGAAGAAATTAGTCCCTTTATCACTGGCTGATCTGATAAAGCAAGGAGCCAAATTGACAGATGCTCAGATCACCAAACTAAATCAATTGTACATAGGGTCTGACACTGTGAAGTACCCTCCCATTTCTCATGTTTACCTCAACCAATTGGGCAGGGACCTTGTAGATATGATCAGTCCCATTCTGGGCTATAATTCTATTGAGTTTGTTGATGAGACTGTGCTGGTGATGATGCTCATGTTTGCCCCTGGCAAGTCCCCAATCTGCTATGACTATGCCACCTACATATCTGACAAAATGCATGAGCAACTAATGAACTTGGCAAGAGAAAGGGTGTTCAGATACACCTCTTACATCTATCACTTAATCTTGTATTATCAACATGAGAAATTTCACTTTTCTATGAAGAGAGTGGATGCACAAGGCAATCAAAGGTCAGTGGTTTATTGGTCCTCTGCCTTCCACTGCAGATCTAGCTCTCCATATACTTATTGTGAGTTTATAGACTTCTTCATTCACCCAGCCATGTCTCTGCTCATGAGCTCACCTCCTCCTAGACTGACTGATGAGATGCAGAGGATTCTTCAGCTGTCCAAGGCATACAGCATCGGGGATTGGTACTATTACCAACACCACACAGTCATTAGAATCTATCGGTGTGAGTTGCCCCCATACAGATTGCCCAGATATGTGCCCATGAGATTGTTTGCCCTTGAATACTTCAGGCAGTTTTGGAACGCTAATGTGCTACATTTCTCAGGCAAGGGCAAGAAAGCACAGCTCAAGGTGAGAAACCAATTAGGCCACTTCATCTACAACAAAAGGGAGGAAGGTTTGCAAGAAGCAGACAGAATGCTAGAATCCCTTGGCCTACAGACCAGTTTCCTTTGGAAACCTTATGACCCCAATCACTTCATAACTTTAAGAAGGGTCAAATATAGGCTGTCAAGTTATGACCATGTAAGGTTGCCTCACATAGAAAAGTATGCAATTCAAATTAAATGGAGGAGAGGAACCTTAGAGGAAGCTGTCACACAAGAAGATTTAAATCAAAGGGCAGTTAGAAATATCCAAAAGATCGCTGACTTGGAGCTTTGTGCACAGGTATTTGCTCTTCCAAGCACTCTAGGGGGAGCAGCTGCCTCGTCCTCCACAGCACAGCAGCAAACAGCCAAAGCTACTGATCAAACCACTAGCAAAGGCAAAGAGAAAGAAATGGAGCCAGAGCAGCCACCTCATGGAGAGGTGCAGCAAGGAGAGGTGCAGCATGAACAGGTACAACAGCAGGAAATGCAGCAACAAGATGAGCAGCAAGAAAAGGAGAAACCAGGGCAGCAAGAAAATATATCACAGGCCCCAATTTCCACTGAGCAGCAGCCCCAACAAATTGTGCCTCCTAGGCAAGAGACAACAGTGGAGGCCTCAGTCCTCCAAACCCCACAAAAAGAAGACATAAGCAGAAAGAGGGACAGAGAGACTCCCCTCACTACATCAATGACTCATGGGGAGAAAAGACATAGAATGAATCCCTTCTCAGAGGAAGAAATTCCTATAGGGAAATCTTTGGGCATGGGCCCACCTAGTATGGAGGCATCTGCAAGTTCCTTCAAGCAGGAACAAGAGAGGACAGTGGGAGGAGAAGTCAGCTCCTCAAGCCAGCAAAGAGGAGCTGAGGTGGGCATCAAGCAACAATTCATTGACATAAAGAAGAGGAATGAGCCCATAAGAGTACAGCTATACAACCATCTGTTGAAAATGGCCCCCACTAACCAGCAAAGGCTAATGTCTGCATTTGATGTCTAGGAGGGCAAGATGATCATGAGCCATTTTATGCCAGCAGTGTTGCAGCCGCAGTCAGCGGCAGATTACATAAGGACCAACCTTGAGGTCCTTGCCAAGGACATCCACCCAATGGACAAAATCGAATTGCATAAGCAAACGGGTGAGATGGTGTATGCCTCCTTGGCAGATAAGGCATTGGATAACTACAGGCTAGAAAATAGCCTAAATAATACAGCTGCCCAACTTGAGTTGGAAAGAGCATCCTCTCAAGCAAAGGACAACAGAATTAAAGCCTTGGAGGAGATAATCATAGAACTTGGGCATGATCCCAAGGACATCAAGGTTGTGCAGGCATTGTTGAAATTGAGAGATGCAGATATGGCAGCATTAAGAAAAATGGTGAAAGTCCCAGCAACCATTCACCCACAAACTGAAGAAGTTTCCCGACTGAGACATGACCAAGATGCATCAGCTATGCTGGTGTCCCTATACAAACAGCTGATCCAAACACAAGAAAATTGGGGGAATCAGAGGCTGCACAGGCTGCAGTGCAGGCAGCATTGCAAGAAAAAGAAGGAGGACAAACATCTCAGCCTCCTCCAGAAATAATTAACCTGGAGGAACCTCCTCAGACTACAGCTCCTCCTACTGAACAGACAGCACCATCTACATCAGCAACTGCACCAACAACAGAGCAGGCTCCAAGCCTGGATATGCAGAAGCTCAAGAATGAAATACAAGCCCTGGAAGCCCAAATGGCAGAGCTAAATGAGGCCAGGGAGAATCTAGCCAAGCTCAATGAAAGATATGATAAATCCAAGCAGACTGTAGCAGAAAAGGGCAGGGAAATAAAGGCCCTTAAGGATAAGACAAAGGAGCTGGAGAAGGAGCTCACACTTGACAAAGTGACAGCTGAGCTCAAGACAGTCTTATGGGCCAACATTGGCCAATCCATAACTGATCAATGGCAATACATTGAGACAATTCATGAGCAAATAGAGCTCATAGGAAAAGCACAGAGGGAAATCCAGAGATCAAGGGCATCTCTAGGCAATATGCCTGAAGTCACTAACAGAATGATCAATGTGCTTAATAACAGAACAAGTGCTCAGCTGGAAACAATGGGAATCACAAGCAGAACTGAGACCATCCAGATGATAAAGAGGGTCCTTACACTGAGAAGCCTGGTACAAATACTGGAAAGAAGAAGCCAGGACATGCAGACAGAGGTGAATAAGTTCATGGACAAGTTCACAGCACTACAAGGCAAAGGTCTTCCTAGCTTACTGAACAACGCAGGGAGACTACTTTCACATGAGCATTATGCCAAGAGGGTCAATACATTCGCTACTAATCAGATCACTGAAAGGCCCAGTACCTCAGAAGAAGCAGGACCAGCAACAGGACAAAGTCTCTTCAACAGGGTAGAGAATTTATTCTTTATAATGAATGAAATTAAACATCTGTTCGAAGTGCCTCCAAACTTCTATAAATACACAGAGGCAGATGAGACTTTAGAGGCAATTCTGAGACATCAATTGCCCACACAGGAATGGTGGACTAAGGCAATACAGATGATCTTATAGACAAGAAGCCATTCACTAAGTTTTTTTCATCAAAAAATACAAGTTATCATGCACAGGAAAATTTTGACAAAATCGGCATGCATAGAGAAGAATGGGCTGAGCCAACTCAGCAAAACCATTTCGGCCACCAGAGCAGCAGTAACAGTCACAGGTGACAGGGCCGAAAAGCTACAGGAGGACAGAACTACAAAGACACGTCATTCATCATTTATAACAAAGCGTTCAACCGACTCAATGACCTCCAAAGGTCAAAAAGTCTTCTGACAGAATTAAAGAAGCATTTATGTTATATTCAAAGCTGTAATAACTTCTTATCTTCTTTCTGTACAAGTTGGTGAATGTATTTATTTCTCAGATGACTCAACGCCTCAGATATTTTGTATGACCGCTTGTATATATTCCCCCCTCGCATAAGTTTGCAGGGGTTGTTGTTGATTTCTCTTCCAGATTTCTTGTGTTGTAAACTTCCAGATTATTAATACAAAAGTGATGGAATTTCCAAAGCTCTGCGTTGTTTGATGCATTGTGGTGTTTAGCTGAATGTTACAGGATTCCTGCGTACTTCATGAATCAATAAGTTCTCTTCAAACTCTTCGTTATGTGTTTTGTCATCTTCTCATAGCTCATTCATGTTCTATGTTTTACAGTTAATAGCAAGGAAAAAGAATAGTTCTAGGATTTAATCACAGATTACCCTGGACTCAATCTATGCTATTATAAATGTTTTCTTCAGTTACAGTTATAAAGGTGTAATTCTTAATTGCTGCACCTCTACACTATATCTTTCACAGTGATTATTGTTTCAGGAAATTCAAGTCTGCTTCCTGTGCAATATATCTCTTTCTCACACTCCCAGCTTAGTGGAAAATTCTCAATTGCTTTCCACTGGTTAATACACACTCCACCATCACAATTCCAAATTTGTTTCATGAAGTATTTAAATGGCCCTGTAATTTCAGTAACTCAACTCAATATTTCAAACAACCTATAGTCACAGACTCCATAGCCCAATGGATTAGAACTATCTGAAGTTTTTCCACCCTAGGTACAGAAAGATATCCCTCAACCAAAACATAAACCAAACCCTGAACTCATAACTAGCATAAAATCCTCACAAAACAGAGACAAACCTTAAAGAGAGAGCCCTCTCTGATTACAGTTTGGCTAGAAGTTGTAATCCAAAGATTGGTTAGTGGTTACCCCGGCCGTATTCCCTTGGGAGTCAAAGGGAACAACCTGGGTGTTAACAGAAGTTATAAGAGAAGTTCATTGTTGTGAATGACTAGTATTTTTTTGATAATCATAATGATGAGTAAAGTGTTTACTTGAAATAGGTAAAACCAAAAGATTATTGAAGAATATGATACGACTTTTGAGGACATTTAATTAAGGATTTAGTAGACCATTCAAGTGGATTAGAATATCCACAAATTATGTTCAAATCTCATGGTCTTTAATTGATGTTTAGTATATGTGGACGTTTTTAATCAGATATGCACTAAAATTTAGTGTACAATTAAGAATTTATGGTTTTATCAATTGTGTTGATTCAAACGAAAGTGCATAGTTTCCTTAATTATAGTTTCATTTGATGTGATGTTTTTAAGAATTTTTCGTAACTCTACTTTCAAGTGCCACTTTTATCCAAAATAGATCCGTGTTTAAAAAACCCTTGTAAACTTTGTAATAAGAATTTTGGAAAAATTGAGAAATGGTTCAAAATTCAATTGGAAGTTGAAACAAACGATTGTGATTGATGTCCTTGCAAGCCAACCCATTAAAGAAAGGCTATGATGAAGAATATCATTGAAGGGACATAGAGTAATAGATGAAGCACATTAGTAGAGATAATATATCAAAGTATTTTTCATGATGATCAGAGGACAAGAAGACATTGAGGGTATCCCACCATATGACTAAAGATTGCTTTTGAGCCATGGCCATCTAAAATTTTCTTGCCAATGAGTAGCAATGCACTAAATTTGTGTATTGCTCACCTTTTTATAATCAATTTCCTACATAGTAAAATCCCTAATCTACCTAGTTTTTCCATTTGGATTTATAGTGTAAAAGATCTATGTTGTCTCATGGTATTAATGGTTGTGTATATGTGTTATAGTTTTGGTTTCAATATGTTCTTGCATTTTATATAAACCATGAGAACTATTGCAAAGCCGCATTATAATCCTATTTCTCTTCACTAATTTGAATGATTGCTTGGATGTCAAAATTGGTTGAGCATATTGTTAGTTTGTTGTTTAACCACATTCTATAGCCAGAATTGTAATTGCCTCTTGTTGGGATTTTATAATTTTGTGTTTGTTTTGTATGAGTATGCAACATTTCAATTAGTTCCAGTACCATATGCTACAACATTTTTGTATTCACCTACTATTCATTTATTTAATCATTTTAACGTATCTTCCATTTGACGTATGGAGAGAACTTGTAGCTTGAGAATATATTTGGAAAGCCTCTATTGGATAGAGGTATGTTTACAAAAATAAGTAGCTAAGTAGAGAACCAAATATGAATGTTAGAATCACATAAAAATTGCACAGATATAGATAAGCATGGATTGCAAATATTATTCATATCATACACATAAATACAACATATGTGACTCATGATTTCATATTCCAAGATGTCTCTTGGTATTCTCATGAAATTTCTTGTTCACTTGAGGCTTTTTGCCTTCCTCTCAAGTGAATAATACGATTTTCACATACTACCCTAAGGATTATGTTCCCAACATTCCCCCCCTAATCTAAAGGGGTGTATGTGATTCCAAGAAGAGAGTTGAAATACAGAGGTGGATAGAAACAAATGTATGGATGGATGAAATTCCAAGCTCCCTCAAAACAAAACAAAAAATTGCGGAAATGTTCTTTCAGGAGGAGGGGAAGATGAGTACTGCAGGATTCCGTAAGATTTTTGGTTAAACCCTAGGTTTTACTGCAGGCCTATTACAATTACTGCGTAGCGTACCCGTCGCCGACAGTTAGCGCCCATTGTCCCTGTTGCTGGCCCGACCGTCGTTTTCAGAATGTCATTCTTAGCTAGTATACTGGGGGATACAATGGAAATTGAGGAGGTCAATTATACCGAGGATCCTCAGCCAGATCGTATCATTTTTGGGCACCCTTGTTTCTCATCATCGACAGCTGGCCCTAGTCTTCCGTCAGGCCCTTTTCCACCGAACTCGTCGCCGGTGGTTACCTTGCTGGAGCACTGTTCTGCACCTCCTTTCGTCGGGTCTATCTCCCTTGAATCCCCTGCACTGGATATACCTCCCTTATCCCCTGGGACCTTACATATTCTGACCACAAATACGCCTCCATCGCCCTCTTTCGACCCGAATCTGCCCTTTTCATCTTTCTTTGCTACGACGTCTGCGGGTTTTCATTCTGTGGTGGCCCCAAACCCTTCTTTCCCCCTACATTCACCGTCGGGTTGCTTCGAGACACTGGCTGTCAAGGTCAAGTCTGCTAAATCCATCCCCCTGGAAGGCACCCCTGACCCTTTGACGAAACACCCATCTACACCTCGCTCGGGGAAGAGAAAAACAAAGTGCGTGAAGACGACCTCAAAGGATATTACGATCCGGTTCGGTGAGACCTTTGCAATCGGGGAAGCGGCTTTCATGGCCAGCACAATACTTGTCGGCCATGTTCACGGAAGGGCATATTCAGCCACAAGACTCACTCTATGGGTCAAGGAAATCTGGGGCGGAATACTCAAAGAATTGCCTAAGGTACAAGTTCTACCTAGAGGTTGGTTTGCCCTCCACTTTGCGAAGGAGAATTACACAGACTTGGTTCTTGCCAGATACTGGCACATTGAGATGGCTTTGGTCCTCTTAAAGAGATGGAGCCCTCTTTTTGATCCTGAGAGAGAAAAAATTGGGGCCGGTCCACTATGGGTACGCTTGCCAGGGCTCCCTCTTCAGTACTGGTGCGAGGAGGTTTTCATCCAAATAGGGAATGCCCTTGGGACATATCTAGACCATGACCGCACCTTTGTGGAATCAAGGAATAGAACCCTTGCTCGTATTCTGGTACACTTGGACACTCGCGAGGGTTTGGAGGAGAAGATTACTTTGCAATGGGGGAAATACACCAAGATACAGATTTTGGACTATAAAGGGGTCCCATTTCGATGTCGACAGTGCCACAAGGTGGGCCACATTTTCAAGGACTGCCCCCTTAACAAGAAACCAGAGGATACTCCTAAATCATCCTCTGAACCTTCCAGGATTGATTCGTCAGCTATCCAGTGTTCACCTGCTCCGGGACCTACTCACTTGGCCAACATTCCTCTTAAGGCAGTGGACGAGGATCGCAGAACTCTCTCGCTGCCTATCACCAGGTCTCGGGCAGCGGCGGAAGCCGCCAAAGCTTCGAGGAACATAACAACAGTGCTAATGAGCTATCCAAGGCGGCCATGATACTTCCCAGAAGAGAGTGGATGATCCAAGAACAGCGTGGGTCAAATGCATACCAATACTATCACCGCCCTTACATAGATCTACATTACCACAGGGCTGAGAGCCCATGATCTGATTATCTGTTTTGGAATTTTGCACAGCTTTTTGAATATATTAGATAGAATATATATATGGCCCTGCGTGGAAAATGTACACACTAAATAGAAGGACTTATTTATGAACATCCTGCGTGATGTTTCTGGTCAATACACTGTTATTTTTTTAACTTTCTTACAAATCTTGACTGAGCCCAGAGACTGACGGATACAACATATGCATCCTGCATCTACAATATGTAATTTTTCAAAGTTAATGAAAGATTACGATTTTTCCAATGGAAAAAATGTATGGATGTGCTCTTTGAATCTTAAGATTTAAGGAAGACTACAAACCAAATGGGATAGAAGAAATTGAAGTCTTCTATTGGTGGTGGTTTAAGGAAAACCAAAAACTAAAGGGATAACATAAGTTAAAAGCTTCTATAGGTGGTGGTTTAAGGTTGGCCACCAACTCTAAAACTTAGCTTGAAGAAATTCCTAGAACAATTTTGAATCTAGCTAGAAGGTGATGCCTTCTTTGAAATGGAAGTGCTCTCTGATAATGATTTAAATATGACCACAAACTATTGAAATGGTTGTTTGATTATGACCACATGTTTTTTTCTAGCAGAAGCAATAGGTATTGTGCCAAATGGTGCTTTAAGGACGATCACCTACCAAATCATGGCCATGAAATATAAGTATGTCTCTAGCTACATCTCTAACTCTAAATGTGGTTGAATCTAGCGATATGCTCTAGAAACCGGCTCAAGTTCTAACTATGGCTTAGGCTCACTTGACATGACTTAGAAAATAGTAGTTGACTATCAATTCCCCCCTGTTAAATACAAGTTGTGAAGATGAATATATCTCCATTGCAAGACATGTCTATACTCAATGTAACAGCCCTGGTGAAAATTCCATGTAATAAAGGTTAAAAACAATAACCACAGTCGATGGGACACTTATTCCAAGCTAAATATTGGGCAAGACATCCTAGAGGGTGTTCATTTGGTTGTTTATGGTAAGGAAATTGGCAAAGGAAATGGCTAAGGCTTTGGAAAGGAAAAAGGGCATTTTTGGCACAATAATTTATGAAAATAATGGAAATTAGGAAAAAATGGAGGTGAAAGGTCATAAGTTGCATAAGAGGAGGAAAACGAAGGAAAATAATGGAAAATGAAGAAAATATAGGCCTCATCCATAAAAAGGATTTTGAGGATCATTTGGTAACCTTTTGTCAGTTAAGTGTAGAACTCTTTCATTACTCTCTCTCTCTCATACTCTTGGACACTTAGATTTTCTTGGAGCACTTTGGCATTGGAGCAAGAAAGGAAAAGAAGGCAAGAGGAAGCAAAGATCAAGAAGGGAAAGGTAGGATCAAGCAGCTACAATAGGCTTCATTGCAGGTATCAACTTGCATGTGTATTTTCCTTGCTAGATTTGGCATGCATGGGATCACATGTGTTTCTTTTCTACCATGGCATGGGTTTTCTAGGTGTGACAATATTTTCATCCTAGCCTTTCCATTTCTGTATAGCTTTGATGAGATGGGTTCTCTCATTCGGTTTATGTGGGATGGACAAATTGAATTCGAAGCTGAGTGGGGTCAATCTATGAATTGACAAACACATGGTCTGAGTGGTCCCTGAACCAGACTGAGGATTACGAAACCACTGGCCTAGTAACCCCTTAACTATATTGTGAGTTGTGGTAAATCCAAATTGTGTGCCTTGGTGGGCCTAGGAATACTTGCCAGTGAATGGCGAGATATATGGTAAAGCCAAGAGGTCGATTTTCTCTCCGTTAGGCCTAGTGGTCCTGGGATGGGATGCACACTAAATCATAGAGAGTATGTCTCGATGTACGACCAAGTGATCCCTAGATCAGACTATGGATGCACGGTAAAGCCTGAGAGACTAGAAGGCACTCAAATTCTTCACGGTGTAGGCGGAGAACTCTGGTGGCATCCATGTTGATTAATGTTTCTAGTGTGTTCTATGAGTCCCAAATTCATGCTTGGAATATGGCATGGGGATGATTAGATGAAGAGAGACTTGGCTCAACTAATATATGGTCAGGTGGAATGTGGTAGTCCCATCTCCAGTTGGTTCATTGCATTCATTAATGAGAAATGTATTCCCTTGATTTTCATCTATAAATGTATTGATGTGTATGTGGATTTTGATGGCTTATATGTTTATGATATTTATGTTCCTATTATGTTGGTTATATGTAGATTTTATGATAGAAGCTATGTATGCCTCTCATCATGTTTTTACTAGTACATGAATGGATAATGTGTCTATGACCTAATAGATGATAATGCATTAAATGACATGAGGGAACAATGGTTCATAGCGATTCTCAGATAAGTATGAGATCCCTAAACTTAATTTTGTTGTGTACACCTGTAGGTTACATGTTGATGATATGTTTGACGAAATACCTATCATGGCTAGTAGGGGTCTGGTTATGGTCTTGTTCAACTTTTTTTTTTGCATCATTGTTTCCCTGTAATTTTATTAATTTCAAGCTATCACTCCATTTTGGGCAGCGACCTAGGCTCTAGGCCTGAAAAAGTGGCTTAAATCCCGGGGTCGCTGGCACAAAAATGATAACTTTAGTCTCTAGTCGCTGGCAAGAAAGCCTGTGAGAGCAAATTTTGGTTTCTGGTCGGTCCCTTGCCCATAGCATGAGAGCGACTGTGGCCTAAGAGATCTAGAACAATAGTGGGACCCAGGGATAGGATGTCTGAATGGCTGACACATCTTCTGAGGATTCTAAAGTGGATGTTGGATGAATGTGTGTGATGTTTCTGTTGATTCCACTTCCTTAAGGTTACATAGGAGGCTGAATCTGATCATAGTAGCCTCTCGTCTCATGTGGACCCTGGTTGGCATGGTTACTTGGGTAGATGTGGGAGGAGGGTGTTACAGATTGGTATCAGAGCATGGTTCAACTCTCAGACTAGATGGAAAGTGGGTGTTGGTCATGCATGCATGTCAGTTGCATGTGTGTCTCTTACACTTGCATTTCATGTGCTTGTTGCATTGGCTTGATCATTGATTATGGTTGTAGTGTTGAGAAATGACAAAAAGAAATTCAAGTTTAAATTTGTCCTTGAATTTAAACTGTGAATTAAAATCAAATTATATTCTCATAGCAACTTGTAAACAGTTAATTAAGTTTAATTAACTTAATTAGCTTAGGAATTTCGAAATGGAAGTCATGTAAGTGTTCTCCCTAAATTGTAGGTGTCCGGTATGAGTTTAGATTGAGCTGTAATTAGATAAATCAATTTACTAAGTTATAGTCAGTTAAGATAGTTCTAACTGTTTGTTGAACTAGTACAGGAATAGCAGTTAGTTAGTCCACTAGTGCATCCACAAGTGCTACTCGAGATAACTAAAGATTCACTCATCAGAAACTCATGCATGTCAGTTCTGAGAAAGACCTATTTGAGACTAGTGGAGGGACAATGTACTATTAGTTGTATGATTTATTGAGTTGTAAATACCATGCATGCAATCAAGAAGAGGGCCTAATTAGGATTGCATAGTTTTGGAAGCATGAATTCCCTTTAAATGTGGGTTATTCATCCTAGGAATTTTGCAAGGAAATATGGGCTTGGAAGGCAGTGGAAATTGGCTAAGTTTTGTTTAATAGCAGGCTTGTGAGGTAGAGTGTTGAGCATACTTGTGCGGAATTGTTCTTGTGATAACAAGCTTTGTATATTCACTTATATTTCTAATTAATGAAATACAAATAGGTGGGTTTTTTAGTAGTGGATTTACCCAAGAAAACTTATTGTGTTATGTGTCGTTGATTTGTCTTCTTCTTGTTCATATATTTTTCATCAATCTATTGGCTTTCGTTGGTTGAAATTAGAAGTAGATTATTGTCATGTGCTTTAGTAAATTGCGTGAGCTTATGAATCTACAGGAAATTATACATGGTATTAGAGTTGAAGACAGTATACTAGAAGAGATTTCGAAGTTTTGAGTTTTGGGTTACAAGTGAAATTCGAATTTGCAATACATACTTCAGGATCGACAGATGGTGTTCTATGGTTTGTAGCTCTAGTATGCCTTGGAAGGCAACTCAAATTATATAGCCTGGAGGGATATAATGGAGGTTGTGCTGGGGGATAATGGCTAGAAGGAATTCATTGATGAATACATTCCTAAGCCAGCAACATCAGATGTATAGAATCTGGTCAAATGGAAGAAGTGTGTGGTGAAGGCGAGGTGGATAATCCTTGAGGGAGTTTGAGACCACATTGTCTCGAATCTCTGTGGCAAGGAAACTCTGTATGCTATGTGGAAAGCATTGACAGACTTGTATCAAAACAACAGTTACCAAAGGAAATTGGCACTAAAGGACAAACTACAAAAAATCAAAATGGAGAAAGGCAAGACAATTCAAAAATACTTGACCAAGTTCACTCAATGTCGCGATGAACTTGGAAGAGTTGGAATCACGGTTTCCGATGATGATATGGTGAGTATTTCTCTTCTAGGACTCCCAAAGAGTTAGCAGAGTTATTAGGACTCTGTCAATGGTCGGGAGAAGCTGCCAAATTGGGAACGATTGTGGTCGAATTTGATGTAGGAGAGGATCATGAGGAACACCAGGGATGGCTCTTCATCAAAGATTGATGATGAAGAGAACTATGTCTTAGAGATTAAGGCAAAGAAGGGGAAAGGGAAAGATTCCCATTCCAAATCATATTCTTATCATGAAGGCAAGAAGAAAGACATGACGAAAGTGAAATGCTTTCATTGTCATGAGCTAGGCCATTTTGCTACAAATTTTCCACTTAATAAGTCTAAGAAGAATTCCTCAAGAGGAGTGGCAGGTGAGGCTTTGGTCTCTCAATTCAAATTGGAATTTTACCTTATTGCATGAATGGTGTCATCAATGATGGGAAGTGTATGGTACTTAGAAAATAGAGCTTCATTCCACATGACTGGCGAAATGGAGTTATTCAGTGACCTAGAGCAGAAATATATCCAGATGCATATCAAGATGGGTGACGACAGGAGGTATAGTGCTACTGGATTGGGCACGGTTACTTTTCAGAGGAACCATGGGGCTCCACTCACCTTGAAGAATGTTATGTATTTTCCCAGGCTGAAGAAGAATTTGGTATCCATTACCATGCTTGAGGATAGAGGATATGATGTGATCTTCTCGAAAGGAAAGGAATTACTTCGACACATAGCCACGAGTCAGGTAAAGAAGATAGGGATTCAGGTGAAGAATCTCTATAAGCTGGAGGTAGAGGATTGTATTTCTTTGAGAATGAAAGCAGAGATGGTGCAGAGCCAAGACGTTGGTGACTTGTGGCACAGCTGATTGGGTCACTTGCATCATGGGTCTTTGAAGATCATGTAGCAGATCTCCACTGGTTTTCCCAAAGGTACGCTAGAGAAAGTTGATACATGTAAGGGGTGTACTTTGTGTAAATACACCAAGTCTTCCTTTCATGATAGAGACAGTTGAGCAGAGGCTATTCTAGATCGAGTCCATTCATATGTGTGTGGACCATTCTCGATAGCATCCACGGCCAAAAACAGGTATTATGTTATATTTTTTAATGACTTTTCTCGAAAATGTTGGATATTTTTCATGTAGAAAAAGGATCAAACCGTCACAAAGTTTTCTGAGTTTAAATCATTGGTGGAGAAAGAGTTGGGCAAGAAGGTTAAATATCTACAGAGTGATAACGGTGGTGAGTATGTCTCAAACGAGTTTAAGAACTTCTGTGCAATGAAAGGGATTAAATGGGAGTTGACGAAACCTCATAACCCTTAGTAGAATGGGGTGGCCAAGAGGAAGAATAGAGGGCATAGGAGGGGCAGTGAGGGAGATGTTTCATGATTAGGGCCTCCCACTACACTTGTGGGTTGAGGCATGCAACACAACGGTTTATGTTTAGAACCGTAGCCCGCATTGGATACTTGGGATGAAGACACCAAAGGTGGCTTATTTCGGTAAGAGGCCAGACGTTGGTCACTTTAGGATTTTTGAGTCATCAGTATATTTCCATGTGACCAAATATGCGTGAAAGAAGATTGAGCCGATAGCAGAGTTGGGGATATTTGTGGGGTACACTCATACACCTCACAACTATCGGGTGTACTTTCCAACCAACAGGATGACAATGGTTCACATGGATGTCAGATTCAATGAGGAGAAGGCCATGTGAGTTTCCCTTGAGAGGGAGCTTCATCTACATGTGGTTGAGGATATTTTAGCTCATAAGGTTGAGGAGCCTCAGATTGATGTGGAGCAGACACATGCAGAGGATCTGGAAGTGGAGACATCCACTCAGGCAGAGTCTTCCAAAGATGGGAGAAAGCGCACCAGAGAGGCGGATAGATTGTTTTCGAATGTTAGAGACAATGTGGGATCACCCACATGACAATGCAGATAGATAAGGTCACCTAACAAGTACACTAGATGCACGGCTCTTATGAGCGCATGTGTTGTGACAGAGCAATCTTCCTTTGAGGAAGCAGTGTAGTAGCCAGTTTGGGTTGATGCCATGGTGGAGGAGTATGACTCCATAGTTCGTAACATTGTTTGGGATGTGGTCCCTAGATCAGTGGATAAGTCTGTGGTGAGCTCCCGTTGGCTTTACAAGGTAAAGCAAGTTGCAAATGGTAGTGTGGAGAAGCATAAGGCTAGATTTGTGGCCCATGGCTTTTCATAGGTAGACGAGATTGACTATGATGAGACTTTTTCTCCTATTGCAAGGTACTCGTTGATCAGACCTATATTGTCACTATCAACACAAATGGGTTGGAAGATACATGAAATGGATGAAAATATAACCTTCCTTAATGGAACGATTGAGGAAGAGGAGTACATATAGCATCTTGAAGGTTTTGAGACCTTCGACCGTGAGTCGCATGTGTGTCGGATCAAAAGGGAGTTGTATGGGCTCAAGAAAGCACCCCATGCTTGGTACACCAGGACTGATAGCTACTTCACCGGGTTGGGCTTCACTAAGAGTGAAGTGGATGTGAACCTGTACCACATAGTGGTGGAAGGTAAATTTTTTTATCATTGTGTTATATGTCAACAATTTGATTTTGATAGGTGATGGTCAGTTGATCAAGTCTTGCAAGGATGACCTTGCAAGAGAGTTTGAGATGAAGGACATGGGGCTCATGCATTACTTTCTGGGCATGGAAGTATGGCAAGGTGATAAGCAGTTGTTTGTGTCTCAAGGCAAGTATGCCAACGAGATACTCAGGATGTTCAACATGGAGAGTTGCAAGCCTATGGAGACTCATCTAGCTAGTAACTGGAGTAAGGAGGATGCTACTTTAGGAGAGGTAGTGGAAGCTATTGTTTACAAGAAGCTTGTGGGTTCACTCATGTACTTGGTGAACACACGATCGAATTTATGCTATTCAGTCAACCAACCGAGTCAAGTGATGGTTAGGCCTACCAAGTTGTATTGGAAGGCGGAAAAGCATGTGTTGAGATACCTCATGGGCACTACTTAGTACATACTATGGTACAGATGGATAGAGGGAGTGAAGTTTCAAGGCTTCACGGATGTAGATTGAGCAGGGAGTCCATCTGACTAGAAAAGCACATTAGGAGGGATTTTCAGTATTGGGTCAACGACAGTTTCCTAGTACAACAGGAAACAAAGATCGGTTGCACTGAGTTCGGTAGAGGAAGAGTACATGGTTACAAGTCAGGCAGCATGTGAGGCCATCTCGATGAGGAAGTTCCTGATTGGTCTATTTGGTTAGTAGATGGATCTGAGAGTGATTTACTACGATAGTCAGAGTTGTATCAAACTATCTGAAAATCTAGTTTCTCATGATAGGTCCAAGCATATTGATATCTGATATCATCATCTCAGATATTGTGTATTGAGGTGGATCATGTTGTTAGAGCACATTCCCACAGAGGAGCAAGATGATGACATTTTGACAAAGGCATTGTCAAGATGTAAATTAGAGTTTCAAAGAGACGGGATCGAGGTAGTAGATAATCCCTTTCTTGTTGAGAGGGAGTGTTGAGAAATGGCAACAAGAAATTCTAGTTTAAATTTGTCCTTGAATTTAAACTATGAATTAAAATCGAATTATATTTGCATAGAAACTTGTAAGTAGTTAATTAAGTTTAATTAACTTAATTAGCTTAGGAATTTCAAGTTGGAAGTCTTTTGGAAGTCATGTAAGTGTTCTCCCTAAATTTTAGGGGTCCAGTATGGGTTTAGATTGAGTAGTAATTAGATAACTCAGTTTATTAAGTTATAGTTAGTTAAACTAGTTCTAGCTGTTTGTTGAACTAGTAGAGGATTAGCAGTCAGTTAGCGCACTAGTGCATCCACAAGTGCTACTCCACATAACTGAAGATTCACTCATTGGAAACTCATGCATGTCAGTTCTGAGAAAGACCCAAATGAGACTAGAGTGCAGGGACAATGTACTATCAACTGTATGATTTATTGAGTTCTAAATATCATGCATGCAATCAGGAAGAGGACCTAATTAGGATTTCACGATTTTGGAAGCATGGATTCCCTTTAAATACAGGCTATTCATCCTAGGAATTGTGCAAGGAAATTAGGGCTTGGAAGGTAGTGGAAATTTGCTAACTATTGGCTAATAGAGGGCTTGTGAGGTAGAGAGTTGAGCATACTTGTGTGGAATTATTCTTGTGAGAACAAGGTTTGTATCTTCACTCATATTTTTTATTAATGCAATACAAATAGGTAGGGTTTTGAATAGTGGATTTCTCCAGGAAAACTTATTGTGTTATGTGCCATTGTGCCATTGATGGCATGAAAAAGAAATTATGAAATCATTTGCTTGGGCATATTATGGTATACAAGCAAATATTGGAGACATTATATTGGTTTTGACATATTCATTTGTAGCAGAAGCTACCAGATTACCAAGAATCAGGGAAAGTTGGTTCAAGAACCAAAAGATCAAGGAGAAAGAATAGGAAGTCTTCCTTAAAAACCCCAAGGATGGATATCTCTATCTTTAAGAAGGGAATTCCAGCCATAGCCTTAAAGAATAAATGGAGAATTTTTTTGTTGATTATTCAAAAATTCATAACTTGTGAAGGTAGGTTTCGAAACATGTTCTTTTACCATGCTCACCTGATGATGAATTTTCTTGATTTTAATGAAATCAACCTACCTTACTTCCTGCTTAATAATTTGAGAAAAATGGATGGAAATATTCAGAGGAAAACACAGTCCATAGATAATGCCTTGTACCATCATGGGTTAGTCAAAATTTTAATTGAAGCCCATCTGAAATGCAAAGGGCATAACTGGGCGGATTTTCTGATTAGAAATCATTTCAAAGAAGCTCAATAAGAAGAACCTAGTGATAAGAGCGGAAAGATTAGAAGATAGTTTCCCTCAAACCATAAGGAAAACTCACTTGCACAAGAAACACAGCAAGATCAATATTCTGATGATGAAACCCCTCTTATACATGTGTTGGAAACTCTTAAGAAGCAAATTTTTAGAATAAAGATAGCCAATAATAAAGGGGAAAGTACATCAAAAGGAGAAACAAAGCAAGAAAACGATAAAAGTGTCCCCGTACTACTGAAATATCACCATCAACTACAAGAAGAAGTGCAAGTCTTAACAAACCAATACATGCATAGTCTAAGCAATCTCCAGTTTGTCAATTTAGAATAAGAAGAGGAACTGAGAGTTCCATCACTAGTTGCAAGTCTAGCTAGGAGAACTCCATAAATTGATCTTGTCCAACAAGAAATATATGACTTCATAGAATCTCTAGAACAAAGAGCTACAGGAAAAATTGTTAAATTATCTTCAAAACGAGAAGAAATTATTCATTTTGATCCTCCATAAGAACCCCAAATTGTAAACACTCTTAAGGAGAAAATCTATGAATTGGAGGTATTAAACAGACATTTAAAGCAGGAACATGAGACACTAAAGGCACAAAATGAAATCTAGAGAACTCAAAATGACAACATCTTGTTACATCTTGGTTTATGGTATGAGAAAAATAAGAAATTGAACGCTAAAAATAAATTTCTTAAGAAAAAGGTCAAAAGTTTGCAGCATAGAATCTTAATGAAAAAACCAAGGATGGCAGCAGTCAGTGTCAAGAAGGAAATAAGAACTAACTTAGATGTTCTTGCTCAGGCCGAAGATTCTCATCAACAGAGAAGAATTACAAATTTTGAAATTTTGTGCATGATTACATGCAATGTCTTCTGTGTGGGGGACTGTTGAAGCCAAAAATTGTCTCTTTTTGACAACCTTCCTACACTCCATTCTCCTTCTTTTTTACTCTAATAACTCTAATTGAGCATCAGTTTACATGGTTCATGGCAATAGAAGGTACTTAAACATATTTTATTTCATAAGTTTCATTTTTCTTTATTATTTAACTTAATATTTGCATGAGCTACTGAATTGCACCAATTCTGCAGCAAAGTTGAAGGTTTGATAGGTTCTGAAACTCCATCCGAGGAAAAAGACATATGGGAAGATGGTTAATAGCTGACACAATGATATTATCATATCTTCATGATTTGGATCGATGATAAGAACACCACATAGCACTAGTCAACACAAAAGTCAACCAACGAAGAAGGAGTCAAAGGCGAACCAGGTGAGTGAGTAAATTAGTGGAAGAAGATATTTAGCCTCATGATTTGCTTCTTCGATAGCAAATCATGAGATATTATCGTTTTATGATATTTTTAGTCTTTGTCGAGTAGGGAAGCCTTGTAAATATCTAAACAGTTATTGATAGAGGTTATAAATCTACCTCTCGATGTGAAAAACATAGTCTTGAATATTATTTTGAAAACCATGTTTTATTGTTATAAAAACTTTGTTTTATTTTATATCCTTGTTGTGCATTATTTTGATGCATATATAATCATTTGAAGGATTTGTGTTGTTACCTACATCTCGTAGGAGGCCCCCCTGGAGTTGTAAGGTTTTATTGTTTTCAATTATGCATTTTATGTAGTGTTTAATTCATTCATCTAACTATCCAATTTCAATTGTTAATGAATACTTTTGACAGTGATCACAGAGTTCATAACAAAGAATGTTTTGTTTAATCATTTTGCTGTAGGATGAATGAGTGAAGTCGAGATCTCTTTTGCACATGATAAGTAGTATGGAAGAGTGTGGATTGATTTATGATTTGTAGTATAGTTTGAGTTTGGTGAAGAGGATTTCAATTTCCAATTAGTGTTAATCTCTTTTTTCTGTCAAAGTAATTTAGATTTAGTTTCATTTTTTTCCGCGGTGAAAAATCGTAATTTTCTATTAATATGGAAAATTACATGTTGTAAATGCCAGTGGCATATGCTGTATGTAGTGGCCATAGCCTTCAAAGTATATAGGTCTGTACATAATTACCCACTAAGGGTATACAATCTAGTTCTATAAATGTTTATACAAAAATACAAAATATTATATAGCATGGATAGCTGATATGTACTGCTCAAAAAATAATTGTAAAATTAGGGCCTATCAGCCCTCTACTGTAGCTGATCGATGTAGGGCCTGTGATAATACTGAAAAAACTCTGCCTCCCTCTATTCTTGTATCAACCATTGACCTCTGGGTTTGTTTGAGGCCTCCTTGGAAAGCTGATCTGCAATCTAGTTGTGCTCCCTGAGGAAAGAGCAGCCACTGCAACAGTGCGAGATCTCATCATGGGTTGAGATGGAGGCCACGGAGAGACATAACTAGTCGGCTATGTAGTACCCCCATCCATAGCCATCGGACTGGTAGTACCAGGAGTCTTTTCTCCCACTGGAGCTGCCTCAGGATGTATTGGCACAGTGCCTTTAGCAGGAGATGATGTCGCTGAAGATACTAAGGGGAATTATTTATATAGATGCCCGACCTTATGACATGTTCTGCATCTAAAGGGCACCCCTTTGTAGTCTAAGATTTGTATACAGGTGAAGTGCTTCCAATGTAGCATGATCTTCTCTTCCAATCCCTCCTTGATATCGAGGTGAACCAAGATGTGAGCCAATGATTTATTTCCTGATGAGGAGTAGGACTTATCATGATCCAAATAGGTACCTAGGGCATTGCCAATGCGAGTAAATATATCCTCCGACCAAAAATGCAGTGGAAGCCCAGGTAGGCGGACCCAAATCGGTCCAGCACCCAATTGCTCTCGTTCTGGATCGAAGAGAGGGCTCCATCTCTTAAGAAGCACAGGGGCCATTTTGATATGCCAATAATGGGAGAGTATCCATTCGGTGTATTCTTCCCTGTGAAAACTGAGAGAAAACCAACCTCGCGCCATAGTAGTGATAGTTGGAAATTCCCTGAGAATATTTCCCCATATCTCCAAAGCCCAGAGTTGAAGGCGCTTTGCCAAATATGTTCTGCCCCTAACCCAACCCACTAAAACCCTGTTCGTTGTGTCCACCACTTCACCCATAGTGACTCCTTCCCCAAAACTGAGAGAGAGGTCCTTGCACGATGCCTTGACACACTTGTTCTTTTTTGCCTTGTCAGACCAGGGTGCCATTGGATGGTCTTGGAAGGGATCTCGAATACCTTGTGAATCCACCTACGGTGATAGGGAACTGTTCCAAAGGTTGATGATCGGAATATTGAAATTGCCAAAGGGGATAGTAGACCACCCCAGGATGGAAGTAGGGTTAGAGACATCGTCCCAATTAGAATGTTGGAGAGGGAAGCTTCCAGCTTTAGTAAACCCTAATGCAGAGGGTTGGGCGGACGAGGAGGGTTGTACGTTAGCATGAGGTGATAGGGGATCAAAGGATGGGGAGGGTGATATGTAGGAAACCAGAGGATTGAGGGTGTCAGGTGAGAGTGGAGGGAAATCTAGCCCTAGATAAGTTGCAGAGAGGGCTGAAAGCGGTTGATAGGACACGGACGGTCCAGGAGTGCACTGATAGATGGCGGTCCTGAACATAGTGGAGAAGGCATGTATAGTGGTCCAGAGCCTGACACTTTCAGTACTACATGAGGAAGAGACCATATAGGTTGGTATGGATTCAGGTCAATGGAATAGTCAACATCATCGAGCTCCATTCCAACAAGTTGTAGACAAAATTAGGGA
This sequence comes from Pinus tabuliformis, assembly GCA_031772625.1. NCBI lineage: Eukaryota > Viridiplantae > Streptophyta > Pinopsida > Pinales > Pinaceae > Pinus > Pinus tabuliformis. The sequence continues at coordinate 558,032,482 of CM062804.1, read as the reverse complement.
CGAGGGGAAAAATCGGTGACGAGGTAGGGAAATAGACCGCAAGCCATCATGGTGATAGCTCCTAATTGCAGCTAGATGGCTAGTGCAGTGTCAACCTCAGCCGAGTAGTGACTGTAAGCTAACCAAAACCCTGAGGTGCTTCAGAGCGGAGCGCCTGATGCATCTTGATTTAGATTTAGTTTCATTATTTAGTTAAGTGAGATATTTATTTCTGCAAAGTGTGATCTTTCTTTTGAGCAAATGTGATAATCCTAGTTTCATATTTCTTTCAAGCAAGTGTGATGTTTCTTTCAAGTAAAGTGTGATATTTATTTTAGGCAAGTTCAATGATTTTGATTTCATTTATGATAAAGAGTGACATATTTACTTTCATGTAAGAGTAATAGTTGTTAAGAAAATATGTGCATCTCTATATATTAATTTAATCTAGGAATTTCTTGAATAATAAGGTCTTCTAGTACATACATTTCACATACACTTCATAAGTATACTAGGCCTAGTCGATAATGTATATAGTAATTAAACATCAATTAAATTACCAAACAGAAAGCTCTCGAAATAATAGGTTGTTTCATAAAAAGAGCACTGAAAATGAACTTTGGATTTGAAAGTTATGCCCTTTTTAAAAAGGGATTAACTGTATCAAAGAGCCAAAAAGTATTTTCCCTTGCTAGCTTTGCCAATAACTTCACTTTTAAAAATAAATTATTTTTTGAAGTAACCAACTCTTATAAAAACAAGTGAGAAACACTTTTACAATGAAGTTACTTTATAAATGAGAGTTGCATGAAAAAAATAACTTAGAATCATTAAATTTATTTTATAGTGATTCACTTTTATAAGACCCATGAAATACACTTTACAATAAAGTCATGAAATAACTTAAGTTTGCATGGACTTTTTCAAAAAATAACCTAAAAAATATTTGTACTCCAAACCTCTTATTAAATAAAATAACTTCTAACCAAATGATCTAGTGAAAAATAAATACAATAGTAGTAAGGAGGATGGGGTGTTGTTGTTAGAGTTATGCCTTGAACTGTGTGCTTGCTAGAAAAGATGTGCTCATCAAAAAACAAACTAGAATTTGAAAAAAAAAACCAAAACTCAACAACAACTGGGTCAAATATTGGTTAGCTTACCAAAAAAATGCAAGTTTTCTTAGTGTTTATGATTTACTGAGAAAGCACAAAGAGCATATGTAGTCGAGAAAACACTAAATTCCACTATTTTTTTTTCAAAGATCACACGTAGGGAAAAGAGAATATGTTGACAACAATGTGTAGTAGATTGATAATATTAACAAAAATCTAAAATATGAACTCTATAAAAAAAATTCAAAAAAAGGGGCGTATTTGGACTTTATACCTCCAAATATGACAATAAATGTTGTATCTTGGGAAAACATACACTTTTTCGAATAAAAAAAATGGTGTGCTTAGCTGAAAATAGTGTTCTAGATGCAATGGAAGAGTTTGTTTTAGGAAAAAATGGTATAGAAATAGCAAATCTAGGAAACGTAACAACACGAGATTCATATCTCGATCACCAACAGACACAATTCTTCAAACGAACTATGATACCCTGTTCAGGTAAACAAGGTGTTATGTGTAGTATGCACACCTTCAATTACCACTCACATAACCAAATCAAAGATCACAACGTTGGTATTTTTACATGGTTAAAATCCTTTGAGAGGGAAAAATTCTACGACCCGTGCCAACACAGCCACTTAAGGTACTTTTATTAATGAAAAAGAAAGTCATTTACGTAAGATAATTCTCAAAATCAATCATCATCCATGAACCTCCATGCCCTTTAAATAAAGATCATGGATTAATTGGGTCTTAATTCATGGATCGATATACATTAGTGGAGAAAATGAGTTGTTGGTCACTCTATGTCTAGAACATATCATGATTTTCAAATTACAATGAAACTAATGCATACTAAATAAACACACTTTTACATAACAGACACATTAGACCAAGTTGAACTCAACCATCCCCTAAGTGTCTAAATATATTAACACCTCATAGATTTTTTTTTTGTTAGGATCCACTATGACACCCTCATGGGATACAATATGACCCAAGTATTCCACACACTTAGAAGGATTTTTATATACTTTTTCTCTCCCAATAATGTTAATACCCTATCAACATGTTGTAGATAATCCTCCCTAGAGTTTTTGTATAGTATGTTATTAAAAAAATACTAACATAAATTTTCTAAGGGTGGGTTTGAAAATAGAATTCATTAAGCCTTGAAATGTTGAAGGTGTATTTGTAAGTCCAAATGTCATAACCAAAAAATCATAATGACCTTCATGTGTTATAAAGGCTATTTTGGGAATATATTCTTACCTTATTCTAATTTGATGATATCTAGAACGAAGATTCAACTTAGTAAAGAAAATTGCTCCATGCAATTAATCCAAGTAGATATCGGTGGCCACCCACTTTTTCCACTAGCTCAAAGCACATTTCTCCATCTAGTTTTTCTACATTTTTTTAGGTCTTGAACTTTTGAGGTCATTTTGAGGCCATAAATGGCATTTGTTTGACATGGAAAGGGCTAGACCTTTCTTACAAGCTACCAAGCACATGAAACAGATATTGTATGCAAAAAATATGACCTTGGGAAGTTGAAGTACCAACTAACATCGTTGGGGCCATAAAACTTATGGCATTTGATATCCTAGGGTTAGGTTTTTGGATTTTTATGGTTTCCTCATTGTTGCTTTATGTTAAAAATGGCATTTCTCCCTCATTTTAAATTTCTCCGTCGAATGCACATAGCCATCACATCTCTTCTTCGAAATAATCTACCACCATTCAAGCGAGTTTGTTTCATTCCACATAATTTACATTTTCAGCACATTCCATTTATTAATAGAAATCAAGTTTTAATATATCTCTATGTTTTTGTTATAAATTTATATTTCATTACGTTCCCTTCATAAATATGAATTAGTGGTATCAAAGTGGTCTTCTCTTTATCTGTTTTTATTTACATGTCCCCAACAAGGTCAGGGTATATGGAGTTGCAACTCGAACTACTTGAGCCTTTGCAATACCATCCGCCTTGACCCCGATGGATTCCCATGGTGAAAGAAAATAAAGACGAGGAAGCAAGAGATCCCATTAAACTATTGCTCAAGGAATCCCTCACAGGACAAAGGAATGAGATAATGGATGTTTTTTCCCAGGGTCTTCAACAGATGCCAACAATCGATGCATCTTCATCAAGTGGACACTTTGCAGGTGTTACTCCGTTTACGCTACAGGTAAGTTTTGATATTCCTATATTTGAAGGTCGCGTAGATGTGGATGTTCTAGATAAATGGTTAAATCTATTAGAAGGGTATTTTTCTGTCCACAATGCTTTTGATAGAGAAAATATTACCTTTGTTCTCCTTAAGGTTTTCCTCCATGTTAAGAATTGGTGGGAGAGTTAATGTGAGAAAAAGTCCATAGAGGAATATGCAATTTTTGCGGTCGTACCCACTTGGGGCTCTTTCAAGGATGCTATTAAGGAACAATATTACCCTATTGGAACCTATGATGACTAATAAATGAGATGGACCACACTGTGGAAGGAGAGGGACTAAACAATGCCAAAGTTCAAAAATATTTTCCATACCGTGTGCATCAAATTGGGTATCAAGTATCTAAGTGAAATATGATGTTAAAGTACTATGGCGATATTCACATATACATATAAACAAAGATGGAGTTTCTAGAGATCTCTTCAATGGGAATGATGTACTGATATTTTGTCAAAATCAAGCAGAAATTTAAACAGAAGAAGTGATAATTTGAATTTTTGAATTCCTTACAGCATAAGCAAGGAAAAGGTAGCTCCAATAGATAGAACAAAGGACATATATAAGATGGACCACTCCAAGACAACCTGTCTAAACCACAAATAAAGAAGGGTAATGAGAAGACAGAAAGACATAAGAAAGTGGTGTGAGTTCCATAAGAGGCCTTTGAATAACACAAATGAATATCACTCAAAATAGTCATCGGTGGCTAAGCTAAAATCCTTAGAGTCATATACAAGGTCTAACTCTGAATCAGATCTAGACAAGGGGAATCTAAGCATTAACATAGAACACAATGGCATTGTTGCTACCACCAAGTTTTAACCAAGTAAACACAAAGAAATATAGGAAGATGAGTTCCTTTTTCACTCACAGATGTGGGTAAAGGGTGTTCTGTTGCACTTCAATGTCATAGTAGAAGTCAAAAGAACCTCATATTAGCAGAGGTCATCAAATGGTTGGACCTATCAATAACACCACATCCACAACCATACAACATCCTACCAAGGGTGAGATCTCTGCAATAGCCAATAGAGTCACCTAACCTATAGAATTAAGAACTTCAAGGATGAGGTATTGTGTCATATTTCCCCCTTTGAAGTTTCTGATGTTCTTTTAGGCCAACCATACTTGTGGAAGTGTTATGTTGTATATGAATCTATACCTCGCAGTGTTATTATTACTTCTTCTAGACAACTATACAGGAGATAGAGATAGCTTCACCTACCACCATTTCTTTTATCTCTACTAAGAAATGCACGAAGATCATCTCCCTAATTGGGAAATTTTTCTTCTTCCTAATTCACTCTCAAAGTGAGCAGAAGGTCGTGGCCACATCCATTGCCTCCACACAGGTCCTCTCCACGTAGCAGAAGTAAGTGAACAAGTTTATGGAAGAAGAAGAAGATGTCTTTGCCTTAGCCATAGGATATACCTTTGCACTATCAGGTCAAGCATTCAATCGATCTGACCCTAGATCACATCTACCCAATGGGTAAGTCTATTGCCACTCTCTTCTAAAAAATGAGGAAATCAAGCCCTAGATCTAAGAACTACTCCAAAAAAGGCACATGAAACCAAGTTCCTCACCTTGCGAAAGATAATTGTATTCATGCCAAATAAATATGAGTCTTGGTGACTCTACATTGTTTACAAGTCCTTGAACAAAATCACAACCAGGAACTGGTACCAAATTCCCTGAATTGATGACCTTCTTGACTAGATAAAGGGAACCAAGTGCTTCAATAAGATTAATCTGAAGTCCATCTACCACCAGGTCCCAATAGAACAAATTGATGTATGAAAGACTTCTTTCAAGTCTAAAGAATCCATTTTTGAATGGTTTTTCATGCCCTTTGGTTTGATGAATTTTCCAACAACTTTCATGAAGTTGATGGATGATATATTCCAGCCTTTTACCAATTATTTTGTAGTGGTATATCCAAATTGATATCGTCGTCTTCAACAAGAGCTGGGAAGAACACTTGTAACATATTAAGTGGGTCCTTCACACTGTGTGGTAGCACAAGCTATATACTAACTTGGAAAAAAATTCCTGCAGCATGAACAGGGTCCAATATGTAGGTTCCAATGTTGATGAGCATAGAGAGCATGTGGGTCTAGCCAAGATTTAATTTTTTCATGAATGGTCAGCCTTAAACACACTAAATAAGCTTCATATTTTCTTAAGCCTTTCCAACTTCTATCACAGGTTTGTGTTGGGATTCATCCACATTGCATGGGCCCTCATCCAAGTTACCAAGAGTGGTGGCAAAGAAAAATTTGTGTGGAGCCAATCGCAACAGAAATATTTAAAAGATATGAAACACCACTTGTGCTTATCCTTGGTACTCTCCTTACCCAGTCTAAAATAACCTTTTTATATCGATATGGATGCTTCAAACTATGTTGTGGGTGCAGTTCTCACTCAACATGGTCATTTGGTGGCCTACCATAGTGAGATACTATCATATTCCATTTGTAAATACCCCACCTATGACAAATAAATGTATTCCATTATACAATCCTACTGCCAATGGAATAATTACATTTCCAGGTAGGATAGAATCATCCACACTAATCACAAGCCTTTGTAGTTCATGTAGAAACAAGGAACATTGTAGAATTACCACCACCAAAACTGGTCCACATATTTTTAGCAACTTCATCCCAATATCAAATATAAGACAAGGAGCACCAATCATGTCACTAACTACCTCATTCAACGTCCACTTATAGCACTAACCACATTCCCCCACTCCTATGGATAGGAGGCCTCTGAGTGGCCCTGACTTTATGGGAGAAATCCTGACTTTTCTACACCTACCAAATGTTGAGCATAGGAATTATCACCACTAACTTTCATCTTTAGGATGATATGTTTTTCCATCTAGGCCATCTCTATGTTCCTTAAAGAGAGCATGAAAATATGATTTGGGAAGCTCACTACATTTGGATGGCATGACACTTTGGCATGGAAAAGATAGCATCCATGCTACAAAATTATAATTGGACGAAACTTAAATAAGATTTCAGCAAGTATATCAAGTCCTACATTTCCTATACAATTTCCAACCAACCATTAAAAAGCAAGGCATGTACACCCCTCTCTCTAATCCTAACAAGCCCCAATGGACCACATGTTTGGTTTTCCTTCAACCAAGCAAGGAAATGATTTTGTCTTCATGGTTGTTGATCGATTTTCTAAGATGGTCATTACCATAACCTAAAAGAAGAATATCACAGTAGAGGCCACTACCAAGCTCTCGTTAGAATGGGTGTCGATACATTTTGGGATACCACAAACCATCATATTAGATCGGGACTATAGGTTCCTAAGCACATTTTAGTTGAGCCTCTAGTCATTGCTGGACACCAAGCTCACTAAAAACATTGCCTTCCACCCCCAAGAATCCATGCACATGGGATGAAATTATCCTATATGTTTATCATAGCTACAATAGAGATCTCCATAGCTTGATTGGACACAACCCTTTTTAGATAGGCATGGGATTTCAACCATTGCGTCCTCTCGATGTAACACTACCCTTTGCATGCACATAGGTAGAGTCTTCCCATGCTCACTTTAAGGATGAAAAAGCCACCAAATTCGATAAAAGGATTTAACACACCCATCAACAAGTTGATTATATTTTACAAAAATACAATACTAAGTACAAGTACCACCCAACAAAATCGAGTGCCACACAAATTCCAGGTTTGAGACAAGGTTTTGTTGCACTTGCAAAAATAATTCCTTATAAGAACACATTGAAAGCTTTGTCCACTTTCTATGGAACTTTCACCATCACCAAGGTTGTGGGTGACAATGACTTTGAGCAAAATATTCCCCCCTTCCTTGGCTTAGACCTAGTGTTCAATGTGGACCTCCTCCAACCATACTTTCCACCATTATTGGACACATTAGAGATAAAAAATCAATTGACATTGACATAGCTTAGCCCCGACTGCATGGAAGAAGAAACCATTGTTTTAATTATGGACAAACAGGTTAAGGTCACTCACCAATATAGGATCTAGCTTTATCAAATTTTCAAAGCAAGGTAGCTCTTGCATCAAGGAAAGTGGTTGACCCAAGGCCAAGTTCAGCAAAAAAATCCCCCCTCTAATGGGCATCCTTAATGCAATGGATACCATTTCTTCCTAAGGGGGGAGGATTGATCTAGGTGGATATTAATGTCCACACACCTATGCCATTGGCTTCAATCACATTTCTTCATCTTGGCAGTTGTTTTGTAGTTTTTTGGGTCTTGAACTTTCGCGGAATTTTGAGGCCTTAAATGACATTTTTTTGATATGGAAGGGGCCCAAGCAATATCCGTTGGCATTTCTTGAGCCTGGTTGGAATGTATAATTCCCAATTACACCTTTGTAATGGCGTACTATTCACGGTAAACAAAGATCATATGCAAAAGTTACATCCTTGAGAAGTTGATAGCATGGTCATTATATTGAGCAGGGGGGAAGACCCTTGTGCATCTCTCCAAACACCTTGGAATGGCTGTTGATAACTTTTTGGAAATCCACTAGAGGAGAGGATATAGATGTTTGAACATCTAATGAACACAATTATGAAATCACTCCTTGATTTCCCCTTTCTAACAATTTGGTCATGCTATTAGAGCTTATCACTTTACTGGGTTTCCCTTGGACACCTATAATTTCAATTTCCTTTCCTTTTGAGGAAAATATCTTGAAAATATCTTGAAAATTAAGGGTCACTATTCTCAATAATTGTAACCATTGGACCCCTAATATAACATCAACACCACCTATTTGGATTGCAATCATGGGAGTATCCAACAAATACTCCCCCATATTTAGCTTAATAATATGGCACTTACCTCAAAATTTTATGGTACCTTCATCTACAATCATTAGTTGAAATTTTGGTGTTGGATATACAAAGAAATTAAGAATATTTTCCAATTTGTAATTGATGAAGTTATGGGTACTAGCTGAATCAATCAATATTGTTACCTCTTTCTTTTTTTGATACATCCTTCTATCTTAAGGGTTTATAAAGTATTGATGCCAGCCTATGCATGAAAAGATATTGTTGGAGTATTCTCTTCTAGATCTAGATCTTGTGATGGTTCCACTTCATGATCTTCTTCATCTTCATTGTCTATGTAGAATAATTTCTTCTCACTACATTTATGCCCCTTACTATACTTGTTGTCACAATTGAAAAATAGTCCATGTTCTCTTATTTCATCCGTTTCTTGAGGTTTTAACCTTGTCAACATATTAGAGGGAGAATGATTTCCTTAATAGTTATTAGTGACCAATTATATAGTGGCCAAATTTTTTCTTTCAACTTTCCTTGCTAGAATGAAAGCATGTTATAGAGATTTAGTTTCAAAGAGTTGTACCACATGTTGGATGCTTTCCTTTAAAGTTTCGATAAATAGGTCTAACAAATTATCCTATGAAATGTTCTTTACCCTAAGACTCAACTTTTGGAATTGTTGAGTATACTCTATAACTAGACCTTTTTGTTGAAGATTTACCAGTTAACTAACTAATTTGTTGCTCTTAATACCCCCATAGTGTATTATCAATTCCTCTGTAAAAATGGACCATGATATAATAGAATCAGTTTTCCTTTCAAAAATCCATTAATTTTAAGCCCTATATAAGCCCCATATTAAATGTAAAACTCCTTATTAATTCCTACATATTGAATGATTACATTTCTATTGTTATATTGCTATGTAGGCTACAACCTTTCATGGTCGCATTTTATTATAATTGTACCCTTTGTCTCTTATATATATACTAATAAGAGCTAGTCTTAGGATAATCAAATATTTCATTGTACATTGCACTCATTGTAAAAGGATTATTCCCCCTCAAATAGGACTGTAATTATTGGTTTCCTATTATTTTTAAGGCATGGGGTTCATAACATTTTCTATCAAAGCATATAAACCTATGATTTTGTAGCTTCAAATAGGTCATCTTGGCATTTTCACTATATTTTTTTTTAATGGGAGGTTTTATATGTTGAAACTTGTAAAATATTGAGGATAAATATTAGGTAACATCTATTTAAAATTTCATATCTTGGTTCACTACACCTTCTGAGATATGCTCTAATGAAGTTAGGGTTCCTAAATAATCCTAAAATCAGTTTAAAACAGGTAAGTTGGGGATTTTTTCTATCTCTTTTTCTAGGAGGTTTCAGATGGTGAATCTTGGAGAATATTGAGGATAAATAACTAGGAACATCTGGTTCAAATTTCAAATCTTGGTTTGTTGTGATTTTAGATATATGCTCTAAGGAAGTCATGGTTCATGAATGCTCCTAAAATCAATTTCAAACAAGTCAATTTGGCATTTTCACTATAACTTTTTATTGGGAAGTTTCAAATGGTGAAACTTGGGACATATTGAGGCAAGTTCTTTGGGAACATATAGTTCAAACTTCATATTTTATTTCATTGTAATTTTTTATATGTCCTCTGTGGAAGTTAGGGTTTGTTAAGAATCCTAAAATCAGTTTCAAATAGGTCAACTTGACATTTTTGTTGTAACTTCTTTTCTAGGACTTTTGAGACTATGAAATCTTTAAAGATCTTAGGAGACATATAGAAGTAGCTCAAGTAATAATTTTAGAAATATATTTGAATAATTGGGCATGTGGCATGTTATACAATTTGTATCAAAGCAAAAGGAAAAAACAATCAAGTTTTGGGAAAGTTACTGTAACTTTCCCTTGGAACATCAAATTCTAGTTAAACCCGTGGAATTTCAGAGAATACATATCATAGTTTTACAAATGAAAGTTTTAGATTCATAAGGGATCAAATATCATAGATATATCAACAAAAAGGCCAGTCATTTAGATATTCTCCAAATTAAGGTTTTAAAGACATGTAACTTACAGGTAACATAAATTTTGCTTAGAAGATCCTTTTTTTTTTGCGACTAGAAATTGTAATATAGAGGAGTACTATTATTATTTTCTCACGAGGCTCCAAAGAAATATCCAAAAGCTACTACACTAATTAAACATCTTGAAGGATCATCCACGACTTATGAAGAAATTGAAGATTTAGAATTTAGGTTCTCCCAATTAGAGCATAAAGTTAATGAAATGGATGGTTGTATATTGAGAAATGTGGATTTATCAGTTTTGAAGAAATTATGGATGAAACAATAAAAGGTGATGAATAAAATGTAAAAAATCCATTAGGGAAAAAATAAAAGAATTAATCCCATGGGGCTTTGGTTTGACAATGAATGGGTATTTTGTTAAGGAAGTCCATGCAAAAAAGGTCATCGATTCAAAGCCCTCATGAGTTTTACCCCATAAATAAAATAAATAAATAAAATAATTAAAACCCATTTATAAAAACATCTCACTAAAATGGATGTGGTGATCCAAGGAAATCATGAACACAAGGAGAAGCATGGTGATGGGACTCAATCACATATGCGGAGTATGTTATCACAATTGGAGAGCATAAATATGAAATTGTAGAACCAAAATCAGGACATCATTAGGGATTCAAGTCAACACCAAGGAACTACTACATTTTGAAGATTCATATGAGGAAGTTTGATGGTTATGATCCTATAAGATGGATATTCTAGACAGAGCAATAATTTGATACAAAACACGTGGCGTCATTACAAAAATTAAATGTTGTATCCATGTTTTTAAAATAAGACCAACATGAAGCCCCAAGGGTTAGCTCAATTAATTGATTTCACGTTACTAAGTACCTCGTCGATTGGGAGGTCATGGGATCAATTCTCCTTGACGCCCTTATAGTTAGGCCATACTAGTTTGGTTATCGGAATGTGATTCCTTCAAGTTGATCTACCTGGGTTTTCCCTCATAAAAAAAAAAACAAGACCAACATGTATGGTATCAATAGCTTTGTGAAAGTAAAAAGGATTGTGTTATATCTTCGTCCATTTTTATAGAGGAATGGATAGCACATTACAAGGATATTAAGAGCAATACATTCTTTAGTCAATTGGTGAATCTTTGAGAAAAGGTACAGTTATGGAGCACATTCAACTATTCCAAAAGTTAAGTCTCAAGGTAAAGACAATTTTAGAGGATAATCCGTGAAACCTATTTTTGGGAACTTTAAAGGAAAGCATCCAACATGAATTGTGTCTCTTTGAAGAGCATGATTTTAGACTGGAAAGGATAGTTGAAAGTAAAAATATGGCCACTAGAAAATTGTTCACTAATAACTATAGACAAAAGCATGCTCCCTCTCCTAAACTAGAAAGGTTGACTCCTTAGTAAATGGATGAAAGAAGAGCCAAGGGACTATGCTACAATTATGATAGCAAGTATAGTAAGGCACATAAATGCAGTGAGAATAAATTATTCTACATATACCTCAAAGATGAAGAAGATCAAGAAGTGGAACCATCACCATATCTAGAGCTATAAGAGACTACTCCAAAAATATGTTTTCATGCATTGGCTCGCATTAATACTCCAAAAACCCCTAAGATATAAGGATATATAAAAAAAATAAAAAAGTAGTAGTATTGATTGACTTAGGTAGTACCCATAACTTGATCAATTACAAATTGGTAAAACTTCTTAATTGTTTTCTATAACTAACACTATAATTTCATGTAATGATTGCAAATGGAGGTATTATAAATTATTTAAGGAAGTGCCATAGTATTAAGCGGAATATGGGGGAGTATTTACTAGATACTCCTATGATTTCAATCCAAATGGGTGGTATTGGTGTTGTATTAAGGGTCCAGTGGTTACAATCATTGGAAATAGTGATCTTTAATTAAGAGTTCTTCATAATATTTACCACAGAAGGAAATGAAATTTATCTTAGAGGTATATAAGGGAAACCATCTAAAGTTATAAGCTCTAATGGAATGGAAAAGCTACTCAAAAAAAGGCACCGAGGTGTAATTTCACAATTGTGTTCACTAAATATTCAAATTTCAATTTCATCTATGTTAGGGGATCTCCATAAAGTTATAAAAAATTATTCCAATTTATTTGGAGTAATGCCTAAGGGTATTCCACCTACTTGAAATCATGACCATGTTATTTGTTTGCATCCTAGGAATGTATCGGAGATCAATGAAGAAGGGAATAATATCATATTTGAAGCAGAAATAATCCTTCAAACAAGGATTAAGAAGATAGGTAATCCAGCAATTGTGGAGTACCTCATCAAATGAAAGAACCTACCAGTGGAAGAGGTGGCATTGGAAGATGACTTATTCATGCAAAATCACTAGAAATTAGTCAAGTGTTGAGAACAACACTTTTTTTGAAGTGGAGGGGCATGTTAAGCACTATATAAGACCTATTTTAACCCTAAACCTCCTTATTAAGCCCTAGATGTTGAGTGATTATTTTTTATTGTTATATTGTTATGTATGCTAAAAGATTTTATCGTCCCATTTTGTTAAAATTGGCAACCAGGGAAAAACTTCATGTGGGTCATCTTATTCATGGTTGATAATATTTTTATTAGATTCCTCTCGTCGAGAGGTGTAGGATTGATATAAATATCATCCGATTCCGATAAGTATTCATGGAGATATGAATTTATTTTGATTATGGAATTATTATCAAGCCGACCTACAACTCATGTAGGCTCAGAAGCACAACAGTCGCATCTATTCACCCACCAACGTTGTGTATAAATATAAGAGGACTTTTCCTCATTTGGACTCACTCATCTCATCACATCTCTCTCTCTCTCTACTACGCATAAATGAGTCTCTTCTCGACTGCGCTGAAATGGGTCTCTCTCTCACACATGTGAAGCCGAAAGCTGTTGAATTTGAAGCTGCAACAGCAGAAGTAAAGATTGACTTGCGTGGCCTAGAAGATATCCTCTTTGGAATTTCACTGTAGGTTCATCTGAACCTCCTCTGAAAGCCACAACTTTTGGTGGTGGAATGAAGTCAATCCGATGAACGGTTTGCAAGATATCGACTGCCCTAGTTTGAAGCCGGAAACTGCTGAAACTGAAGCTGCAACTGCAGAAGTAAAGATTGACATGCGTGGCCTAGAAGATCTCCTCATCTGAACTGCATTGTAGGTTCATCTGAACCTCCTCTGGAAGCCGAAACTTTTGGTGGTGGAATGAAGTCAATCCGACGTTTGGTTTGTGAGATATGGTCTGCCCTAGTTTGATAATGAAGCCGCTAATGTTGATGCTGCTGATCTAGGGTTTGCTACTGCTGATATGAATCAGATTTATTGTACTATTTCTCTCTGCTGAATTATTGAAGATAAAAGAAGATTTGATCAAAGGGTTTCCCCACACATTGTGGGGTTTGTCCCTGGCTAGCCGCCACATCTTGTGTCTCTTGTCTTGGCTTGTTTTCTGTCGATCGTTTAATGTTCTATCTGCACTTTACTTTATGTACATGTGATTGCTAATCGGTGGAATATAATAAGAAAAAGAAGTAAACTGTTATAAGCATATAACATACCATAACTTAACATGGTATCAAAGCTAAGGTGAAGACAAAGCCTGAGCAAGAGCAAGAGCAATCATCGAAGAGAAGATTGGCAAGGTTATCTTAAAAGAACTATGGGGTCCTCAACACTCTTTCCTGCTGAAGACAAGCTCCGTGAGAAAGTTGACTATCACGGATGGAAGATGTCTATCGATCTAACCCTTGAGAATCAAGGAGTGTTGGATCATGTGAGAGGCAATATTGTTGAGCCTCCATAAAATGCATCCGCTGCTGCCTGGAACAAATGAAAAAAATGGAGAAGTCAAAACAATAGAAGATCATCTAGGACTCTATCGACAAGCACTTGGTGGCCTACATCTCTGAACTGGACACCTCCAAGGAAATCTATGATAGACTGGTGAGTTTATTTAAAGTTAATGATGCAAATCAAGTTTTGTTTCTTAGAAATAAGCTGAGGGAAATCAAGAAGGGTAAAGATGAAATTATGCAATCATACTTCTTAAGAATCACCGAGATCAAGAACGATCTCCTATCTATTGGGGAAACTATTACTGACAGAGAAATGGCACTCACAACTCTTGGAGGATTTCCATTTGAATGGTATGTGTTCAGGACTACTCTTTTGAACTATAATGTAATTCCCGGTTTCGAGGAATTAATGGCTTGATGCATTCAAGAAGAAACAAGGGAAGAAGTGCAAGAAATGCCCATGCCTAAAGGTCCTCCTGCTGCCTTTTCTTCTCATGCAAAGAAAAGAAATAATTCCGGGACTAAATCAAAAGGAAAGGCTGGACCTAAGGCTAGAAGAAAATGACGATGTTACATTTGCGATAAAGCAAGTCACTATGTATGAGATCATGAGCATCATGATGAATGAGATCATGGACATAAAGGGCAACATGAGATCATGGACATATAGGATAGCATGATGATGATGCACACTAGTTTGAGCAGCATTATGATGGATAAATTCATGGACATGGGCAGCATGATGATAATCATGATTAGAGAAGCATGGTACAGTATGCAGTGGTGCAACTCGAAATCCCTCTGATGGCAATCAAAGGAATGACAAATTCAACAGCAAAGGTAAGAGGAGATCTGGGAATCAAGGAAGAGGACAAGCATTCAAGAAGGCTAGAAATTCTAGGATGTATTAAATGCACCTAACCTCAAAAGGAACCTAGTGTCCATCTTGGCAATGGAAGACATAGGCTACAAGGTAACCTTCAGCAATGGCAAGGTATGTATATGGAAAAATAATGTTAAAGATGCCTTTACTCTTGGGTTTAGTGTTGATTCATTATATCAGGTCGATGGAAGTCCGCTAGGTGTCATGTCTTGTGACACAACTCTTTAGTCCAAACTTTGGCATCGGAGGTTTGCCCACCTTCATTACAAAGCTCTACCCGATGTAAGACAGATGGTAACAAGGATGCCCGAATTCCAAGTAGAGAAAGAAGGTGTATGTTCGGGATGTGCCAAAGGAAAGCTCAAAAGGGGACCATTCCCCTCAAGCCTAAGCAAGACCTCTGATATATTATAGTTGGTTCACTCAGGCATATCTGAGGCTGGCATTAAGAGGGAGACTACTACACCACATACTCCTGAGCAGAATGGTGTGGTGGGAAAGAAGAACCACACGATGATGGAAGTTGTCTGGGTCATGCTACATGATCAAAGACTTCCAAAGTTTCCATGGGCTGAAACTACAATCACCGTCGTATATGTACAAAAACGATGCCCTCATCAAGCATTGGGTTCCTAAACTCCTGAAGAAATGTTCACCACCGGTCAAAGGGAAGTCGTGATTAGTCATGATGTCACCTTTGACAAAGATATGGCTCTCAGCAAGGTGGACAATCTGCTGACTTTGAGTAGCTCTCAAGAAGCCGACACCAGGGAACCGAAAGAAAAGGATGATGAATCAATGCCTGATGTAGAAGAACCCATGGATCCGATTGATCCTCATTCACATGAGCCTTCCTCTTCTAGGAAGAGGCCTTCATGGCTTAGGGGGATACTTGATGATGCTTAAGGACATGCTGCACCCTGAGGAACCTTCCATCAAAGTAAGAAACTTAAAAGGTATCAGGGATACCTGACCATCATGAGCACAATCATTCAAAATGAGCCTTCCTCATTCTCAGATGTCGTCAAGCATTAACTATGGAAGGATGCTATGACCATAGAATATGAGTCTATTATGGAGAATGATGTCTGGGAAGTAGTTCCCAGACCCTGGACAAGACAATTGTTACTTCAAAATGGCTTTACAAGATAAAGCATGCAGCAAATGGAAGTATGGAAAAGTATAAGGTTCATTTTGTTGCTCGTGGTTTATCCTAGAAGGAAGGTATAGACTATGATATTTGCACCTGTTTCCAGATATACGACCATCCGCTTGATCATAGCCCTTGTGGCTTCACAAGGATGGAACCTACATCAGATGGATGTCAAGACCGCGTTCTTGCACAGTTCTATGAAAGAAGAGGTCTACGTGGAGCAACCTGAAGGATTTGAGATTTATGATTGAAATCTCATGTATGCAGGTTGAAGAAGGCTCTCTATAGGCTGAAGCAAGCACCCTGAACATGGTATGAGAGGATCGATAGCTACTTGATGAAGCTGGGATTCACTAGGAGTGAAGCCGATCCTAACCTTTACTTTAAGGTTGAAGATGACAAGCCTCTCATACTGGTGCTGTATGTGGATGACCTCTTTCTAACAGGTGCAAACCCTCTCATTCACAAATGTAAGAGGGAGATGGCTTCTGAATTTGAAATGAAGGACCAAGGACTTGAAGTGTGGCAGAAGCCAAGGGAAATTTTCCTATCTCAAGGAAAATATGTGGTAAATATATTGGAAAGATTAGGTATGATGGACTACAAGCCTGTGACTACCTCGAGGATCTTAACTTTTAGAACTTATATGGTAGTGATGTCGGACTAGACTTGGGAAATGCCTCTGAGTTTCAAAAACTCATTCACATTGATGTTCTTGGTGAACCTCCGTCCGAACATATGTTTTGCAGTTAGCATTGTGAGCTCATATTTGGTTGAGCCTCATTGGATTGATGCCAGGAATCTTTTGAGATGTTTTCAGGACACAATCTCTCATGGATTAAGATACACTGCCGGAGATGTGAGACTACTTGGATATACTGATGTTGATTGGGTAAGCAGTGTCGTAAGAGCACTTCCGGGTACCGTTTCACCTTCGGATCTGCTTCGATATCCTGGATGAGCAGGAAGCAGAAGTCGATGGCTTTGAGCACTGCCGAAGCAGGATATATTGTTGCTAGCATAACCTCGTGTGAGGCAGTTGGGTTGCGAAAGCTCTTCAGTGAGCTATTTGGATTTACATTGGATACCACTGTGATTCTCTGTAACAACCAGAGGTGGGATTCAATTATTGAGGAATCCCATATTCGTCAATTGCTCCAGCAGATAGACATCATCTGGGATATGGTAAGTCGATGAGCAAGGAAGCTCCATCACATTAAGATGATGTACAGGTTGATACACCTTGTCAAAGCCCCGAGGAAAGATCTAATCTGTGATTTTCCCAAATGACTTGGAGTCGGCAAGAAACCCTTATACAAGGGTCCTGCATGTTGCATACATTGAGCTCTGGGAGCTCTGAGGGCTTGCGGTTCCTACTGGAGCAACATATGACCACAAGGTCACTCACCCTCCCCTGGTGGTGCACACTGGAACAAGATGATTCGCTCTCTTGTGGGATAAGATGATTCGCTCTCTTGTCGAACAAGATGATTCGCTCTCCTGTGTAGCAGGATGATTAGTTCTCCTGTGAGGCCTGGATTGATGTGTTCTCCATGGCAGCCTGGATTGATGTGTTCTCTATGGCGATTGTAGCAGGATTGATGTGTTCTCCTGTGAGGATAGGATTGATTAGTTCTCCTGTCAAGGCATCCTACCCATGCAGTCTGGGACTCATGGGAAGTACCTCTCATCTGATCAATGAGCATGGAAATGAAGTTAGGGACCATAGTAGTACCGATGGACGCATCGTTGTATCTACCGTACTCCCTATGCTAGGATGACCTCCATTGATCTGGGATCAATGATACTGATCTGGGACCAGTGGTAGGAGTTGTACCATACTATGACGCTGACTTCGGGTCAGTTGAGACTGGTCTGGGACCAGTGGTACATACTCCGAGACTGACTTCGTGTAAGTGCAGTACTGGTCTGGGACCAGTGAGAGTGGTACATACTATGACGCTGACTTCGGGTCGGTTGAGACTGGTCTGGGACTAGTGGTACACTCTCTGAGACTGTGATACTGGTCTGGGACCAGTGGTAGGAGTTGTACCATACTATGACGCTGACTTCGGGTCGGTTGAGACTGGTCTGGGACCAGTGGTACATACTCCGAGACTGACTTCGTGTCAGTGCAGTACTAGTCTGGGACCAGTGAGAGTGGTACATACTATGACGCTAACTTCGGGTCGATTGAGACTGGTCTGGGACCAGTGGTACACTCTCTGAGATTGCGATACTAGTTTGGGACCAGTGGTAGGAGTGGTACTTACTATGAAGCTGACTTCGAGTCGGCTGAGACTAGTCTGGGACCAGTGGTACGCACTCTGAGACTGACTTTGAGTCAGTGGAGGAGGATACTGGTCTAGGACCAGTGGAGTTGTACTCACTATGACGCTGACTTCGGGTTGGTTGAGACTGGTCTGGGACCAGTGGTACATACTCTGAGACTGACTTTGAGTCAGTATGATACATCCTTGATCATTTCTTCTTCTTCATAATTCGAACAAAAGCAGAGCAGAACAGAACAATGCAAGAGCAAAGCAGAACAGAGCAAAACAATACAGATCAGTGCAGGGCAGAACAAGACAAAGCAGAACAGGCAGAATAGAGCAGAGCAGGGCAAGGGTCAAGCTGTACAGGGCAGTGCATTTGATGGATGAATAGTAACGACCGATAGACAGATTGCAGATGAAGTTCTCCATGGTTGAGAGGGAGTGTTAAAATTGGCAACCAGGGAAAAACTTCATGTGGGTCATCTTATTCATGGCTAATAATATTTTTATTAGATTCCTCTCGTCGAGAAGTGTAGGATTGATATAAAGATCATTCGATTCCGATAAGTATTCATGGAGATATGAATTTATTTTTATTATGGAATTATTATCAAGCCGACCTACAACTCATGTAGGCTCAGAAGCCCAACAGTCGCATCTATTCACCCACCAACGTTGTGTATAAATATAAGAGGAATTTTCCTCATTTGGACTCACTCATCTCATCACATCTCTCTCTCTCTCTCTACTACGCAGAAATGAGTCTCTTCTCTACTGTGCTGAAATGGGTCTCTCTCTCACACATGTGAAGCCGAAAGCTGTTGAATTTGAAGTTGCAACAGCAGAAGTAAATATTGACTTGCGTGGCCTAGAAGATCTCCTCTTTGGAACTGCGCTATAGGTTCATCTGAACCTCCTCTGAAAGCCGCAACTTTTGGTGGTGGAATGAAGTCAATCCGATGAACGGTTTGCAAGATATCGACTGCCCTAGTTTGAAGCCGAAAACTGCTGAAACTGAAGCTACAACTGCAGAAGTAAAGATTGACATGCGTGGCCTAGAAGATCTCCTCATCTGAACTGTCTGAACCTCCTCTGGAAGCCAAAACTTTTGGTGGTGGAATGAAGTCAATCCGATGGTCGGTTTGTGAGATATGGTCTGCCCTAGTTTGATAATGAAGCCGCTAATGCTGATGCTACTGATCTAGGGTTTGCTACTGCTAATATGAATCAGATTTATTGTACTATTTCTCTCTGCTGAATTATTGAAGATAAAAGAAGATTTGATCAAAGGGTTTCCCCACACATTGTGGGGTTTGTCCCTGGCTAGCCACCACATCTTGTGTCTCTTGTCTTGGCTTGTTTTCTGTCGATCGTTTAATGTTCTATCTGCACTTTACTTTATGTACATGTGATTGCTAATCGGTGGAATATAATAAGAAAAAGAAGTAAACTGTTATAAGCATAGAACATACCATAACTTAACACATTTTATTATAGTTTTACTTTTTGTCTCATATATATACTAAGAAGACCTAGTAATAGGATCATTAAATCTTGTCTTGTACATTGTCTTCATTAAGGAGGATCCCCCCTAGAATAGGATTGTAATTATTGGTTTCTTATCATTGTTAAGGTGAAAGGTTTATAACATTGATATCATACGTGATGATATCATTGTAATTATTGGTTTCTTATCATTTTTAAGGTGCAAGGTTCAAAACAGTGATACCATACGTGATGATATCATTCTAAAACATGGTTGTAATATTTACCTTTTATAAGTTAGCCACTTGGTGTAAATAAAGGTATAGCTCCATTTGAAATATCCATGTTATAAGATCATTACTTCCCAACTTAATCATATTGATCTTTGGAATGTAGTAGTTCCTTATTATTGACTTGAAGCCCTAATGATGAGGATATTATAGTGAAAAATCATGATTATGGTTCTATGATTCAATATTTATTCTCTCCAATTGCGATAAAAAACTTACCATATGTGATTTATTTTCAACACCTTGATTCTCCTTACGTTCATGATTTCCTTGGATCTACATATCCCTTTTAGGGATATTATGTAATACTATATTTTTTATTTCTTCCTTGTTTTCAATCATGGATTTTTGTATTTATTCTTTGCCTTTAGTCATGGATCTTTTTATTTCTTCCTTGAAGGAATTTTTCATTGTTTTCTTGGTTTCCTCCATCTTTTGTTCTATATCCTCTATTAATCCTTGCATTTGTGACAAATGAACTTCCAACTTGGTTACTTTATAATTTATATCTTCTATTTTTTCATGAGACATGAATGAGCCTCCAATAGGTTTAATTGGTGTAACATATTTCTTTGTAGGCTAATCATAGTACCCCTCTTTATCACAACTTCTAGTCACTAAAAAAATTGGGTCTTCTAATCAAAAGTTACGACACTTATAAATTGCATACCTTTAAAACCTTTGTTTTAATAAAATCTAAATGGTTGGAATTTTCCTTGATATATATCTCAAAGACTTGAGCCCTTTCAAATCTGAAAATTTTATATTTAGTACTTTGATATGTCTTCTCCATAATTCCATAAGTTTGATGAGAATTTGATCTACCAAATGAATATTATGGTAATGTTCCAAAAACTTTTTGATTTTTGGCCTCTTCCAAGGAGAAAAATTGTATAGTGTGCCCACGTGTCCAATTCTTCAAATATAATTCAAAATTTTTACGTCAACTATTCATTATGTCTCCTCAAATACTTGAAAATTTCATAGCCTCAATTATCATAGAAACGAATAAACAAAAAACACTTATAGAAAAAATGCCAAGCAAACTTGTTTGAAACTAATTCTAGGATATATTTCTAAAAGTACAGAGAACCATAATTTGAAATTTCTACCAATTATACCTTGAGATGTATTCTAGATTGTCTCCAAAATTCATTATATTAAGCATCTTGGAAAGAAAAAAATAAAAGTGAAATTTACCGAAAATGTTGAGATGACTTATTTGAAATATATTTCAAAACCATCACAAACCTAAATTCCATAGGGTATAGCTTAGAAGCTATAGCAAACCAAAATCTGAATTTTTAACCAGATGTTCATCAAGATCTCTCCTCACTATCCTCAAAGTCTCACTATGTGAAACATTAAATAAAAAATGGTATATCAAAAATTTCATGACGACTTGTTTGAAGCAACAAAACCCCAGGTTTGTGTCCTTTGATTTCAAAGGTTATGAAACTTTCTCCTCAAAATTGATAAGGAACCAATAATTACAATCCATTTTGAGGGGGGGATTTCCTTTTACAATGAATACAATGTACTAAAAAGTATTGATGATCCTAAGACTAGGTCTTCTTAGTGTATATATAGGAGACAAAGGGTATAATTATAATAAAATATGCCCATGAAAGGTTTTATCCTATATAAAAATATAACAATAGAAATGTAATCACTCAATATCTAGGGCTTAATAAGGGGATTTAGGGGTTAAGTATGTACTAGAAGTGTATCCAATATAAATTTTCCACATCATTCAACTTGGTGATAACCTCGATTAAATGTAGGAGATGCATAATGAGGTTGAACTGAAAATACAAAAGAAAAAAAGAAAGGTTTATGATTCTCATATTGTTCTTGAAATATATCTATATATATATATATATATATATAGGAGTATAAAGGGGATCACTTCAAAACTCATGATTTTTCATGTGTTTTAGATTATCCAAGTTCATTGTACCTTACATTTGAAGGCTTATGATCACATATCACTCCACTAGAAATTCATTTATTGGTTCTCAATTTATGCAACATGATTATTGATTGGAGTGATAATGAATTGAGAGAATGTCTTATCATATTGGGACACAATCAATGTAGATGTTGATCTAATAGAATGTCATTTTGTTGTTGAGGTTATCAATATATACTTCAAACAAATAAATAAATATGTTTCATTTAAAATTGGTAATTTCTTAATATGGAAAGATAAAAAAAACATATGGAAAAGTAGATATCATCATTTTGTGGCATGGTATATATCACCTAGGAAAATCTTAAGTAATTTATATAAATTAGGCCATGCGGATGATATATGACCATAATGAAGCTAAATAAAAAAATGATCTTCTTCCTTCTTTTGAGGAATTTTGGTGCATAGAAAGAAGAAACATACATTTGAAAATGAAAAGATGCTTTCATTTTGGAATAATATTTTTTAAATTTTGCAGAGCAAAGTGGAATGACACTCTTCTTTCTTTCTATAAGTATGCCTACTCAATATATAATGCACAAGAAAAAGTGTTGATTAGCATGCATTGTGAGAACATACAACAAGAGAAATATATGAAGTGGTATTATCAAACATTTATTAACACTTCAAGTTCGTGAAGTATATCATATTTTCATATTTTTTTTATCATTATTTAAGTTTTATAATAATTTCGAATTTAAAGGTCTAATTTTACAATATTGTCATTTATCATGAATATCATCCTAAACTTATAGAGAGACCATTTATATATGCCGAAGACACTCTCTACTTAGAGAGTGACTATTAAATATGGATATTGAAGATACAATAGCTCCACTACTTTTAGATCAAGGATTTATGCATGTTGTTACAAGTGGCAATACATTATCAAGTGGTAAGTTCATATTCACATGGAACACATCAAGATATTCTTGTCATGCCATAATTTGCGTCAAGGATTATCAAATACTCAACTTAATTTTCATTATTATTAATCAACAAAAAAATGGCACTGGTCCTACAATCCTTATGTGGGCATTGTGCAACTTAAGGCATTTTTCTCCTAGATTCACAATGAAGAGGAAAGCAAGGGCACAAATAAGTGGAAGCAAGCAACCATATATGGTTTTGAATAATGAGTCCATACAGGTGGAATATATTGAAAGAGCATTGAATGACCTGTGAAGGAGTTTTTTACCCAATGTTTTGGACTTCAAAGTGAGTCCATCATTAGGGGGAACGCTTAATGTCTTGAGAAGAAACATTCATTAGAAAGATCAATACAATATTTTTGACATAACTACCCCTCAAAAATATGGAACCTCATTCTCCACAAAACTTATGGTTTCCCTCCTTAGGCATAATTATACATAGAAACAATTAGGAGGATGAAACTCATATAGATTAGAGTAAAATTTAAATACCCTCTACTCTTCCAACCTGTACCTACAAGAGATATGGATGAGGAAAAAGAAAGAATAAAATAGAAGGAAGAGGAGAAAACAACAAGTTGTCACAATAAAGGGACAACAACCTAGATTGTGGCATATAACTTTAGCTATGCCACATGTAAAGAACAATTATCAAAGTAAGAAGGTTGACCAAGGAACAAGCGCTTTTTAAAGTACTATTTTGTTGCATAAGGATGTGAAAAACCTTGCAGCTGGGGAGTAATGATGGGCCTTCATTATGTCTCTTATCTATAACATTATATATAGAAGTTACACCAAGAAATGGAAACAAATTGTCATCAAAATGGGCCAAAATGATGAATCTCTCTTCTTTTCTTGTCTAGATAAGAAATACTTAATAGGGGAACGAGTTTTTTGCTTCTACAATTTTGTAAGCTACTCTAGGAAAGTAATGAATGAGAAGCTATTGCTAGCCAAGCTATTTCGGAAACTAACTATAGTTCTAAAGCAGTTGATTCCTAGAAATTCTACTATTTTATTAAGTTTTGGAATGGTGTAAGCAATTGTTTTTACAATGTAAACTTTTCTTATGTATAAGTAATCTATCTTACTGTGTCTCAAAATTTGTTTCTTTATAACTTATAAGAAAAGTATTATGATTAACTACTATTTTCAAACTTTTCTCATTTTCCTCAAATTATAGTAAAAACCTTATCTAAACTACTCATTCAAACAAATCAAAGTTATTTATCAACCCCAAACAAAAGTTTGGAACACGCATAAAGGTAAATTTGATTACAAAAATGAAATTCTTATGGATGTAATAATTTTTTAGATGAGAAGAAGGAGCATTGACACTAACTCTTAGTTTTGTAATTAGAGTGACAAGGAGGAGTACTAGCTTTCTCATGCTTCTATCACTTGAGCGAGGAGAAGATGGAGCATGTGACCTTCCTCTCACTTTTGTAATTTGAGTGAGGAGGAGAAGATGCATTAGCCATTTCTCACACTTAATTGATGTTTGAGAGGAATATGTAAAGCACAAGATCTTTCTCATACTTTCTCATACTCATTATTTTTTCCATGGGTGAGGACTTTGTTACAAACTCTAATTTAATGTGAAATCGACATCTTAAGTATTCAAAATTGACATCTAAAATATAAAAAACTAGTATCTTAAGTATTGAAAATTAATATTCTTAATAAATTTACAATGGCTTCAACTGAATTTAGATAAAGTGTAATGAAATTGGTGTTTATACTTCATTTCATCGAATGATGAGTAATGCAAGGGCCAAGACTTGACTAATCTTATGCTTTAGTTCTTCAAATGCCTTAACTAATTATTTTTCCACTTGGAATTTCTTACCATCGATTGTGATAGCATGGAGTGTGTTGCTACAGCTAAAAATTATGCTATACAATCTTAAAGGTATTGGGATTCTTCCACAAAGCTCCTTACTTTAGTCACATTGTCAAAAGTTATCCATTCAAGGGCAACTTCCATAATAGAAAAATCAATATTTGTATCACCTTCTCTAATCACACTCCCTAAGTACACTAGCATTCACTTACAATTTCACATTTCTTATTGTTGCAATCAACTTGTGTTTCTTTATGATCTCCAACTTGTACATAAAATATGTGATAGACTCTTCCTAAGTGGAGTTGAAAATTAATATATCATTTAAGCACAATATTATAGATGAATAAATATACACATGTAGCACAACATGAATTGATGACATAAAAGTAATTAGTATGTTATGTAAAGAGGGGGAAGTTACTAAGTATTAATATAAAAACCATATCATATCTTAAATCCCATCTTCAAATAATCTTCTTCTTTAACTGAAACCCAATATTTGTAAAAAATGATAAAAATATATATGTTAAAATAAGTAAACCCAAGAAGAACCCATGAGGTGCAGATTAGTTGGTTTGTTTGAGATTTAGTTCCCATTAGGTCATTGGTTCAAATCTTATGAGGAGTCGTTGAGGGTGGGAGCCACCAATGGGAGATAAAAATTATCTTACAAGGTGTCCAAGTTAGACCAATCATCGCACAACCCAAGTGACAACATTGCATGGATCTTCAAGATTGACTGAGCCTCAAACAATCCTAATGACAACATCATAGTCTCACATTATCCTAGTGACAACATCCCTTTCACGGGTGTTCAAGCTTGATTGAGCCTCTTACAATCCTAGTTACAACATCCCTCCCATGAATGAGTGAAGGAATTGTTCTTCCATTCAATACTGAAACTAGCCTTCACCTAAACTCAAATTAGTGTTTTGTTCAAAATTAGCATAGATCCATCTTAATTTTGAATCTACCAAGCACCTAGAGGGATCAAATCTCTCAAGATGCAAACCTCTTTTTGAGTGAAAAACTTGAAAGAGATTTGATCCCTCTAAGTGCTTGGTAGATCTGGAGTTAAGATGAATCTATGCTAGTTTTGAGAAAAATAAATAATAAAATGTTTCAACTATAAGAAATATTTTATTTTCACTTGTTTTATAGAATATATACATAGTTTACATTTTATTTATGATTCACATTTGGCACATCAAAATGTTAATACATGCCCCCTCCTATTTGAAAGTATAATATCTCTCTCAGAGTTTGGTTAAGGCAGGGAGGTTGCTGAGCACGCGGAAAAATGAACAACCAGGGTTCCGATTTACTGCTGAAGTTTTCATCCATGGAAGAACGCAGAGGAGGGAGCTCCACTCCCTCCTACAAGGAGGCCGTGGCCAATAAGGGCAAGAAGCCCCCAGAAAAAGTCAAAGGATTTGTAGAAGAAGGAAGAAGTAACATGGAATAGGAAGCATATGGTGCGAAAATGAAGGAGAACATCAGCACTAAAGACAAGGAGGAAGATGACAAAAAACAGGAACAAAAGAGAAAAAACAAAAGGGACCTTGTAAACCCAAAGCTGAAATAACTCCCAGAGTAGTTTTAAACGATCCGACGCTGCAAGCACACAGGGATCACATGCAAAACTATGCTATCATCTGCAAATTCATGGGACTATGGCCCACAAAAAAAGCTTTACAAACATGGATCAAATACCACTGGAAACCCAAAGGGAGCATTGATCTACATCTTGGGTCAAAGGGTTTCTTTACCGTGGTGTTCACAAGTATTGAGGATAAAGACAAAGTGTTTGAAGGAGGGCCCTACTTCTATGCAATAGCAGGTCTCTATATGAGGCCATGGAAGATGAAATTTGTCCCGGAACGAGAAACTTTTACTTCAGTCCCGGTCTGGGTAAGACTCTATTCACTACCTCTTGATTACTAGCAACCTAAATCATTAGCTACCATAGGCAATAAATTAGGCAGGTTTGTCAAAGCATCAGAAGCCACTAGAAGGGGAAAATACACTTCCTTTGCTAGGATATGTGTTGAGATGGATCTATTTGGAGCTCTTCCGGATGAGGTAATATTGGAATTTTTTGATGAAAAGTGGGTACAAATGGTGGACTATGAGCATATTCCATTCAGATGTCATAGATGTCATGAACATGGGAATATTCTTAGAGACGGCCCTCTCAGTAAAGTAGAGAATAAAAGCAAAACTAATACAATTAAAGACCCGGACAGCTTTCATAAGGTGGTCCATAAAGGAAAAGGCGGTAAAAGAGGGCAAAAGCAACAGAAAAATGAGGGACAACAAGTTAGGTGGAACCAGTTCCAAGTTCTTGAAAAGGACGAAGAAATAACAGCAGAAGATCAAGCACATGAAGGGAGCATGGGGGAGAAGGAGAAAGAAGGAAACCATGAACAAACACAAGAAAATGATAAGCAGAAAGGGATAATGATGAGTGATACAGAACTGGAGATGGATCAGGAAATGACCCAGAGTGAAATGGAACTGGAGGAAAGTGAGCTACGGGAGATTCTGGAAAGAGAACACCTAGATCTGGAAGGATTCTTGATTCATGGAACAACTGGTGGGATAGAATCGTTACCTCAAGAAGAGCTCAATAGAATACAGCAGTTGTATTTATGGAAAACTCAGGAAAAGGGTTCGAAGGGGGGAAAAAGTAGGAATAGGCTGAGTAACGAAGGAGTGAAAATGATAAAATCTACTCTGGGATTAGCACCCAGAAACCCAGGAAAAAAGAGAGGTAGAAAAAAGCAGAACGAGCTACTAATGGAGTGTGGAAAGCTCATGATAGATTTAGGTAAGATGAAAGAGCTTACCAACTACTCCTTTACAAATCTTTAATTATGAAGTTTATTTCTTGGAATATCAAAGGTCTAGGCAGTAAAAGAAAACAGAGATTGCTTAGCAATAGAATGAAATAGGCAGCTCCAGATATAATTTTCATCCAGGAAACGAAATGTTCCATTCAAAAGTTAAGACAACTACATAGTAAATGGCTCAGTAGGTTTGAGTATCTAGAAGTTAAAGTAGAGAATACAGCAGGAGGCATTCTCACTCTTTGGAACCCTCAAAGAATTGATATAATTGATGCCGAGGCTTCAAGGAATTATTTATCAGTAGTGATTTAGCCGGTAGGGGATAGGGGTACCTATCTTGTCATGAACGTGTATGGCCCTCAAAGGATAGAGGAGAAATTCAGGCTTACAGATTCCCTAGCGAATCTCAGGGAGAGACATGCAGGAATACCCTGGATCATGGGAGGGGATTTTAACATGATAAAATCACTTTCTGAAAAAAAAAAAAGGTGGAACCAGAGCTCTAAGTAAAGACTATTTAGATTTTCAAATCTTTACAGATATGAAACTAGTGGATGTTGAAAGAAACAATGGCCTCTTTACTTGGAACAACAAGAGAGGAGGAGAGTCGCATGTAGCATCCAAGTTGGATAGATTCATTATCTCTGAGGATCTTATGCTTATAGATAAGGAAATAATAGCGAGTGTTCTTCCCTTTGGAGGCTCAGATCACTGGCCAATTCAAATGGAGATCCAGGGTATAGGTACCCCCCAGAATAGACCTTTCAAATTTGAGAATATTTGGCTTTCACACCCAGAATTCATCAGCAATATTGAAAAATGGTGGGCAGAAGATCTACAGATTCAGGGAACTAGAATGTTCCTGCTACATAAAAGATTAAAGCACATAAAAATGAGGCTCAAAGATTGGAACAAGAAGAATTTTGGCAATATTTTCGCAGGAAAGAAATTGGTCGAAAATAAAATGCAAGAACTCAACCAAGCTATGATCACAGAAGGTTTTGATAAAGACAAAAATGATCTAGTGGAGAAACATCATCAAGAATGGGAGAACTTGTGTAAACAAGAGGAAATATTTTGGAGACAAAAATCTAGAGTCCAATGGCTAAAAGAAGGAGAGCGTAACACTAGATTTTTTCACAAATCCACCATGGCGAATAGAGCACACAATAGAATCTCTTCGATAAAAAAGGAGGATGGACAGCTTCTACAATCCCATGAGGATATAGAGGCGGTGTTAGTTCAACACTTCCGAGAAATAGCTCAGGAAAATAATCCAGAAAGAGAACATTTCATCAGGGACTTAACTAAGCATATACCTAAGCTGGTGTCTAGAGAGGAAAATTTCAATCTTAACAGACCAGTGACTGAAGAGGAGGTCAGTGAGGTCCTCAAAGATATGCAGAATGGCAAAGCACCAGGCCCGGATGGCTTCAATGTAGATTTCTTTAAAGCTTGCTGGAATATTGTAAAAGAGGATATTTTGAATGTTGTGGAAGACTCCAAGATGAACAAAACTATCTTGAGGGCACTCAACACCTCCTTCATCTCCCTGATCCCTAAACAGGAAAATGCACAAACACCAGACAGGTATAGACCCATAGCTCTATGCAACGTGGTATACAAAATAATATCCAAGGTAGTGGCCAACAGACTCAAACCTCTGCTTCCTACTCTGATTTCAGGGGAACAATCAGGTTATGTTTAAGGCAGACAAATTCTGGATAACATCATTCAAGCTCATGAAGTGGTTCACTCATTAACCAACAAAAGGAAAGCTGGTATGATCTTGCAATTGGACATAGCAAAAGCTTATGACAAAGTGAACTGGACCTATATCAGGAAAGTGCTAATGGCGTTTGGTTTTGATCACAACTGGATAAGATGGGTCATGGCCTTGGTGACCTCTTCCAGCTTTTCAATTCTGGTTAATGGCTCTCCCTCTGAGATTTTTCTTCCTTCAAGAGGTCTGAGGCAGGGGGATCTGCTTTCTCCCTTTCTCTTCATACTCATGATGGAAGGTCTTGGCCAGTCTATCAAGCATGCCAGAGTTATGGGCAAAATTCAAGGTCTTCAACTGAAGGAGAATGGTCAGGCTTTGACACATCAACAATTTGTAGATGATACCATGTTACAGGGAATCCCCACAGTCAAAGAGGCTCGGGCGTACAAACAAATACTGAATGACTTTGCCATGGCTTCAGGTATGGAAGTTAATCTCTCCAAATCCAAAATATTTTTCTTTAATACCAATATTGCTATTCAAATAAATATCTCCAGAATTCTCAGCTTTCAGCAGGATTCACTCCCTTCAAAGTATTTAGGAGTTCCTCTAACTGCGAAACCCTTGCACAAGAGAATTTGGGAACCGTTGATCAACAAAATGCAAGATAAAGTCAGAAAATGGACGAGCAGATCTTTAAATCTGGCAGGTAGACTCGTGCTGACAAAGGCGGTGCTCCAATCAATTCCAATTTTCATGCTATCAGCACTACCGGCCCCTAAAGGAGTATTGCAGCAATTCAGAAACATCCAAAGAGACTTTCTCTAGGGCAGGGAGGAGACTAGAAATAAGTGGGCCTTGGTCTCTTGGGAAAATATCTGTAAACCCAAGAATCATGGGGGCCTAGGCTTGGATGACTAGAAGATCCTAAGCAATGTTCTAGGGGCCAAACTCTGGTGGCATTGGGTTAAAGATCCAAAGGCGCGATGGGCAAGCATATGGAAAGAAAAATATGCTATCTCTTGGCATTACACTAATCTCATAAGGATGTCTGGAAATATAAAGGGCTCTGCTATCTGGAACAAAGCCTAGGAGAACAGAGGTTTAGTACAAAGAAACAGCTTTTGGGAAATCAGAGAAGGAGATCTAGCTTTATTTTGGGAGGACAAATGTCAACAAGAACCAACACTGCTAAATGAGGATTTTTTGAACCTTAAGCATGAGATAGATACCCAAGGTTTGACAAGAGTGAAATATTTTTGGGATTATACTCACAATACAGGAAAATGGAGGATATGGAAGAATATAGATTGCAGGAATGATAGAATTCTGAAAACAAAAGCAGAGGCTCTTGAGAAAATTTTGGAACAAAGGATGATTTTGGTTTCTGGAGGGCAGGACCAACTCAGATGGGGATACAACAACGAAGGCATCTTCAATATTAAGGAAGCAAAAAGTATTCTCCTTGAGCTGGATTCCCAGGCTCCGAACAGAATCTGGCAGAACCTATGGAGACATCAAGGTTGGATGAAAATCAAACTCTTCATGTGGCTGGTTCATCACAGGAAAATCTTGACTTGGGACAACATTAGAAAAAGGGGTATGCTTGGACCTTCCATATGCCAGCTCTGTGAAGCCCAAGAGGAAACAATGGAACATCTTCTCAACAGCTGTATTTTCACATCCAAGCTATGGGATGCTTTTGCCATCATTTTCCAATAGTCCGACAAGGACAAAGAGAGTATTACTAACACCCTAAGCAGATGGAGAAGAAACTTTTCGGATAATGAAGTTCTCAACCTAGCTTGGGCTCTTATGCCAAGTTTTATTATTTGGAATATTTGGAAAGAAAGGAATAAGAGAATCTTCAAAAATGAAAAGAATCTCGCTCTTCTTCTGTTTGATCAGATCTTAAAAAAGATTAAGGAGACGGTCAACTCAATAGTCAAGAATCTTCCCAAAAATCCTCCCTCATGAGCAGACTTAAGAACTCTCAGGCTGTTAGGTATGCAGGGGATCATCCCACAAGGACATGATAGAAAAGATAGCAAAAAGGAATCTGAAAAGGAGTACTGGCAACCTCCTCCGAGAGGTTTTTTAAAATACAACATAAATGGAGCCTCAAAAGGCAACACGGGAATTGCTGACTTTGGTGGGGTTCTTCGGGATGAAGCAGGTAACATCCTCTTCCTCTTTCATTGTCATTTAGGAAGAGCCACCAACAATATGGTGGAATTAATGGCGATGGATCAATGCTTCAATTTTCTGAAGTAGGAGAATTGTCGCACTGTGATCATTAAAGCCGACTCTGAGTTAGTCATTAACTCGGTAAAAAGAATCAATTGCGGAACAGAGCCGGAAAAGGTCTCACAGCACTGGAAGTTAATCTAGGCTTTCCAAAGAATTCAGAGTCACCTTCAAGGGCTAAACTCAGTCAGGTTCAATCATGTGCACAGAAAGGCTAACAAACTGGCAGACATCTTGGCCAACCAAGGTGTTAGCTGCAAGGAACGCAGAGTTTCGACAGGGTGGCAAGCAATGCCACAAGGCAACCTAAAAATTCTTTGTCATAACCAAGCGGAAGAGGATAAAGAAGTGTATAGGGATAAAACTAAAAAGGATAGATCCCAATGATCAATTCTTGGCTGAATTCTCTCATTTTGGTCAAACAGATTGTAGGTGGAAGGCAGATTATGACAGAATTTAACTGCACTGAGAATATCAACTTTAGGAATCAACGATATAGGCTAGGCGGTTAGCATTGTTTCGAAAAGATCAAAGCAAATCTTGGTTGCAGACTCAACAGTTATGACAAGGAGGAGTGGGACGGCGTGCTCAGTACTCCGGAGGGAAAGAACGAGGTTCAGGATTTTATTGTTAGCCATTTTTCTCACGGCTTCACCTTTTGGAAGGAAAAACTGCTTCCTGAGCGATTTGAAGGTGATCGCACCACTCTCAAACGAAATGTGTTTTTGTGAAATGGAAGCGATTCCATACAGCTTCTGACACGTGGCGAAGGGAAGTTGCGGTAAACCGCCCTCATCGCACGGTAAAGTTCGGGCAAATATGCAGTGCGACATGGATCTTTTCCATTGGATGCTGCAGAGGAAATCAACGATCAGAAATGATCGTGAAGTTTGGTTGGGACGGGGCGTTATCTAGTGCGCAGCTTCTTAGAAGTGATAATTTTTGTTGGGTGGGGAATCTGACCTTATGCAGTAAAACACCTCCCTCCCCTCCCCGAGAGTCAAAACCACTCTCCGAGTGGTATTGTGTTGATCGCTCCCCTCTAAAGCAGGAAGCTGTTTTTATGTTTTGGGAGCGATCCCACACAGCTTATGACGCGTGGCGGGGGGCCGGGTTTGAAAACCGCCTATATCGCAAGCTAAAGTTCGGCATTTTGTGTCGCGCGATATGTTTTTGAGCCATCAGATTTTAAGGCAGGGTTCAACGATCTGAATTGATCGTGCAGTTGTGTGGGGCCGGGGAGTTAAGTTCAATACGACTTCTCGGAGCGATTTTCTCCTTTGCCGTTGGATCCAGATGCGGATTGGAAGGTCACGATTAAATTGGTTGGTTTTGTGTGTAATGATGGGGGCTTTGCTTGGTTCATCATTACTCCGGCTTCCCTTTCAGCACCTTTGGGGTTTTAGATAGAGGAGGAATGACCTGTTACAGAGTTTTTTGAACCCAACTTTTCAGACTGCCAAGTGAGTCCATCATCAGGGGAAGCGACAATAGATATTCTTCAAACTTAATGATGAATCCATGAGCTATGTTAGGGTATATATATATAGGTTATTAAGGAATGATGTGAGGAATTAGGTCGGCCATTTATTTATTTATTATTTATTTATTAATTATTGTTATTTTTTTTTATTATTATTATTAATTTAATTATATATATATATATATATATAGATATTATTTTATTTTTTTTAACTTTTTTTTTCTTCAAATACCCTATATTATTATTTCTTTTAATATTACTATTATTATTAATTATTTATTTATTTATTTTTAATTTATTATTTATTATTGTGTTTAATTGCTATTATTAAGCTAGGTAGGTGGATTAATTCCTTTAATAACTAGGTTATAGGGATAAATAGATTAATTAATTAATTAATTTTATATTTTATAGGTTTAATTATTATGTTTACTAATTTATTTATATCAAATTAATTATTTTGAATAATGATTTTTCCCAAAGGCTTTGTCCGTTATTTGTATTAGGTTGGGGGAACTAGCCTTTGGTGGTTAGCACCCTTGTTCTTTGTCCACATTGTCTGGTGGACAGTTGTAAATTATGTAAATTATTTTTGGTTTAATGATCATAGAAGGATCGTCTCTTGCCTTAGCAAAAAAAAGAAAGTATAATATCTCTCTCTCTCTCTCTCTCTCTCTCTCTCTCTCTCTCTCTCTATATATATATATAGATAGATAGATAGATAGATATATATATATATAGATAGATATATATATATATATATATATATATATATATATATAAAGACATTTAAATTACTTTATTATTTCTTCATGTCATGTGTCAACTCCATATTTTTACATCTCTTTCAAATTAAAAATA
Source organism: Pinus tabuliformis (assembly GCA_031772625.1). Taxonomy (NCBI): domain Eukaryota; kingdom Viridiplantae; phylum Streptophyta; class Pinopsida; order Pinales; family Pinaceae; genus Pinus; species Pinus tabuliformis. The sequence goes on along the minus strand of CM062804.1, from coordinate 557,998,438 downwards.
TTTTTTCTTCTTTTTACCTTTAATTATTTTATCTCTCTATATTAAAATGTAAAATTAAGGTGGTAATTGAGGTATTTTATTTATGGTTTTTTTTTAATGTAAGCATTATTTTATTATTTCTAAATGTAATTGTAGAAATTAGGTTTTAAATTTGCAACTGCTCGTGAAGTTTTAATCAAAATCACAAGACACAAACCTACACTACTGCTCTGATATTAAACAAACATATGTGGACATTAAATTACAATTTAGAACAAAAATCTCAGACATGGAAGAAGAAATAACACACATGCAACAAGTATTTTTATTTAGGGAAAGAAATCTGCTAAAAACCCCAATGCCTGCTTGCATTAATCAAATGAATAGAGATGTATTACAATTGATTTTCTCAATTGAGCTCACCCTGCAAGTGAACAACCTATCTCTCTACTCACTGAAGACCTTTGACTCAAACTTAGTCAAATTTTGCCTCAGCTTGAGCTCCTATTTCCTTAAGGAATTAGCCCCTATTATTTAGGAAATTCCCTCAATTAAATTGCCCAATTCCTTTAGGTTGATCATTGCATGCAACACCCGTACACTCAAGATTAGTCTACAACTGATATTACACTGCCTTGGAATCTCCACCTCAACTAGGTAACTCGAATCCTCTACATGCACTAGCTATTTTGGGTTAATTGATCAGTTAATTGGATGATCACTGAGTTTGATTGAAGTTGCATTGCTTAACTAACCTTCCACTAGTTCCTCCAAAAGTTGGAACTAGTTTACTAAGTAAATTAAACTCTAACTCCTCCAACTCCAATTTACTAAGTGCAAAATTAAACTCTAACTCCTCCAACTCCAATTTACTAAGTAAATTGGGTGACACAAGCCATGTCACACAAGTTAACATCATCCAAGTTGTCTACTGATGTGGAAATTCGAATTTTGTCAATTTAATCAAGGCAAAATCAAATTGAGAATTTCTTGCTGAAATTTTCAACAATATATTCAATATGTCATTTTAAATTGCCACTTTAAATCTAAAAAAACTAAACAATTTTTTTTACTTCTTATTAAATAATATTAAAATACTCCATAACTTGGATTTCTTTTACCATTGTTTCAATTCATTATTATCCTGTGACAAGAAGGTGTAACGCAATGGATATTTGGTTTTGGCTATTGGGTTGACTATACATTAATCTGCCTTGATCAAAAAAAATTAAACGACAATAAATAATGTTTACAATGTAAAACAGAATTTAATTATTTTTTTAAATATATTAATTTTATTTATTTAAGATTTGATTGGTTGATTTCATTTTACTCTTAGTACAATGATGAATTCGTACTGCAAACAGGTCAAATCGGTCAGGTGATGAGTAAAAATGGGAAGAGACTAGATCTAACCATAGGCCATTAAAAGTAGAAAGATTTTTGGGTTAAAGTGAAAGTGAAGTGTTTAATTTTATATTTACATTATATTTATACTTTAATTCTATCTTAGTCATTTTAATTGAAGAGGATAAAGTTTTATTCCAATTCAATTATTTATTTATTGTGTTTTTTCTAGTAAAATGGACAAGTGATTGTGGTTCTACTTTGAAAATAAAAAATGGATTTTAAAACATCTCCAAATTGATCTAGCTTGATAAAATTAATACAGAGTGAAAATAACATGGCCAGCATACGTTAAATGTCTTTTATGTTAAGGATGTTAAATGTGTTTTATGTTAAGGATGTACGATAATGTCAACAATACACATTTATATAGGTAAATAACATTTAAAAAATAATACCATCTTAAAATAGAATTAAATGAACAAATTGTCTATATTTGTCAATTTGTCTATCAAATTTGACTAATTTTTTTTAAAGAACTTATCAATTTATTTGGTTGAAATTATCACAATGACCTTTGGTCATTAAAGTTATAAAAATAGTAGAGTTGAATAATTAACTTTTTGGGGTATATTTTTACTATTTTTTTAAGATAAAAATTTATTGGAATTGTAAATATGAGTTGTGTAATTTATATGATGGAAATATCCCATAAATTTTTCAAAGTAGTGAATTTATTTATGCATTTAAAAACTTATTTTTAATAATGAAGATCACAAACTCTTCAAATATTATTTTTTTAAGTACAATAATTTAAAAACTCCTATAAAACCCATGTACTTTTAAATTTGGTTTTAAATTTCCTAGCTTAGGACCACCTTATACTAATTAAATTTCCTACCTCAAGACCACCTTATACGATTATTTGAAGGCCTAGAGCTTTCATTAAAGTTATGGCTAGAACAATATTTAGCATGCAGCATAGTCAGGGGTTTGTGTTTGGAATTTTGATGTGACAAGGAAGATATGCAGAACTTGAGGTTGAGAATTTGTCATATTAACATTATCAACATATTATTGAATAGGGTGTACACATAATTTTGGCTATATTTATCATCATATTATTATATGTTGTATACAAATAATTTTAGTTATATTTAAACTATACCAAAATATAATGAACCATCATGTCATACACACATAAGTAAATGAGGGTGTATCATTATACTTATACAAATACATATACATATTGGCATAACACCAATATTTTATATATAAGAAAGGTAATTTGATCAACTATACATTACTTTAAGAGATTATATAAGTAATTAAAGTAAAATAATTCAGAGATTATATAAATAAATAGAGTAAATTAGTTTGAGAAATTTTATAATAATTAAATTATTATAATTGTGTAGTTGTTAATATTGTAATTTTAAATTCTGAATATATAAATATATTTAACATGGAAAAAAATTTACAACAATTTTATTATATAATTTTAATAATAATTTATAATTTATAACTTATAATTCTAATTCCTTTGACTTTTATGAAAGTCATTTATATGTACTTTCTCTCATTCCTTTACTTTAACACTAAGATGAAATCTTTCCATCATTTAAGGTCTCTTGATCATACACAACCTTATATGCATGATCACAACCTTATATGCATAAATATATGTCCAATATATATTTATCCATATATGATTTGCTTCTTCTTACTATACTCTTGTCAAATTATCTACTTTATTTTAAGTATTAAAAACTGCATTATATTAGGGTAGGAAACTTAGTGTAATTTCTTATTTTGTAATAAAGTGGTTTTACACATTTGCTCAAAAAAAATTAGTGAAATTCTTATGAAAATATCATTGTTTTCTAGCCAATAAAAAAATATTATACATCAATTTGATTTACAACTAGGTTGTAATCTTAAAATTAAAGTATTATTATATTTTTTGATTAAATAATTTTCTTATTTTATTTTTCTTTTGAATGAATAAAAATATCTTTTTAATTTTTAAGAATAAAAACATCTTTCCACGCTATTATTCACAAAAATACTATAAATAAAAATATGTATTATACTAACTATTATGCTCTTAACTCATAAATTAAAAACAATGTTAAAAACATTATTCTAACAATTATACTATTTATTATTAAATTCATACATATAGAAAATAAGAAAACAAAATTAATATAAGGAATCTAAAACTTGCTTTCTTAATTGATGTGTCTAAGTAATGACATATATAAATTTTATAAATTTAGAGTGTTTATTTTCTCTTTGGCCCATATGGCTTTGAATCTCATTGTTTACATAGTACTTCATAACAAGGTAATCACCGATTGAGCTACCCTAGTGGGCTAAATAAAGATGTATTATTTTTATTAAAGAAATATTTTTAACCACATTTATACTAAGTGATAATAGCTACTTTATTGCCCTTATTCAAATGTGGGGGCTAATTCATACCTTTCAAAATTCAATAATTAAACTAAGCGGCAGGAAATAATGACCATTTATGTATATCATTTTTTATATTATCTTATACAAACTAATGCGAAAAAAAATGTCTCAACAAAATTATCATTAAACCACATCTCAACTAATTATGCAAATTCCAATCTTAAATATCATAGATATTTTATGTCAAACTATTACGCAAAAGTGCATTCTAACTATTCACGTTTACATTGTTTACATAATACTTCATAACAAGGTAGTCACCAATTAAGCTATTCTAGTGAGCTAAATAAAAATGTATTATTTTTATTAAAAAAATATTTTTAATTATATTAAAACTAGGTGATAATAGCTATTTTGTCACCCTTATTCAAATGTGAGTGCTAAATCATACCTTTCAAAATTCAATAATTAAATTAAGCAATAAAAAATAATAACGATTTATATAATATCATTTTCAATAATATTTTATATCAACAAAATTATCATTAAACCACCTTTCAACTAATTATACAAATTCCAATCTAACTATTCACGTTTTGGACAATAACATGTATCAAGAAAAGTACATAAACCATTTGAGAAAGCAAAGACCAACCACTGACCACAACATTAGTATCAACTGATTTTCAGGCCTCCTTCGCTGCCAGTACGAGTTTCGTGATCACCTGAATCCCAACAACTGTCACTGTTAACATCCTCTTGAGCATGAAGTACATGGTATGTGCAATATTAGATGAACTTTTGCATGAAGTACATGGTATGTGCGAGTGAATATTTTGCGTAAGATTATGTATGTTTGAGAGTTGCTTTAAATACGTTTTTTTTTATTGAAAAATATAATAATAATTTTTTGTAATAATAAAGGTAAATAAAATAAAATAAAAAGAAAAATATTTTATTTCAATTTTCATATTATTAGTGATGATATAGATTATAATTTAGTGTTTATATGAATAAAACATAATTCTTCTACACAATCAATTTTCTCAAAAAATCGATTTAGAGATAGTCTATTATTTTATTTTTAAAATAAATTAATGTTTAAATATAAATTTAATTATTAAAATTAAAGATAAAAACATGTACATAAATATATGCTATTTTATTTAGCTAAGTATAAATTTAATCGTGGAAAATTTTAGAGGTTAATATTTATAGGTGGACTAATTTTGCATGATTTTTCCAAAAAATAGTCGTCAATTTCCATTTTTTATAAAAACTATTCGCTCAAATTTTACAATATAAAATTATTTTACTTTAAAAATCACCAATATTATATAAACACTATATATAAAATCATTATAAATTTGAATAATTTTACAAATATATCAATAAACATTTTAGAATTTACATATTAAAAACTAGTAATATTCACCAATATTTTTAAACTTCAAAATAACCATTCTTAAAATTTCTCTAAACTTAATAATTTTTATACTTAATAATTTATTATTAAATAAAAATGAAAACATGTAATTATTTTATTTAATCTTAGGATATCACTTTTATACCAGCGTTAAATTAATCAATAATATTTAAACATAAATTTATTTGTTTGAAGTAGAACATGAAATGGGAATAAATATATCATTTTCTTTGATGTCATTCTTAACTAACTTAAGTATATATCTAACTGTTGAAAGTGAATATGAAGAGATGTCGAACAAAGGTGTCAGTTCATTTGATTGATATATGTTTATATGTTGAAATAACCACTTTTTTTTTTCGGGACCTTTGAATGAATTAATAATATGTAAACAAATATATCCAATCATTGAAATTGAAGATGAGAAGATGTGAACACATATATGTCACCTCATTTTACTATCGTATGTTTATATATTGAACTTGGCATGTGATTCTTTCATTAGGTTTAGGATATACAAAAGTACTTGTAATGGAATGAATATTTTTATATTTAGACATATTATTTATTTATTTGTTATTATATTTTTTTGGCTTAGTTATATCGTTGGTTTGCTGGCTTTGTATGCTTGGTGTCTGGCTTGGCTTATTAGTTAGATGGCTTGGCTGGCTAGTGACTCGCTGGCTACTGGGTTAGCTGGCTGTAGTGATGTTGTTGGCTCTGCTGCTGGACATAGAACTTATTAGTTTTTCCTTGACTATAAAAATTTAAAATTTATCCAAAATTTAACATTATGAAATTAAAATTATTATTTTTAAATAAAATTTATTTCTATTTATCTTAAATATGATTGGTTGAAATGCCTCCCTTCTTATTGTGTAATGGTGGCAAGAATTGACTTTTGTGTATTTTATTATTAATTACTATGTACTATATCACTAATTACTATGTAAAATAAATATAACTCATTTGAAAAATAACATTATATATTAATTATTATGTACCATAAACACAAATGGTTTGTAATTAAATTCAAAAATTTCATGTTTTCATTGGTGTAAAGTATTGAATAGACAATTTTTATGGGTTTTATTTTTTAATTTAAAAAATATAAATCCGAAAAAATATATATATATATATATATATATTTTCAGAGAGAAAATCCACATATGGCCGAAGCCTACAGATATTTTTTACAATCAATATGGCCGAAGCCAGCAGAATTTACGGCCGAAGCCAGCAGAATTAATGGCCGAAGCCAGCAGAATACGGCATAGCCGATAGAAATCGCCCAGCGAGGGGCCGCCGCAGGACTCGATCACGGCTGGGGGGTGCGAAAGCCAACCGCCCCAGCCGTCCTATCATGCACGTCATGTGCATATATATATATATATATATATATATATATATATATATATATATATATATATATATATATAATAATAAAAAAATAAAAAAATAAAAATAAATAAATAAATAACGTGTGTACGATTTGTACAACTCTCATTATATCAATATATACTCTAATAACATGACATGTGTATTATAATATAAGCATTATATAAAAAAATTGTCATCATTCAATATTAAATAGATATCATTGATTTGAGGCTTTTGTGATCTATATTCTGTGTAGCGTTATCTTCCGGAATCATTGCATTCATATTTGTTGGAATCGATGTTTCAAACCAACCTAATTAAATTATATATATATATATATATATATATATATATATATATATATCTCTTTTACTTAGTAAAACCTCAAGTCTAAAAGGAACAGGAATATTTATAAATGAAGATCTCATTCCAGAAGATCAAGCAAAATTAAGAAAGGAGGTTCAAAAAGTAAAAGAAGCTAGGAAGGAAGGATAATGGGCAATAATCAGAAATAGAAAATCGGTTATTCGGGATAGAAACCAAAACGATAGTAATAAATAGCAATTCAACATGCTCTGGCTTCTTTCTTGGAATTGTTGGGGCTTTCCATGGAACAAAGGCCCCAAGCTAAGTTGGATCTCGAATGATGTTGATATTATATTCCTTGTTGAAACTTGAGAGCATGATGAATCTAAGGTCCCTAACATAGATGGCTTTGTACTACGGTCTACCTGGAACAAGCGATCATCCCATAAAGGCATTGGGAGTATAACTTGTTACATTAAGAAGAACATCTCCTTCCATGCTAGGACTTATAAAAATGACCCTTACAACCAATATAGTTGGATAGAGATTACTGACATTAATGATAAAAAGACCTACATAGCAATCTGTTATTTTTCCCCCATCATTTCTAACTTCTATAAGAAAAAGAATCTAGATAAAAATAGTCCTTACAATGGTTTAGAGAATGATATTTCTAGCCTAAGGAATGAAGGTAATATCCTTTTAATAGGTGACTTTAATGCTCGAACTTCAAGCAACCAAGCTATTCTTCTAAGTAATCATTCCAACCCTAATCCTCTTTGGTTAGACGAAGACCTTACTCTGGCTAGTCAGTACAATAAGAGCTCTGAAGACCTTGGGGAGAATTTGTTTGGGTCAGAGCTAGTCAAGCTCTGTAGTGCTTAGGATCTCATAATTTTCAACTGTCTAAAGAAGTGACCCAATTCTAGCTAGATGACCTGCATCCATGGGCTTGGTAGCAGCGTGGTAGACTATGTTATTTCCGATCTCCCTTTATACAACAAAATAATAAATTTTGACATCTTAAACGACCACGAGCCTGACTCTGATCATAGTCCTTTACTTATAACTCTCAATTTTGGCATGCATAGAGATCCCATAGAAGATAATCCTTATAGCCAAAAGAACTTAATCTTTGATAGAACTAAAAACAATCTCTTTCTAAATGAATTAAAAACTAATTTGCTTCCTTTATCTAATATAGACAACATAGAAGACATCTATCATAATTTTACTATAACCCTCTCATATTCTATAAACAAGTTCTCAATTGAAGTTTCAAGTAATAAAAGAAATAACAAAACCAACCCATGGTAAGACGAAGGTTGTAAAAATGCGAGGAGAGCAATTAAGGAAGTTGTTGATGAATCTCTTAAAATTGGCAAGATAAAAATATACAAAGCCCTAACTAAATGGAAAAAAAGGCAGTATATTCGTAAAAGATAAGAGAATCTCTTACACCTCTCTAAGGTAGCTCCTAAGAAATTTTGGAGGCATATTCTAACTAGGAAAACTAAAGATAATAATAAAATTGCTTTACACGACTAGAATTCCTATCTTAAAAAGCTTTATGAATCTCCAAATGTCATTGATAACTTTGAAACCCTGCTCATAACTAAAGAAGTTTTCTCATTAAAAGACATTGATTTTGGGGTTAAACACCTGGCAAATGGGAAAGCTAAGGATATTGAAGGTTACCATGCAGAAATATTAAAAATTGAAGGTCTTGTCCTCATCCCCCACATTCACAAGATTTTCAATCAAGCGGTCAAGAAAGGGTTCCCTAAACCATGGACTTAGAGCCTCATTATCCCTATTTTTAAAAGTGGGGATACAAATAACCCCTCTAATTATTGGACAATTATGATCAGCCCTCTCTTAGCCAAGTTATATGGTATTATTTTGGAAAAGAAGTTGAGCATATGGCTTGAAAGTGAAGGTAAGTGGGCTAAAGGCCAAGCAGGTTTTAGAAGGCAGAACTCAACAACAGACCACCTCGTTACGCTTAGGATCATTGTGGAGGAATGTCACAATGATAAATCCAATCTCTTTTGTTGCTTTGTGGATTTTAGAAAGGCTTTCGATACGATTCCTAGAAACAACCTATGGAATAGATTAGAAGAACTAAAGGTTCCTTTCGAGTTGAGAGTTGTTGCTATAAGGTTATACGAGAATGTAATTGCCAAGTTAAAGAGCAATAAGGGGTGGTCGAAAGATACTAAGTGTAATATCGGAGTTAAACACGGTTACCCCCTCTCCCCTATCCTATTTGGCATTTACATCGCCAAGCTAGAAGGTTGTTTGGAGGAAGCAGGTTGTGCTAGCACGATCTTAGTTGGGATTGTCATCATAATTCTTCTCTATGCTAACGAAATTGTTCTTCTCGCAAGTTTCCCATCTGATCTTGATAAGCAACTTAGACTTCTTAAGGAATTCTGCTCTACCATGGGTATGACTGTTAACACTGACAAAACAAAAGTTATGATTATCAAATCCAATGACACTTACGCTAATTCTATGTATGACAATAGTAACTTGGAGGAAGTGTCTTCTTACAATTACCTAGGAATTGATATTCATCACAAGCTCAACTAGAACTATAGCATTGAGAAAAGGATTAATGGGGGGTGGAAAGCTTATTTTGTTCTCAAAAATAATTGTAAAACAAGAAACCTCGTAATGTGGAATAGAAATAAGTTCCTCTTTGAAACTTTAGTCACTCCTGTTATCTTATATGGATGTGAGGTTTGGGGTTGCAACATCTCTAGAGAATCCTGAAGAAAGATTGAGCAAATCCAAAAGTGTTCTATAACGTATAACCTCAAATTAAAAGCAATACACCCTATCCTATTCTCCTTATAGAAGTGGGTCTTTCCCCTATCGAGAGCCTAGCTATGACTAGGCTTCTGTTGTACAAGCACAAACTCAATAACATAGGAGACCATAGACTTCCTAAGCTAGCTTTAAATTCCAGCCAAAACCACCTAAGGCTCAAATGAGGTTGGTATAAAGACACCAGGGCCTGGTTAAACCATTGGGAGATCGACGAGAATGTTGCATTGCAAAACATTAATAACATTAAAAATATTGTTACTTCTAACTTCAAAGGAAAAATGTGGTGTGAGAAAGATTTAGCAACTAAAAGAAAATTAAGATATTATAAGGAGGTCATCAACCCCACCATAGAAGATCAAAAGTATCTCTCTGTTTCAACTAGCTCAAAGAAGAAAATTAATATAGCCAAGATTAGAGTGAACTCTTATGAGCTCCATAGTGAAACGAGTAGTTGGGTAGTTCCTAAAACACCATGGATGGGAAGGATCTGTCATCTCTGTGAAAATATGAACATCGAGGATGAAAATCGTTTCCTCTTAGAATGCCCCGTGGATAACCACATTAGATCTCAATTTCATAATATTTGTTGCAACACTGACCTTCCTAGCCTTTTACGATGTCAAAATTATAGTGAGCTCGGGAAGCTTCTCTCCAAGCTTTTTGAGCATAGGAATAAAATCTTAAATCAAATTAAATAATTCGTTTCTTTAGGTCCGATAAACCAAAATTTGGTCTCAGTGGACGTTAACCACCACCACCACCATCTCATATATATATAATTATAAAAAAAATTAATAAAAAAAATTAAACAAATATTCGTATAACTCATTTTACAATTTTATTATTATTTGGAGTACATACAACACATCATAACATTAAAATATTTTATTAAATTAAGTGGCAATAAATGCTAACTATACAGCGTCATTAATATGTTTAAATATAGAAATATAACTTTCAATTTCGTTATTTTTAACTTTAACTATTTTTTATTATTATTAATGTTCTTTGATGCAAAAGTATAGTTCTCAATTTCATTATTTCTAACTTTAACTTTGAGAAAATGAAAGGAGATATTCGTCGTTCGTAATTCTAACTTTGAGGAAAAGGAGAAATTCGTCATTTATAATATGTCTAATTACAATTTCTCTATTTAATTATTTGTAACTTTTGTTTTGAATTAAAAGATAAATTCATCGTTTTGAAACGCTAAATATCATTAAAATGAAAATACTAATTGGTGAAGATTTTAGGACAACCACCGCTTCCCTTTTTTTGGGAATTCTTAAAGGAGGTGAGTGACTGAAGGTTTCAAAAGATTCTTATGGGTGGGTTTTGGGTAATTAAATTGATCGCTAAATTACTTGTATATTTTTAAAGGGTGTATTTGTATGAAACACATTTGCACGTAATTTATTTTCGATAAAAGTTAATTTAATTTATTGAAATGAAATTGCAAGATTTAAAATAAAATCATATTTATATATGTTAAGTAATTTATTATGGGTAAAAATTAATCTAATCTATTGAAATGAAATTGTAAGACTTAAAATGAAATCATATTTATATATGTTAGGCAACTTATTCTTGATAAAAATCAATCTAATCTATTGAAATGAAATTGCAAGACTTAAAATGAAATCATATTTATAAAGAGATCCAAATGAGCACACACACATTCTATCTTAAGAAGCAATGTCTAAAGAAAACAATAAATTATGAACAAGTAATAAAATCTTTAATCTAGGGTATTTTTAAGGATTTAATACGTTTTCTTTATATAGTAGTGTAGGCAACTATTCTAGTTTGAAAATTCATACATATAGAATGTAGGTGAATAGTCAATAAAAAAAACATGTAATTTACTATTAAAATTGGTAATTCTTTGGCGAATATCATCCATTTAATCATATATATGTAAAAAATAGACGAACTTTAAACGAAATTAGCGAATAATTTTTCATAAAATGTTCAAAATTTATCCCATTTGCAAAATTTTGCCTCTAAATATTTCCCTACTTTAATTTATTGAATTGAAATGTCAATTCTATTCTAGGAAAAGTAACACAATTCTATGCTAAGTTCTTAATCTAATGGATTTTTCTATGGAAATCATAAAGTCTATTCTAAGAGCATTCAATTGATAAATCTAGTCTAGAAAGCAATGAATTCTAACTCTAGAAAGCAATAAATCTTAACTCTCTGAAGGTGGTAAGTTTTTAGGTACAGAAATGACCACACTCCCATTTTCATTTGCAAAATTTAAACAATCGAATTTACAGCGTAAATACATATGTATATTTGTCAAAAGCCGAGCACTACAGTGCATAGTTCACACAACCAATAAATAGAACAGAGTCGATCGAACCACAAACCCCTGCGAGGTCATTGCAGGATTGTTTAAATACATACATGACCACAAATAGCAGAGTCGAAATGGAGCCACAGGCACAGTGACAAGAGACCGCAGAGCCAAGCCAAACTACAACTCAGACTTATAAAACCCTATGAACAATGAACCCTCAATCTAACAACAGAAAGACACCAAGGAGAGACCCTACCCGGTTCATGTGTAAGAGACGCGACGTGAAGACCTCAAGCAGACTGTCACTCACCTACGTTGGCCAACAACCAGGCCATCAGCAATGAAGCACAAGAAAACTACAGTTACGTTAATAGATTGTAACCAGAACAGAGGGTCGAGTTGCAAGAACTTACCAGGGAAGAGCCAAGCTTGTGTAAGCCGACAGAGAAGCCACAGAGTCGAGTTCGTAGCCACAATGTTTCTCGCTGCCATGAGGAGCAGAGGTTGTCAATGCCTGATAAAAACAAAGTAAAGGTGACTAGCATAGAAAGAGGGCTTACCTTCGAGTGACTGCCGAGTGGAAGCCAGAAGCCGAGCGACTCCATGGCCACAACCTGAGACAAAACCAAACAAATAATCAACCTGTGAAGGCAGCGCATGGAGGGGAGACAAATAAACAAAAGCTACAACTGAGAATACAAGTATAGCCGAGCAAATTTGACCACAGAGACCGATACTGAGGGTTTCACACCCAGGTCTCGAAGCCGAGCACAGAATAGGCTGAGACATCATCCACAGGTGAAAATCCACACCACATTGCAAACCAGGCACAGTAAAAGCGAAATCTCAAACAAGTGACAGAGCAAACCCTCGTATAGCAGAACCAGAGACCTCACCAGCAGCATAGCAGCACAACAAAACGAACAATGCAAATGAAATGAACAGTCAGGGTTTCGGGGCATAGAAGGAGCGGGAAGGAACAAAGCCCGAGACCTGGACACATGTCCTCGTCTCCATAAACCAACAGTACCACCACATTAAAGTCAACCAACCACCATTTAATTAAAAAATCCAATCAATGTATTTATCATTAATCCGAAAGTCGTAAGGGTTGGACCCATCACACTGCCTTGGAATCTCCACCTCAACTGGGTAACTCGAATTCTCTACATGCACTAGCTATTTTGGGTTAATTGATCAGTTAATTGGATGATCACCGAGTTTGAAAGAAGTCTCATTGCTTAACTGACCTTCCACTCATTCCTCCAAAAGTTGGAACTAGTTTAATTGAAAACAACCTAAGATAACTTACCTTGATTACTACAAATTAGCAATCACACATGCAAAATTAAACTCTAACTCCTCCAACTCGAATTTACTAAGTAAATTGGGTGACACAAGCCATGTCACACAAGTTAACATCATCCAAGTTGTCTACTAATGTGGAAATTCGAATTTTGTCAATTTAATCAAGGCAAAATCAAATTGAGAATTTCTTGCTGAAATTTTCAACAATATATTCAATATGTCATTTTAAATTGCCACTTTAAATCTAAAAAAAAAAAAAAAAATTTACTTCTTATTAAATAATATTAAAATACTCCATAATTTGGATTTCTTTTACCATTGTTTCAATTCATTATTATCTTGCCGCGAGAAGGTATAACGTAATGGATATTGGATTTTGGCTATTGGGTTGACTATACATTAATCTGCCTTGATCAAAAAAATTAAACGATAATAAATAATGTTTACATTGTAAAATAGAATTCAATTATTTTTTTAAATATATTAATTTTATTTATTTAAGATTTGATTGATTGATTTCATTTTACTCTTAGTGCAATGATGAATTCGTACTGCAAATAGTCAAATCGGTCAGGTGATGAGTAAAAATGGGAAGAGACTAGATCTAACCATAGGCCATTAAAAGTAGAAAGATTTTTGGGTTAAAGTGAAAGTGAAGTGTTTAATTTCATGTTTACATTATATTTATACTTTAATTCTATCTTAGTCATTTTAATTGAAGAGGATAGAGTTTTATTCTAATTCTGTTATTTTTTTATTGTGTTTTTCTAATAAAATGGACAATTGATTGTGGTTCTACTTTGAAAATAAAAAATGGATTTTAAAAACATCTCCAAATTGATCTAGCTTGATAAAATTAATACGAAGTGAAAATAACATGGCGAGTATACGTTAAATGTCTTTTATGTTAAGGATGTACAATAATGTCAACAATACACATTTATATAGGTAAATAACATTTAAAAAATAATATCATCTTAAAATAGAATTAAATGAACAAATTGTCTATATTTGTCAATTTGCCTATCAAATTTGACTAATTTGTTTTAAAGAACTTATCAATTTATTTGGTTGAAATTATCACAATGGCCTTTGGTCATTAAAGTTATAAAAATAGTAGAGTTGAATAATTAACTTTTAGGGGTATATTTTTATTATTTTTTTAAGATAAAAAATTATTGGAATTGTAAATATGAGTTGTGTAATTTATATGATGGAAATATCCCATAAATTTTTCAAAGTAGTGAATTTATTTATGCATTTAAAAACTTATTTTTAATAATGAAGATCACAAACTCTTCAAATATTATTTTTTTAAGTACAATAATTTAAAAACTCCTATAAAAACCATGTACTTTTAAATTTGGTTTTAAATTTCCTATCTGAGGACCACCTTATACTAATTAAATTTCCTACCTCAAGACCACCTTATACGATTATTTTAAGGCCTAGAGCTTTCATTAAAGTTATGGGTAGAACAATGTTTAGCATGCAGCATAGTTAGGAGTTTGTGTTTGGAATTTTGATGTGACAAGGAAGATATGCAAAACTTGAAGTTGATAATTTGTCATATTAACATTATCATCATATTATTAAATAGGGTGTACACATAATTTTAGCTATATTTATCATCATATTATTATATATTGTATACACATAATTTTAGCTATATTTAAACTATACCAAAATATGATGAACCATCATGTCATACACACATAAGTAAATGAGGGTGTATCATTATACTTATACATATACATATACATATTGGCATAACACCAATATTTTATATATAAGAAAGGTAATTTGATCAACTATACATTATTTAAAGAGATTATATAAGTAATTAAAGTAAAATAATTCAGAGATTATATAAATAAATAGAGTAAATTAGTTTGAGAAATTTTATAACTAGCATTTGCACCTGATGTTGCAAAGAAAGCGCCGTAAGGCAAGCCAATAGAAAATGAACTAATAGCTTGAAGTGTCTTGTAAAATTAATGCAATCTCTGCACAACATTATAATGTTTCAAAATGATATATTTACAATGTTCAAGATCATTTAGTCAACATTTATTACCACGAAAAATAACAATATAAAGGCCTGGAAAATAGGCTTTTGATCACGCTATGAAGACACAAATAATAATGTTGAAGGTACATTTGAGATAATTTCACAAAATGGCTACTGAAGATGCAATATCCACTTGCCAAAATTAAAATTAACCTGAATAAGGATAGAGGAAGAGTGGGTTATGTAGGTGGAAAAATTGAGAAGAAGGCCAAGATCATAAAATGAAGGAGAAATAAACTTCAAATAACAATGTTAAATTGACCCTAATTTTCTGAATACAACCATGGCCATGAACAACAATGGTGTGATACACTCCATTCCTAGATCTCAACTATAATATTCTATACAGAACCTTTGTGCCCATTTTCGCTGAAGAAAAAACCATTACATATAATAAGGTGACAATAAGACAAAGATATGATAGATATGGAATGGGAAATAACCAATAATTGGCGACAAGACTAAAATAGCTATGATATTAAATTTGACAAATAAACTTCTAACTATAATAACAGTTCAATGAATGGAAAAGGAGCTCTACAAAATCTAGAAATAAATGTTGACTTATGAACTTCCATTTAATAAAAATATCCTATTTACGTTAAGAACTTGTAAAAGTATAGAATCAAGTTGTAGGTGGAAATTACCTGCATTGCTTCCCCCTCCTTATCACTAGATTTTGGGCCTTTCATTGGTCCTTCTTCACCAAAAATCTTTCCCTCATCCATAGCAATTTTCTGATTTGTTTCTTTCTTTGTTTTCACTTTAGCCTTTGCTAATAGATACCAAACAACCGTTGGCATTTTTACTGTAGAAGTTGTTTTTGGAGGTGTTGTGGGATGAGGATACTCAAATAATGAGGGTGTGGCGTGTGAAAGAAACTTAAATTTTGGCTAAAGAACATTTGTGCCCATTTTCGTTGAAGAAAAAACCATTACATATAATAAGGTGGCAATAAGACAAAGATATCATAGATATGAAATGGGAAATAAGCAATAGGTTGTGACAAGACTTAAATAGCTATGATATGAAATTTGACAAATAACCTTCTAACTATAATAACAGGTCAATTAAAATTAAAGAAGCTCCACAACAGGTAGAAAGAGATGTTGACTTGTGAACATCCATTTAATAAAAAATTACCATTTATGTTAAGAACTTGTAAAAATATGGAATCAAGTTGCAATGGAAATTACCTACATTGCTTCCGCTCCTTATCACTAGATTTTGGGCCACTTTTTTTGGACCTTTGCCCCGACAAACTTCATGTCCATTTGAATCTATTCAAAAAATGCAAAAATACAGAAGATGATCTAAACATGATACTATCATTTAATATTCGGTGTGCACCCTGCATTTAATTTCAGTCTCCTTTTATAGTATGGGTATTAACCTATTTGTGAAAACATAGTTTCTTGAGCTCTCCCAACCACGTTTTAAATTTATTTCTTTTGTTTCCAAGCACGCATCTTACTACCTGAGTTGTCTCATCTTCATGGGATTTCCCAACTGTTTATTGCAAAAAGTATGCATGACACAAAATTCTGGAGCAACTTTAAGAAGATATTTCATAACAGTAACATTATTACTTCAAAATGAATGTCTGGCAGTAGTTAGTGGCTTCTAAGATATTTGACATGAAATACATCTACAATGTACAATAAGAATTCAAAAGGCTAGAATACCAACACTATGCGAGCCCTATTATGACCAGCGTTTGCAACAAATCTTTAGGGCACCTCGTAAAAGTAACAAAATTTGATCTCTATTATAGTAAGATTACAGGATTAATTTCCTTGATAATTTGATTGGTCTTAGCCGAGAACCATGGATGAATTCCAATCTAAAATCAGGATTTGAAGCAATAAGCACAAAAGGATGAAATTTTAAATGTTAATGATTTAGAAAACTGCAAATTGAGTTGGATAAACATATATTCTATATAATGAAAGTGATTTAACAAAGGTAGTTCCCTTTTAGCATATTATATATAACACTTATATTTCATCTTCAGTAGTTCCCTTTTAGCACATTATATATAACACCTACATTTCATCTTTGTCATATCCTCGTCGGTCCTGAGTCAGTGGTCATTCAATACACTTCATCAAGTATAACGATAAGTATTCTCTTACATTGAGAATGTCTGAAGATCTTTTGAGACGAAACGGTAATGGATCTCGCAATTATCAAAACATTCCCTTTTCTCCATCTTGGAATGATCATGAAAAGAAGTGGATGGAAATGGAGGGCGCGGCCCCTCTTTTCCATTGTTCATAATCTGCATAAATGGAAAGGAAATCGCCACAAATAAGAACCAGATATGAGATAAATAAAAAAACACTATCTCTTGTGGACTAAGACGTTTACCCACGTCACAATTTGCCTCAAAATCAATCACAACGAAGTACTGAAAATCTTGGAGTTGAAGTTCTTGGGCATTCCCTTGAGGATGCAGTTTGAAAGGTAGTTGCAGTTCCGGGGCATTCCCTTGAGGTTGCAGTTTAAAAGGTACATTCTGAAGACTGCTTCCTGGTGGCACCATGTAGTCCCAATTCCTTTGACTAATAATTCCCTGCTTCAATGTATGTGTTGGGTACGTATGAAAACTGAAAGCTTCTGGAAAGTACATAGGGGCATCTGGTACACTCAAAGATATTGCCTTTATATAACCTTCATTGAAAGGTAGTACATATCCATGGGGATTTAGTACACTGTCAGAATCTGGTATGCCACATGAAAACAAATCTCTCTCACTCTTTATTGCTGTGCAAACTCCAGCAGTGCCATAAAAGTTAAAACCTGCAATTCTATTTGGTGACCACATTATAGGAACCTCGTGGTTCCTTATAATTTGTTCTGCATTATCATGGAGAAAAAGTTAGAACACATCAGCCAGAAAAACAATTATTTAATACTGTATATTCCTAAATCTAACCTAGTGACCTATCATATATTTATGTTTAGGCTTGTAGATGGGAGTTTGGGTATCACATCCTTTTGATTTTTGTTAGTCTACTTCTATGGGCTATTTTGCATTCTCAACTTTGGATTTTGAAGGTGTTTTTTGGCAATTCTGGCTTTCCTCAGAGTGGTACTCCGTCTGGCAATTATAGAACTCTGGGCTTGTCTCTTACTCAAGCCTGGAAAACTTTGACTTATCCTTTTATATTTGTTTGCTCAAGGGATTCCTTTTGGATGTTTGCCATGTATACTCCATTAGGGCAATTCTAGGAGCTTTGGGATATGGATTACCAGGAAGTTCCGTAAATGCACAAAGTTTTGTGAAGGCATGAAGACTTCATTAACAACAATAGGACATCTATATTCTTGGTAACATCTAAGGCCCATGAAAAATGAGCACCAATGAATTAGAATAAAATGGCTATTAGATAAAAATAAAAACAATACAATGCCAGAATCTCACAAAAGAAATAATAAAAAGAATTTGACTCTTGCAACACTTGCCAACTTCTGTTTGCCATTTTCACTGTAAATGAATATTATAGAAGTGCTCAGAACCACTTATGTTGCATGCTTCAAGACATCCTAAATTAAAACCTAGGTTAACAAAGAAAATCCTCCATAAGTTGCATACATATGATAAGTCAGTGCTCCAAGTACTCTGGATGTAACAAATTTAAGGATGTTCAATTTGAACTGGTGATTTTTGGCAAATTTTTAAAGTCGTGAGTGATCTAATTATAAATTACAATTTACTTGCATCAAAGCAAAGCAAACAAATTAAACAAAACTGAAAACCTGCAACATTGTACATTGGATGCAAAGAGGTACACCTTAAAAATCAAATAACTACAAAGCTTTAAACAGTCTACAGTAAAACGGCATGCATCTTAAGCTCCACTAACCAGAGCTAGCCACAGACTTGACAATCCATAGATTCAACCTACTATCCATCACGAGTTGACATAAGAAAATAAGTGATATAAATATATGCCGTGTGAAAAGCCTCCCATCAAAATTGGGAACAAAAACTGTAACTTAATTTGATTTTTAACTTCTAAAATATAGGCTCAATCTTAACAGTGACTGTCTCAAGCAGAGCAATCAATCTGCTAACTTATGCAAAAACAAGCAGAACTTTTGAGAGTGCACACTGTGAAAACTTTGGTTGGCAGAATGAGTGTATTAGTGCATAAGACACAAAATAGTCATTATTTGCAATTATTTACCCACCAGACATGGTCATAATCAAGAATCTCTAAATTTGCTAAGGCTCATCACCTGAAAAGCGATTATACATGACATAAAAATGACTTGAAGTATGAGATGATGGCACGAGTCCGGACACTACTAATAATGTTCAAGCAACCATGTGGAAGTAAGTGTGATTGACAGTTTCAGAATAGGGCAATCACAGAAAGAAACAGCAGCAGCAGTACTAAAATCAAATTACCAAATTTGCCTCAAATTATGGACAAGGAGGTTGCTCTTTCACTCTATAGGGGACAGGGCAACTAGGGTAAAGTGCAATTTCAACTAAAGGAGGATATGGTTATGATGGGTACCTGATACATTTGCTTTCTAATCCTAACGTACTCATCCTAATCTACAATATATCATGTATTTTTTAAATGTATTATATTAAATTGCATTAGCAGATTTTGATGTTGAACAATGGATGTATGTCAAACCATGCACCAGGCCTCAACTTCTCCAATGGCGGGAAGCAGACTGGGCAAGGTGAAACTCTGGGTGATTTTGACCAAAATATGCCCATGTCATAGCAGTAGCTTAGCCAAAGGAAGTGCATCAGGTTAATGGTTTTCCCTTGAGCAATGTTGCTCAAAGCAGGGATGAAGCGGGTCTGTTTTTTGGAAGCAAAGCATCGGAAATGTTATTTTTCAAAAATCATCATAAGCGAAGCGTCTTGTGTGTGTGTGTGTGTATATATTATATATTTGCATTTATATTAAAAAAACATCCAAAATGCAAAATTAGTTGTAGAAGATATGAAACCATGCATATTTGTACATAAATCAAGATAAATATGGCATCCATTGTAAATCAATGATTAATTATTTAAGAATCAACCATCTAGAATCTAGATTCCTCTCCTCTTGTTTAGTTTTTGCCTCTAGTTCAATTCTCTAGGGATATTAGTTAGATGTATCAACCTTTCGATAAAGACACCATTCTACAATTCAGGGAGAATGAACCAAGAACAACATGCAATAAGTACACTAGATTTGAAGACAAGGACAACTCCATTGAACTAGCAAGTGGTTTCTCGAAGACCAACTCAAGTCTCAAAAGCAATTCCCTCATTTGGTGGACCAGATGATGGAGGAACACTATCCTCAAAAACGAGAGGTTTGATCTCTACCTGATTGACGTGAACAAGTTCACCAGCTGACCTCAATAGTGAGCTGACATAACCATGCCTTCCTTCACCCCTCCCCTTTAAGAATAGACATTTGCAATTAGAAATTCCCATTGACCAATGAACATAATATTCAGAAACATTGTCTACTATCTTCTCCCTCTTTTCGTATTTTTGGATTGAATGTTATCTATAACAGTGACGATAATCCCTTTGTACTCTTAATCGCAACTACTCTGATTAATTGCGATTGGAATATCTCACATCCATTCGAAAGAGGCAGGGGAACTAAATGTGGTTGCATATTCTCTCATCTTAAACCTCCTCGTTCTCATCACCCCCCGAAGATGTCATTATCAGGAATGATATCTAAAAAGCTCCATTCTAATTTTTAGGTTGCCCATTTTAGGCTTCTTGGTCCTATGTTGACTTCACACTTCGAGACGATCCTTCAAATTCATGCTAGCCATATAGTTCATCTCGATGATCCTCAACGTCAGGGCATGTTCTCAAAAGGAGAAATCAAAGACTGTCCATCACATTTCTTGTGAGGAATGAGTATGTAAGCTTTTGACCCTTATGGAAGGCAGAGACTAAAGAGAATTTTATCTTTTTTAAGTGCTCAATCTATTATATCAGGACCCAATATGATTTCCCTTCCAAGGATTTGAGGGAGTTTCCATCCATGTTTTACAAATACTTCGATTGGAGATGTTTCAATTTGCTCCTCAAAGAGGTGGTCACCTTGAAAACTCTCGAGTACAATGAAAACTGCTTATATTATTTTTTTACTCCCTACAATGAACGATGATTGCATGGCCGCTGCTACTATAGATATTACACTGATATTCATGACAACAGTCGTAGAACCACTAGACATTGCCCTTTCACAATAATTACCCAGAAGTAAACCTGTATTTGGAGACCCAATCTGTAGAGAGGAATAGGCCCCACTCAGTTTCCATTCCATCGTAGAGGACCATGCTGTGATCATATTACCTCCTCCGCGTCTTCTTGGAGGAATTTTCAATTGAGGCAATTCAACTCATTGGAAAAAACAGACTTCTTGTGGCCTTTATATGGTAAGAACTAGTTACCTAGATCTAAATAGACATAGTGGTTCTAAAGAAGTTTCACTGTTTAAAGGAATCACGATGAAATTCCATGGCTACGCACAGTCATCCTAGAGCAATACTAAGAGCGCCGACCTCCTAGGAATGAGTGCTATTTTCTTTTCATTTGATTATGATTTTGCCCTGAGGGCTTAAACATAATACTATGTTTATTTTAGGCACACACATTCTCACCACGTCTTCGGACCCAACCACTTACAAGTTTCAGATCATCATGTTGTAGAGTATAGTGATGCTCAGCATACAACACAGCCAGTGGGGTGTGGTCATTTGGGTTCCTCTGCAGACCATGATCCAGGCTACATATTTTGTCAATTTGTACCAAATTTTGATTTCTGATAAAACGACATGATGACTGAACTTGTGGGTGGCTGATACTCCCTCATCATAAGAGGAAGCCTAATTATTTAAAATGCCCGTCAAACGAAAAATTAGCAAAATCATTTCTGTATGATCTACAAGGGACAAAATCAGAGAACATGACACTCAAAACATCAATCAGAGCCCATAAATTAAAAACAAGGGTTTTCAATATCTAGTCATTTCTTCTTGAATTGAATAGTAATAAAAATGCCTACTCTGATTTTTTGAAACTGTAGAACCAACCCAGATTGTTTTATATTCAATTCGCATCACTCAATTAACAAAACCGAGAATATGCCCACACAACTGAATAACCTAACACTGAGTAAACCCAATTTCAGCCCAACAACAAAAGAACAGAACCCCAAAACTGGATCTCAAACAAGCTGTGAAAAAGTTGCACCTTTGACAAGGCGCCTGCATGATAATTTGTCGTTGAAACCCTCGGAAATTCTGTGGCGGAGGGTCTGTATTTCGTTTGGGAATTTGAACCGGCGAACAGAGGGTAGTCAATATCTCGAGTGCCTTGAGGCTCCTTACGCTAGAATAAACCTACTAAACTTATGAGAACGGTGGACAAATCTAGGTTTTGAGGATATGCGGGGGTTTGGACCTGGCCATATCTTCTTCTACCATATTTCCAATGCTATGCCGCTTGCTTGCTTCCTGTTTATTCTGAGATACCACTTACCCCGTGTGAAAACCGACTTTATCAAACGGGATCACCCAGACACAACAAGAAGATCATGTCCAAAGGTATGGTGATGGGCCGGCTCGATACTTCCGGCCTTGAATTTGACAATGGCACCAGTAGGGCTTTCTCGCACGATGCTCATGGATCCCCCGGGCATGATATCCACATCCTCGAAGTTTCTCGTTTTGCTTAATGAACAAAGAGCGCAGGAGGGTTTTGCTTCATGAAGAGAGAGCACAGGAGGATTCGGAGTGCAGTGCATGCTTGCCAGATGCCAGATGCGATGCACGGCCAGATGCCAGATGCGATGCGCAGCGAGGGATAATGAATCGAACACTTCAAATCAAACGGTGAATATTAATTCCATCGTCTAACAACGAAATCAATGGCGCAGGAAGGTACAGAGTGGCACTGGAGGGGAGTTCTTCCCAGAGGAACGCCTTAGGGCGTAATTATATGGCATATCATTGTATTTCATTTTGATTTGGACTTTGATGATTTTACAATAACAAACTCAATGACTCACATATTTTTCCAATTTCCAAACTATGCACTTACCAATTGTATTAAATGTGGGTGATTTAGCGCTGATGGTCCCTAATTTGTGTATTATGCTAAAGTAATTTGTCTGGCCAATTTTATTGAATGTGATTAATTTAGCATTGAAAATCATTTTTTCTCGTATGTTAGGTATTTTGTAACTTCATACATCTTCTAATATTTATGGTATGGTCCCCTATCGTAGGACCCCAATGTTTCGAGAGACTTCACAAGAAATTTGGGGGCCTCTCCGCACCTCCTCGAGATGCATCCCCGCATCCATTCAAAACATCAGTTAGGATAATATACACATCGTCAAAAAATTGAAATGAGGTCAGCTATGTGGTCTCACTATAAATGTTCTCTGTCAAAGAATATTTATTACCATAAAATGTGTTTTAATATTAGCAATCTAGATTTTACTAGCTTCAACAGCGAACAAGAATGCCATATATTTCTCATTGTACCTTTCTATTCTTTATTATTTTCTCAAAAAAAATTAAATTTCTTTCGTCTATGTACAAGAAAGAATAGAAGTGTACCCAATGAACCCATATTATTTCATACAATTAGGTTATCTTATTGTGAAAAACTAAGTCTGCAATACCTCATACAACAGTTGCTCTAAACCATCATGAAACTAAACTACCATAAAAGCACTACATAAATTCCTTTATCATTTTGTAATTGTATTGCAATACATTTCTGTAAAACATTCTGATTTCATAAAAATATAATCGGAAGTGAAATATATGAAGCATGTGGTGAAAAACGCTTTAAGGGCCAAGACAACCTTGGAACCATTTGTGTTCGCCTGACCTGAAACATTTTGGTACCCCAAAAAATTAGTACACAAAACTACAAAAGAAAATGATTAAAATAGACACATTATCAATTTCTTTGTATAAATGGAAGTTCTCCGTAGAGTGATATTTTCAGCCTATAAAAATTGTTGCAAGAGTTGATAGATGGTGGAAAATGGAATCTATTTTAACCAAGCATAAAAAAGTCCCAACTCGTATTGTAACAACATAATGTCCAAAACTATTCATGTTAGGAAAATCTGAAAATATGAGCGGCGTCCACTCTAACTTAGCAAGTACTTCCCTAGTAGAGAAACTAGAAACTAGATCATCCATAACCATTTTAGCCCCCTCAAAACTAGACTCCAATATCCTATTGAGCCAAAAATTTCCATCCTCAATACAACTGAGATAGATTATGTGCAGGCGAACCAAATACTAGTCATTCAGTTAGGCCTACTCCCTTTTATATTCCTCTCACACAACCAAATACTAGGCATTCAATTAACTCTTAAATTAAAATACAAATCATCAAGTTTTGAAAAGTATTGTCAACTATAGAAATTACCTCACATTTCAAATTAAAAATAGTAAAGACATTGAAAATCCTAAAGACAATACTATCTCTGCTCCTACAGTGAATAACACTAGAAATTTGAGCATTACACCATCACTAGAAATTTGAGCATTACACCATCACAAATTAGGCAATATATAAATACTATTTGTCACACTACTCTCCAACCTTTGTATTTTCACATACTTCCAAAAGAAAAACAGTGTGCTTCCAACGCATAAGACATCACAAGAATTCCATGTGTCATTGATCTTTGTTGAGCCACTCCAAAAATCACAAAGGGGCCTACTTCAAATTCCCTTCAAACATTCAAGATGCTTCCTGTTGTAATATTTCAAATTTTACCTCACTCGATGTCCCTACAAAGTTAAACATATCCAATGGTAACAAACTTACAGAGTACACATCTACAAAATGTAAGTGCATACTCAGAAAACCCCCATCTAAATGCTAAAACTAAAAAATTAACAAGCATCTATCCATCTAAAACCCTAGAAAGGGCATAAGAATGTGTCAAATCATAGGAAGGCACTAAATTTTCCAATTATTGGAACGCAACAGGTGTTGGAGGTTGGGAATGGGCATAGGTAAGATTGGGAATGAAATCATGCTTCCTCTTGGGTGCCTAGTTTGATTCCAAGATCAAGGATGTTATTGTTCAATTCAAGTCCTGGACGTCACTTCTTTTAGATGTGCACAAGGATGAGAACATTAGATTTTTGCTTTTAGAGTGGAAAATGAATATAGGTGGAACATGTTAATATCTAACTTAAAAATTGGTCATATAAGATTACTGGGTAAGTTCTATAGAAGTCATAGTTCTAGTAGAGATACTTGGGCTCAAACTAGGGAGTTCAGCTAAGTCGATGGAGTCCAGTAGATAAGAACTCCGGAGTGAAAGACTTCTTTGAGTAGTTAATTGATAACTTTTGTGCACGCGGTGAACATATGGCTTGGCATCACTTTTGTGAACGGTTTCTATTACATCATCGTATTATGTCCTAATGGCTTTTAGGACACAATCCTGATCATAAGATAAATCCTTTGCAACCCACAAAGAGCGGAACTTCAACATATTAAAAACTATCAGAAACGGTTTTAAACATAAAACAGAATGTAAAGAAAACCATAAACAATGCATACAGCCCAAAAAGGAGTGGAACTTCAACATATAGAAAGCTATAAGAAACAGTCTTCGACATCAAACATAATGTAAAACAAACCCTAAAGAAAAATTGCAAAGCAACCGAAAATGAAACAAAGAAAAAAAATAGTCGATTGAAACCCCTTTCTGCAACAAATAGATCCTTCAAACCTTCATGCAGGTAATAAAAAAAAAACCAGATAAGTCGCATAATATTCTTAACGCTACCAAACACAAATAAAAAAACTCAATATACAAATATGTCTAGTGATTGAACCGTGCATACATGTGGGCCAAAAACCTCATGGGACAAAAGAAAAAAAAACAACCATTCTTTTTCCATTTAAGAGGCATTTACTTTACCCAAAAAGAGACAAATAAGACAGTGATACACACAGGATATAAGCTAGAAATGAACCTGATCTCTGAGTAGGAAAGGCCGAAGAAAACCAAACCATGACCAATAGAGCAGAGCACTGGCATAGTTACAACCATAGCGTCAATTTCCAGAGATGGTAGAGGGAAAAATAGCAGCAGTAGGGCTCTCATCATCAACTCAAGCCGTCCCCTCCTCTCCCCTCCCATGATATTTGAACTTTATATTGGCAAAATTTGCAGCTAGTCCCAAACCATTACCGCCACTCTAGAACTAGTCCCAAATCATTACCACTGCAATCAATCCAGCTCCAGTGAGTACAGCCAAATATTTGTAAAATGGCTTGTCAAAGGGGATAACAGGGTTTTTAGGGTTGTGTATTAATCCTTTCTGAAGAAGATGGTTAATAGCAACATAAACAAAAACACCGCAGGCAAAACCCATGGAGATTGCATAAATCCAGTCCGCTACGTGGCCCTGTGTAGTGGCATCGATAAGTATCCCAATTGCAACTCCAATGGGGCTCGAAATGGCAAAGGCGAAGGCATACCCTACACAGGAGAGGAAGGGCCTGTTGGGAATTATGCGCAAGAGGGCTATGCCCATCGCAACCGCAGCGAATATCTTGTGTAAACACACCGTCCACAGAGCTCTCCACGCATCAGCCTCGGTCGCTGTATCAAAAAAATTTAGGTTCAATTGCCTTAGAGGTATTCATTAACCTTAATCTGAAAACAGGGCAAATTTGGCGCTGGAACCAGATGCCAGATGCGATGCGATGCGCGGCCAGATGCCAGATGCGATGCCGGGAGGGATAATGAATCGAACACTTCGAATCAAACGGTGAATATTAATTCCATCGTCTAACAACGAAATCAATGGCCCAGGAAGGTACAGAGTGGCACTGGAGGGGAGTTCTTCCCAGAGGAACGCCTTGCGGCGTAATAATTAAATTATTGTAATTGTGTAGTTGTTAATATTGTAATTTTAAATTCTGAATATATAAATATATTTAACATGGAAAAAATTTACAACAATTTTATTATGTGATTTTAATAATAATTTATAATTTATAACTTATAATTCTAATTCCTTTGACTTTTATGAAAGTCATTTATATGTACTTTCTCTCATTCCTTTACTTTAACACTAGTATGAAATCTTTCCATCATTTAAGGTCTCGTGATCATACACAACCTTATATGCATAAATATATATATTTATCCATATATGATTTGCTTCTTCTTACTATACTCTTGTCAAAGTATCTACTTCATTTTATATTTATCCATATATGATTTGCTTCTTCTTACTATACTCTTGTCAAAGTATCTATTTCATTTTAAGTATTAAAAACTGCATTATATTAGGGTAGGAAACTTAGTGTAATTTCTTATTTTGTAATAAAGTGGTTTTACACATTTGCTCAAAAAAAAATTAATGAAATTCTTATGAAAATATCATTGTTTTCTAGCCAATAAAAACATATTATACATCAATTTGATTTACAACTAGGTTGTAATCTTAAAATTAAAGTATTATTATATTTTTAGATTAAATAATTTTCTTATTTTATTTTTCTTTTGATTGAATAAAAATATCTTTTAAATTTTTAATGAATGAAAACATCTTTCCATGCTATTATTCACAAAAATACTATAAATAAAAATATGTATTATACATCAAACATTATTCTAACAATTATACTATTTATTATTAATTCATACATATAGAAAATAAGGAAAAAAAAAATTAATATAAGGAATCCAAAACTTGCTTTCTTAATTGATGTGTCTAAGTAATGACATATATAAATTTTATAAATTTAGAGTGTTTATTTTCTCTGTTGGTTTGGCCCACAGGGCTTTGAATCTCATTGTTTACATAGTACTTCATAATAAGGTAATCACCGATTGAGCTACCCTAGTGGGCTAAATAAAGATGTATTATTTTTATTAAAGAAATATTTTTAACCATATTTAAACTAAGTGATAATAGCTACTTTATCGCCCTTATTCAAATGTGGGGCTAATTCATACCTTTCAAAATTCAATAATTAAATTAAGCAGTAGGAAATAATGACCATTTATGTATATCATTTTTTATATTATCTTATACAGACTAATGTGAAAAAAATGTCTCAACAAAATTATCATTAAACCACATCTCAACAAATTATGCAAATTCCAATCTTAAATATCATAGATATTTTACATCAAACTATTACTGAAAAGTGCATTCTAACTATTGAGATTTACATTGTTTACATAATACTTCATAACAAGGTAATCGCGCTATTCTAGTGAGCTAAATAAAAATATATTATTTTTATTAAAAAAATATTTTTAATTATATTAAAACTAAGTGATAATAACTAATTTGTCACCCTTATTCGAATGTGAACACTAAATCATACCTTTCAAAATTTAATAATTAAATTAAACAATAAGTAATAATAACCATTTATATAATATCATTTTCGATAATATTTCACATAAATTAACAAAATTATCATTAAACCACATCTCAAATAATCATACAAATTCCAATCTAACTGTTACACGTTTTGGACAATAACATGTATCAAGAAAAGTACCTAAACAATTTGAGAAAACAAAGTCCAATCACTGACCACATTCATTGAATTCAACATTAATATCAACTATTGAGAAGGATCTGACGAATCTGTTGAGGCGGCCAGTACGAGTTTCGTGATCACTTGAATCCCAACAATCACTGTTAACATCTTCATGAGCATGAAGTACATGGTATGTGCAATGTTAGATGACCTTTTGCTGTAATATTTGTGTGAGTGCCTATTTTGGGTAAGATTATGTATGTTTGAAAGTTGCTTGAAATATGTTGTTTTTTTTAATTGAAAAAAATAATAATAATTTTTTGTAATATTAAAGGTAAATAAAATAAAATAAAAAGAAAAATATTCTATTTCAATTAGTGATAATATAAATTATAATTTAGTGTTCATATTAATAAAACATAGTTTTACACAATCAATTTTCTCAAAAAACCGATGTAGAGATGATCTATTATCTCATTTTTTAAAAAATTAATGTTTAAATATAAATTTAATTCTTAAAATTAAAGATAAAAACATGTACATAAATAAATGTTATTTTATTTAGCTAAATATAAATTTAATTGTGGAAAATTTTAGGGGTTAATATTTATAGGTGGACTAATTTTCCATGATTTTTCTAAAAAAAGAGTCAGTCAATTTTCCATTTTTTATAAAAACGATTCGCCCAAATTTTACAATATAAAATTATTTTACTTTAAAAATTACCAACATTATATAAACACTATATATAAAATCATTATAAATTTGAATAATTTTACAAATATATCAATAAACATTTTAGAATTTACATATTAGAGACTAATAATATTAGCCAATATTTTTAAACTTCAAAATAATTTTCCATTCTTAAAATTTTGGTAAACCTAATAATTTTAACTAAAAATGAAAACAATATTCTTGCGATATCACTTTTATACCAACATTAAATTAATCAATAATATTTAAACATAAAATTATTTGTTTGAAGTAGAAAATGAAATGGGAATAAATATATCATTTTCTTTGATGTCATTCTTAACTAACTTAAGTATATATCTAACTGTTGAAAGTGAATATGAAGAGATGTCGAACAAAGGTGTCAGTTCATTTGATTGATATATGTTTATATGTTGAAATAACCACTTTTTTTTTTCCTGACCTTTGAATGAATTAATGAATTAATAATATGTAAACAAATATATCCAATCATTGAAATTGAAGATGAGAAGATGTGAACACATATATGTCACCTCATTTTACTATCGTATGTTTATATATTGAACTTGGCATGTGATTCTTTCATTAGGTTTAGGATATACGAAAGTACTTGTAATGGAATGAATATTTTTATATTTAGGCATATTATTTATTTATTTGTTATTATATTTCTCTATATGGCTTAGTTATATAGTTGGCTTGTTGGCTTTGTATGCCTGGTGTTTGGCTTGGCTTATTAGTTAGATGGCTTGGCTGGCTAGTGACTCGCTGCTACTGGGCTAGCTGGCTGTAGTGATGTTGTTGGCTCTGCTGCTGGACATAGAACTTATTAGTTTTTCCTTGACCATAAAAATTTAAAATCTATCCAAAATTTAACATTATGAAATTAAAATTATTATTTTTAAATAAAATTTATTTCTATTTATCTTAAATATGATGGGTTGAAATGCCTCCCTTCTTATTGTGTAATGGTGGCAAGAATTGACTTTTGTGTATTTTATTATTAATTACTATGTACTATATCACTAATTACTATGTAGAATAAATATAACTCATTTGAAAAATAACATTATATATTATTTATTATGTACCATAAACACAAATGGTTTGTAATTAAATTCAAAAATTTCATGTTTTCATTGGTGTAAAGTATTGAATAGACAATTTTTATGGGTTTTATTTTTTAATTTAAAAAATATAAATCTGAAAAAAAAAAAAATAATAAAAATAAATAAATAAATAACATGTATACGATTTGTACAACTCTCATTATATCAATATATACTCTAATAACATGACATGTGTACTATAATATAAGCATTATATAAAAAAATTGTCATCATTCAATATTAAATAGATATCATTGATTTGAGGCTTTTGCGATCTATATTCTGTGTAGCGTTATCTTCTGGAGTCATTGCATTCATATTTGTTGGAATCGATGTTTCAAACCAACCTAATTAATTAATATATATATATATATATATATCTTTTACTTAGTAAAACCTCAAGTCTAAAAGGAACGAGAATATTTATAAATGAAGATCTCATTCCAGAAGATCAAGCAAAATTAAGAAAGGAGGTTCAAAAAATAAAAGAAGCTAGGAAGGAAGGATAATGGGCAATAATCAGAAATAGAAAATCGGTTATTCGGGATAGAAACCAAAACGATAGTAATAAATAGCAATTCAACATGCTCTGGCTTCTTTCTTGGAATTGTTGGGGCTTTCCATGGAACAAAGGCCCCAAGCTAAGTTGGATCTCGAATGATGTTGATATTATATTGCTTGTTGAAACTTGGGAGAATGATTAATCTAAGGTCCCTAACATAGATGGCTTTGTACTATGGTCTACCTGGAACAAGCGATCATCCCATAAAGGCATTGGGAGTATAACTTGTTACATTAAGAAGAACATCTCCTTCCATGCTAGCACTTATAAAAATGACCCTTACAACCAATATAGTTGGATAGAGATTACTGACATTAATGATAAAAAGACCTACATAGCAATCTGTTATTTTTCCCCCATCATTTCTAACTTCTATAAGAAAAAGAATCTAGATAAAAATAGTCCTTATAATGGTTTAGAGAATGATATTTCTAGCCTAAGGAATGAAGGTAATATCCTTTTAATAGGTGACTTTAATGCTCGAACTTCAAGCAACCAAGCTATTCTTCTAAGCAATCATTCCAACCCTAATCCTCTTTGGTTAGACAAAGACCTTACTCTGGCTAGTCAGTACAATAGGAACTCTGAAGACCTTGGGGAGAATTTGTTTGGGTCAGAGCTAGTCAAGCTCTGTAGTGCTTAGGATCTCATAATTTTCAACTGTCTAAAGAAGTGGCCCAATTCTAGCTAGATGACCTGCATCCATGGGCTTGGTAGCAGCGTGGTAGACTATGTTATTTTCGATCTCCCTTTATACAACAAAATAATAAATTTTGACATCTTAAACGACCACGAGCCTGACTCTGATCATAGTCCTCTACTTATAACTCTCAATTTTGGCATGCATAGAGATCCCATAGAAGATAATCCTTATAGCCAAAAGAACTTAATCTTTGATAGAAATAAAAACGATCTCTTTCTAAATGAATTAAAAACTAATTTGCTTCCTTTATCTAATATAGACAACATCGAAGACATCTATCATAATTTTACTATAACCCTCTCATATTCTATAAACAAGTTCTCAATTGAAGTTTCAAGTAATAAAAGAAATAACAAAACCAACCCATGGTAAGATGAAGGTTGTAAAAATGCGAGGAGAGTAATTAAGGAAGTTTTTGATGAATCTCTTAAAATTGGCAAGATAAAAATATACAAAGCTCTAACTAAATGGAAAAAAAGGCAATATATTCGTAAAAGATAAGAGAATCTCTTACACCTCTCTAAGGTAGCTCCTAAGAAATTTTGGAGGCATATTCTAACTAGGAAAACTAACGATAATAATAAAATTGCTTTACACGACTAGAATTCCTATCTTAAAAAGCTTTATGAATCTCCAAATGTCATTGATAACTTTGAAACCCTGCTCATAACTAAAGAAGTTTTCTCATTAAAAGACATTGATTTTGGGGTTAAACACCTGGCAAATGGGAAAGCTAAGGATATTGAAGGTTACCATGCAGAAATATTAAAAATTGAAGGTCTTTTCCTCATCCCCCACATTCACAAGATTTTCAATCAAGCGGTCAAGCAAGGGTTCCCTAAACCATGGACTTAGAGCCTCATTATCCCTATTTTTAAAAGTGGGGATACAAATAACCCCTCTAATTATTGGACATTATGATCAGCCCTCTCTTAGCCAAGCTATATGGTATTATTTTGGAAAACAAGTTGAGCATATGGCATGAAAGTGAAGGTAAGTGGGCTAAAGGCCAAGCGGATTTTAGAAGGCAGAACTCAACAACAGACCACCTCGTTACGCTTAGGATCATTGTGGAGGAATGTCACAATGATAAATCCAATCTCTTTTGCTGCTTTGTGGATTTTATAAAGGCTTTCGATATGATTCCTAGAAACAACCTATGGAATAGATTAGAAGAGCTAAAGGTTCCTTTCGAGTTGAGAGTTGTTGCTATAAGGTTATACAAGAATGTAATTGCCAAGTTAAAGAGCAATGAGGGGTGGTCGAAAGATACTAAGTGTAATATCGGAGTTAAACACGGTTACCCCCTCTCCCCTACCCTATTTGGCATTTACATCGCCAAGCTAGAAGGTTGTTTGGAGGAAGCAGGTTGTGCTAGCACAATCTTAGTTGGGATTGTCATCATCATTCTTCTCTATGCTAACGAAATTGTTCTTCTCGCAAGGTTCCCATCTGATCTTGATAAGC
Organism: Pinus tabuliformis; assembly: GCA_031772625.1. Lineage (NCBI taxonomy): Eukaryota > Viridiplantae > Streptophyta > Pinopsida > Pinales > Pinaceae > Pinus > Pinus tabuliformis. The sequence goes on along the minus strand of CM062804.1, from coordinate 557,964,953 downwards.
AACTTAGACTTCTTAAGGAATTCTGCTCTACCATGGGTATGACTATTAACACTGACAAAACAAAAGTTATGATTATCAAATCCAATGACACTTACGCTGATTCTATGTATGACAATAGTAACTTGGAGGAAGTGTCTTCTTACAATTACCTAGGAATTGATATTCATCACAAGCTCAACTAGAACTATAACATTGAGAAAAGGATTAATGGGGGGTGGAAAGCTTATTTTGGTCTCAAAAATAATTGTAAAACGACAAACCTCGTAATGTGGAATAGAAATAAGTTCCTCTTTGAAACTTTAGTCACTCCTGTTATCTTATATGGATGTGAGGTTTGGGGTTGCAGCATCTCTAGAGAATCCTGAAGAAAGATTGAGCAAATCCAGAAGTGTTCTATAACGTATAACCTCAAATTAAAAGCAATACACCTTATCCTATTCTCCTTATAGAAGTGGGTCTTTCCCCTATCGAGAGCCTATCTATGACTAGGCTTCTATTGTACAAGCACAAACTCAATAACATAGGAGACCATAGACTTCCTAAGCTAGCTTTAAATTCCAGCCAAAACCACGTAAGGCTCAAATGAGGTTGGTATAAAGACACCAGGGCCTGGTTCAACCATTGGGAGATCGACGAGAATGTTGCATTGCAAAACATTAATAACATTAAAAATATTGTTACTTCTAACTTCAAAGGAAAAATGTGGTGTGAGAAAGATTTAGCAACTAAAAGAAAATTAAGATATTATAAGGAGGTCATCAACCCCACCATAGAAGATCAAAAGTATCTCTCTGTTTCTACTAGCTCAAAGAAGAAAATTAATATAGCCAAGATTAGAGTGAACTCTTATGAGCTCCATAGTGAAACGAGTCGTTGGGTAGTTCCTAAAACACCATGGATGGGAAGGATCTGCCATCTCTGTGAAAATATGAACATCGAGGATGAAAATCGTTTCCTCTTAGAATGCCCCGCATACAACCACATTAGATCTTAGTTTCATAATATTTGTTGCAATACTGACCTTCCTAGCCTTTTATGATGTCAAAATTATAGTGAGCTTGGGAAGCTTCTCTCCAAGCTTTTTGAGCATAGGAATAAAATCTTAAATCAAACTAAATAATTCGTTTCTTTAGGTCTAATAGACCAAATTTTGGTCTCAATGGACGTTAACCACCACCACCACCACCACCACCATCATCATCATCATATATATATATATATAACCTTTATCTACCAAAAAAATATTTAATTATATTTAAAAAATTAATAAAAAAAGTTAAACAAACATTCATATAAATTATTTTACAATTTTATTATTGTTTGGAGTATATACAACACATCATAACATTAAAATATTTTATTAAATTAAACGGTAAAGAAGGATAATTATACAGCATTATTAATATGTTTAAATATAAAAATATAACTCTCAATTTCATTATTTTTAACTTTAACTATTTTTTTTTGTTTATTAATATTCTTTGATGTAAAAGTATATTTCTCAATTTCATTATTTCTTAATTTCTAGCTTTGAGGAAATGAAAGGAGAAATTGGTCATTTATAATATGTCTAATTACAATTTCCATATTTAATTACTTGTAACTTTTGTTTTGAATTAAAAGATAAATTCATTGTTTTGAAACGCTAAATATCATTAGAATGAAAATACTAATTGGTGAAGATTTTAGGACAACCACCGCTTCTTTTTTTTGGAATTTTTAAAGGAGGTGAGTGACTAAAGGTTTCAAAAGATTCTTATTGGTGTGTTCTAGGTAATTAAATTGATTGTTAAATTACTTGTATATTTTTTAGGGTTTGTACGTGTATGAAACACATTTGCAGGTAATTTATTTTCGATAAAAATCAATTTAATTTATCGAAGTGAAATGGCAAGACTTAAAATAAAATTATATTTATATATGTTAGGTAATTTATTATGGATAAAAATTAATCTAATTTATTGAAATGAAATTGCAAGATTTAAAATAAATCATATTTATATATGTTAGGTAATTTACTCTTGATAAAAATCGATCTAATCTATTGAAATGAAATTGCAAGACTTAAAATGAAATTATATTTATATATGTTAGGCAACTTACTCTTGATAAAAATCAAACTAATCTATTGAAATGAAATTGCAAGACTTAAAATGACATCATATTTATAAAGAGATCCAAATGAGCACACGCACATTCTATGTCAAGAAGCAATGTCTAAAGAAAACAATAAATTATGAACAAGGAAGTAATAAAATCTTTAATCTAGGGTATTTTTAAGGATTTAATACGTTTTCTTTATATAGTAGTGTAGGCAACTATTCTAGTTTGAAAAGTCATACATATAGAATGTAGGCGAATAGTCAATAAAAAAACATGTAATTTACTATTAAAATTGGTAATTCTTTGGCGAATATCATCCATTTAATCATATATATGTAAAAAATAGATGAACTTTGAACGAAATTGGAGAATATTTTTTCATAAAATGTCCAAAATTTAGCCCATTTGCGAAATTTCTCCCCTAAAGATTTCCCTACTTTAATCTATTGAATTGAAATGTCAATTCTATTCTAGGAAAAGTAACACAATTCTATGCTAAGTTCTTAATCTAATGGATTTTTCTATGGAAATCATAAAGTCTATTCTAAGAGCATTCAATTGATAAATCTAGTCTAGAAAGCAATAAATCTTAACTCTCGGAAGGTGGTAAATTTTAGTTCTGTGAAAGCAATAAATTCTAACTCTCGGAAAGCAGTAAACTTCTATACTAAGAAAAGCAAAGGCATTGTATTCTAAAGCAATAAGTAAATGGTTGGAATGAAGTTGTGTTTATCAAAGCAAATTGAGATTACTAATGTGTGCATTTCAAATTAGAACCATTCATGACTAATGATTATCTATAAATCTGAGACTAAGCAAATCAAGAAGTAATTAAAATGTTTTTTTTGTTATTTTCGAATTTTACTCAAGCGCTTGACCTGCGTAAAGAAGTAAAAAACAAGTAAGTAAAAGACAAAACTAAATCTTTGAATGAAAATTATAATACTTAAATGAAACAAACGATTGATCTAAAGCTATGAATGAAAATAGAGCGTAAAGGACTCTAAATGAAAACAAAATTACATTATCTCATATTTCTGCAAGGGGCTTCCTGAGATGCACGAGTGACTATAAACTTCAGAGCACAAACTTAAATCAACCACAAGAAATTATGAAAGTGCCATAACATAGTTTCTATTACTAAGTTGTAAAACAGAGTTTCAATACAATAAAGATGCAAACATAAACCAATTTCAAAGATGTCTATTCGTTTTTAGATAAAGCATTTTATAGGGTTTACATCATAATTATATTCAGAGTCTTATGGATGGAAATTAAAACTAAAGTGACATCTCAGTTTTTCAAATCTAATAGAACATCTCCTTTTTATGATTTCTATCTGAGAAGTGAAACATGAAAGGACATATCATTAGCCTTGATTCAAATAATCAAATATTAGTTCTTAAATCTCGCTTGCTTGATTATAGATCTAGCTCGCTCAATATTTTACTTCCTACATGTGCGCCACAATTGACTTGACGGAGGATTTGACTTGAGTAATGTGTTGAACCTGTGAACTTCCACCTGTAGCTAATAGGTGATTCACTATCTCAACAACATTTGACAACTTTCCATGTACTCCAGTTGATTTATAACACATGAGATCATATAGAACCTTCAAATCAATTGCGAAATGTTAGAGGAGCTGTGGAATTTGCACAATTCGGTAGCTTATGTCTAATCAACGCAGTTTTATAAAGCAAAACATATAGATTTGAGATACTAGTGGAATTTTACCTAATTAATGTATTTGCATGGCTCAGATGACTCTTAACTCATGGTAGAGATATAATGATATGAAAATAAGTGACAAAATGGGTGAAAATGAAAGATAAACTGTCGAAAAGAAAGCAATTTTGGAGGCTCAACAATGGGCCTAAACCATTATGATGCATTGGTGTGTTTTAATTTCTCCCTCACATACATAAACACACAAATATCACATAACCCTAAGGGTTAGCGCGCGTACTCATGAACCAAATGTGACATCTATCCTTCAAAGTTGGGGAAGTCATGAGTTCAACCCTCTTGATCTGCTCAAGGTTAGGATTCATAATCAATGCCAACGGTTTACACCATTTACAATCCATGTTCATGGGAAATAATTGGAGTGTTTTTTTATGAGGTTTTCCTTGGGACAAAATATAAACATTGCATATAAAAATTAAAACACATTTCCTTCCACACTCAAATTTTGTAAAATGTAAACATTAAAAAAATGGTCACATAGTTCATATTAGAGATGTACAAGCACCAATGCTTAATCATATCTAAAACAAACCAGTGTATTGTTTTATAAGATGCACCAATTTTAGTTTCAAACCAAAAAAACTAAGATATTGTAAGAAACAATTAAAATAAAAGATAACAAAGCTTACATAACACATCTATGCACTAGTGCATACCATACCATGTGTATCATGTTAGGCTTATATATATATATATATATATATATATATATATATATATATATTATCATTGTACCGAATAAATTTAACCACATTCATGTGTAACCTTGCCCCTTGCACCTAGCTAGGTAAAAATATTTAAAAAGAATGTTTGTTATACACCATATACATACACGTTTTTATGTGTTAAGAAATAGGGCATAAAGTAAGGGAAGAAAAAAAATACTAAATTGAATTTTCATTTCAGGTTTCCTTTAGTGATTTACACACATGCAAGCACTAACACTCCCTATCCCCTTACAATTATTTCTTTGTTAGGTCTAAATTGTTGGATTATCTATTCCTTCTCTTCCACAACATATTTGCCACAGTTTTGGAATTTTGCAAACCATAAAAAATTAGTTTTTTATCTACATAGTAACTATAATGAATCTAATATATGTATATTATAATTAATGTAATTAAAGTCATGAGCACATCCCACATGAAAGGTTATGACCTAAATGATCTATGATATATGTATATATGTATGCATGCATGTATGTATGTATTGTCATGTTCATTGCAATTTTTTAATGGAAGAGTTAAAAGATGCATGTTTATTCTGTTAGGTTCCTATACCAATAGGAGTCATAATTTTTGAATGGCTGAGATTAAACCTATAATATGTACATACCTTTGCTTTTTGCAAATGTTTTTCATATTCAAAAAAAAATAAAAAATGTAAAGAGGGTATGTCCTAAAAGAAAAATTAAAGGACAAAAAGAATAAAAATATGACCAAACAGTGTAACCTTGGCAGATAAGTAGATTAGGTAGAGTAAATAAAGAGGACCTCAATTGTTTAATATGAGCCCTTGGATGTAATAAGGTTAGATTTAATTACATTACCATTGTAAAGAAAAGAAAATATTTGATAAGGGTTTACTAGCTTAAATGCACCGTAATAAAGAGAAGTAAAAATGGTAGGATGAGTAGATGGGTAAGTAGAAGAAAGGTTGCAGAATTATGGTGTTAGATAAATGCATATTGATCACCCTCATCATGAAAGTTCTAAGTATGAATGAGAAATTGGACTGGCATAAAACTCACAAAGTCAAATTAACTAATTTCCCCTCACTCATTTCACCCTTTACTTGACTAATTTCACACAATAAGTTTGAAGTACCCAAAATCTTAAGTCAAAGGGGTTCAAAGCATTTCTCTGACTTCTGGAGGGACCGGACCCTCGGCCCAACAACTTATAGATCTTAAGTACTAAAATCCCCTCATAAACATTCATCCCCTTCAACTCATTCATTTTCCTCTAATAAATCCCTTTTCCTAAGGTTAAAACACCATTTCCGTAAGGAAAAGTAGTCACCTCCATGGATACCCCTTTTACGAAAAACCCACAAAAATGCACTTAGCCTAAGTTATAATGTTTATGTAAAAAGCAAAATTACAAAAACACATTATGCTTAGCGCACTTCGTTTATCCCCCGCAATTTTCATATCAACGTTTAACATTATTTATATGTTAAATCCCGAAGAAAAAACCCATTTCCCGTATATTTTATTAAACCCCTTAAGTATTAATATCCCTACCCCTAAGTTTGAAATATAAACTTTATATTACCCAACCCTAACAAATGACATAATTAATCGATCTGTGATTAATTAAAGTCAACCCATTAACCAATCAGATCTCGTCCAATACTTTAATCCCTGCCTTAACCCCTCATAAAACTAAAACCACCGGGCCCCTCCATTACCCTCTGTGCAACTCCCGCGCCCGATTTGTTCCCTCCCCATCCGACGACCCACGTTGATTTCGGAAGGGCTCGAAATCTGAACAATACGCACCCGAAATGGGTTGTTTTTCACCAGGCCCTGGAGGCGACATGGCGCTCGATGAGTGGAATCGGGCGGCCTCCCCCCAATACCGCCAAGCGCCCAAAGGCTGTGCGAAGTAAACCACTTACCACCATCCCGCTACCCACCAAAACTGTCATTGTTCATCCCGCTACGCGACAAACGATCATTGTTCACCCGTACCTGCCAAATTGACTTTTTGCGCATAAATCCAAAAAAGCCCCAAATCATTGTTTTTATCGTTTTAACTGTAATTTTCCATGCACGTGCATATGAATGTTGAAAAGCCATCAACCCACGTACACCTGCACTCTGAAGACGCCAAAAGCTTCTAGATTGCCTTCCAGCCTAATTGCAGCCTTTTCAACCGTTCAAAATTGTAAATTACCTGGTTCACACCCCGTTTTCATCAATTCCAGGTATTTAAGCCAGAATCCATTGAAAGCCTTGTTAATTTCTGAACCAGTCTCTAAAGCTTTCTTAATTGAAATTAAAGGGAACTTTAATAACATAAAACCCACCTGGAATTGAACCCCCATTACCTCAAAGACTAAAAATTTACCCTCCCCATTCTCAAATCCACAAGAATTAAGAATGGCTGCCCCAATTACCATGGATGTCAGGCCAATTACTACTCCTCACTTGGACTTGGACCACCTTCCCCTTGCTGATAAAGATTTCCAAATCAAGGACACATCTGTCCTTGAATCCTATAAATTGTACTACTGATACAGAGACCAATACCTCAACCACGCTGATAAAATAGGTCTGTGGGAATCTAATTTGCCCAAATACCAATTCCCTGAGGTGCACATCTTCCCAGAGATTGTCCATTATTGCCATGCAAACTACATTCTAGTCAAAGAGCAGTGATGTCCCCTAACCACACCATACTTTTCACCTTCACTGCCGAGTCAATCAATGAAATGCTACAACTACAACCAGGGCAAAACTTAACTCCCATTTCAATTGGAGACCTGCTAGACAAATTTCCTAAGCTTACCACTACCAAACTTGTTGAAATGCTCCAAACCTTTATCAAGGAGGAAAATCACATCCCAAAAGACCCTCCCCCATATGTAGCTACCATATTTTCCCCATTTGGTGAGGATATAGTAGCAATGATCTCTTGTGTTTTAGGCTATACCACCAATGAGTACATAGATGAAATCATTTTAGCCTATATGTCCATTTTTACTCCACGACAGCCCCCGGCTGTCATGTATGATTATGCCAAGTACATAGCTGATAAGATGCATGAACAATTTCTGAGAATGAGTAATGAAAGAGTGTTTAAGTATTCTTCACTTTTGCACCACCTTTTCTTATACTACCAAGCTGACAAGTTCCCTTTCACTCTCCAAAAGCTTGACACTAAAGGGCATCCTAGGTCAGTAATTTTTTGGACTCCTTTGATACATAAGCATGATTCCCCATATCCATACACGGATTTCATTGATCTTTTTGTACATCCAATAGTGACCATGCTGCTAGGAAGTCCTCCTCCAAGAATTAGTTCAGATATCAGGAGGATCCTGCAGTTGTCAAAACAACACAAAGTGGGAGATTGGTATTATTCTCTCATGTGTATTATTGTTTTTCTTTATGTTTATTAATAATCATATGTGTTTCTATGAAATCTAAATTGTAAACTAGGAATGATATTTCAGAACTTGCTTTAGTGCACTCTGTTTTGACTGTTTACCTTCTTAATGTTTTCAGCTAAACTATCTTAGTTAGGGAATTCTTAAATGCTCCCTTACTTCCCTAGTTTCTCCCTGTGGTCTATGTAGCAAAGAATTCTTAATTGATCTTTTTTGATGATCACCCTCTGTTCCTCATTTTGATCCCGGTCTAAGGATTCTTCATTTCCCTTTTACCCTAGTTAGAATCATTCCATCCATCGGCCCTTTGCAGATTTGTCTTTTGCTTTACTAGCCTGCCCTGTAAACAATCCCTTTAATGATTTGGTCTAGTTAAGCTATCCTTTGATTGACTCCATAGCCCAATGGTTTAAAAACCTAGCTCTATCCATCTGTTCCAAGAATTCCACCACCCAACTTTCAATCAAAATCAAAATCCTCACGAACACTAAGAACTAGCCTAAAATCTAATAAAAACAAAGTTAAATTATAAAGAGAGAGCCCTCTCTGGACTTAGGTTGGCTAGAACCTGAGTCTAAAAGATTTGGTTTGTGGTTACCTCAGATTATTCCTTCTTTTAATAAATTTTAGGGAAAACTTCTGAGTGATAACATATTCAAATTATTATCTGCAAGTTAATATCCAAGTTGTTGATCTAGGAGGATCCTAAAAAGGCCTAAAATTCAAAGTCTCCAAAATTTGATGGAAATAACATCATGTTGAAGAGCTCAATGATAAGATTCTAATGCAAGTTGAATCACGTCAATTCGAGTCAATATGCGAAAGATATCACAGTTTGAAGTTTGGTGACAGTGGACAAAAAGCCAAAGTCAAAAAGGTGACACGTGGCACACCTAGGAGCTGACATGTGGCATGTACACATTGATGATGTGGGTGAATCAAAGCTCAATATATGGTAGTTGACATGTCTTAGCCGACAAGTGGTAGATGACGTGTCTTTGCTAACAAGTGGTAGATGACGTGGAAAGGTGCAGTATCGACACATAACCCATTGGATGAGCAACACTTGGCCCAATGAGTGGGAACCAAGTAGCCCTATGGAAAGATGCCACGTGGCCTTATTTTGTTGGTCAAAATTTTGGTTGAAAGGATTGGCACCCGTAACTTCCACCTCAACAACGCAATGATTTACAAATAGGTCACGTGTATGGCTTGTGAGTTGTTAGTGGCATAAATTATATTTAAATTTGTGCAATGTAGATCCACTAAACGAATTAACAACCTCTGCCATATTGGTTAACAATAAACGCCAAATGGAATGCCACCATGTGATATTTAATTGGAATGTTGACGGCAATTACAACAAATATGTTTATTATAATAATAATTGGACGGATATCTATATCTATATATATATATATATATATATATATATATATATATATATATATATATATATATATATATATATATAGATATATAGATATATATATATAGGACATGAGTATGGTTATTATTATAAAAATATATCAATATGCTGCTGAGTTATGAGATAAAATGTGGTTATATTTACTAAAGCGCCCAGTGAACGCACGTGGACCATACCGTATGGGCCCGCAACCATCGCGGGTTCGACCCTAAGGCTGCGAACTCCCAAGCATTGTATATACAAAACAAATGACCTCAAGCTCATTTGGATATGACCAAGCATCTTATTCTTCACTTCTTCATTTATTTGTTCTCATAGGTCTGAGGTTGGGTTGAGGAGATTGGTTCGTATAGGTCCAAGATTGTAGGGTCCGAAGTTTGCAAGTGTGTCAGGGTTTTGGTTTCCAATTGCAAGCTTAACAAAGGTAATTTTCAACTATAACCATAGGCTCATCTATGCAGTTGGAAGCTCTCAACTTCTCGTATACTGCTTCCTCCATGACGTTGGGATCTAGGGTTACAATTTGATATTTGAGCACAGTTGACCGCTGACAAGAAAAGTTGTCTCTGATCTGGATTGATGCTGGGAACACATTTCTGAATATTGTTGGGTTGATTTTGTTGGATGATTTTATATTGGCTCATTGTACTCCCTGTTGAACTTTTTATGACAATTTAATAGAAGAATAATTTCAAAGGGTTTTCCCAATAGTAGGTTTTTCTCTAGTCATTGACTGAAAATATGGTGTCTCTTGTTGATGTGTTGATTGTCTCCTTTGTCATTGCATTTATTGTTCTATCTTCAATTATTGTTGATGATTGGAAGTATTAATTATTGATGAAAAATTGTTAATTGAAGAATATATATGGGCTAAAGTAATTGAAACAATATATAGCAGTCTAAAATTTAACATGGTATCAGAGCTAAGGTGAAGGACAAGCCCAAAAGGGGACAAGAATTAAATAAACCATCTTTGGAAAGTTGAAGGAGCGTATTTAATCAACTCAATATGTCTTCCTCTTTCTTCAAGGAACATGAGAAGTTGGGTGACTCATCTAACTTTGCTACATGGAAATTCAGGTTGGAGATCATAGATGATAACAATGATGTTTTGGAATTCATTCAAGGAAAAGTACGTAAGCCTCCAAATAATGCTTATGTTGCTACAAAGAACAAGCACAAGAAAGGTGAGTTAAAAGCGAAGAAAATTATAGTTGATGGTTTACAAGATAATTTACTTGCATATGTTGGAAATTTGAAGAAAACTAATGACATGTATGATAAGATAGTTGGCATGTATGAAGTTAACAAATTGAATGAAATCCTCTCCTTGAAAGATCAACTCAAATATATGAATATGAATAAAGGAGAGTTTTTGAAATCCTACATTATGAGGAGATCTCATCTTAGAGATCAGTTGCAAAGAGTTGGGGAAATTGTGCCTAATCGGGAATTGGTGATTGTAACTCTTAGAAGTCTCCCTCCCATTTTGGAAACCTTCATTATTGTTATAAGAAACAATAATAGTTTCCCATCATTTGATGAGATTGTTAGAAATCTCACTCAAGAATAATCAAGGATGATATTAAGGGGTGATATTCAAAAGCATGAAGAAGGAGAACCTGCTACATTCGTCACTCAAAACAAGAAGAAGAAAGGAAAACGAGGTCCATCAAATTCAAGGAAGCCTTCTCCTCGAAACTCAGAGAGAAGGAATGATAGAGAATAATCACACATTGAATGTTACAATTGTCACAAGAGAGGCCATTATGCTCAAGATTGTCCCGATAAGAACAATGGTCTATGCTACAACACTAGAATAAATAATAACAGGTTTAATGATCGAAGAAGAAGATATGACAAAAGGAATGATCGTAATGGAAGAGATGAAAGAAGAAGAATAGATGATATAGTTGTTCATGAAGAATATCATTGTCCTGAAAATAATTCAAGATACTCCAGGTATGAAAGTAGTGTTTCCAATCAATCTGACTATATTCTTATTTCTACTCTCACTAATTCCTTTCCTCAAAATTCGTGGGATAGTTGGTTGGTCGATAGTGGGGCCAATTATCATTTCTTTAGGAATAAGGAAATTCTCTCTAATTTGGTAGAGAGCGAGACAAATTTGAAAATTATTCTTGGAGACAACTCCACTCATCCCGTTAAAGGCTTTGGGTCTGTCAAATTTCATTTGGATTTTGGGGAATCTTTTTTGCTCCATGATGTGATGTATGTGTTGGGATTGAAGAAGAATTTGGTATCACTATATTCTTTGGAAGACAAAGGGATGATGGTTGCCTTCATCAAGGGAAAATTTCTTACTTGACCTGTTGGATCCTTTATGAGATATGCATTTACAATGGGATCGAGATTTGAAGGATTCTATCGAGTCACGGGTAGACCTATTTTAGCATTGGTCCATGATACTAATCATATAAGCAAGTTATGGCACTGAAGATTGGTCCATCTACATTATGATGCTCTTCTGAAATTGAAGAAATTACTCTCTAGAATTACTGATGTTCAAGCCCATCATGATGGATTATGTCCAGGTTGTGTCAGTGGAAAGAAGACAAGGGGACCATTCCCCTCTAGAGAGAAAAGATGAAAGACATCCTTTAAATCATTCATTCTGACATATGTGGTTCGATGCCCATACATTATACTAGTGATCATATCTACTACATCACCTTCATTGATGACTTCTCAAGAAAGACGTGGACATATTATTTGAAGCACAAGGATGAATCCTTTGAAATGTCCAAGGAGTTCAAATCTTTGGTCAAAAATAAAACAGGGAATAAAATTTAGATCTTCAGGTCTAACAATGGTGGAGAGTACATTTCGAATGAGTTCATCGATTTTTGCAAGAAGGAAGGTATCAAGAAAGAGATGATTGTGCACTATAATCCTAAACAAAATGGAATAGCTGAAAGAAAGAATAGATTCATTGTAGAATCTACTTGTGACATGCTCCGTGGTCAAAAGTTCTCAAAGTTCCTTTGGGGAGAAGCAATGAATACTTTCGTATATGTTCACAATAGGGTCCCTCATCTACCATTGGACAACAAGACCCCTAAAGAAGCGTTCACAAGTGTCAAACCCGATGTTGGCCATCTTTGTATCTTTGGCTACCCTATATATTTGCATGTGTCGAAGGAAAAAGAAATGAGATGGAAGCCATAGGAAGAAACGATACATTTGTTGGATATTGTGAAAATTTTAAAGAATTTAGAATATATATTCTTGGTCAAAGGAAGGTTGAAATTAGCAGGGATGTAATGTTTGATGAAGATGTTTCCCTTGAGAAAGCAAGGGACCTTCCTCCACCTCCTCCTCCTGAGAAGAAGAATGATGATATGGATATTTTAGATGGTCCTTCTATGCCTGAATTCAAGAGAGACATTGTTGATGATCCCATGGAGCCCATGGACCCCTTAGATCCTCCTCCATGTGATCCTCCTGCCAGGAAGTGGACACTTTGGCTTCGTGACCCATTACAGGATGACGAGAGATGTGCCCACATTCAAAGATAATTTAGAGAAAGCAAGAATCCATTTAAGTACCAGGGATATGTTGCAGCTATGAGCACTATGATTCAATCTGAACCTCCCTCCTTTGAAGTATCCTGAAAAGAACAAGATTGGAAGGATATTATGGCTGAAGAATATGAGACAATTATGAAGAATGATGTATAAGATGTTGTGCCAAGACCAAAGGGGAAATATGTGGTGACTTCAAAATTGTTATTCAAGATCAAACATGGAGTCGATGGAAGCATGAAGAAATACAAGGCAAGGTTTGTGTCCTGGGGATTCTCCCTAAAAGAGGGAGAAGATTATGATGATATATTTGCACCTATGGCTTGATATATAACCATTCGTTCAATAGTTTCTCTTGTCGCAAGTCAAGGGTGGACCCTTCATTAAATGGACGTCAAGACAACATTCCTCCATGGTCTGTTACAAGAATAAGTGTACGTTGAGCAGCCATAGGGATTTGAAGTAGAGGATTGAAAGACACATGTTTGCAGGTTGAAGAAGGCATTGTATGGTTTGAAGCAAGCCCCTGGAGCATGGTATGCCCACATAGAAAGTTATTTGGTGAAGCTGGGATTCATAAGAAGTAATTCTGATCCCAACCTCCACTTCAAGGTAGTCCAAGGTATGTCATTTATTTTGGTTTCATATGTTGACGATCTATTCTTGACAAGTAGTGAGCCCCTGATGATTGAATGTAAGAGAGAGTTAGCCTTTGAATTCAAGATGAAGGACCTTGGACTCATGCACTACTTTCTAGGCCTTGAGTTGTGGCAAAGGCATGATGAATTTCCCTTTCACAAGGAAAATATGTCATGAAGTTGTTGGAGAGATTTGGAATGACATAATGCATTCCCTACCCACACTGATGGAAACGAACTTCAAGAAGTTATGTGGATAAGTTGCAGGACTTGATTTAGCAAATCCATTCGAGTATAGATAGTTGATTAGAGCTCTGATTTTCTTAGTGAACACCCATTTGTACATATGCTATGTAGTGAACACATTGATTCAATTCATGACTGAGCCTCTCCATGCACATTGGATTGCTGCTAAACACATTTTGAGATATTTGCATGGGACAATCACCCTTGGTCTGAGATATTTTGTCAAAGATGTTCGACTTCATGGATATACCAATGCTAATTGGGAAAGAAACATACTCAACAGGAAGAGTGTGTATGGATGTTGTTTTAGCCTTGGATCTGCCATGATATCTTGGATGAGAAAGAAGCAGAAATCCGCAACACTGAGTACCGCGAGGCAGAGTACATTGTCGCTAGCATGGCTAGTTGTGAAGCAATTTGGTTGAGGAAGCTCTTTAGAGATCTATTTGAGTAGGTCCTATACACTACAATGATGTATTGAGACAACAAGAGTGGGATTCATCTAGCACAAAATATCGTATTTCATGGCAAGTCCAAGCACAAGAGATCGGATATAATTTCATTCGAGACATGGTGCAAAGAGGAGTCGTAAGACTCCATCACAATTTTACAGATGAGACGATTGCCGATATTATCACCAAGGCTTTGCCAAAATGGAAGTTCTTGGTATTTAGAGAGTAGCCTGGATTTATGGATGTGAACCCTCTTGATAAGTCGGGGCATCATTGATCGAGAAAATTGAGCCGACTCTTCCCCATGTCTGAGTTCCCAGGATGAGGAATTGAGATGGAGGCCTCCTGGGGTTGAGGGATCTCTGGGAAATAGGGTATCACCCCGATCTGCTACCCATTGGGTCAAAGATGTTGCTCCCATATATTGGTTTATGCAGAGTATACCCCAGTTGGCATCATACCTACAAGTTGGGCTTGTTTGGATTACCGCTCCCCGTCTGGATGATGGGTTGAGTGTGTGCTTGGAGGTGTGTTACCCATGCTGATTATGATGTAGGTTGATCATCTGACTGCATGCAACACCTGTACACTCAATATTAGTGTACAACTGATGTTACATGCAACACCTGTACACTTAAGATTAGTCTACAATTGATGTTACAATACCTTGGAATCTCCACCTCAACTAGGTAACTCGAATTCTCTGCCTGCACTAGCTATTTTGGGTTGATTGATTAGTTAATTGGTAATCACTGAGTTTGATTGAAGTTTGATAGCTTAACTGACCTTCCACTAGTTCCTCCAAAAGTTGGAACTAGTTTAACTGAAAACAACCTAAGATAACTTAACTTGATTACTACAATTAGCAATCACACATGTAGAGTTAAACTCTAACTCCTCCAACTCGAATTTACTAAGTAAATTGGGTGACACAAGCCATGTCACACAAGTTAACATCATCCAAGTTGTCTACTGATGTGGAAATTCGAATTTTCTCAATTTAATGAAGGCAAAATCAAATTGAGAATTTCATGCTAAAATTTTCAACAATATATTCAATATGTCATTTTAAATTGCCACTTTAAATCTAAAAAAAAAAAACAGTTGTTTTTACTTATTATTAAATAATATTGAAATACTCCATAATTTGGATTTCTTTACCATTGTTTCAATTCATTATTATCCTACCACATGTAGGTATAACATAATGGATATTGGGTTGACTATACATTAATCTGCCTTGATAAAAATAAATAAACAACAATATATAATGTTTACACTATAAAATAAAATTCAATTATTTTTTTAAATATACTAATTTTATTTCTTTAATATTTGATTGGTTGATTTCATTTTACTCTTATTGTGCAATGATGAACTCGTACCGCAAACAGTCAAATCAGCCGGATGATGTGTAAAAATGGGAAGAGACTTGGACCTAACCGTGGGCCATTAAAAGTAGCGAGATTTTTGGGTTAAAGTGAACTTGAAGTGTTTGATTTTATATTTACATTATATTTATACTTTAATTCTATCTTAGTCATTTTAATTGAAGAGGATAGAGTTTTATTCTAATTCTATTCTCTTTTTATTGTGTTTCTTCTAATAAAATGGACAATTGATTATGGTTCTACTTTGAAAATACAAAATGGATTTTAAGAACATCTCCAAATTGATCTAGCTTGATAAAATTAATACAGAGTGAAAATAACACGTTGAGCATACGTTAAATGTCTTTTATGTTAAGGATGTACGTTATTGTCAACAATACACATTTACATAGGTAAATAACATTTAAAAGATAATATTATCTTAAAATAGAATTAAATGAACAAATTGTATATATTTATCAATTTGTCTATTAAATTTGACTATTTTTTTTAAAAGAACTTGTCAAGTTATTTGGTTGAAATTATCACAATGGTCTTTGGTCATTAAAGTTATAAAAATAGTAGAGTTGAATAATTAATTTTTTGGGTATATTTTTTACTATTTTTTTAAGATAAAAAATTATTGGAATTGTAAATATGAGTTGTGTAATTTATACTTTGGAAATATGCCATAAATTTTCAAAGTAGTGAATTTATTTATGCATTTAAAAACTTATTGTTAATAATGAAGATCACAAACTCTTCAATCATATATATATATATATATATAGATTAAATATAATAATTTAAAAACTCTTATAAAAACCATCTACTTTAATTTGGTTTTAAATTTCCTATCTTGGGACCACCTTATAGTAATTAAATTTCCTACCTGAAGACCACCTTATACAATTATTGTAAGGCCTATAGCTTTCAGTAAAGTCATATGTAGAACAATGTTTAGCATGCAGCATAGTCAGGAGTTTGTGTTTTGAATTTTGATGTGACAAGGAAGATATGCAGAACTTAAGGTTGAGAAACATTATCATCATATTATTATATGTTGTATACACATAATTTTAGCTATATTTAAACTATACCAAAATGAACCATCATGTCATACACATAAGTAAATGAGGGTGTATCATTATACTTATACAAATACATATACATTTTGGCATAACATCAATATTTTATATATAAGAAAGGTAATCTGATCAACTATTCATTATTTTAAGAGATTATATAAGTAATTAAAGTAAATTAATTTAGAGATTATATAAATAAATAGAGTAAATTTGCTTGAGAAATTTTATAATAATTAAATTATTATAATATAATTGGGTAGTTGTGAATATTGTAATTTAAAATCTTGAATATATAAATTTATTTAACATGGAAAAAATTTTACAACAATTTTATTATGTAATTTTAATAATAATTTATAATTTATAACTTATAATTCTAATTCCTTTGACTTTTATGAAAGTCATTTATATGTACCTTCTCTCATGCCTTTAACATTAGGATTAAATCTTTCCATCATTTAAGGTCTCGTGATCACACACAACCTTATATGCATAAATATATGTCCAGTATATATTTATCCATATATGATTTGCTTCTTCTTACTATACTCTTGTCAAAGTATCTACTTCATTTTAAGTATTAAAAACTGCATTATATTAGGGTAGGAAACTTAGTGTAATTTCTTATTTTGTAATAAAGTGGTTTTACACATTTGCTCAAAAATAATTAGTGAAATTCTTATGAAAATATCATTGTTTTCTAGCCAATAAAAAAAATATTATACATCAATTTGATTTACAACTAGGTTGTAATCTTAAAATTAAAGTATTATTGTATTTTATAGATTAAATAATTTTCTTATTTTATTTTTCTTTTGAATGAATAAAAATATCTTTTTAATTTTTAATGAATAAAAACATCTTTCCATGCTATTATTCACAAAAATACTATAAATACAAATATGTATTATACTAACTATTATGCTCTTAACTCATAAATTAAAAACAATGTTAAAAACATTATTCTAACAATTATACTATTTATTACTAATTCATACATATAGAAAATAAGAAGAAAAAAAAATTAATATAAGGAATCCAAAACTTGCTTTCTTAATTGATGTGTCTAAGTAATGACATATATAAATTTTATAAATTTAGAGTGTTTATTTTCTCTGTTGGTTTGGCCCACAGGGCTTTGAATCTCATTGTTTACATAGTACTTGATAACAAGGTAATCATCGATTGACCTACCCTAGTGGGCTAAATAAAGATGTATTATTTTTATTAAAGAAATATTTTTAACCATATTTAAACTAAGTGATACTTGCTACTTTATCGCCCTTATTCAAATGTGGGGGCTAATTCATACTTTTCAAAATTCAATAATTAAACTAAGCGGCAGGAAATAATGACCATTTATGTATATCATTTTTTATATTACCTTATATAGACTAATGTGAAAAAAAATGTCTCAAAAAAATTATCATTAAATCACATCTCAACTAATTATGCAAATTCCAATCTTAAATATCATAGATATTTTACATCAAACTATTACTAAAAAGTGCATTCTAACTATTCACATTTACATTGTTTACATAATACTTCATAATAAAGTAACCACCAATTGAGCTATTCTAGTAAGCTAAATAAAAATATTATTTTTATTAAAAAAATATTTTTAATTATATTAAAACTAGGTAATAATTGCTACTTTGTCACCTTTATTCAAATGTGAGCGCTAAATCATACCTTTCAGAATTTAATAATTAAATTAAACAATAAAAAATAATAACCATTTATATATAATATCATTTTCGATAATATTTTATATAAACCAATGTAAAAAAATATATCAACAAAATTATCATTAAACTGCATCTCAACTAATTATACAAATTCCAATCTTAAATATCATAAATATTTTACATCAAACTATTATCTAAGTGCATTCTGACCATTCACGTTTTGGACAATAACATGTATCAAAAAAAGTACATAAGAAAACAAAGACCAATCACTGACCACATTCATTGAATTCAAGGATCTGACAAACCTGTTGAGGCGGCCAGTACGAGTTTCGTGATCACCTGAATCCCAACAACTGTCACTGTTAACATCTTCATGAGCATGAAGTACATGGTATGTGCAATATTACATGACCTTGTGCAAAATTTTGCTGCAATAATTGTGTGAGTGCCTACTTTTCGTAAAATTATGTATGCTTGAGAGTTGCTTTAAATAGGTTTTTTTATTTTTATTGAAAAAAATAATAATTTTTTTGTAATATTAAAAGTAAATAAAATAATATATATATATATATATATTATTTCAATTTTCATATTATTAGTGATGATATAGATTATAATTTAGTATTTATATTAATAAAATATAGCTTTTCTACATAATCAATTTTTTCAAATTTTTAAAATTAAAGATAAAAACATGTACATAAATATATGTTATTTTATTTAGCTAAGTATAAATCTAATCGTGGAAAATTTTACGGGTTAATATTTATAGGTGGATTAATTTTTCATGATTTTTCTACAAAAAAGAATCGTCAACTTCCATTTTTTATAAGAACGATTCACGGAAATTTTACAATATAAAATTATTTTACTTTAGAAATCACCAACATTATATAAACACTATATAAAATCATTATAAATTTAAATAATTTTACAAATATATCAATAGACATTTTAGAATTTACATATTAAAGACTAGTAATATTCACCAATATTTTTAGACTTCAAAATAATTTTCTATTCTTAAAATTTTCTCTAAACCTAATAATTTTAAATAAAAATAAAAACATGTAATTATTTCATTTAATCTTGGGATAACACTTTTATACCAACATTAAATTAATCAATAATATTTAAACATAAATATATTCGTTTGAAGTTGAAAATGAAATGGTAATAAATATATCATTTTCTTTGATGTCATTCTTAACTAAGTTAAGTATATGGGGGTGGAAAAAAATGACCGGAGGGTGCGTGCTTAGGGTTTTTTCAGGTCCTCTTGCTGCCGCCGCCGCCTCCACAGACTGGTTTGACGTTGCAGGTCCATGCGATGCTATTGTCGCCTTCACAGTGTTGGTCGATGATGGAATGTGCAGGAGTCCGTCAATGGGATCTACAGTGCGCGATGAAATCCCGTGGATCTGGACTGGATCCATCAACAAAAAGGAGCCACTAGTTCTTGTCGCTGTTGGAAAATGCTAGAGTCTGTATGCGGGATCTACAGCGCGCGACGAAACCCCTTGGATCTGGACCGATTTCATCAACGGAAAGAAGCCACTGGTATTGAATCCAAACAAGCAGGTATCCGAGGTTTTTTCCCCTTCTTTGGCATATTTCGGTGTACTCAGGGCGTATCTGTTTTCCCCTTTTCATTGCCCGAGTTTTTCTACTTTCAATCTATCGACTCCCACACAGTCACAGGATGCCTCGCTATCTGTCGCGGGTGCCCTTCCCTGGAAAGCTTGGCCTGTCTGCGCTACCGGGAAACAGAGGCGATTCCCTTTTCCTCTGGCCCAGCTTGGCATACCGAGGCTGCATGGTATAGATCGGCCTTTCTTTGTTCAAAAAGACAGCGGCTTGGGGCTGGATCTAATCGCCTCTGCGTCGCAATTAGCAGCAGTGGACAGAGATAGGCAGAAACAAAATGTTATCTCGCCAGACCCAGCAAACAAGACTGAAAAATGGGATTTGAGCAACTTGCAGTCAGAGCAGTTAAAAGCAATTCGCTTTCAGATTTTCATTAAATCCCCTGAAGGGGAATCTCGATTAATGTGGGTGCATGCAGGAGGCACCATCCTGCAGCTGAAACAGCAAATTTGGACTGAGCTGGGTTACCCAGTTCAGATCCAACATTTGGTCAGCGGTAGATGGTCCCTTCAGGACCCTAGAACGTTGGGAAGCTATGCGATCAGACCAGGAACACACATTGTCTTAAATCTGAGGCTGAGAGGAGGGGCTCAGCCACAGGGACAGTCAAGCTCTGCAGGGGGAGACAAGGGGAAAGGAACAGCACCCCAACATCAACCTAAGGGAGGCAAATCCTACAAAAATATATTACAAGGCAACAGGAATTCAGAGTCCTCTCCAGATCACGGCGGAATCAAACCCAGGCCATACATAGTAGACCAACTGGGGCATTCCCCAGTCCTGAATCTTGACTCCATAGGACTTGATGATTACGTTAAGTCCTATGAAACGCAGGCCATTGTATGCCGTTTTAACAGTTTTTGGCCTAAGCCAATGGATCTATTCCATTGGATCTTTACCAACTGGACCATGGAATGTGATATACATCTATGTTCCAGGGGGTTTTTTATAGTCAGATTTATATCCAAGGAAGTTAGAGATTCAGTCATCAGTGCCGGGCCTTGGTTCTGGGGAACAGCGGGGCTCTTTATGACCCCATGGTTTTCGGACTTCGATCCAAACAAAATGACAGTATCCACAATGCCGGTGTGGGTTCGTCTTCACAACCTTCCTCTACATTTCTGGAGTGAAAAAGTATTGGAAGGTATTGGGAACAGCATAGGGAAGTATATCAAAACAGATCTGGAAAGGACTGACGAAAGGATATACACCTTCGCACGCATATGCGTGGAAGTAGATCTCAGCAAAGGGCTGCCAGATAATATCAGGCTGATCTATAAACAACAAAACTGGCTGCAAGTACTAGACTATGAAAACACCGCTTTCAGATGCAGGATCTGTCGGCAGACAGGACACCTGCAAGGCACATGTCCAGAAGCAAAAAAAACAAACAGTAAGAAGAAACAGAAAGGGAAGCAGAGGAAAGGATGGCAATTCCCTGCACTAGACTCAGAGGACGAAGAATCAGAAGCAGAGGAGGAAGAGCCTCCTACAGAGAAAGTAGAGCTTTCTCAAGAGAAAGAGACTCAGAAGGGAACTACTTCAGTCACAAAGGACCCACAGCATCACGAAAATCAGGCAGAGAAGAATCAGGGAGAGATGATGAGCGTGGATCCAAGTATGGGAGGCATAAAGAGGCACCACCTCTCAGATACCTCAGACTCAGACAAAGAAACAGGTCCACAGAATGCAGAAACACAGATAGTCATTGCTTCGATCGAGCCTTCTCAAGGAGAATGGCGCAAGGTCGAAAAGAAAAAGGGAAGGAAAACTTGAAGGATCTCAGTTTTTCTCTTCCCTTTTCCTCCCCTCTTCTCTCTTTCTCTCTCTTATTTTTTGGTGCACGTTAGTCTTCTAACGTTGCGTGGGGTGCGAAAGCACTCGTGCCCTTGCGGCAGTTCATGGAATGCTTAATTGCATCTGCTAGTGTAACTTTTCATTAATTTCTTAATAAAAGGTTACCGCTTTTTTCTTTGGAAAAAAAAACTAAGTTAAGTATATATCCAACTGTTGAAAGTGAATATGAAGAGATGTCGAACAAATATGTCATTTCATTTGATTGTCTGACCTTTAATGAATTAATAATATGTAAACAAATATATCCAATCATTGAAATTGAAGATGAGAAGATGTGAACACATATATGTCACCTCATTTTACTATCGTATGTTTATAGGTTGAACTTGGCATGTGATTCTTTCATTAAGTTTGGGATATACGAAAGTACTTGTAATGGAATGAATATTGTTATATTTAGACTTATTATTTAATTATTTATTTATTTTGTTATTATGTTTGTTGTTGGTAAGATATAATATATTCCATTTTCATTGACTTGTTATTAGTTTTTCTTTGATTATAAAAATTTAAAATCTATCCAAAATTTAATATTATGAAATTAAATTTATTATTTTTAAATAAAATTGATTTCTATTTATCTCAAATATGATGGGTTGAAATGTCTCCCTTTTTATTGTGTAATAATCGCAAGAATTGACTTCTGTGTACTTTATTATTAATTACTAATAACTATGTACTATATCACTAATTATTATGTAGAATAAATATAAATAATTTGAAAAATAACATTATACATTAATTACTATGTACCATAAACACAAATGGTTTGTAATTAAATTCAAAATTTTCATTTTCTCATTGGCCTAAAGTATTGAATAGACAATTTTTATGGGTTTTATTTTTTAATTTAAAAAATATAAATTTGAAAAAAATATGTAAAAATAACATGTGTACAATTTGTACAACTCTAATTATATCGATCTATACTATAATAACATGACATGTGTACTATAATATAAGCATTATATACCCCGGATGCGGGTGGTAGATGGGAATTTAATGCACATGAGTAGCCGGATAAGCGGGTGGCTTATCCGTACGGCAACCTGCGCCTTCACTTGTGTGATCTTATGGCTAGTACTGGCTCTCAGGCCGGCGCCATTAACCAACTGGAAAAATCGAGACATTCCCTGCAATTCCAGAGATATGGATCAGAACCCCCCTCATTCCCCCATTCAGCCTCTCAACTGCTCCTGCCATCCCTCTGCAACAGAGCCGAGCCTTCGCACAACCACTGGAAGACATTGTAGACTCTTCTGTTGCGTCGACCTGGGCAATGGTAACCATTTCTCCCAGTCCTTACTCTGCCACCTGCGCTTTGAGGTCTCAGCTCCTTCCTCTGGCCCGAATGTGAATCCCCCTAACCCATTCTTCATTCCTTCTATAGCTCTTGGATTGCCTCCTGACCCTATTTTCAACTGCTCTCATCAATCTTCCAATCTCAGAACCATGCGACATTGTCATAGAATGAGGAGCAGGCTTGGTGGTAGTTGGGGAGGTGCCGCTCGACTTGTGTCTCAGCCCTTTTCTAGCTCAACCTCCCTTTCAGTCTCCCCTTCCCCTAGCCCCTCCAATTCCCACTCCCTTGGCAGGTATCCGGGCACTCAAAGCAGACGTGGAAGACTGGGCACCAGTGTGGCTCGTCGCTTCGGAGGAATCACCTAGCACACCGCGATCACTGCTCTCTCTCAGCAAGCACACTTCCATTTTCCAAGCGCCATGCATAAGCCGCTCATAATTGCCACCATCACGGTGGACTTCAGGGAAGTCCCTGCCTCCTGTCCCAAACCAATGCTCAACTGGGAAATCAACCAAGATCCTCTATTCAACATTATTCCAGGGGAGTCGAGCTCCAGCTGCCCACCAAGAGACAAGGGAAACCCATCTATCAACAAACAAAAAATGCTGGGAAGCGAAGCCACCCGTAAGGATAAGGGCATTCATACTGAGGACAGTGCAGGTGGCAGACATGCAGAGGACACTGGTTCTGAGGAATATGGATGGTGTCCGATCGTGGAGGAAGAGCCAACAGAAGCCACCTTGCAGCTGCATGCCAAGTTATGTGGCGGGCCTTGAATCCGTTTCTGATTAGTTTCGTTACATGTCATTTTGAACTTTGTTTCCTGACGAGTTATTTTCTATTTTTTGTCTCCAACTTGGATGACGAAAATTTTGAATTTTGTTCCCAATTGTCATTTTACAGTGGAAAATTTTGAGTTAAGTCTTGGAATTTATAGTCTTTTGGTTACAATCTATGAATTATGGAACTGTAGCCCCTGCGAGGGTAGATTGAACTTTCTTAATTTTGTTCCCGGACTAGTTTCCCCATCTGGGGCAGTCACGATTTCAAGGTTTGATGCTCAGAATGGTCATACAACTGACCCAGTACCGCTGAGGTCGGGAGCCTCTTTGTACATTATGTCTTTATAAATAGATCAGTTTTACTTTATATATATATATATATATATATATATATATATATATATATATATATATATATATATATATATATATATATATATATATATATATATAGATATATATATATATATATATATATATATATATAAGCATTATATAAAAAAATTGTCATCATTTAATATTAAATAAATATCATTGATTTGAGGCTTTTGCGATCTATATTCTGTGTAGCATTATCTTCTGGAGTCATCGAATTCATGTTTGTTGGAATCTACGTTTCGAACCAACTTAATTAAATAAATAATTATTAACTTTTTATCATTCTCTTCAATGTCAATTTTATATATATATATATATATATATATATATATGTCTTTTACTTAGTAAATCCTCAAGTCTAAAAGGAATGGGAATAGTTATAAATGAGGATCTCATTCCAAAAGATCAAGCAGAATTAAGAAAGGAGGTTCAAAAGGTAAAAGAAGCTAGGAAGGAAGGAAAATGGGCAATAATCAGAAATATAAAAGCAATTATCCGAGATAGAAACCAAAAAGATAGTAATAAATAGCCATTCAACATGCTCCAGATTCTTTCTTGGAATTGTCGAGGCTTTCCATAGAACAAAGCCCCCAAGCTAAGTTGGATCTCGAATGATGTTGATATTATATTTCTTGTTGAAACTTGGGAGCACGATGAATCTAAGGTCCCTAACATAGATGGCTTTGTACTATGGTCTACCTGGAACAAGTGATCATCCCTTAGAGGCATTGGGGGTATAGCTTGTTACATTAAGAAGAACATCTCCCCCCATGCTAGGACTTATAAAAATGACCCTTACAACCAATATAGTTGGATAGAGTTTACTAACATTAATGATAAAAAGACCTACATAGAAATCTATTATTTTTCCCCCGTCAATTCTAACTTCTATAAGAAAAAGAATCTAGATAAAAATATTCCTTACAATGGTTTAGAGAATGATATTTCTAGCCTAAGGAATGAAGGTAATATCCTTTTAATGGGTGACCTTAATGCTCTAACTTCAAGCAACCAAGTTATTCTTCTATGCAATCATTCCAACCCTAATCCTCTTTGGTTAGACGAAGACCTTAATTTGGCTAGTCAGTACAATAGGAGCTCTGAAGACCTGGGGGAGAATTTGTTTGGGTCGGAGCTAGTCAAGCTCTATAGTGCTCAAGATCTCATAATTTGCAACGGTCTAAAGAAGTGGCCCAATTCTAGCCAGATGACCTGCATCCATGGGCTTGGTAGCAGCGTGGTAGACTATGTTATTTCCGATCTCCCTTTATACAACAAAATAATCAATTTTGACATCTTAATAGACCACGAGCCTGACTCTGATCATAGTCCTTTACTTATAACTCTCAATTTTTCCAGGCATAGAGATCCCATTGAAGATAATCCTTATAGCTAAAAGAACTTAATATTTGATAGAAATAAAAACGATCTCTTTCTAAATGAATTAAAAATTAATTTGTTTCCTTTATCTAGTATAGACAACATAGAATACCTCTATCATAATTTTACTACAACCCTCTCATATTCTATTAACAAGTTCTCAATTGAAGTTTCAAGTAATAAAAGAAATAGAAAAACCAACCCATGGTATGACAAAGATTGTGAAAATGCGAGGAGAGCAATTAAGGAAGTTGTTGATGAATCTCTTAAAATTGGCAACATAAAAATATACAAAGCCCTAACTAAAAGGAAAAAAAGACAGTATATTTGTAAAAGACAAGAGAATCTCTTACACCTCTCTAAGGTAGCTCCTAAGAAATTTTGGAGGCAGATTCTAACCAGGAAAACTAAAGATAATAATAAAATTGCTTTACACAACTGGAATTCCTATCTTAAAAAGCTTTATGAATCTCTAAATGTCATTGAAAACTTTGAAACCCTTCTCATCATGAAAGAAGTTTTATCATTAACAGACATTGATTTTGGGGTTAAACACCTAGAAAATGGGAAAGCTAAGGATATTGAAGGTTACTAGGCAGAAATCTTAAAAATTGGAAGTCCTGTCCTCATCCCCCACATCCACAAGATTTTCAATCAAGCGGTCAAGCAAGGGTTCCTTAAACCATGGACTCAGGCCCTCATTATCCCTACTTTTAAAAGTGTGGATACAAATAACCCCTCTAATTATCGGAAAATTATGATCAGCCCTCTCTTAGCCAAGTTATATGGTATTATTTTGGAAAAGAATTTGAGCATATGGCTTGAAAGTGAAGGTAAGCAGGCTAAAGGCCAAGCGGGTTTTAGAAGGCAACACTCAACAACAGACCACCTCGTTACACTTAGGATCATTGTGGAGGAATGTCACAATGATAAATCCAATCTCTTTTGTTGCTTTGTCGATTTTAGAAAGGCTTTTGATACGGTTCCTAAAAAAAACCTATGGAATAGATTAGAAGAGCTAAAGGTTCTTTTCGAGTTGAGAGTTGCCGCTATAAGGTTATACGAGAATGTAATTGCCAAGTTAAAAAGCAATGAGGAGTGGTCAAAATATATTAAGTGTAATATCGAAGTTAAACACGGTTGCCCCCTCTCCCCTACCCTATTTGGCATTGACATCGACAAGCTAGAAGGTTGTTTAGAGGAAGCAGGTGGTGCTGGCACGATCTTATTTGAGATAGTCATCATCCTTCTTCTCTATGCTAACGATATTGTTCTTCTCCCAATGTACCCATCTGATCTTGATAAGCAACTTAGACTTCTTAAGGATTTATGCTCTACCATGGGTATGACTGTTAACACTAAAAAACCAAAGTTATGATTATCAAATCCAAGAAGGACACTTACGCCAATTTTATGTATGACAATAGTAACTTGGAGGAAGTGTCTTCTTACAAGTACCTAGGAATCGATATTCATCACAAGCTCAACTAAAACTATAGCATTGAGAAAAGGATTAATAGGGAGTGGAAAGCTTATTATGGTCTCGAAAATAATTGTAAAACGGAAAACCTCATAATGTGGAATAGAAATAAGTTCCTCTTTGAAACTTTAGTCACTCCTGTTATCTTATATGGATGTGAGGTTTGGGGTTGTAGCATCTCTAGAGAATCCTAGAGAAAGATTGAGAAAATCCAGAAGCGTTTTATAATGTATAACCTCAAAATTAAAAGCAATACACCCTATCCTATTCTCCTTATAGAAGTGAGTCTTTCCCTTATTGAGAGCCTAGCTATGACTAGGCTTCTATTGTACAAGCACAAACTCAATAACATAGGAGACCATAGACTTCCTAAGCTAGCTTTAAATTCCAGCCAAAACCACCTAAGGCTCAAACAAGGTTGGTATAAAGACACCAGGGCTTGGTTAAACCATTGAGAGATCGACGAGAATGTTGCATTGCAAAACATTAATAACAGAAAAATATTGTTACTTCTAAGTTCAAAGAAAAAATGTGGTGTGAGAAAGATTTAGCAACTAAAAGAAAATTAAGATATTATAAGGAGGTCATCAACCCCACCCTAGAAGATCAAAAGTATCTCTCTATTTTAACTAGCACAAAAAAGAAAATTATTATAGCCAAGATTAGAATTAACTCTCATGAGCTCCATAGTGAAACGGGTCGTTGGGTAGTTCCTAAAACACCATGGATGGAAAGGATCTGCCATCTCTGTGAGAATATGAACACCGAGGATGAAAATCACTTCCTCTTAGAATGCTCTGTGGACAACCACATTAGATCTCAATTTCATAATATTTGTTGCAATATTGACCTTCCTAGCCTTTTACGATGTCAAAATTATAGTGAGCTCGGGAAGCTTCTCTCCAACCTTTTTGAGCATAGGAATAAAATCTTAAATCAAACTAAATAATTCGTTTCTTTAGGTCCGACAGACCGAAATTTGGTTTCAGTGGACATTAACCACAACCACCACCATCATATACATATATATATACCAAAAAAATATTTAATTATATAAAAAAATTAATAAAGAAAGTTAAACAAATATTCATATTAAGTAGCAATAAACGCTAACTATACAGCCTTATTAATATATTTAAATATAGAAATATAACTCTCGCCTTATTAATATGTTTACGTATAAAAATATAGCTCTCAGTTCTTTTTATTATTAATATTCTTTGATGCAAAAGTATAGTTCTCAATTTCATTATTTCTAACTTTAACTTTGAGAAAATGAAAGAGATATTCGTCGTTCGTAATTTCTAACTTTGAGGAAATGAAAGGAGAAATTCGTAATTTCTCTATTTAATTATTTGTAACTTTTGTTTTGAATTAAAAGATAAATATATCGTTTTGAAACGCTAAATATCATTAGAATGAAAATACTAATTGGCGAAGATTTTAGGACAACCGCCGCTTTTTTTTTTGGGAATTTTTAAAGGAGGTGAGCGACTAAAGGTTTCAAAAGATTCTTATGGGTGGGTTTTGGGTAATTAAATTGATTGCTAAATTACCCCTATAATTTTTAGGGGTGTATTGGTATGAAACACATGTGCAAGTAATTTATTTTCGATAAAAATTAATTTAATTTATTGAAATGAAATTGCAAGATTTAAAAGAAAATCATATTTATATATGTTAAGTAACTTATTCTGGGTGAAAATCAATCTAATCTATTGAAATGAAATTGTAAGATTTAAAATGAAATCATATTTATATATATTAGGCAACTTACTCTTGATAAAAATCAATCTAATCTATTGAAATGAAATTCCGAGACTTAAAATGAAATCATATTTATAAAGAGATCCAAATGAGCACACACACATTCTATCTCAAGAAGAAATGTCTAAAGAAAACAATAAATTATGAACAAGGAAGTAATAAAATCTTTAATCTAGGGTATTTTTAGAGATTTAATACGTTTTCTTTATATAGTAGTGTAGGCAACTATTCTAGTTTGAAAATTCATACATATAGAATGTAGACGAATAGTCAATAAAAAAACATGCAATTTCCTATTAAAATTGGTAATTCTTTGGCGAATATCATCCATTTAATCATATATATGTAAAAAATAGATGAACTTTGAACGAAATTGGCGAACAATTTTTTCATAAAATGTCCAAAGTTTAGCCCATTTGTGAAATTTCGCCCCTAAAGATCTCCCTACTTTAATCTATTGAATTGAAATGTCAATTCTATTCTAGGAAAGTAACACAATTCTATGCTAAGTTCTTAATCTAATGGATTTTTCTATGGAAATCATAAAGTCTATTCTAAGAGCATTCGATTGATAAATCTAGTCTAGAAAGCAATGAATTCTAACTCTAGAAAGCAATAAATCTTAACTATCGGAAGGTAGTAAATTTTAGTTCTATGAAAGCAATAAATTCTAACTCTAGGAAAGCAGTAAACTTTTATACTAAGAAAAGCAAAGGCATTCTATTCTAAAGCAATAAGTAAATGGTTGGAACGAAGTTGTGTTTATCAAAGAAAATTGAGATTACTAATGTGTGCATTTCAAATTAGAACCATTCATGACTAATGATTATCTATAAATATGAGACTAAGCAAATCAAGAAGTAATTAAAATGTTTTTTGTTATTTTCCAATTTTACTCAAGCGCTTGACCTGTGTAAAGAAGTCAAAAGCAAGTAAGTAAAAGACAAAACTAAATCTTTGAATGAAAATTATAATACTTAAATGAAACAAAAGATCGATCTAAAGCTATGAATGAAAATAGAGCCTAAATGACTCTAAATGAAAACAAAATTACATTATCTCATACTTCTGCAGGGGGCCTCCTGAGATGCACGAGTGACTATAAACTTCGAAGCGCGAACTTAAATCAACCACAAGAAATTATGAAAGTGCCATAACATAGTTTCTATTACTAAAGTTGTAAAATAGAGTTTCAATACAATAAGCATGCAAACATAAACCAATTTCAAAGATGTCTATTCGTTTTTAGAAAAAGCATTTTATAGAGTTTACATCATAACTATATTCAGAGTCTTATGGCTGGAAATTAAAACTAAAGTGACATCTCAGCTTTTCAAATCTAATAGAACATCTCCTTTTTACGATTTTCTATCTGAGAAGTGAAACATGAAAGGACATATCATTAGCCTTGATTCAAATCATCAAATCTTGGTTCTTGAATCTCGCTTGCTTGATTATAGACCTAGCTCGCTCAATATTTTGCTTCCTACATGTGCACCACAATTGATTTGACTGAGGATTTGACTTGAGTGATGTGTTAAACCTGTGAACTTCCACCTGTAGCTAATAGGTGGATCACCATCTCAACAACATTTGGCAACTTTCCATGTACTCTAGTTGATTTATAACACATGAGATCATATAGAACCTTCGAATCAACTGCGGAATGTTAGAGGAGCTGTGGAATTTGCACAATTTGGTAGCTTATGTCTAATCAAAGCGGTTTTATAAAGAAAAACATATAGATTGGAGATACTAGTGGAATTTTACCTAATTAATGTATTTGCATGGCTCAGATGACTCTTAACTCATGGTAGAGATATGATGATATGAAAATAAGTGACAAAATGGGTGAAAATGAAAGATAAACTATCAAAAAGAAAGCAATTATGGAGGCTCAACAATGGGCCTAAACCATTATGGTGCATTGGTGTGTTTTAATTTATCCCTCACATACATAAACACACAAATGTCACATAGCCCTAAGGGTTAGCGCACGTAATCATCAACCAAATGTGACATCTCTCCTTCAAAGTTGGGGAAGTCATGAGTTCAACCCTCTTGATCCGCTCAAGGTTAGGATTCTTAATCAATGCCAACGGTTTACACCATTTACAATGCATGTTCATGGGAAGTAATTGGAGTGTTTTTTAATGAGGTTTTCCTTGGGACAAAATATAAACACTGCATATAAAAATTAAAACACATTTCCTTCCACACTCAAATTTTGTAAAATGTAACATTAAAAAAATGGTCACATAGTTCATATTAGAGATGTACAAGCACCCATGCTTAATCATATCTAAAACAAACCAGTGTATTGTTTTATAAGATGCACCAATTTTAGTTTCAAACCAAAAAAACTAGGATATTGTAAGAAACAATTAAAATAAAAGACAGCAAAGCTTACATAACACATCTATGCACTAGTGCATACCATACCATGTGTATCATGTTAGGCTTTTTTTTTTTTTTTTTTTTAATTTATTATCATTGTACCAATTAAATTTAACCACATTCATGTGTAACATTGCCCCATGCACCTAGCTAGGTAAAAATATTTAAAAAGAATGTTTGTTATACACCCTATACATGCACATGTGTCTATGTGTTAAGAAATAGGTCATAAAGTAAGGGAAGAAAAAAAAAATACTAAATTGAATTTTCATTTCAGGTTTCATTTAGTGATTTACACACATGCAAGCACTAACACTCCCTATCCCCCTACAAGTATTTCCTTGTTAGGTCTAAATTGTTGGATTATCTATTCCTTCTCTTCCACAACATATTTGGCATAGTTTTGGAATTTTGCAAACCATAAAAAAAAATTAGTTTTTTATCTACATAGTAACTATAATGAATCTAATATATGTATATTATAATTAATGTAATTAAAGTCAATGAGCACATCCCACATGAAAGGTTATGACCTAAATGATCTACGATATATGTATATATGTATGCATGCATGTATGTATTGTCATGTTCATTGCAATTATTAATGGAAGAGTTAAAAGATACATGTTTATTCAAATTATTATGTGCAAGTTAATATCCAAGTTGTTGATCTAGGAGGATCCTAAAAAGGCCTAAAATTCAAAGCCTCCAAAATTTGATGGCAATAACATCATGTTGAAGAGATCAATGAGAAGATTCCAATGCAAATTGAATCACGTCAATTCAAGTCAATATGCGCAAAATATCACAGTTTGAAGTTTGGTGACAATGGACAAAAAGCCAAAAGTCAAAAAGGTGACACGTGGCACACTTAGGAGCTGACATGTGGCATGTACACACTAATGATGTGGGTGAATCAAAGCTCAATATATGGTAGTTGACATGTCTTGGCTAACAAGGGGTAGATGACGTGTCTTGGCTAACAAGTGGTAGATGACGTGGAAAGGTATGATATTGACACATAGCCCATTGGTTGAGCAACACTTGGCCCAATGAATGGGAACCAAGTAACCCTATGGAAAGGTGGCACGTGGCCTTATTTTGTTGATCAAAATTTTTGTTGAATGGATTGGCACCCGTAACCTCCACCTTAACAACGCAACGATTCACAAATAGGTCACGTGTATGGCTTGTGAATTGTTAGTGGCATAAATTATATTTAAATCTGTGCAATATAGATCCGCTAAACGAATTAACAAGCTCCGCCATATTGGTTAACAATAAACGCCAAATGGAATGCCACCATGTGATATTTAATTGGAATGTTGACGGCGGTTACAACAAATATGTTTGTTATAATAACAAGAGCCGTTGGAAGCTGATATTCCGAGTTATATTCAATGGCTTAGTTTGCTCTTTCAATGGCGGCTTTCTCAGAACCTGTAAATTTGACAAAATGTACTTTATAATATAATTCAAATAAGAGACTTTGG
Organism: Pinus tabuliformis; assembly: GCA_031772625.1. Taxonomy (NCBI): domain Eukaryota; kingdom Viridiplantae; phylum Streptophyta; class Pinopsida; order Pinales; family Pinaceae; genus Pinus; species Pinus tabuliformis. The sequence goes on along the minus strand of CM062804.1, from coordinate 557,932,039 downwards.
ATGGCATATTGAACTTTTGAAATAGGAATTCAATCATTCAAAAATATCATCAGTATGATACTTACAAGTAGTAAAGTTGAACTCTGAACTATGTGTTCAACATTCAGGGCATATTTCCAAATTATTGTCCGGAAATAACTTAATGTGAACAATAATATTTATCAGAAATAGGTTTGATATTCAGAAGTTTGACAATGTGTCTTCAAAAATGTGACTTGTTATAGATTACCGTAGATTCCTATGCTCCTGGTTGGAGATGTTATTGTTAGTGGCTATTTCTTGGTTTCTTTTTTCTTTGTGCTTCTGCTTTTAGGATGTCCATAATCAGAAGAGTCATGAGAAGAAGTGCTAAGAGAAACGATGCTGCCAGATGAGTAAGTTGGCTGATGCTAATGGATTCCATGTTATGTGAAGCAGAGAGATGTATGTCAATATGTAGGTGGAGAAGGGAGTTATGTTTTGTAGGCGAGAAATTAGACATTGCTTTTGCCAATTTATAAAAGAGTTCAACGTGTTTGCAAGCTGGTTTTAAATGTGAATGGAACTGAGTTTTTGGGAATATTTTACTGTAGGCAAGAGGTAATCATTTGAAAATATTGAAAGACAGTGGGTAATGGCAATGAAAGTGCTATATGCACTGCTTGTTGAGCTGACATTTGCTGCAGATTGAGTAATGTATTTCCAAGTTTACGAATCATTTGCATAGCATCAATTTCATTTTTCTGATGCTCTTTGCATATTCTTCTAAATGCATTTGTCATAGACTTGTCAATTTTGGTCATATATGAACTACAATATGATGTTGCGGCTTATGCATTTAGCACAAATTGTGCATCTGTATTTGCATTCCATAAAGTAGGCATAGCCTTCGCAAAACTGTTATTCCAAATGTGAGAAGGTTTTCGTTTCAGGAAAATTGTTCGTTGCTTTATTGTATGTTGCAATAGTTCTATGTACTCACTTTCTAGTAGTCCTATTTCCAGGAGGAAATTGTCATGGGTTATTGAATCATTGTAGTTTGTTTGCTCCAAGAACGCAAAAAGTGATATTGATTTCTCTATGATTTTTTATTTTGTGCATTGGTTGGCTCGATGATCATTGTTGATTTCATTGGTGGCATGGGGAAGTTGTATCTGCAGTTTGAATTTTTTCGCTTCTTACAACTTCTTGTATGGTGATGTTTATGCAATTTAGCAACATCTGGGTCCAAATGATCTTATTACAAGTTATGTAATTGTCAAGAAACTTCTCAATTTCTGAATTGCTTTGTTTTCCATATATTGGAGCATTCTCTATCCATAACAGTCCATGTTCATGTTCAGTTCCTCTATTTTGAAATTCTGTTACGAAATAGTAATCAGATATTTTTCCAAAGAATGTAGTATCTTGATATATCAATCGGTTTACAACATTAATTCTATGTCTATAGTACTGGCTACATGTGACTGGATATTTTCTTATAAGGTAGTCAATGTCATCATCTTCTAATATATCAATAGCATTTTTATTTGCTTTATTTCTAAACAATGTGACGAGTGTATCTACTAATGGTTTCCATCGATGTTCTGCACTTGTAAATGTCACAAAGAAAGTTGGAGGTCCCAATTGTCATATCATTGCAAATATGTTTTTCTTAATTTGTTCCAAATGATCAGAAGATATGCGAATGTTTTTGAAATCTATGTATCCAATATCAGATTTCAATAACTTTTCCAAATTTGCTCGATACTTGACATCTTTTGCTAATATTTTTCTGCCTTTTAGTTGTCCTTTTCTTATTCGTACCCATATGCAAGAAAGCGCTTTATCAATTATTATTCGCATTGTCTTGAAAAACAAATTTGTTGTATGATATGAGAAGTCACCACTTGCTTGTAACAATTCCCATTGTACAATTTTTTGGTAACTAAACCTATTTGTGATGTCATGATCACGTGCATCGCCATAAAATAATGTTGGAAAGTTCATTTCTTCTGCATATTTGTCCTTGAAAATCCCCAGTGGTCGTTGTCCTTCAACAGGTGCTAGTTCAATAATCTTGTCTTGCAAATCGTAGATGCGTTGTGACTCTATTAATCCATGCACCAATGTTTTAGTAGGTGCTTCGTTATTTGCATCACTGTCTGTATCACTTTCATTGTCGTTGTTTGAACTTTGTACAATGTATTCATTATTCTCTTGTAAAACATGGGCCCAATTCTCATTTATACAAATGTTCTTAGCTTTATAAAGACTTCTAGAACATAGTTCGTTCAATGCTTTCATGACAATAATTGGACGTACTTTACCTGTTTGGCATGCATTTTTGTATTGCAATCGTCTTTTTAATGCAACTGCAATTGTCATTGTATCACTTAGATATTGTGGCAATGATTTTTGCACAACGTCCATATGAACTGGTATATTGATAATTGATCCTGTTAAGCCAATTTGTGATCACCTATATCCCCATTGTCTGATTTGTGCAAATGCAATTCTCAACGACACAAGTCTTTCTTCTAGATCTGAAAATGTATTTATAGTTGGCAATGGAATGTTACGTCTTATTTGTTCAGGTGTTGCAAATTGTGGAAGCTTTCCATTCTTGAGTGCTTTTTTGCAAGCAACACATATGTTTTCATTGCTGAAGGTCCTATTGTTCAATGTCAAATTCATATGCTTTTCTTGCAACTCTATAGTGAAGAATCTTATATTTTTTGCAAAATGCAATCTGGTACAAACTGCACATGTATTCCTAGGCGTGTCTTCGACTTGTTCCATATAAATCTGTACTGCATCTTTCTTGCTTGTCATTCTTGACTTCTTATTAGAAGATGCTTTTTTGCATATGTCATTGCATTTGCTTCTTGTACGTATGAATTGCTTCAGTTTATGATAATTGAGCCTACGATGCTTAGTTGGTCGCATTTGTTGTAAATGAGATGCTAGCCCAGATTGAATATTATTGTTAAAATGTACTTGAGCTATACATTGTTGTTTTTCTAGTAAAAAACAATCAATGTTCTCAGGCACAATGCATTGTAATTTGAATTTGTCATTGTCAACATGTATTATTTCTTCCATCATTTCCAATTGCTTACCAAAGTTGCTAATGCAAGAACTAGGTTGTTGATTTTCTAGTACATGATTATCACAAAAGATGTTATCATTGTTATGTACATTGCTGCATTTGCAATTTGTACGTATGAATTGCTTTAGTTTGTGATAATTGAGCCTACGATGCTTAGTTGGCTGCATTTGTTCTAAATGAGATGCTATCTCAAATGAAATATTATTGTTAAAATGTACTTGAGATATACATTGTTGTTTTTCTAGTATATGCTTATGATGCAATTGATTACAATCCTCTTTTGCTTCCATGTACACTTGTTGAGAATTGTGAACATATTTTTGTATCATTGCGTGGTAGTGAATATGTGATGTATCTGTCCTGAATGACATGATGTTAACAATATGATTGCATGTCGAATAAGCAGAACTGTAACTGACAAAGTTATTAGCAACAGAGGACCATACCTGGATATTGACTTTGAATATCACAGATATCCATTGCAAACAGAATGGTCTGCCTTCTACCTGTCCTTTCTCATATGGCATTGCCATATTTATGAGATATTGTTGCCAGTTGTTATTCATTGCATAGTGTATCACATCAACTACTAGGTATTGTTCTAAACAATGTAATGCATCTCGATTCTTATGCATAAGTGCGTTGCAAAAAGATTGGACAATGTAAAGTCGCAAACACTGTGCATCGAATTTTGTTGCCACTAAACAGCAAATTGCATTAAAGAGATTGTCACCACAATTAGATGTCATTTTCTTTGCGATCGTTAATTCATTTAAAAGCATATTATCTGCAATATGCATCCAGTGGCTTTCAATATCTTTGCAAATAGATGACAGGTAGATATTAGACTGGCTGCAAATGCGTATTGGAAACTTTTGGTAAAGCAATGGTTCATAACGATCACTAACAGGATTTGCATCATGAAAGAGAATGCAATATGGAATTGTATTTTCATGTTGATTAAAAAGCAAATATCTTGTTTTTCTTGTCAATGACCAAACTTCAATTGATATATCTAGCCATTTAGCTAACCAACGTATGCAAAAGGTATCACCCCATAAACCTCGGTCAGACTCCTTTATATTTGTAGATGCAGAACAACGCATTTTATGAAGATATGTACCAATATCATTAATTCCATGTAACTTGTATAGGAAGTCAGGTGCTAGTTCATACTCATATGACTCTATTGCTTCAACATCATTATTGTTTAAGCAAAAAAGAAAATCTTCTATTAACCTATTTCGTAGTTCATTTGAAGTATAACGAAAATGTAGAAGCATTTCGAATGAGTCAAATAGACAATCTCCTAAAGTATATGAAAATGCATTTAGTCTAAAAAGACCATTTCTTTTTAATACAGTATCAATGTTGTCAGGAAAAATGCATTGTAATCTGAATTTGTAACTGTCAACATCTATTATTTCTTCCATCATTTGCAATTGCTTACCAGACTTGCCTTCTGCAATTGCCTTCTACAGCTTTGCAAAAAATATTGATCAAATTAGCAAAAAGTGAAGATAATTGTTTCGAACAAAATATATATATTAAAAAAATAGGCTCTTGCATTATGTTGCCAAACAAATATCAAATTTCTAGCAACAAGTCATATTTATAAATAACAAAGGAATTGGAAATGGAAACAGTGGAAAGACATAATGAAAAAATGCAGCATAACTTTAAGAATATTTCTGCAAGTTAACAAAAGGAAGCAGTGGAAAGACAAAATGAAAAAATGCACCATAACTTTAAGAATATTTCTGAAAGTTAACATTATTGTTGATTGCATTTGTGAAATAAAATAACAATAGATTGTCTATTGAAATCTATATTTTACTAGTTAAACATGTTGCCCAATGTTGTATATTGCCTTTATAACATCACTTGGATTGTCATGAGTTATGAGCACTGAAAAATAAGTGATAGAACAACAGGAATTTGAGAAGCTTTGAGAAAAGATGTGAGATGTGAGTTATCTAACATGCTTGCTTTTAATTTTTGACGATTGACCAAACAGAACAATATAGGAACTGTTCGTATGCTTTAATTTGCAAATTACAAAGGAAACAAAATAACAAAAACTTGATGAGCGCATATCTTAACATTAACAGAGAGTTAACCTGTTGTGTGAAATTAAGAAAAAACATACCAGAAATTAACAGTATTGAGAATCATATATCCTGAAAACAAAAATCTTGAACCTAGAAAACGTCAGGTTCCTTTAGAGCTAGTGTAACCTCTCTCTTGAGAAAACCTCAGGTTCCTCTATGTATCAACGGCAAGATGCAAGGATAATGTTTGAAATTTCAATCGATCACTAACTTTTTGGTTTGGTCCCTGACGCCACGGTGAAGAGCCAATTTACTTTAGAAAACACTTGATTCTTGTTATTTTATAAATTGACTCTTCAGCATTAGTTTACTCACATTAACTTTTTGGTTTGGTTACAACATTCAACATAGTGAATTCTAAAGATGACAGAAAACTAATCTGAATGTTGTCAAAATCTTCATGGCAAAAACCTAATCTGAATGTTAACAGATTACTAATATTTATGGCAAAAAACTAACAACATTCAAGATAGTGAATTCTAAAGATGACAAAAAACTAATCTGAATGTTTTAAGAATCTTCATGGCAAAAACCTAATCTGAATGTTAACAGATTACTAATATTTATGGCAAAAAACTAATCCGAATGAAAAGGAGTTTCTGAAAATGAACATTTTCTCATGCTTGGCCTCAAACTCTTCATGGACTATGAAGCATGGCAAAAACCTAATCTGAATGTTGACAGATTACTAATATTCATGGCAAAAACCTAATCCGAATGAAAAGAAGTTTATGAAAAATGATATTGTTTGTCATTGTGCAAACAATTTGAGGGCATAATTGGTACAGGTACCAGACAACCACAGCATGATCTCTAAAGATTTGGGAGCCTGGAATTTTTCCCAGCTATAATTCCCCTGTAATCGTGGCACACACCAAATCCCGTCCTTAACAACCACAGATCTGAACCAGAAACGATGGAGCCTAGGCACAGAAAGAAAGATTTGTTTACAGTGATGCATTATGTGATGCCAAAGAGAGAAATGTTGTCACTGGATTTATTTTTCAGCACGAAAAAAACTGTATAATTGTAGTCATGGGAGGAAACAAAATACAACTGCATTATCTCAGATATATTGTCAAAGAAATATGACTGATGGGGATTTGGCACATTCTATAAAGATGACTAAAAATATGGACCATATGCAACCTATATTGCGATAGTTACATTGGGTATGGAATCAATAGGACTAGCAAAATAACGAAAACTTGATGAGCGCATACCTTAACATTAACAGAGAGTTAACATGTTTTCTGAAATTAAGAAAAAACATACCACAAATTAACAGTATTGAGAATCATATATCCTGAAAACAAAAATCTTGAACCTAGAAAACCTTAGGTTCCTTTAGAGCTAGTGTAACCTCTCTCTTGAGAAAACCTCAGGTTCCTCTATGTATCAACAACAAGATGCAAGGATAATGTTTGAAATTTCAATCGATCACTAACTTTTTGGTTTGGTCCCTGATGCCACGGTGAAGAGCCAATTTACTTTAGAAAACACTTGATTCTTGTTATTTTATAAATTGACTCTTCAGCATTAGTTTACTCGCATTAACTTTTTGGTTTGGTTACAACATTCAACATAGTGAATTCTAAAGATGACAAAAAACTAATCTGAATGTTGTCAGAATCTTCATGGCAAAAAACAGATTACTAATATTTATGGCAAAAAACTAACAACATTCAAGATAGTGAATTCTAAAGATGACAAAAAACTAATATGAATGTTGTCAGAATCTTCATGGAAAAAACCTAATCTGAGTGTTAACAGATTACTAATATTTATGGCAAAAAACTAATCCGAATGAAAAGGAGTTTCTGAAAATGAACATTTTCTCATGCTTGGCCTCAAACTCTTCATGGACTATGAAGCATGGCAAAAACCTAATCTGAATGTTGACAGATTACTAATATTCAAGGCAAAAACCTAATCTGAATGAAAAGGAGTTTCTGAAAAATAATACTGTTTGTCATTGTGCAAACAATTTGAGGGCATAATTGGTACAAGTATCAGACAATCACAGCATGATCTCTAAAGATTTGGGAGCCTGGAATTTTGCCCAGCTATAATTCCCCTGTAATCATGGCACACACCAAATACCGTCCTTAACAACCACAGATCTGAACCAGAAACGACAGAGGTCCGACCTAAGGAAAGCTAGTGTAACCTCTCTCTTGAGAAAACCTCAGGTTCCTCTATGTATCAACGGTAAGATGCAAGGATAATGTTTGAAATTTCAATCGATCACAGACATTTAAAAGAAACAGGCACCATGATTCAGACAATTGGAATAATATGTTTACTAAATAACAGTTCCAAAGATAAATAAAATATATACTTAGTTGATAAACCAGTTAGAAGTGGATCAAATGCACACCTCAATATATGTTTATATAGACCAATGATGGAAGGCTAGAAACGAGACGAGGAAACATCAAAAGAGTGTAGTCAATCAAGTCTACTTAAGAAAGGAAAGATTAGACAGGCTAATTGAGCACCAGACAATGCATCACTTATTCACTGTTTGAGCTAGCATTTAAGAGGCTAGACAGAATCACTTGAAGCTGTACTGCTTTTGTGTTGATTCTATGAAGGCCTTTCACTCTGCCTCTTTATATGTGAATATTGTGAAAGAATAACGCATACCAGAATACTGCGGTTTGCAGGTCGCCAATTGAAGTGCAAACGCTGTCAAATTGAACTGGACCTCAACCGCTGTAGAAATTCAAATGTATAAAAGCAAAGACAAACTGTATTGTAACAAGGTAAACCGTAACAAAGTAAAGACAAAGCTTTTAAACAAGTTAAAGACAAAGCTTTTAACTAGACACTTAGTCACACATGCAAAAAGAAAGGTATAATACAAAAACATATTTCAAACACGTAAACTACTGTGGAGCCCACAACTTTACCAGTTGCATGCCTCTCGTCCTTCATGCATACCCAACGTCTTTACCTATGTCTCTCTTGAATGTCCAACATTACAAGGCTTAACCCTGAACCCGGGAATGCGCCAGATGACCAAGAAATCGCATTTACGGAGCGGTTGGGGGAGGGCTGACCTAACTCGAGTTCTATTACAAACAAGGGGAGGCTACTCAGAATGTTCTTTTTTGTTCATTGAATTACAGTCAATTTAACTTAAAATTAATGTTTTGAAAAAGTTTTTCCTTTGAGCCAATTTTTATTAGGTCCAACCTCGTCCATATCGACATAATGCTTTAACTGTGATATTTTACTTCTTAAAGCCGTTGTAAGCATATAATTAGGTTACTTCCATTATTTTTTCCAAATATTACTTGTATACACTTCACTTGAGGATTTTATGAGTCATCTATACCGAATATTGCCCATATATTTTGTTCATGATTATGGACTAATGCCCTATTTTCAGATTCTTTTTGCAATTTCCCATTTCTACAAGGGGTTGGAACCTAGTACTAGTTTGTTGTTCATTCTATCATATTTCTTAACATGGTATACATGCAGAAGAGTAGTTATGCATGATATGCCATTTTGATTTATGATAATATGTATGTGTTAATTTATGTCATTTTAATATTTTTGCATACAAGAAGGGCTTGTCTGGGTAATCATAATCCTCCACTGTCCGTTTAAGACAGTCATTCGCACCCGCTTTCTTAGTAGGGACGGCAGGGAGTCGGTTGGAGATTCTCGAGCTGCAAGGCCTGGCATGTTTGGGATTTCCCCCCTCGCGTTCGGCACATCGGTCCTGAACGCCTTGGCCTATATATGAGATTCTCGACAAAGGGACTATAGATAGGGATTCGTCTTGGTGACTGAATTCCAAATCGGTAATAGTCGGTAATAGAAGGTAGCGAGAACGGCTAGGTGTGTGCCTTTGTTTAGGAAGGGAATCCTGGTGAAAGCTTCAATCTTGTAGCAAGGGCGATGAATGGGGCATAAGCTTAATAAGCAGAAAGATCTGCTGCCGAAAGAGAGGACGAAGCCAATGAGACGGTTATAGTGGCTTTTCCAGCAGAATAGGAAGTCCTTGATATGGGAGGGCGATGCTTTTCAAGCTGCAGGGCAGGGATATCCACGGCTCCATGAGCGACAACCTCAAAGGCCAAAGAAGGCTTTTCTTCTCTCTGCATGAAAGAAGCAAGACATGTGCTTGCTGTGAAACACATTACCGTGAGGGCCTGGTCTAGCTAACCAACGGCTTCTGCGAGATTATCAGTTTCGCTAAAAAGCCACTTATAGTTTGACGTATACAGTTGGGGCTTCAAGGCAAGGGCTGAAGTCAGTCGCGACAGATAAGGAAGGTAAGAGCTCCCACTAGTCCTAGAAGGGCTATTCTTGCCTTCATGCTCATGGAAAAAGCGTCTACTAGCTGCACAAAAACTGGCCGAAGCCAAACCAAATAAATCCCATGAAAAAAAACAACTGTAATCGTGGAACTGTTGTAATTAAGTCATTGTAAAATGGAACTTACAAGCTATAAACCTGAAGCTCCTCCCTTCACAGATCCTGCTGCTCGACACTCTCTTCTCCTTTGCTCCTCAAACTAGCTGGTCGACACTCTCTGCTCTACTCCTCTGCTCCTCGAACTTACTTCGGAGAAACCATTTCTAGACCACCGTGGACGCCCCTGCATACTTCAACGATATGCATACTTCAATGATATCCAAACATCTGGCACACTTCAACCATATGCAAATATCTGTCCTGCATGTAGGACACGTAGAACAGGTACCAAAAACTTTACTTATGCTTAAAATGTTCAGCTCAGAATGTCCTGAAACCTACGAACTTTGAGACAAGTGGCATATCAACCGTACTTTGGATAACATCATATTTCCCCCAATATTTTTACATCGAACAACATGAAGTCTGTAATAAGACCCCAATTCTTTTCTGAAGCAAAAATTTGGTTAAAAGTTTGTTGAATGAAATTCCGAAGCATTAAACTTAGGTTAAAATGCCAAAACACTGAAATAAAAACGGTCAAACTATGAACTAATGCTCAGTCAACGATCGATCGATCGCTAATAGTCCCAGGCAGGGACTAATAATTGGACGTATATCTATATATATATATATATATATATATATATATATATATATGGGACATGAGTATGGTTATTATTATAAAAATATACCATACTTAACATAATTTTGTATCTCAATATGCTGTTGAGTTATGAGATAAAATGTGGTTATATTTACTAAAGCGCCCAGCGAACACACGTGGACCATACCATATGGGCCCGCAACCGTCACAGGTTTGACCCCAGGGCTGCGAACTCTTAAGTGTTGTATATACAAAACAAAATTTCCACTAAGTGCCAAGTCTTGGTGGTGGTAAAATATATGTTATTGAATTGAGCTTTCTGTGATCTATAATATGTTTATGAGAGATGTTTTCGACGATAATCACATTAAAATTTATTTGTTGACATGTTTTGAACTAGTAAGTGTGGTTCATCGTCGAGACAAGATGAAGAACTAGACTCTGGCAACAAATTAAATAGAGAGACCGATCATCCCAACGGCTAGAAAGAAACAACTAATTTTGACCAAAGGAAACGGCTAGAATTGACTGGACTGCAACAAAATTAGATTGGACCAAAATCTATGTTTTTGAAGACTTTTGAGCCATATTTTGGCCTCTGCGCTTTGTATATAAGAGAAGATTTTAGGAGCTTGATTTAGTAGTAACCAAAGGAAGTTTTTTTTGTGGCATTTAGAAGGCCAGGTTTGGTAGCAAAGAGCTCATTTGTTGCAAGAATTTTGGAGAGATTTTGTAATTGTTGTTTTTGGTAGAATAATAAAGAGGTCATTACCTTGGAGATGGGACATTGGATGAACTCCGTTATTAATTGGTTTTGTCCTTATTTTCTTCTTGTCTCAATATTATACATTTTGTTTTTAATTGCAACTTCATTTAAAGTATTTGATGATTGATATAGTTAATTTCTAGTTTAGATTTTATCATTCACGCTTGAACATTTATACAAGTCAAATCACTTTAAAATATCTTAGATCAAGTTTTGATCAAGTGCTATTAGAGTAGGATTGATGGTGGTTTGTGAGTGTGCATGATAACCAAGAGAAAATTCAAGCAAGGTGAAGGAACACTTATTGAAGGCAATCTGGAAATTGGATTGAGAAGCTTTACTCGAAGAAGAGAAATGTCATCACACGAGGGAGAACAAAATCCTTTTGGTTTCGAGAAAGAGTTTCGTGAAGCTTTCATGGTGATGAAGGCCATGGTTGACGAAATGTATTGGGAATGGAAGGATTTTAGAGAGGGAAGCTCACCAAAGAAAGAAGTGAAATATGAGGGAAATGAAGGTCATTCAAAAAACACTCCTCCTCCTCCTTTAAGTCCTCCTTGTTCTCCTCCTCCATCTCCTCGTGGGAAAGCCACTTCGAAGAAGATAATAAATTTGACTTGTCAGTATATGATGGGGAGATTAATGTTGAAAATATTGACAACTAGATTCGCTAAATGGAAGTCTATTATCGTGTGCAGTAGATTGTTAATGACGAGGTAAAAATTCAGTTATCCTCTCTTCGATTGGAAGGTACTAAGTTAATATGGTGGGAGACTAGAATTTAGGAAGGTAAAACTCTTTCCTCATGGTTTGAATTTACATCAGCATTGAAAAAGAAATTTTATCCTTTGGCACATGACCAGAAGGAAATAATAGAATGGAAATCTATGAGGTAGCATAAAGGCCAAAGCATGCAACTTTATAGAGGAGTTTAGGAAAAAGGAATTGGCATTAAATATTCCACTTAACACACAAGAGACTCTTTTGAAGTATATTGGTAGTTTGCATGGGTATATATGCAACACTATTTTTATGTTAAATACATCTAAATTAGATGAGGTTTATGTAAAAGCAACCTATATTCAAGCATTAGTGAACAAGGTGGTGGAGTCTTCATGGAAGACATTCAGTCAAAAGACAATAAAGGAAAAGGAAAGGAGAAGCCAAAGAGAACAACTTTTGTGAAGAAGGGTGATGAAAAACTTTCTTGTACCCATTGCAAGAAAGAGGGACATGATGATGATCATTGTTGGAAGCTACATCCAGAGCTAAGGCTTAAGTGGTTCTGAGATAGGAAGGGAAAGCAAAATGTGGCAACGACAGTCTAGCAGTATCTGGGATTAGACTTTGGAAATGAGGCACAAATTGCAACTATGGGTTTGAAGGGTACATCATCTTCACAAGTTGGTTCTGGTTCTTTTATTTTGTCTTCAATTTCGGCAAGAAAGAGGAATGAACTCTTTCACATCAGGGTGATAACAAAGCATTTTAAAGTAGATACTTTGTTTGCATAGGTTCTCAAGTCAATCTTATGTCTAAGGCAGTTCTTTAGAAGTTGGATTTGTAAACAACATCGCATCCTAAACCTTATCTTCTTGGTTGGGTATATAATGACACTAAGCTGAAGGTAACTCAGAATTGTAATCTTAGGTTTTCTATTACATCTATATTTGTGGATGAAGTTGAAATAGATGTGGTTCCATTGGATATTTGTGGAATTGTGCTTGGAAGTCTTTATTTATTCAACATGAAGGCTATCTACTACAGGAAGTCAAATAGATATCATATTTTCAAGGACAGTATAAAGTATATCATCCTAGCTTATCAAATGAAGAATGATTCTTCGTTGGTAACCATAGGGCAGTTAAACATGATAGTGAGCACGAGGAAGACCATCTCGCTCATATATGTAAAGGAGGACAAAGAAGGTGTTCTGGAGCATGGGAATTTGTCATGGGAACCTGTCAATAATATTAAACATCTTGTTATTGTTAATTTTTCATCTCAATGACAAATTCCAACAATGGGACAAGATTCCTCTTTTCGAGAGGACCAATTTTGACTATTGGAGCGCTCAATTTAGACAAGGGAAAGTGTATTTTTGAAGAAAATCCCTCATGTGCACAAAAGGACAAGTTGACCCTATCAGGAAATTGGACACCCTTGGAAGCCTATAAATAGAAGTGACCTCAAGCTCATTTGGACATCACCAAGCATATTATTCTTCACTTCTTCATTTATTGGTTCACATAGGTCTAAGGTTGGGTTGAGGATATTGGTTCGTACAGGTCCAAGATTGTAGGGTCTGAAGTTTGCATGTGTTTTAGGGTTTTGGTTTCCAACCACAAGTTTGACACAAGGAATTTTCGACTATAACCGTAGGCTCATCTGTGCGGTTGGAAGCTCTCAAATGCTCGTAAACCTATTCCTTTGTGACATTGGGATCTAGGGTTACAATTTGACATTTGACCACAGTTGACAGCTAACACGAAAAGTTGTCTATGATCTGGATTGATGCTGGGAACATATTTTTGAATATTGTTGGGTTGATTTTGTTGGATTATTTTTTATTGGCTCATTGTACTCTTTGTTGAACTTTTTATGACAATCTAATAGAAGAATAATTTCAAGGGTTTTCCCCATAGTAGGTTCTTCCTTAGTCATTGACTGAAAATATGGTGTCTCTTGTTGATGTGTTGATTGTCTCCTTTGTCATTGCATTTACTGTTCTATCTTCAATTACTGTTGATGATTGGAAGTATTAATTATTGATGAAAAATTGTTAATTGAAGAATAGATTTGGGCTAAAGTAATTGGACCAACATATAGAGGTCTAAAATTTAACATGGTATCAGAGCTAAGGTGAAGGACAAGCCCAACAGGAAACAAGAATTAAAGAATTCATCTTTGGAAAGTTGAAGGAGCCTATTTAATCAACTCAAGATGTCTTCCTCTTTCTTCAAGGAACATGAGAAGTTGGGTGACTCATCTAACTTTGTTGCATGGAAAATTAGGTTGGAGATCATAACTGATAACAATGATGTTTTGGAATTCATTCAAGGAAAAGTACCTGAGCCTCTAGAGACTGCTTCCACTACTACGAATAACAAGCACAAGCAAGGTGAATTAAAAGCAAAGCAAATTATAGCTGATGGTTTACAAGATAATTTACTTGCGTATGTTGGAAATTTGAAGAAGTCTAATGACATTTATGATAAGATAGCTGGCAAGTATGAAGTTAACAAATTGAATGAAATCCTCTCCTTGAAAGATCAACTCAAATATATGAAGATGAATAAAGGAGAGTTTGTGAAATCCTACATTATGAGGATATCTCATCTTAGAGATCAATTGTAAGAGTTGGGCAAATTGTGCCTGACAAGGAATTGGTGATTGTAACTCTTAGAGGTCTTCGTTCCATTTGGGAAACCTTCATTATTGTTATAAGAAACAGTAATACTTTCCCATCATTTGATGATATTTTTGGAAAGCTCACTCAAGAATAATCAATGATGATATCAAGGGGCGAGATTCAAAAGCATGAAGAAGGAGAACCTGCTGAATTCGTCACTCAAAACAAGAAGAAGAAAGGAAAAGGAGGTCCATCAAATTCAAGGAAGCCTCCTCCTCGAAACTCAAAGAGAAGGAATGATATAGAATCATCATAGATTGAATGTTACAATTGTTGGAAATAATACTGAGAGGGGGGGTGAATCAGTATTATCAAGTCAAATATTCCTTTCAAAATCAAATGATATATGCTACTTCAGTTAATTAAACCTGTGTATATACGCAACTATGCAGAAGGAACCCTACGTATACAATGCAAACTTTTAAATGACTTTATCTTCTTGATGTTGATTATTAATCAGTGTTTGAGAATCAAATAACCAGTAACCAGAAACAGTAAAACAGAGCAGAAAGACAATCGCACACAAGAACACAAGATATAAGGTGGAAACCCAATGTGGGTGAAAACCACCTGCTGCAATTCGTCTCTATCTTCTCTTTAATTAGAAACTTCTTTTTACAATTGCACTGGTGCAATCCTTTACCAGTACGCAGGTTGTAACCTGCAGAGAGCTACAACTCTCTCTCATTTTCCAGCTTCTCCTGGAAGGGAGCTACAACCCCCTTAGCTCTTGCACTAGCCAAGATACTAGTACGTAGGTGCTGGCCTACAGAAGGCTACAACCTTCTCTTTCTTTCAGGGACCACGTTTCATGAATTTTCAGACTGGATCCACAAATAGCATCAATCAAACATCAAGAATTTCTGCATCAACCAATCACCTTTTCACCAATCAAAACTGAATCAAAATAAACACTTCTCTGACGACTGTACCCAGATCACAGTAACAGTAACCACACACCAAATCTAAACCCAGAACACTGCAGCAATAAACAGAAGCAGCAAGATCACAACTCAAAATATATACGCTACTTTAATAGCCTGAAACCTGCATGCATACGCTTCTGCGTATGGAACAACCTGCGTATACGCTATTTTTATTCACTGAGACAGCGTGTATACGCACCTTCGCTTCACTGAACCTGCGTATAGATCTATAAAGGATAATTCGCTCTTTCAGATATTCAAACACTAATTCACCCAGATTATCAGTTTTATAGATCAAGCAAGCGCCACATATAACAGATCAAAATCATACAAAAATACTATCATTCAAGCTTAAAGATTATGATCCATCAATAGAACTTATCCTTCTCTTTGCGCTAAGGTTCCTCCTTCATTCAGATCCAGATCTGCACCATAACCCAATTACCAGTATTCCAGATCTAGCACTTTATCAGATATTCAACAATAATTACGATGATTATTTGCCAAATGATCTCCTTCCTCTTTTATAGTCTTAGGCCTTCCACAATACCACGGTCCAAAACCCTAATAAACCAATACCACGGACCCAATACTTGGGATCAATACTTCTGACGAGGTACCATGGTCCAAAACCATAGGTTCAAATACCAAGGACTAACTACCACGGACCAAAGGTAAGTTCTCCAACATATACGCGCTTTTCCTTGCATGAAAGTGCGTGTATACGCATACACACCTTTGAAACGTCTAACCCGCGTGTATACGCGTCTTCATCTAGATGAACCTGCGTATATGTCTTTTCCTTCATTCTGAAAGCCTGAACTGAGATCTATTACCAAAGAGAGTTGCCATCAAGGACAACACTTGTGCCATAGCTCCAAACCTGTGCCATAATGCCAACAACAATTGTCACAAGAAAGGCCATTATGCTCGAGATTGTCCCGAGAAGAACAATGGTCTATGCTACAACACTAGAATAAACAATAACAAGTTTAATTATCGAAGAAGAAGATATGACCGAAGGAATGATCGTAATGGAAGAGATGAAAGAAGAAGAATAGGTGATACAGGTGTTCATGAAGAAGATCATTGTCCTCAAAAGAATTCAAGATACTTCAGGTATTAAAGTAATGTTTCCAATCAATCTGAATATATTCTTATTTCTGGTCTCACTAATTCCTTTCCTCCAAGTTCGTGGGATAGTTGGTTGGTTGATAGTGGGGTCACTTATCATTTCTCTAGGTATAAGGAATTTATCTCTAATTTGGTAGAGAGGGAGTCAAATTTGAAAATTATTCTTGGAGACAACTTCACTCATCCCGTTAAAGGCTTTGGGTCTGTCAAATTTCATTTGGATTCTGGAGAATCTTTTTTGCTCCATGATGTGATGCATGTGTCGGGATTGAAGAAAAATTTGGTATCTGTATCTTCTTTGGAAGATAAAGGGATAATGGTTGCCATCATCAAGGGAAAATTTCTTACTTGACCTGTTGGATCCTTTATGAGAGATGCATTTACGTTGGGCTCGAGATTTGAAGGATTCTATAGAGTCACTGGTATACCTCTTTCAGCATTGGTCCATGATACTATTCATATGAGCAAATTATGCCACCGAAGATTGGCCCATATACATTATGATGCTCTTTCGAAATTGAAGAAATTAGTCTTTGGAATTCCTGATGTTCAAGCCCATCATGATGGAGTATGTCCAGGTTGTGTCAGTGGAAAGAAGACAAGGGGGCCATTCCCCTCTAGCAAGAAAAGATGAAAGACATCCTCCAATTCATTTATTCTGACATGTGTGGTTCAATGCCCATACATTATACTGGTGGTCATCTCTACTACATCACCTTCATTGATGACTTCTCAAGAAAGACGTGGATATATTATTTGAATCACAAGGATGAATCCTTTGAAATTTCCAAGGAGTTCAAATCTTTGGTCAAAAATAAAATAGGGAATAAAATTTAGATCTTCAGGTCTGACAATGGTGGAGAATACATTTCGAATGAGTTCATCGATTTTTACAAGAAGGAAGGTATCAATAAAGAGACAATTGTGCCCTATAGTCCTAAACAAAATGGAGTAGCTGAAAGAAAGAATAGGTCCATTGTAGAAGCTACTTGTGCCATGCTCCATGATCAAAAGTTTTCAAAGTTCCTTTGGGGAGAAGCAATGAATACTTTCGTATATGTTCAAAATAGGGTCCCTCATCTAGCATTGGAAAACAAGACCCCCAAAGAAGTGTTCACAAGTGTCAAGCCTGATGTTGGCCATATTTGTATCTTTGGCTACCCCATATATTCCATGTGTTGAAGGACAAAAGAAACAAGATGAAAGACACGAGAAGAAAAGGAACATTTGTTAGATATTGTGAAAAATTTAAAGAATTTAGAATATATATTCCTAGTCAAAGGAAGGTTGAAATTAGCAGGGATGTAATGTGTTATCTCAAAATCAGGCCCTGGAAGGCTGCAGACCAGGAAGACTTCAAGTAACTATTTCAACCTACTTTAGGCTGAGGCTTAGCCTCCTCAACCTGAGAGGGCTCTCTCTTAAAGGATTAATGATTTTGATTAAAGCTAAGATGGCTAACTCTTATAGAACAACTGTGAAAAATATGAATGCTGGAAAAACATTAAACATCTATCCATTGGGCTTATGGAGTCAACAACACCTCAATATAACAGTGAACTCAACCTTACATAGAAGTCAGGGCACTCAGCATTTAGATATTCAGAACATAACTCATATAGGACCACAGTTTATAAATGCATACAAGAAATCAGAGCACATTCAGTGAGTTCTGAGTGATTATACATCTATACCACTGTAAAAATTATGGAAAGAACAAGATCACATATTCTGAACAATAGAAATCCCTCATGAATCCTGAGAAGTAAAGTCAAAATTATATTACTGAAATGAGTCTTTACATAAGCCAAATATAAGCTGTATCATAAAATTTTCCAACCCTCATTACATTGCTGTTTCAGCTATATATAGAACTCTTATTCTAACTGATCGAGATTCCTCCTCCAGCATGAGGGGAATTCGAAAACTACTTCTAATGACACCTATTAACCTTTTAACTAACTAATAAATACAACAAGGTGATGACTGGAGTTTTTTTAGAGATCTGAATCAACTATGACTCTAACTCCATATTACAAGCATGATGGCTTTAATTACAATGATCCTCGTTCTTTGACATCTGCTCCCCTTTAGTTTGGCTGTAATGGATGTTCAAAGCTCCATGTTTGATCTTTAATGACACATCCTTTCCAATACCCTGAAACATATGAAACTGTCCCTGTGTATCGGTCTTTAGTCTGCCTTAACATGTCCGGATCCAACGAAGTATATCCTTTATCTTTTAATTACCCTAAAATGGAGCAAACTGCCACGTCTTTGATGTGCTGTCCACCGTTTGCATACGTGAAAGCCAAAATGTTTGCAAACTGTAACTGTTTCACATATCCTGAAGTGTGATAAATATGAAATATGCTTCCTTTATGACAAAAATCTAAAGTTGGATTCGAATGCATATTATCTCAACGTGTCTTGACCTGGTTAACTATTGGATAGCTTCAGATGATGCCTTGTATGCCTTTTAGATGTTTCCCTTTCAAAATTCCTGCTTATAATTCAAAACTGCTTGATTTGCGTTAAAATCATCACCTACAGCAGTTTCGTAGCGCGCTACGAAACTACTGAATTATTTAAAACAGCTTGCTTTTAACCCGAGACCTTTATTAGCCGAGTACTTGATTGCCAAAAACTTCTTTAGACTTTCCACATGTCGAATAGGGATTTATATTTCCTCAGGAAGATAAAATCAAGCGAATTTGTCAAAATTTTAAAACAAAATCTTACTTGACATGAAAACTCATTTAGCAGGTAGCTGACTTAGTTGTGCCTTCAGATCTTCAATTTGTTTCTTCATAGCCTTATTCCCAGCTCTCAGTTGCATATTGATCCTTCTGATGTACTTGGCTTCTTTGATTGCTGGTACTGTCCATGTGTGAAATTGTGAATGGCCATCAACCACTGAATTCAACTGGGCTTCTAGGGTTTCATTCCCTTTCCATAGAGCTTTATAATACTTTGCGTGTATGACTGCATGTTTTCTAGCGGCTTTCTTCAATTTGGAAATCTCATATTTAGCTGATTCTAATTGGCTCTTTATGGCTGCTATATTATCTCCTTGAGATGTGATGACTGTTTTGCTTGCGTTTTTCTGTGTCTCTTCCCCTGTTTCCTCTGTTCTTGGCAGTGCTTCCTGTACTTGCTGGAATCTCCTTGTCATAGGTCTTCTAGGTTTAAAAACGAATTCTTCAGCTGGCACATCAAATTTAAGCCTTTTTGAGGCCTTAGATTTCTTGGTGCTTTCTTGTTCTGACTGCATCAATTCGATTTGAACTGGTAGAGACTGCTCGAATTCAATAGCCTGTAATAAATCATTTAAACTTGCCTTGGACACTGGACTTTCTTCAACTGCTATAGCTTTACCTTTTTCCTTATTTATCTGACTTCTTGTTCTTACCCTTGAGACTACTTCAGATGTGCTTGTTTCAGGTACAGTCTTTTTACCTTAAGCTTTTTCCTTAGTTGATTGCTGAGGTTGATCTTGGATGATGAGTGGCTTCACTTGTTTTCTTACTTGTGACTTTGGAACTCTTTTAGCTCTTACTTCTGTTTGGAGCTCAGCTATTGTAACATCTCTAACAGGTTGAGGAGTGAGGCCAGTCTGGCTTTTGAAGCCAGCCATAAAAATAAATGAATTCCAATCTCTGTCTACCTTTTGGAGCCCATCTAAAACCAGTAGTTTAATTAAACCATGATGAAACAAAGAGGTTTCACAATCCTCTTTCCTCATTTGTACCTTATCACACATCTTGCTCAAACTACGGAACAGATAAAAAGGTAAGTCTATGGAGACCTTTCCGATGAAGTGCAAAAGGAGTTTGAAATGGTAAGAATAAACCTTGTTATACCTTCCTTCACAAGTCAGATATTTCTGTATGCAGGTGAGTAAGTGAGCATAATGTTCTTTGACATAATTCCTGGGCACTGCCTTACTTAAATCCTCATTTACATAATCATCCTTCAAAAACTCCTTGCAAGGATTCATGTCAAATTTGAAATTTTTAAACCATTCCTCTTTTCCTCGTGGGATCTCTGTTACAGTAGATATCACTTCTGGCGAAACCTGCAATTCTAACATGGCTACCTTTGAATTCAAACCTGTGAAGTTAAGTGCAAATTCCTTAGTTACCTATGCGTGTCCTCCTTGTAACTTTTTGCAAAACTTCCAGCACCCGGCATTTTTAAATGCTTTCTTCACCTCTTCATTTCTCAGCGTTATATCCAGACCTTCAGGTTCAGTCCTCAGAGGTTTACCGGATCTGTGCTCTTTTTTCTCCATTGATTCTTTCAGATCTTCACAAACAATGACTACCAGCTCTGCTTGGAATTGTGATTCGGCTTCTATTTGCATTCAGCCTTGCTTGATTATCAGCCTCGCTTGAATTTTGAATTTTTCCGTTTAAAACCTTTCAAGATGTAACCTTGCAGATTTTTCACTCATGCAAGACTTACGGCCATCATTAAGGTTTATGCATGGTTGTCTTTCTTGGGAATGATAATTCGTGCGTATCAACAGATCTAGTGGTGGTGATAGTGGCAATGAGTGGTGAAATGTGATAAGAGGGGTACATGAGCTGACATGAGAAGACATGGCCTATGACTCACCTAACAGACTTGACATTTCGGGAAAGATTCGCTACGGAAGTATGAATCCATGATTTCGCAGCGCTGTCAGTTTAAAATTTTAATGATGCGCTGCGAAACTGGCTAATCATGATACACTGCGAAACTGCCTAACTATGATTGCGCTGCGAAACTGCCTAATTGGCATTGCGCTGCGAAATTACAACAAGACACGGTGACTGACATAAGATAACCGGTGGCTATAGAACAATGGTAGATGGAGGGGAACCAATGGGAGTTGAGAATAACTTGACTCAAAAAACTCATCAAAACTCCAGATTCTAAGGGAAAAAATTAAAACCAAATTAAACTAACACTGACCTTCATCATCGGGCTAGGATGGAAAGTTGCATGTATCAATTTTAGTTCTAAGTGATAACATAATGTTTGATGAAGGTGTTTCTCTTGAGAAAGAAAGGGACCTTCCTCAACCTCCTCCTCCTTAGAAGAAGAATGATGATATGGATATTTTAGATGGTCCTTCCATGCCTGAATCCAAGAGAGACATTGTTGATGATCCCATGGAACCCATGGACCCCTTAGATCCTCCTCCATGTGATCCTCCTGCTAGGAAGAGCCCACTTTGGCTTTGTGACCCATTACTCGATGACGAGAGATGTGCCGACATTCAAAGATAATTTAGAGAAAGCAAGAATCCATGTAGGTACCAGGGATATGTTGCAACTATGAGCACTATGATTCAAGCCGAACCTCCCATCTTTGAAGAAGTCGTGAAAGAACAAGTTTGGAAGGATGTTATGGCTGAAGAATATGAATCAATTATGAAGAATGATGTATGGGATGTTGTGCCAAGACCAAAGGGGAAATATGTGGTGACTTCAAAATCGTTATTCAAGATTAAACATGGAGTCAATGGAATCATTGAGAAATACAAGGCAAGGTTCGTGGCCCGAGGATTCGCCCAGAAAGAGGGAGAAGATTATGGTGATATATTTGCACCTATGTCTTGATATATAACCATTCATTCAATAGTTTCTCTTGTCGCAAGTCAAGGGTTGACCCTTCATTAAATGGACGCCAATACAACATTCCTCCATGGTATGTTACAAGAATAAGTGTACGCTGAGTAGCCATAGGGATTTGAAGTGGAGGATCAAAAGACACATGTTTGCAGCTTGAAGAAGGCATTATATGGTTTGAAGCAAGCCCCCAGAGCATGGTACACCCACATAGATAGTTATTTGGTGAAGTTGGGAATCATAAGAAGTAATTTTGATCCCAACCTCTACTTCAAGGTAGTCCAAGGTATGCCATTTTATTTTGGTTTTATATGTTGATGATATATTCTTGACAAGTAGTGAGCCCCTAATGATTGAGTGTAAGAGGGAGTTAGCCTTTGAATTCGAGATGAAGGACCTTGGACTCATGCACTACTTTCTAGGCCTCGAGTTGTGGCAAAGGCCTGATGAGATTTCCCTTTCACAAGGAAAATATGTCATGAATTTGTTGGAGAGATTTGGAATGACATAATGCATTCCCTGCCCACATCGATGGAAACAAATTTCAAAAAGTTATGTGGAGAAGTTCTAGGACCCAATTTGGAAAATCCATCCTTGTATAGATAGTTGATTGGAGCTCTGATGTTCTTCATGAACACCCATCTAGACATATGCTATGTAGTGAACACATTGAGTCAATTCATGACCAAGCCTCTTCATGCACATTGGATTGTTGCTAAACACATTTTGAGATATTTGCATGGGACAATGACCCTTGGTCTAAGATATTTTGTCGAAGATGTTCGAATTCATGGATATACCAATGCCAACTGGGAAATAAACGTTGTCAACAGGAAGAGTACGTACAGATGTTGTTTTAGCCTTGGATCTTCCATGATATCTTGGATGAGCAAGAAGCAGAAGTCTGCAGCATTGAGTACCGTTGAGGCAGAATGCATTGTCGCTAGCATGGCTAGTTGTGACGCAGTTTGGTTGAGGAAGAGATCTATTTGAGTAGGTCCTAGAAACTACAGTGATATATAGAGACAACAATATTGGGATTCATCTAGGAAAAAAATCTCGTATTTCATGACAAGTCCAAGCACAAGAGATTCTCTATAATTTCATTCGAGACATGGTGCAAAGAGGAGTCGTAAGACTCCATCACAATTTGATAGATGAGAAGATTGTCGATATTATCACCAAGGCTTTTCCAAAATGGAAGTTCTTGGTCTTCAAAGAGTAGCTTGGATTGATGGATGTGAACCCTCCTGATAAGTAGAGGCATCATTGATTGAGAACATTGAGCCGAATCTTCCCCCTGTCTGAGCTCCCAGGATGAGGAATTGAGATGGAGGGCTCCTGGGGTTGAGGGATCTCTGGGAAATAGGGTATCACCCCTATTTGTTACCATAGAGTCAAATATGTGTCTCCAATATCTTGGTTTATGCAAAGTATACCCCGGTTGGCATCATACCTACAAGTTGGGCTTGTTGGGATTACCACTCCCTGCCTGGTCAACGGGTTGAGAGTGTGCTTGGAGATGTGTTACCCAAGCTGATTATGATGTAGGTGTTTTACCACATGACTCTTGAGGGTCATTGTTGGGAATATTAGGGAGCAATAGGATGGATAATATATTGTATTGATCGACATAGTGTGGAAGATGTTAGCTCCCCTATGAGATGACATGAGGTGAGAGTGTCACATAGGACCTTCCTAATTATCCTAAGAGAGTGGTACCTAATTCTCCCTAATTATTATTCTTCTTTATATTTGAGAATGTTTCAGTAGATAGAGTTGAGCAAAGATGGAACATGATATGACAACATGATTATCACATGATGCAGTTGGAATTTCTCCCTAGTTGAGAGGCAGTGTTAATTTGGAAGCTCAGTGACAGATTTTAACCATGGGATGAGATTTCTCTTTTAGAGATGACCAATTTTGACTATTGAAGCCCTCAATTTGAACAAGGGAAAGTGTATTTTTGAAGAAAATCCCTCATGTGCACAAAAGGACAAGTCGAACCTATCAGGAAATTGGACACCCTTGGAAGACTATAAATACAAGTGACCTCAAGCTCATTTGGAAATCACAAAGCATCTTCTTCTTCACTTTTTCATTGATTGGTTTGCATAGGTCTGAGGCTGGGTTAAAAAGATTGGTTTGTACAGGTCTGAGATCACAGGGTCTGAAGCTCGCATGTGTGTTAGGGTTTTGGTTTCTAGATGTAGGCTTGACACATGTAATTTTTTACTATGACTGTAGGCATGCAGACTCATTTGTGTAGTTTGAAGCTCTCAATCACATGCATACCTCTTCCTCTATGAGGTTGGGATCTAGGGTTACAATTGGACATTTGACTACAGTTGACCGTAGACAGGAAAAGTTGTCTCTGATCTGGATTGATGCTGGTAACATATTTTTGAATATTGTTGGGTTGATTTTGCTGAATGATTTTGTATTGGCTCATTGTACTCTCTACCAAACATTTTATGACAATCTAATAGAAGAAGAATTTCAAAGGGTTTTCCCCATAGTGGGTCTTTCCCTGGTCATTGACTGAAAATCTGGTGTCTCTTATTGATGTGTTTATTGTCTCATTTGTCATTTCATTTATTATTCTATCTTAAATTATTGTTGATGATTGTAAATATTACTTATTAATGAAAGATTGTTAATTGAAGAATAGATTTGGGTTAAAGTAATTGAAACAACATAGAGCAGTCTGAAATTTAACAGTTATTTCATTATTATTAGCATCTTTGTATTTGTTATTTTTGTTAATGTGTTGTACATGGACAATGGTTGAAGTACCACATGTAGAAGGATGTGGGAAAGTGCAAATGACTAACATTATGGTTTCAGATTTCATGATTATTATGCATCTTTTTATGATGAGAAAGGTACACAAAACAGGGTGGACAAACACTGGACAAGTGGGGAAGCATATCCCACACTTAGTATATGCTTAAGAACCTTTTAGAGGTCTAAAATCCTCTCAGTGGGGAGGATTAATCTGGGAGAATCCTAAAAAAGGCCTAAGATTCAAAGTCTCCAAAATTTTATGGAAATAACATCATGTTGAAGAGCTCAATGAGACAATTCCAACAAAACTTGAATCACATAAATCCAAGTTTGTATGCGAAATATATTGCAGTTTGAAGTTTTGCAATAATGGACAAAAAGTCAAATTCAAAAGGTGACAGATGGCACAATTAAGCGCTGACACATGGCATGAATAGACTGATGACGTGGGTGTATTAGAGTTCAACATGTGGCAGCTTATGTGACTTGGCTAACTAGTGGCAGATGACATGGTAGGGTACAATATCGACACATGGCCCATTGATGAGCGACATGTGGCCCAATGAGTGGGAAACACATGGCCTTATGGAAATGCACCTCGTGGCCTTTCTTTTTGGTCAAAACATTAGTCAAATGGATTGGAACCTGTAACCTCCAACTCAACAATGTAATGATTTACCAATAGTTCCCATGTATGGCTTGTGTAACATTGGTGGAATAAAATATATTTAAAGTTGTGCAATATGTGTGGCGAAAAATTGGAGATCTACCAAATGAATTAACAACCTCTGCCAAATTGGTCAACAATAAATTCCAAATGGAACACCACCACGTGATATTTAATTGGAACGTTGATGGGAGTTACAAAAAATATGTTGGTTATAACAATATGTGTGTGTGTGGGGGGGGGGGGGGGGAGATATGAGTATGGTTATCAATATAACAATATACCATACTTACCATATTGTTATAACAATACATCATTGAGTTATGACATGAATCATATCGTATGGTTATTCCCCGAGGGGTTCAACAATATATATAGTTTTTATATGGTTATGTTGGTAGACGATATATATCATATGGTCATTGTAACAAAACATTAATACACATGATTTTTATATATTCCAATGGATGGGGCTGCAACCGTCACCGATTCGACCTGAGGGTTGTGAACCCCCAAGCACAATATATACAAAATGAATTTTCCACTACACGATAATTCTTAGTGGTTGTAAATTTTGTGTTGTCGAAGGCTTTTGAGCCATATTTTGGCGTGTGTGTTTTGTACGTAAGTGAAGTTTTTAGGAGCTTGATTTTGTAGCAACCAAAGGGAGTTTTTTATGGCATTCTGAAGACCACTTTCTGGTAGCAAAGAGCTCATTTGTATTAGGTTTTTTGGAGGCATTTTATAATTTTGATTTTGGGGAGAATAATAAAGAGGTCACTCCCTTGGAGGAGGACCCGAAGACATAGCACATATTGGATGAACTTCGTTATCAAATGGTTTTGTCCTTATTTTCTTCTTGTCTCGATATTATACATTATGTTTTTAATTGCATCTCCATTTAAGTATTCCATGCTTGATTTAAGTTAATTTTTGGTTTAAGTTTTATCATTCACGCTTGAACATTTTTACAAGCCAAGTCACTTTAAAATATCCTAGATCAATTTTAGATCAATTGTTCATCCTTGTTTATCCTCGTGGCATATACATCTCTCTTCTCTATTAAGGAATTCCTCTTTGGCTAATGAAACCACGTAATTATCTTCAATGCTTCAATGTCCATCTAGGTACGTTTATTGTTCCCTCAATCATCCATGTCCAAATATAAACCTTCATTGGTCCCTTGTATCCAAACCCTCATCTAGCATCCCAAACCCTCATCAATCCTCCACATCAAAATCCCCATCTAATATCTCAAACCCTCATTAATCCTCCACATACAAATGATAAATCCTTCATGTTAAACCCTCATCTAGAAACATTGACCATGAACTTGACCTCACCCTAGCATATTCATCCAATAACTCATCTCTACTTCATCCATGTTTTCACCACCTTCATTCTTTCCCACACTCACCACACCCACTTTCCTACCAATTCCCCATAATTCACATTGATGAGACAAACATATAAGTTTTAAAAATCATTTAGAGTTTATGGCAATCCAGGCATTACATAACCATTACCTAATAAATATTTAAACAATGAACTTAAGGATTTAAAAGACTCTATTTATGAAAATTTTATTGAACATCGAGATGTTGACATTAAATGACTGAAAATTTCTATGAATGAGATCACTACCAAGCTACAAGGCTTTGATCCAACATTTTTTAAGGAATTGTTCCGAAAACTGAGGAAATGTATGATTTTCCCTAACTATTTGAATCAGTAGAATAAGGGTTCAAGGAATGGAGTAGAAACATGGATAATGTTGAAGCCAAAATGAAATAATTAGGAGTGAGTAGTTTGAATTTACACGCCACCATTTCACAACCTAGATATTCATCTAATATTAGTTCCTTCAATGGAATTACTCACAAACAAAAGATTGATTTACCCAAATTCGATGGGGAGGATGATAGAGAATCCATTAGATGGATAAAAAAACTTGAGCATTATTTTGAGTTACACCAAATGCATGACGAGGAAGAAAAAATAAGCATTGTATCTAGAAGGACCAACTTGTCATTGGTTTTTGTGTTTCACTCAAAGGCTTAGTCAAGAAGTTGGGAAACATTCAAATAACATTTTTTAAGATATTTCAAAACATTAAAAAAAAAAACCAATTTTCCTCCATACACACTCATTTACACCAATAAAGTTCAGTGGATGAAATTTTAATGAATTACATGTTAGCCACCCACATTTAACGATTACCAGATGGATATCTCTTAAAATTTTCCATATCAAGATAAAAATAAAGAATGGACACTAAATGTTAGATATAAATGATAAACTTAGATTAAGATAGTTCAAATGACTAACCAAGAAATACTAGAGGCTCTGAACATCAAAATTCCACTCTAACACTCTCACCTATTGTGATAGATAACATTTCACCACCTCAAACTATGAAGGTTATGGGATACATTAAGAAGAAAAGAGTAACAATGCTAATAGATAGTGATAGTTCTCACAATTTCAGAGATACTAAAGCATCAAAACAATTAAACGTGTTTATTTTTCCCTCTTCTAACCTTCAATTTGTACTCCATGGAAATAAAACTACCTTTTGTATGACATGGAAATTGGTGAAGTGGATGTCGTATTATGAGTCCAATATCTTTCCACATTAAGTATAGTAAGGATAAATTTGTAGAAACAATTCCTAGAGTTCTTTGAAAATGGGAAGAAGTAAAAGCGTTATAGAATCCAAAGTCCACCCCCACTAGTAATCTCCTCTAATAGAATTGAGAAAATGATCAAGTAAGGAGCACTAGCTCCAAGAAAGTATTGTGGTGCATTTATAAATTGAGAAAACAAAGACCAATCACTGACCACCTTCATTACAAAGCTTGATTCATTTAATTCAACATCCTTGAGAAACATATTATTTAATATCAAGTAATTTTTAGGCCTACCTAACTACCCCCACCTACTATTGATAAGTAGAATCATCTTCATTTTCAATGTTGGGAATCTAACAAATCGGTTGAGGGGTACTACCTCTGATCATGTCAATGATAACTTCACATGTAAGTCTAGAATATTATTTATATACAACTAATGGGTTTCCACCATAGGTATTCAATAAAATGAAGTTCAGTGATATTAGAGTTAAATTCCACTCAATTCCTAATTATATAAATTCTATACTTTAATATTCATATTATTAAAAAATAATTCTTATATGCAACTAATTTTCTCAAATGACTTACACATGGATGATGTGTGAACAAATATATATTATTTGCAAACATAGGTACTATTGTGAAGTTGAAGAAGGGGACATGTGAACACATATGCTATCTCATTTAATAATATATGTTGCCACTTCTATACCAACTTCAAATAAATCTATAATAATCTTCACATAGATGCAACTCTTAAAGTTGAATTTGAAAGATGTCAAAAAAATATGGCATTTCATTTGATGCCACTTTCATTCCAAATTCAAACAAATTAATAATTTATAAAATAGATCCAACTGTTGAAGTTTATAACGAGGAGATGTGAAGTATAATTCACTTCCTTTTATCGACTGATGCTTATATGTTGAACTTGACACGTGACTCTCTCGCTAGGATTAGGATACTGCATATGGTAGATTGGATACCTTAGTACTTGGACATATTTTTCAATGAATCTCAACTTTAATAATATTCCATTATCTCGAACCTTTGTGGTGAGGAAATTGCAAGAGAAAGTTGTTGTTTTAAAAGGCTAAGCATTCATTTGATAGCCTTAAGGATGAGTGAAATGTGAAGTTTTCAATTAAAACTCACTATATACAAATTTTAAAGCAATCACACCAAAAAGTCATTGAAAAATAATATTAGTTGTAAAAGATAATATTATATTACTATTAGTTGTAAAAGATAATATTATATTATTTGTAACCTCTATTGTGAAAAAAAATTGTGGGACAAATTCAATGTTTAAAAAAAAAGAGTATTTGTATGATAGCGAAATATTCACTAAAAACATATTATTTAAAGAAAATTATACAGTCAAATGAAAAATTCTTTGAAAAATATATCCAATTGTATAAGTCTCCCTTTTATTATTTGTAAATTCAAAAATATATCCAATTGTATAAGTCTCCCTTCTATTATTTGTAACCTTAATGGCGAGGAAAGCATTGGAAAAGTTCAATGATTTTGAAGTTCAAAATTCACTTGATAGCCAAGTTGAGGATATGTTGAATGTTTTTCTGAAACATAATGTTTAAAAACATTACCATAGTCAAACTTAAAAATTATTGAAGAGCATGTTCATGAGTATATGTCTCCATTTGTAGTTCTTTTTTGGCGATGAAATCTTAGGATAAGTTCATCGTTTTGAAAAGATAGGAATTCACATGATATCCCTATTAATGAATACAATTTTCACTTGAAATGTATTACTTAAAAATTATAAAGTAGATTAAATTAGAAAAATATTGAACGATATATGTAATTGCAAAAGTCTACATTTCACTATATGTAATTTTTATGGCAAGGAAGTCACGGGAGAAGTTCATTATTTTGAATCACTAAGAATTTGTTTGATAAACCATAATGATGAGTAAAGTGTTCACTTGAAATAGGTTTCTTAAAAATGTTTATGTAGTAAAACCAGAAACCATAGTAGAACATGATATGACATTTGAGGCTCTTTAATTAGGGATTCATTAAACAATTCATGTGCATTAGAATATCCAAAAATTATATTTAAATATTGTGATCTTTGGCTGATGTTTTGTATCACTAGGCATTTTTAACAAGATATACACTAAAATTTAGTGTACACTTAAGAATTTCTGGTTTTACCAATAGTGTTGATTTGAGCCAAAGTGCATAGGTTGCCCTAATTATAGTTTCAATTATTGCAATTTTCTTAGAATATATCATGACTCTACTTCCAAGTCTAGATTTTTATCCAAATTGGATCCTTGCAAAAAAATAAAGAAAAATATCCTTTTAAACTTTGTAATAAGCATCTAATTAGTTTTGGCAAAGTTGAGAAAATTTTCAAAATTCCCTTGGAGGTTGAAACAAGCCATTATGATGGTTGGCCTTGCAATCCAACCCATTATGAAATGCTATGATGAAGAATATTATTGAAGGGAAAAGAGAGTAGTAAATGAAGAGGCACATTAGTAGAGATAAGATATCAAAAAGTAGTTTGCATGATGATCGGAGGAGAAGAAGACACTGAGTGTATCCCACAATGAATGAAGATTCCTCTTCGGCCATGCCCATCTGCAAATTCCTTTCTTATGAGTAACAATACACTAAATTTGTGTATATATCATGTTTTTATAATTAATTTCCTACTTGGTAAAATCCCCAGTCAACCTGGTTTTTCCATTTAGATTTATAGTGTAAAAAAACTGTGTTGTTTCATGGTATTAATGGTTGTGTATAAGTGTTATAGTTTTGGTTTAAGATGTTCTTTCATTTTATGTAAACCATGAGAACTATCACATAGTCACATTATAATCCTATTTCTCTTCACTAGTTTAAATGATTGCTTGAGTGTATTGTTAGCTTAATGTTTAACCTCATTCTATAGCCAAACTTGTAATTGGCTCTTATTGGGTGTTTATATTTTTTGTTGGATTATATGAGTATATAAATTTCAATTATTTCTAGTACTATACATTACAACATCGTTGTATTCACCCATTAATCACTTAATTGATCATTGGATGATAGTTAGAATATTGCCTCATATCTTCCATTTGATGTATGGAGAGAACTTGTAGCTTGAGAATATATTTGGAGACCCTTTATTGAATAGAGGTATGTCTAAAAAAACAAGTAGCCATGTATAGAACCAAATATGAATGTTAGAATCATATAAAAATTGCATAGAGATATATAAGCATGGATTGCAAATATTATTCATAGCACACGCATAAACATAATATGTTTAGCCCTTGATTTCATATTCCAATAGGTCTCTTGGCCTTCTCATGGTCATTCTTGTTCACTTGAAGCTTTTCACCTTGCTCCAAGTGAATAATACAATTTCACATAATCCCCTAAGGATTATGTTTCCAACAGTCCCCCCTTAAGTGTATTTGAGTCCAAGAAGTGAGTTGAAATACAGAGGTGGATAGAAACTAATGGATGGATATCCTCTCTAAATCTTGGGAATTAAGGAATACTAGAAACAAAATGGGATAGAAGAAGTCAAATTCCTCTATTGGTTGTGGTTTAAGGAAGAAAAAAAACCAAAAGGGTGGTAGAAGCTAAAATCTTCTAACAATGGTGGTTTAAGGTTGGGCACCAACTCTGGAACTTGGCTTGAAGAATTTCCTAGAAAAATTATGAATCTAGCTAGAAGGTGATGTCTTCTATGAAATGGAAGTTATCTGTAATGATGGTTTAAATATAATAAAAAAATTGTTGAAATGGTGGTTTGAACATGAACACAAGTTTTGTCTAGAAAAAGCAGTAAGTATTCTACCCAATGATGGTTTAAGAAGGATCACAAACCAAATCATGGTCATGGAACAAAAGTATGTCTCTAGCTACAACTTTAACACTAAATCTAGGGTCTAGAAATTGGCTTTGGTTTTGGTTGTGGCTTAGGCTCGCTTGATATAACTTTGAAACTAGTAGTTGACTATAAATTCCCCCCTTGTTAGATACAAGGTGAGGAGATGAAGATATCTTTGCTGCAAGACATGTAACTACTCAATAATGAACTCTATGACATGATTTATATATCTTTTTGGACGTTGAAGACCATTTCAAAGAAGTTATTTATCCAAGGTGAATATTTTCTCTTGCAGGAATCTTGTATATCCAACATGTGTGTGAATGAAGAATATGTTTTCCACAATGATCATAACAGTGAAGATCTAAATGTTGATCTTTCATGTGGCCAACTCGATCACAATTTCGAGAATCTGTAGTGAATGTGGAGCGAGTGAAGATGATTTGTCCTAAAGAGACCCAACACTTTGAAACTTGATTTATTTAGAGTAGTCTACAATGGGAAAAGTAACTTCCTTTTCACAGTCAAGCCTAGTTAAGTGCTTGATACTGAGACTTCTACCCAAGGTCTAATGATGCGATTGGGAAGTGTAAGCTAAACTTCTACATATTCATGTGAATTTGTTCCTAAAATGGTGTCATGAATCTAATCATGTTCTAGCTATTGATGGGAATCAATCTCAAACAGAGATTTTTTTTTTTGAACAAGAATTAGTTAAGAATGTTGATTCATTTTTTTGTAGTTGTGACTCAAGTTAAAGAAACTTTATTTTGTCCCATTCATTTTTCAAACAAGTTCAATATTCATGAGAGTGGCTTTGTTGTTTTTTATTGTACCATCAATGTTAGAGAGGATCATAGTATTTACAACTCTAATACTCCACCAATTAGAGCCATTTTCAATGGTGAAAACTCATTGAATGAACGGAATCAACTTCTATGGAAAATACAACATTATCAGGCCTCTCCTTGAGTTGGGGTAGTAGGAAAAAATATTCTCTTAAATTTATCTTTGTACGAGAATAGAGCATGAATAACACCACATTCCCTAAGTATCCTCAAATAATTCATTACAAACCAAGAAATACTTCATTGCAACCCAAAAATATATTGATGTCATAAAATTAGTTTGCATAATTTCACAGTGTACTTGGTTGTGACTAGAATACCTATACATTGTTCACTATCGACACAACTATGCCTTTAACTAAAAGTAAAATTTTAGCATGAATATTGTTTTAGAAACTAATAATGAAATAAAGGATTAACCATATGTTATTTGGGTTCTCTCCCATTCATGTATCAAATTTTCTTCATGTCCCCTCTAATATGCTAACTCCTAAGTTTCTTTCTCATGCACTAATGATTTCTCCTAAGCTTCTTTCGCTTTCTCTTAGGAAAGTTTGTAACCAATTCTTATGATAACTTCCTTAAAATTCTAGGCATTCGTATACTTTTATTCCTCTTCCTAGGTATATAATAGATATTCCCACCTATATTTGCATGATTTGTAATGATTCTTTACTTTATACATTAGATCATATTAGTGGAATGTTATGTCCCTAAAATGGAAAATTTTCAATGTATTTGAATATTCCTTTTCCTACTTGATATCTTTCAACTGATATTCTCCTAGGTGGAAAGGTATGTGTAGCCAAGGATGCTTTTTGTTTCTTGAAATTGTGCCACCTACCCATGTGTAAACTTGATATGATATATCCTACAACACTACATGATCAATTACATATCTATGTAGTAAATGTGGAGGCTAGGTTTCTCCAAAAACTTTGATCAGAGTACCATCCTTCTCCACAAAGCAATCACCAACTATAGGTACTACTTGTTTGGCCCTTTGCAACATACATGGAAAAGCTTCATTGAATAGGGCTTCATACAAGATAATCAGGAAATCGTTCCATATCTATGTATATGCTTGTATGTAATTATCCTCCCAAAGGATTTACAATAGATGTGCATTGGTTCCTTATGGATGGCCCATCTCCATTTCATGGCTAAGAATTTCATCTTAGCATAGACTGCATCTAATAGGTAAGAATCCATATATAATTTGATTCTTCTGATCTTCCCTAGGGTATTGATCATGTTTAAGGTTATCATTCAAAGTTCCTACCAAAATATATACCTATTTTGAAATCCTACCTTCAACTGTCATCACGTACATCAATAGAACCCAACCTTCGTGAAATGTTTTAGCATTATATTGGTCATAAAACTGGCATATCATGGAAACCACTCTACAAGTACCACACATGGGAAAATTGGTAGGTGATTTTCCACCTTTGGTAGCCAATATCTTCTCACTGCCTTATGAATATATGTGTCTAGGTAATCAGGAGACAAGTTATCCCTGTGAAATTTCCAATATTTTTTTATCACAAGTAAGTGGTGAACTTGCCTATAAAATCTAGAGTATCCCATAACACTAGTCCAAAGGAGTCACCTCGCTCTTCATCATCTGATATTTCTACCACTGGGGCTTTTAAAGGCCTTCTCTTAGATGCATGCATGGTTCTCCTACAAATCAAATGAAAGAAACAATCACCCATTATGAAACTTAGTTTATCATGAAATATGAAAATCACTAAGAGGTTTGAGCTATGAGACTAACTGAGTTTGAGTGAAAATCACTTTTAACATTTGGGGAAAAGTATGGGTTCTAAGTTCACTATATTTAGTAGGACGATTGAGTGCTTTCCCATGGAAAATCTCATGGAGTTGTTGGGAGGAAAACCAGGGTTTCTAGGTAATGGAGACTTGCTTATGTACCCAACTATAAAAAAAAAAAATTGGTTAAAGAAACTCAGTTGAAAGCATAAGAATGGCTTTGTGTGAAGAAATCCTACTTGATCTAAAGAAAATCCGTAGGTATTTTGAGAAATATTGATACCTGAGAGATTTTGGGCTATGGAAAGCTATTTTATGGGTTTTGTTGCAATAACATGTTATGTAAGAAAAAAGAAAGTGCTCGACTATGGGAAATATAAGATGTTATTGTGGGTCGAATTGAGGAAGAAATATGAAGAGAAACTTATGAAAGGGATAGCTGGTGGTTAAATGGCATATTAAATCATCCTCAAGTTGTTCCTATGCCAAATAAGGGTTCTCCTTTGCTTGCATGAGCTATATGAAATGACATGAGTGAGCACTAAGCCAATAAGGGTGTGGGTCAAAGGAAAGAACATAGTACAACCTCCAAGACCAATAAAATTTTCTAAACATTCATTCACCCAATTAACATGAAGAAAATAAGAGATTTCATGTAATAAAATAATTCATAGGTAAATAACTATAGTAAAATGACCATAAATAGACAAAAATCTAAGTGAATAAGAACAAGAATTATCTCACTTAAGCCGAGATGGAAAACTAGTGATGGTTAGGGAAATTTGAAGTGGAATGCCTCATCACTAAATTGGTTTGGCTTCTAAAAGAAGCTATTTAGATGGTGTGAGGAAAGGAGAGAGATATCATCTCTTTTAAATATTTTCATTGAACTTTTGCATTAATTATATTGAGTAATTTCTTAATTAAAATGTAACTTTTACTTTTTTTTTAAACTTAAAATGACTTGAGAAAGCTAAAAAAAAGGCTTTGAAATAAAGATCAGAGCTTAAATTACATTTTATTGCATGCTTGAGATTTAAAGTAGGATTGTAGTGCTCCACTGAGGCTCAATGGTAGAATATATTTCCCCTTAGAGGCTTAGTGATGCAATATTGGGAGGCAAGAGAGGCTTAAGATGAGCTCAATATGGAGAAAAAGTCACTATACCGCTCCATTGAGGGTCATCTAGGTGTTATGGGGCAATCCAAAGCCTTATTGATGAACTAAGGAGGCTAAAAAACGGATGATAGTTGGCTTGAAGGCACAAATACACATCTATAGCATTGCTTAGTGGGATGAAGGAATTATATGGTACATGCTTGGAGTCCAAAAGAGCACTACACAAAGGATGGATGATCAATCATTCAATATATAAGACCAAGTGTGAGACCATAGTGTTGGCTAAGGGATCTATTGTGTGCTATAGCATTGGCTACAAGGTTAAGGGAGCACCTCACCATCCTAGAACGACTCAAAATTGCAAAAAGGCCTAAGATAGAACATCTCTCAAAGAGTTACCTCATTGTGATGAACAACCGCAAAGTCTTTCTATGTCATAGGATTAAGGTTCGAGCTCCTTAAAGTTGCTATATTTTCCATCATAACTCAATTGCGTTCATAATTATTCCTCCATTACCTCATGTTAGGTGGGTTGATCATAGATCACAAGTGCTAGATAGGGTTGGCAAAGTGATCTTTGCATTGATTGGAGTAGGTAGGCCCCTTAATTCCTTTGAGACAAAAGGCACTAATAGGAATTGAGGAGGGTAGTTGTCACCACTATAGTAGCTGGTTATCAATTCCTTCTATTTAAGTGTGACCACCCCCGATATTTTATTTCACTACCAAAGAGGGGCATGGCTAGAAGGCCTAAATTGAGATATGTGATTGTTTCCTTCCATGCTTGATAATTTCCATGCATCTTTTTTCTCCATTATCCTCTATTTTGAGTTGGTTTGTTTTAGTTGCTTGTATCAATTTATTACTTGTCTCATCCTATGATAATAAGGGGCTTGGAAGTTCCTAGAGGTTGATGCAACTACAATATATCTATATGTGTGTGTGTGTGTGTGTGTGTCAAATATTAAAATGCAAAATAAGAAAGGATGAATAATGATGGAAAGCTAGGTTGGCTTTATCTTCATCCCCTCATGTGAGGCCAACACCCTAGTCTCATGCATATCGTGATATATAAAAATAAAAGGTACTTGAAGGACATCCTAAAAATTATGAGAAATTAATTCCCATAATAAAAAATCGGTTTTAAAAAAATCAATGATGCTAGCAAAAAAAATAATTAAAGCAAAGTAAAAGGAGTTCCAAGGAAAGGGCGACTCAAGTAATGTAAGCACTCCATTTACAAAGGGGCTCATAGATGAAGGTCTTTCATAGCCCATGTATTGGTGGAAAATGTAACTATGTTCAGTCTTCAATATTGTACTTGTCAAAATAATAAAGAAAATTATTATTATTATTATTATTGTGACCTATTAAAGCATGGGTTTCATGCTTGGGTCACCATGTTTTAGGTCAAAGTTCCCATTGATGACTTATAAGATTTATTATGAGTCTATATAGTTATTGTACATTTAAAGAGACCCTTCTTGGGCTTTTGAATCATGTAAAAAGGCTAAGTATTGAGCCAAATATTATGTATCCTCAACACCATGTCAGCCTAAGAGAAGATCAAGTCGGTCTAAGGACCCTATTCGACCTCACAAAGAGCCTATAAAAGGAAGGTCATCGAATTCATTTGGAGCATCATTCTCTCATCAAGTTAGAATTCTCTTATAGCTGGAAGAAGTGCGAAAATCTCTTGTTGTAGGGCAGAAGTGTGAAGTTCTCTTGTAGCTGGGAAAAGGTGCGAAGTATGTTGTCGGGAAGCTGAAGTGATTGAAAGTTTGGGGAAGTCTAAGGAGACAAGGAAAATTGAAATTTTGGTGTGTGTCTCTCTCTCTCTTTTTCATGCCCTAGATTAGGAGATCGAAGTCTTCCAAGTCTCATTGTTGTTGGAAGTTGCCAGTTTTCGGAAGCTGCCAGTTTCTGTAAGTTGTTGCATAGTCGAAGTTGTTGAGAAGAGGTCAAAATAATGGGAGGTTGACTTGGTGTGGAGGGAAGGTCTGGTATTGGTCTAGGGTGAAGAGTCTCAAAGAATACTATTGAAATGAAGAATTATCTTGACTCGGTTTTCCCCTCGAGGGGGGTTTTTCCCTGGCATGTGCCTACATCTGGTGTCTATTGTTTTATGTACTGCTGTTTTTGGTAATTTCTTGATAATCTAAATAAAGTAGATATAAATAATCGTAATAATAAGAAACATCAAAATTAATTATCAAGATCAAGAAAATCTTTATTACCTTTCTCATTTTCTAACATGGTATCAGAGCTTTGGTAAGGATGGAAGAAAAAGGCAGTCTCTAGCACTTGATCCATTCATAAGTACTATCTCAAGGAAGGAGTCTATCATATTCAAGGAAGATATATAACTCTACAAGGGTGAGAAAAAACTTGAAAGATCATATAACTTCATATCATGGAAGAAGAGGATTAACCTAATCCTTGAGAAGAACAAGTTGTTGGATTTGGTAAAAGGAAATCTAAAGAAGCCTATAGAAGAATACAGTGATGTCGACAAAGAAAAATTCAGGGATTTAGAATTGGTGGCTATGACTCTGATGGTAGAAGGGATAAAAGATAATCTTGTCCCATTCATAGCTAACATTGATCATTCTTAGGAGATGTATGAATCATTGTTGAAGTTGTTCACTATTAAGAACATTGGTCAAGTAGAAAGTTTGAAGAATGAGTTGAGGACTACAAAGATGACTAAAGAGGATATTGTGGAATTCTTCTTTGTAAAGATAGCTAGACTCAGGGATGATCTCTTGGCCATTGATGAGATTGTTCCAGAAAAAGAACTCATGATCACTGCCCTATTAGGATTTCTACCCTCTTGGGGTGCTTTTGTCGTAGGTCTCAATAGTTGAAAGGTAGCTCCCACCTTTGAAAAAATATGGACCTCCTGCAGTCAAGAAGAATTAAGGATCTAAATGGTTTTCGATCCTGAAGGAGTATCAAATGATTATGTTGCTCTTCATAAAGGAAAGAGATTGAAGGGACTGAGGAAGAAAGTTGACATCTCCAAGATAGAGTGTTTTCAATGGCATAAGAAGGGTCACTACAAAAGTGATTGTCCCAAGAATCCAAAGAATAAGAAGAGAGGAAGAGATCAAACCAACCTTGCTATAGAAGGAGACTCAAAGAAAGTCAAGCCCGAAGAACCCGACATTAGCAACTTACACTATTAACTCCTTTTCTTGTATCTTTATATATCTTGTTTTATATGTTTTAAAATTTATAGGTTTTTAACATATTTTGGAAAAGACATTTTTGTATTGTTTTATGTTTGTAGGTTTCCCTCAAGCTTTGGAGGGAGACCCCAACAACTCTCAAAGATAAGTATTTCATGTATTTTCAGTTTTTGTGTTCATTTAGTTATGATTATATTAAACACTAATCACCCTTATCCCTCTATTGTCTTGATTAGGAAGAGTATCTGAAAGAAGGAGGATCTCTCAAGGCAAGGTTAGTGAAGAAACAAAGGTATGTTTTGAATACATTGATTGAAAGGATTATTCATTTGATGATCTATCACTAACTTTGTTGTAACTAGCTATATTGAATCTTAGTGATTCTTGTTTGGTTGGTTCATCTCTTGATAAATCTACCCAACCCACTCTTAGCTAATTTTGTAGAACCCTAGACAGGTTCTAGAAAACCCTAACCAAAGGGTATGCTTATGAGAATGTTTGAAAACCCTAAATTGCTTAGGGTGATTGTGAAATTCTAGTTGAAGTTTTATTGATGATTTCTTGCTTGAGATTTTGGTATGATCAAGAAATCTTAATTGTTTAGGATTATGTGATAAGGTCTAAAATCTCAGAACCTTTGAAGTCTTGGTGATATAGGGTTTGCTATGTTTCTACACTAGAACCCTAGTTCATTAGGGTTTGGTGGAATGTGTGAGCAAGACCCTTATACTGTCTTAGAAATGCTTTCCTTGGTATGGGTGTGTTTTTCTGATAAAACCCTAGTGTAATATAGATGTTGTGTGTCTAACTCTTTTTTATATTTGTGAAGTTGGGTTTGATTAACACTTGATATGGAACATATTTGCATGATGATGAAATCTAGGAATGTATAAATATGTCCTTTTGATTGAAACCCTAACTTGGTCTAGGTAAAATGTATTAATGTTGTTGGACATATGATATGCTTATGTATGGTTATTAATTCCTAGATATGTGTGTTGACCTAGTTATTGATGGTCATAAGTATTAGGATTTAATGAAAGTCCTTGTCTGAAATTCTAGGATAATGATATCTGAAATCTAGGGTGTTGTAGCTAAACCCTAGTGAATTTAAAATTGTCTAGTATGTGTCATATAACAATCTAAAATTTATTAGATAATTGTTGAAAATGAAAAATCGAAGGTTTTTGTAGTTAAATCCTAGTAGTGTCATTGTCTAGAGTGAAATGTAACAATTTTAGATCTATATGATTGATGAGATTGCGAAAATGGAATTATACAGTTTTGGAATTAAATCTTAGTTAAAATAAAATATTTGGAATATGATGATTTAAGACTTGTATAAGTTTGTTGAATTTGTGAAAAAATGGAATTCTAGGGTTTCGGAATCGAACCTTAGTTGAAGTATAAATCTCTGATGAATGTTGACTATATTATTTGATATTTGTGAAGAGATTGTTGAAATTTGAATTTTTGGTTGAGTTTGATGATTGCTCGAAAATCTAGGGTTTGTGAACTAACCCTAGTGGTATCTGGTCATGTTAGTGATTGTTTGATGGTTGATTGAAAATCTAGGGGTTGGAACTAACCCTAGTGGAAGTTGGTCAAGTTAATGACTAAGTTGTGATTGACTTTGATTGATTCTTTTGTATGAAATCTAGGATTTGTATGAATCCCTAGTGAGAAGTCTAACATATGTATTTTGAAAGGTTGTTAGATGCTTTGTAGATCTATATTTGTGTGAATTATTTCTAGGGTTTTCTATATGTTGTAGTAAGGTATGTCATACCTTTGGAAGACACATTGAAACCCTAGATGGAATAAATGTTGTTCTGAAGTAGTCTAGGGTGTATAACAAAGTCCCTAGCAAGATTTTGAAGATTATATGTCTCTTGTTTGTAATTGAGTTTGAGTATCTGATATATATAAAGATGAAATGCTTCTATGCTTTTGATATGGCTAACATCATGCTTATGTAGTTTTGGTTGTACTTGATATTGAAGTTGTGCAGGTACATAATCTTCAACTTAGTGAAGATGTCCATTGATGTGATAAGCATGATGAGTTTGATAATAAGTCTGATGAAATGGTTGGAAGCCTCAAAAGATTCTCCGATGTTGAAAAGGAAGAATTTGATCTCCCAGAGGAAGCATGAATAAAAATAGATCTCCCTAAGATTAAGAGGGAGTCAGGATAAAGAGGCACTTCCTGGTTGAGAGGGAGAGCTTAGTTTGATATTAATTGAAGAATGAATTTTGGAGGATAGGTTGTTGCATGAGAAGTAGGAAGGAAAATGTATGATTGACGAATATTTTGTCAAAGATACGGTTGATAGTCCTACTATGGAAAGTTTAGAAGCAACATCTAGTTGTTTGAAAGACCTCGAAGGTTTTTATTTGATTATGTACATGTGAAAGTATATTATTGATTGGGGTTGTGTTTGTACAGGTGAATCTCTGGAAGGAATTAATAACATGCTAGTTATGAATCAAGTTTGATTGGGAGAGATTGGTCATTTTTGATCTTCCAGATCAAGGGGTGTTGAGGCTTTGTGAGTGAGGCATTGACTGGGAAAACATTTGGTTGACACTTTGTGTTGACGTTTGAAGTTGGAAAGGTGGTGTTGATCAAAGAGCTACGTTTTGAATACACACCTAGATTTTTGGGTTGATGGTTAGCAAGTAAGCCTGAGGGTACCTAAAGGGGTTGAAAGCTTGAGTCCATCTTAGCCCCACCTGGATAGATTGCCTTGGTTAGGAATCTAGTCCATGGCATTGTGGTGCCTAAACTATTGAGTGACTATTTGGATATATTTCCATGGTTAGGAATCTAGTCCATGACATTGTGGTGCCTAAAGTTTTTCATGGTTCATATAGTTTGAGATCTTCCATTATATTTGTACATTATGAATACCTCCCTAGTTAAGAGGGAGTGTTGGAAAATGTAACTATGTTCAGTCTTCAATAATGTACTTAAGTCATAATGTAATGTACTTGTCAAAAGAATAAAGAAAAGAATTATTATTATTATTATCACTTATTAAAGCATGGGTTTCATGATTGGGTCACCTTGTTTTAGGTCAAAGTCCCCATTGAGGACTTCTAGGATTTATTCTGAGTCAATATAGTTATTGTACTTTTAAAGAGAACCTTCTTGGGATTTTGAATCATGTAAAAAGGTTAAGTATTGAGTAAAATATCATTTATGTAACCTCCATACCATGTTTACCTTGGTGTTTCCTTAATTGAAACATATTTTCTAGATCTTTTTAGTTGCACCAATTGTATCAAATTTTATCTATCTTGATACACCACCAAGATTTGGCATTCCATCATACATCTACATCAATTATCAAGAAACATAGATATTATAACCACTTCTATGCATAAATAGCCCGATGATGTTCATAATGTAGGATAAAGTATACATTTAAACATAATACTTTTTTATATGATTATGTATCTTCATCCATATGACTTCCATAGATAGAACATTATTCAATGTTTTCTCTAAAAAAACTTAGTGCACTCATTATCCCAACTAACATGTTTTTCATTCAATTCTCATATTCCTTGTAGCCACTCACCCTTTGGGCTTAAGCATCCCCTTCTTTATTACAAATTCCCTCAAGAGATCCAGCGTTTTCTAAGGATTCCTCACAATGGAAAAGTGTTGAAACTTATAGAGTATTATAGCCAAAGCATCCCCTAGCCTACTCTAACATGGCATAACACATGTGAATAACAATTATGGCATATCATAGGGTTCCTTTATCATAATAATCGCATATTCTCCATGTTTTCTATCTTAGTAGCCATCATATGACCTTCCTAGATAGATCCATCTTCTCACCGATATCATGTACATATAGTTGTTTTTAGATATCATCAAAGAAATTTTGATGTAAAAAAAAATAATCTTATTTCACTTAGACATCACATTCCACTTTCAAATATATTTCATATAGGAAATCAAATTTCCCAAGGATGAAATTCCACCTCATAGTATTTGGATCTTTTAATAGTAGTGGCACCCATTTTTAATTATGAACATATACTCAATGTCATATCCAAGACCATTATATTGCAACCTAAACTCTCAATAAATGAAAAAAATGTGAGTATTCATGTACATAGTCCTTTCATTACAATATTTACAACAATGTATGAAATCATATGAGAATTGATTCATATCAATAACCCAATCACTTTCAGTTGTTAGTAATATTATGCATGATATCCTTATTGCTAGCAAAATAATTCATCTCCCAACAATAAAATATTTATGCCAATCAACTAATGTATTAATACTCATGGCTACTTAAATCACCCTCTTCACTATTCAACAAATTTTTCTCTAAAAGTACTAGAAGCCTTTTTTTCCTTTCATAACATGTAATTTGTTAAATTCCATTCCTCACAAAAACACATCTCCTCAATGCATCCTTCTATTAAGTCAACCTTTCATAATTTAAGCTCATGTGTTTGACCAACCCAATGATGATATATGAATGCATGAATGCGGCACAAAACAATCCACCAATTTTTGCATACATGCATCTTCCTGCCTT
Source organism: Pinus tabuliformis (assembly GCA_031772625.1). NCBI lineage: Eukaryota > Viridiplantae > Streptophyta > Pinopsida > Pinales > Pinaceae > Pinus > Pinus tabuliformis. The sequence continues at coordinate 557,888,508 of CM062804.1, read as the reverse complement.
TACCATACCCCACCTAGGTATCAATGATATAATGCATTCAAACAGAATCAGATCACTAAAGATATAAAGTATGGATAAAGGAATTCTTACCTAATTCCTTTTAGATCATGTACTATTTTGGCATGTCTAGTTTCAATACCTTTATAATTACCGTCAATAATCTTGTTATTACCTAATAAGATGATGCCTCATAGGAACCCACATGATCCTTTCATTAGCCATTATACAAGAATATTTTTGTCTTTATCCTTTGCAAGATGGTTTCTAATTTTGGTAGCTACATTATTAACATTATCAACATTGATGGAAATAATACTAAGAAGGGGGGTGAATAAGTATTATCAGGTCAATTATTTTTCATTTTACAATCAGATTTGTATGCGCTACTTCAGTTAGTAAAAACCACGTATGTATGCAACTGTAGTTAAGGAAACTAGCGTATAACCAACAGACTTGTAATTTAAATTATTCTTCAGATGTTGATCATTAATCTGTGCATCAAACCATATAAATAGTAACCAGGAATAGTAAACAGAACAAGAAGTCACACATAAGAACACAAGATATAAGGTGGAAACCCAATGTGGGTGAAAACCACCCACTGCAATTCGTCTCTATCTTCTTTTAATTAGAAACTTCTTTTTACAATGTTTCTGTACTGATGCAGTCTTATACTAGTACGCAGGTTGCTACGTGTAGAAGGTTACAACCTTCTCTCATTCTCCAGCTTCTCTTCTAAGGGAGATACAACCCCCTTAGCTCTTGTACTAGCTGAGGTACTAGTACGTAGGTGCTGACCTAAGGAAGGCTACAACCTTCTCTTTACTTCCAGGGACCACGTTTCATAAATTTTCAGAGTAGATCCATCAATAGCAATAGTCAATCATCAAATATATATGCATCTATCAATCTCCTTTTCTCCAATCAAAACTGAATCAAACAATTACTTCTCTGAATGTTGTAACCAGAATACATTAACAATAACCAGAAACCAATCCTAAACCCAAACCACTGCAGCAATAAACATAAGTAGCTAAAACATATTTCATGAGATGTACGCTACTTCAATATGTATACCCTGCGTGCATACGCTTCTGTATTAAGGCCAACCAGCATATACGCAATTTTGACTTACTGAACCAGCGTGTATGCGCGCCTCTAACGTGTCGAACCTGCGTACATATCTATAAAAGATAATTCACCCTTTCAAATATTCAGACATCAGTTATACGCAGATTATCAGATTTATAGATCAACTCATGCACGAAATATAACAGATCAAATTCACACAAAGATACTACTATTCAAGCCTTAAGATCTTGACCCATCCATAGGACTTATCCTTCTTCTAGCACTCAGGTTCCTCCTTGGTTCAAATCCAGCTATGCACCATAACCCAATTCTAGATCTTGCTCTTCATAAGATATTTGATGCATGAGTGAATGCCCTTGCCTAACGATCTCCTTCCCCTTTTATAGTCTTAGGCCTTACTCAAAACCATGGTCCAAAACCATTTAGAACCAGTACTAGGGACCCAATACCTGGGTTCAACACTTCGGACGCAATACCAAGGTCCAAAACCATAGGTCCAAAACCATAGGTCCAAATACCACGGACCAAAAACTTAGTTTTCTGACATGTACGTGCCTTTCCTTGCGTGAAAGTGCGTGTGTACAATATACGCACCTTTGTATATAGTGAAATTACGTGTATACACTACTTGGTATATAGCGAACATGTGTATATACGCGACTTGGTATATAGTGAACCTGCGTGTGTACACAACTTGGTATATAGTGAACCTGCATATGTACGCGACTTGGTATATAGTGAACTTGCGTATACACTTTTCTTTCTTCATTCTTTGTAGTCTGATCATCAATTCTTTGCTACTGACCTGCTGCACTATGATCTGTCATCTGTGTGAGTTGTTCTGCTACAAGTGGGTTGCCATCAAGTACAACACATGCATCATAATGCCAACAATCTCCCCCTTTGGACTTGATGGCAACAACCATACCAAGTCACTCTCCCCTTTGACATCAAGGGCAAAGGGCGGACCAAGATATTCTCTTCCATGATATTCCGCTATCCATACTCCCCTTGAGTACTTGCTAAAATCTATGATTGAGCTCCCCCTTTGTATATGCCAAGGTGCACCAATCTGTTCATGCTCCCTCTTAGTACATGCTGAAATCTCTGTTTTGCTGCAGTGTGCTGTTCATGCTCCCCCTGACTGTAAGCAAGGTCTGCAAAAGCATGACTCTATACATCATAAATGACCTTCCTATCACCAAAGACTCATACATACATCCATCTCCCAACCAAGTGGGGATTCACTAAAAGTTTACACATGATAAAAAAAGAACATTACATTATCCATCCCAGGCATAGTGGGGAAACCAAAGTAGGCCGTTTCATGACCTTGATAAAGAAAAAGGAATACATGACATAGAGACGAAATATCTACAACAAGACTATGATATTCATCAACAACTATCATTAGCAGCATCTGTCAATCATCATTTAGACTAGCAACCATGATCTCCCTCTATACATGTTTCACCTGAAACCAGAAACAACTGTGAACTTAATCCAAGATCTTCTAAGACAATGCCAACAATGCATTATTAGAAGTATATGCTCCCCCTAAACCTGTGCCAGATGGTCTATGTCAGACCCATATCAGACTCTTCTCATCCTGAGTCTGGCCCACTGTTTGTCTTCAACCCAACATATACACGACTGAATCCACAGAAATCGGCGTATGTACGCAGATATGCTTCAAGAAACTCGTGTATAACCTCTGTTCTCTGAAACAGATAATTTCAACAGCAAGATGATGCATCAACTACTCCCAGCTTTTGTCTGAGATATTCAAATGTTTCCCTGGGCAGAGGTTTGGTGAGTATATCAGCAACCTGTTCCTTGGAGGGAACATACTCCAATTTGACCTTTTGTTCAAGCACTCGTTCCCAAAGAAGATGATATTGGATAGGTATGTGCTTGGTCTTCGAATGCATGAATGGATTCTTTGAAATACTGATTGCACTTGTATTACCACATAAAATGGAGATAGGTGGAGTACAAGTGATTTGAAGATCTTGCAAAGTTTGCATCATCCAAAGGAGTTGTGTGCAGCAAGATGCAGCAGCCACATATTCTGCTTCAGCTGTAGATAATGCAATTGAGCTTTGTTTCTTGCTGAGCCAAGATACTAATATGGAACCCATAAAGAATGCACCACCACTAGTGCTTTTTCTGTCATGCACGCTTCCTGCCCAATCTGCATCAGTATATGCATGAAGTGTGAGATATTATCTCTAGGATACCATAAGCCATAGTTTTGAGTTCCTTAAAGATACTTGAAAATTCTTTTAACTGCCTGAAGATGAGTTTCCTTTGGATTTTCTTGAAATCTTCCAACTATTCCCATTGCATGCATGATGTCTAGTCGGGTACCTATTAGATAGAGCAGACTACCAATCATGGATCTATAGGTTGGTTGATGTACTGCTGCTGATTCATCATTTGCGCAGAGGCTGCATCCTGTTACCATAGGGGTACATACTAGTTTCGAATCCTCCATCCCATATTTCTTTAAGATCTGCTTGAGGTACTTGGTTTGTGATAGAAAAATACCGTCTTTGTTTTGTTGGACTTGTAAACCAAGAAAATATGTGAGCTCACCAAGCAGGGACATTTCAAATTCTTTTTGCATCACCAAGGCAAAGTTTTGACTCATGTCTTCTTCATTGCTACCAAAGATGATATCATCAAAATACACAACAAGTATTAGCAACTTATCATTGTCAATTTTTATATATAGATTGCTATCTGTTGATCCTTTTGAAAAACCTTGTTGATGGAGGTACTTATCCAAATGATAATACCAAGCCCTTGGAGCCTGTTTAAGGCCATAGAGAGCCTTTTTGAGTCTACATACGAGTTTTAGATCATTTTCAAGGATAAACCCATCTGGTTGCTCAATATACACTTCTTCTTCTAAGTCTCCATTTAAAAAGGGAGATTTCACGTTCATTTGAAATACTTTGAACTTCTAAAAGCTAGAAAGAGCAAGGAACATTCTTATGGCCTGAAGTCTAGCAACCGGTGCAAAAGTTTCTTCAAATTCTATGCCTTCTTGTTGAGCACACCCTTTACAAACAATTTTGCCTTATTTCTAATAACATCTCCATTTTCATTCAGCATGTTTTTGAATATCCATTTTGTCCCTTTGACATTCTTATCATTTGGTCTAGGAACCAATTCCCAAGTATTATTCTTTTCAATCTGCTCAAGTTCTTCATTCATGGCCTTGACCCAGCATTCATCTTTAAATGCTTCATTTACATTTCATGGTTCAGTGGAGGAAAGCAATGCTAGATAGCTTGAAGCTTCTGAGATAGTTCTTCTTGTCTGTACACCTGCCTCCTTTCTGCCCCAAAATTTGAGTTTCTGGATGATTCTTCTGAACATACCTAGATGGAGTCTTTTCTTCTATCCTTATATGTTCTTCTGGTGCCTCATAGGTTTCTTCTTCATCATAAGTCTGATTTGATGTTGAAGGATAGTCCTCATCATCTTTGAAATCTTCAGATTTTACCTGCCTAGGAATGTTTCCTTCTTCATCAACCACTACATCAATACTTTCAACAATTTTTCCAGGCCTTTTATTGTAACACTTATATCCTTTGTTGTGGGGAGAGTAACCAAGGAGGATGCCTTCATCTGCTCTAGGTTAAAACTTGCCAAGGTTTTCATCATTCCTTTTGATGTAACATTTGCTTCCAAAAATTTTGAAGAATTTTACCGTGGGAGTCTTACCATACCAAAGTTCATGAGGAGTTTGAGTGTTGTTCACTCGGATGTTTGTCTTGTTGAGAATAGTAACTACAGCAAATGCAGCGTCACCCCAGAAGGTTGTGGGAGTTCCAGACTCATCAAGCATAGCACGAGACATTTGTTGAACCATTATGTTCATCCTTTCCACTACTCCATTTTGTTGAGGAGTCCTTGTAGTAGAGAATTCCCTTCTTATTCCATGTTCTTCACAAAAATCAAAAAATTCATCTGAGGTAAATTCCCCTCCTCGATCGGACCTGAGGCATTTGATTCTGCGATCTTATTCGTTTTCAACCAAGGCTTTGAATGCTTTAAACTTTTTGAAAGCTTCGTCTTTATGCTTCAAAAGTCCTATCCAACACATCTTGGAAAAGTAGTCAATGAACAATATGAAGTATTCTTCTCCTCGAGGTGACCTTTTCCTAGATGGAACACATACATTAGTATGGAAAAGTTCAAGTGGCTTACTAGCTGATCCTTCCTTTTCATGGAAATTAGTTCTGGTTTGCTTGCCAAACTGACATGATTTGCATATTGTATTGTCTGGAATTCTGATGGCAGGGAGATCACGAACCGCCTAATATTTGCATGCTTTCCTTATCTATGAGAAGCTTAGATGCCCCAATCTTCTATGCCATAGCCAATGTTCATCATTCTTGCTTAGATAGCATTGTTGTTGTCCTCCCTTGAGTATGTATAAATTATTTGGAGTTCTTATGCCCTTGATCATTGTTTCTCTTGTATCAAGCTCACGAACAATACATCCATTTGATCAAAATATTACCTCATTTCCTTGATCACACATTTTACTGACACTCAATAGGTTATGCTTTAAGCCATCAACATACGTAACATTTCCAGCTTTGACCTTTTCTTTCAAAAGAACAGAACCTTTACTTTTTATGAGTGCAGGGGCATCATTTCCAAATGAGACCTTCCTTTCCTTTTCTAAGGCACTATATGACTGAAGTTTTTTTTTATCACTTGTCATATGTTTCGAGCATCCACTGTTGATGTACCATTGATTTTCCTGTCCTTCCGCATATAAGGCTATACCACATCTTTCTGGTTGCGGTTCTTTCTTTCTCCATGTTTTGGGACTCAATGAACCTTGCTCCTTCTGAGTTGTTTGCCGAAACCTACTCCTGCATTCAGAATCTTCATGACCGAAGTTGTTACAAATAGAACATTCTATTTCATTTTCAAGAGCTGAAAAGTTATTGTAGGTCCTTTTCATGATCCCAGTCATACTCCTTTGTTTTTGAGCTTCTCTAGTCATGATGGTCTTGTAGGCAACGCATTGAGCGGCTTTGTGTCCAAAGTTATGACAAGAGAAACATTGACCATTGAATAAATTCCTGCGATTATCAAACCTACTGACCAAATGATTTTAGTTTCTATTGACATCCATTCTTGAGGCAAATTGAGAATGATTTACTTGCGGTTGGTTCTAGCTTTTGTTCATCCTTGAAGTAGATTGCCCCTGATTTACTTGGTGATCTTTGTTCATTCTTGAAGTAAATTGTCCCTGATTTACCTGGTGATCTTCATTATGCCTTTGCTATCGATTATCGACCTGTTCACTTCTCCTTGCCACATCAAGATAACTTTTGGAGGTGAATGACTTTTGTGCATGAGATGCTTCTTTAGTATATCCAAGACCTGTCTTGATTAGAGGAGAACGCTGCACTTTGATAATCTCATCTAAAGTTTCAGGTCCTTTAGCAAATCTAATATTAAGAGCTTTTGTTTTCTCAATATCTTTTCTAAGTCCCATAATTTCACATTCTAACTTTTCATTGTGTTTTTCCCTTTCGGCAAGTTGGAATGTCAGAGTATCTATAATCGTATTCTTTTCTTCTAAACAAACTTTGAGTTTAGAAATTTCTTCATCAAGACCTTCTTCATCTATAGCATCCAAGAAATCATCATCTTCAAAAGCCATCAAAAGTCTATAATCATTACATTGTTCATCTTCATCACTATTTGAAAATCCATCACTGTCTTCATGTGTATAATAGCTCTTCTTACTTACATTCTGTTTTCTGTTCCATCTAACTGGTTCCTTACCTTTGTCAAGCTTATCTTTATGAGGACATTTGGCTGCATAGTGACCGACTCTTCCACAAGCAAAGCATTTAAAAGGTAGCTTACCTCTAAATCTTCCAAAACCCCATTGAAGGTTCTTGACAAAGTTTGATTCTTCCTCTCCTTCTGACATATGTACTGACTCATTGTATTCTCCTTTTCCTGAGGCTTTGAATGCAAATTCTCTCATGTCTGATGGTCCCCCTTTTCTCATTTCGAAAGCAGTTAGGATTCCGTGCAGCTGTGACATGGTAATGCTCTGTAGATTCTATTTTTCTTCTATGGCAGAAACTTTTGATTCAAACTTAGAAGACAAAGATCTTAGAACCTTTTCAACTAAAGTAACTTCTTTTATCTCTTCACCAAAGTTTTTCATACGATTAACAATCTCATCTATACGTAAGAAATAATTAGTCACACTTTCATCATTGTGCATTCTGAGATTTTCATATTGAATTCTGAGAGTTTTAGTTTTGCACGTTTTACCTGATCGTCTCCTTCATAGCTCAGAATGATCTTGTCCCATATTTCTTTTGTGGATTTGAGCTGCATAACCTTGGCGAATTCTGATTGAGATAAACTCCCTAATAGAGTATTGATAGCCTTTGCATTTGTTTCATACTGCTTCTTACCAGCCGTATCTGTAGGAGTTGTTGATGGAAATGTGTATCCTGTTTCCACGACATCCCAAACTTTTGTACCAAGAGATTGAAGATAGGATGTGATTCTTACCTTCCAATAGATGAAGTTGCGTCCATCAAAGATTGGTGGCCTGATAGATGCCTCCTTTTCATAATTGCTCATGATGATAGATCTTCCTTCAAATGATCAAGCTTCTTCTGAAGGACTTGCTCTGATACCAATTTTTGGAAATAATACTGAGAGGGGGGGGTGGGGGGTGAATCAATATTATCAGGTCAATTATTTTTCATTTTACAATTAGATTTGTATACACTACTTCAGTTAGTAAAAACTGCATATGTACGCAACTGCAATTAAGGAAACTAGCGTATAACCAGCAGACTTGTAATTTAAATTATTCTTCAGCTGTTGATCATTAATCTGTGCATCAAACCATATAAACAGTAACCAGGAATAGTAAACAAAACAGGCAGTCACACATAATAACACAAGATATAAGGTGAAAACCCAATGTGGGTGAAAACCACCTGCTGCAATTCGTCTCTATCTTCTTTTAATTAGAAACTTCTTTTTACAATGTTTCTGTACTGGTGCAGTCTTATACCAGTACGCAGGCTGCTACGTGCAGAAGGCTACAACCTTCTCTCGTTCTCCAGCTTCTCTTGGAAGGGAGCTACAACCCCCTTAGCTCTTGTACTAGCTGAGGTACTAGTACGTAGGTGCTGACCTACGGAAGGCTACAACCTTCTCTTTACTTCCAGGGACCATGTTTCATAAATTTTCAAACTGGATCCATTAATAACAATAGTCAATCATCAAATATATTTGCATATATCAATCTCCTTTGCTCCAATCAAAACTGAATCAAAAAATTACTTCTCTAAATGCTGTAACCAGAATACATTAACAGTAACCAGAAACCAATCCTGAACCCAGACCACTGCAACAATAAACAGAAGTAGCTAAAACGTATTTCATGAGATGTACGCTACTTCAATATGTAGACCCTGCGTGCATACGCTTTTGTATTAAGGCAAACCAACATATACGCAGTTTTGACTTACTGAACCAGCGTGTATATGCGCCTGATGTGCCGAACCTACGTACAGATCTATTAAAGATAATTCACCCTTTTAAATATTCAGACATCAGTTATACCCAGATTATCAGATTTATAGATCAAGTCATGCGCCAAATATAACAGATCAAAATCACACAAAGTTACTATTATTCAAGTCTTAAGATCTTGACCCATCCATAGGACTTATCCTTCTTCTAGCGCTCAGGTTCCTCCTTGGTTCAGATCTAGCTATGCACCATAACCCAATTCTAGATCTTGCTCTTCATAAGATATTTGATGCATGAGTGAATGCCCTTGCCTAACGATCTCCTTCCCCTTTTATAGTCTTGGGCCTTACTCAAAACCATGGTCCAAAACCATTTAGAACCAATACTAGGGACCCAATACCTGGGTTCAACACTTCGGACGCAATACCAAGGTCCAAAACCATAGGTCCAAATACCACGGACCCAAAACTTAGTTTTCCGACATGTATGCGCCTTTCCTTGCATGAAAGTGCGTGTGTATGATATACGCGCCTTTGTATATAGTGAAACTGTATGTATACACTACTTGGTATATAGAAAACCTGCGTATATACGTGACTTGGTATATAGTGAACCTGCATGTGTACACGACTTGGTATATAGTGAACCTGCGTATGTACACAACTTGGTATATAGTGAACCTACGTATACACTTTTCTTTCTTCATTCTTTGTAATCTGATCATCAATTCTTTGCTACTGACCTGTTGCACTATGATCTGTCATCTGTGTGAGTTGTTCTGCTATAAGTGGGTTTCCATCAAGTACAACACATGCATCATAATGCCAACAAACATTCCTAGTCATAAAAAACTCACAACCATGCTAGTCATAATAATGCTCATTATGTGTGTCACAATGTTTTTTAAATTAGAAAACAATATCATATGTGTTCTCATATATCTACATTCATTTTACCACAAATTACCTATGTATGTGTTTACTTTCTCGTATTCCAGGATGTTAACACTTGGTTTGGCCTAGTTTTTCCAACAAGATTAGAAATCCCCATTAAGTACTAGGTGTCCTCTAAAGGAACCCTCCCTTCCTTGCACTTCTTTATTTGTAAATTGATGCAGGAGCATTAGACCAAGTTCGTGATGAAGAAATGGAGGGGGCTTGACAATGTGGTGGATTGGCCACATGTCGAGATGGAAAATAAATTTTGTTACCTTTGAAGAAATTTTTAACATTTAATGTAAATACAGAATTTGAATAGCTTGAAGAGTTTTAGAATGAAGAGTCATTTCTTCTATGTCTTTTCGACTTCCCTCAATTAGAGAGAAGGGGAAGTGAATAAGTTGTGAATATTGTGCATAAAAGGAGTATCGATTGGGGAGGAGGGGAGTTTCATCTCTTTTCTCCAATTATGCACATGTGAAATAAATAAAAGAAGTTGTGTGCAACACATTTTTCATTAATCTGTGTTTTGTTTCTAGTTCGAATTATACACACTTCTTCGAGATTTAGAATTTGTGTGACTAGAACCTATAGTATTATATGTTTTCTAACACTTGATTTATGATTCCAGTGGTTGTTTATACATGTTTTTTTTTACTGTGACCTTCAAATCTTTTTGCAATGCCCTTTTTTTGCGAGCATTGACACATTTTTTTATTGGAGTGTGGCCCATTAATTCAATAAGGGAGAACCTGTGACAAGGAGAGGTAGCAAGAGATCACTCCTAAGTGTGGGTGAAGTTTTGATATGATGGAGAGTCGAGATGCAAAGAGATCAAGTCATTATGCCTTCCAAAAGTCGAAAACAGAGTTTCTAGAAGTGCTGCGAAAATATTTTGCAGCGCCTACAACTAGTTTTTTTTTTGCACTATGTTGCATCCTAATTTCCTTCTAGGCTGCTTGTTGCAATCAATTTTTTGTATCAAAGAAGGTTTGAAGTAAAGCTATGTTTGTGGTGGAGTTGTGTTTGACATTGGTGGTGTTGTATACAGTGAAGGGAGATGGAAATGTGAGCAATAAGAGCACGGGGTCTTGGAGGGAGACCTGTAGCTAATGCAGAACTCCAAGAAGAGACCAGTAGGTAGAAAGACCCTAATGTTGGAGATGATAGCAGATCAGATGAAGAAGCTACAACAAAAAGAGAAGCACCTATGGATGAAGCTCTAGAATTTAACTATTTAGGTCAGTGTTAAGCTCAATTTTGAAACCAAGACCTGAGTTGTCTACCTATTATTGCAGTTTGGTAGCCAAGAATTTGATGGATTGGATTAGTGAATTATATAAGTATTTTGAGTATGAGGATATTGAAGAAGATAAGCAGGTAAAACTTGTTGTAACTAGGTTAAAAGGCCATGTTGCATTGTGGTGGGACAATGTTCATGTTGAAATAAGAAAACAGGGGGAAACCATTGATAAAAATTTGGGACAGGATGATAGCAAAGATGAAGGGAAAGTTTATGTCGAAAGACTATCAGCTATCCCTCTACAGATAAGTGCATAACCTCAAGAAAAGGCTGTTGATAGTGAGGAGTACATTGAGGAGTTTTACAGGGTGAATATAAGGGCATGTTATGTAGAAGATGCCTTAGAGAACAAAACAAGGTATATTAATGGATTGAAGTTGGAGATTCAAGATGAAATTAGATTGATTTCTCCCAGGATGATGGAAGAAACATACCCATTTTCCTTGAGGGCAAAGCAGAAGATAATGAGGAAGTATAATTCAAGCATAGGTCGTGGTTTTGCTAGAGGAAAATGACAGATAGATGGAAGGGGGAATAATTCAACTCAGCATAATGATGCCAATAACCCAAAATAGCAAGGACAACAAGAGAAAGAAGGTGACTCTAGAGGAAGAATCCCTTACTAGAGAGGCAGAGGTAGAGGAAGAGGCAGAGAGACTGTCTATTAGTGCTATAAATGTGGGCAGTTGGGTCACAAATATTTTGAGTGTCCTTAGAATGAAAAGGAAGGACAAAGAGATGCATATGTAGCTCATCCAGAAGCACAGGAACATACGGTAGAAAATACACCAAAGATGGGAGAAACTTTAATGATGAATAAGTTTTTGTTGAAACTAGCCAAGAGACTAGTTAACCAATGCATAGAAAAACCTTGTTGAGGATTATTTTCAAGGCTAGAGGAAAATGTTTCAAAGTGGTGATTCACAGTGGAAGCACTGACAATCTAGTTTCCACAAAAATGGTGGAAAAAATTGGATTGAAAATACATAAGCATCCAACACCATATAAAGTGTCATGGCTGCAGAAAGGCCGCTAATTTTGGGTAAGTGAGCAGAGCAAAGTGGAGTTTTGGATATGTCTATATAAGGATAAGATAGTTTGTGACATCATGTCGATGGATGTTTGCCACCTTCTCTTAGGAAAACCCTGGAAATTTGATAGGAAAGTGATGCATGATGTAGAGAACAACACCTATAATTTTGAAAAGGATGTTATCAAGCACACTCTTGTACCATTGAAGGAAGAAAGTGCAGTTGGGAAAGGTAGCTCAAAAGCAATGTTGTTGGGAGGAAAGGAATTTCTGCAAAAAATGAAGAAAGAAGAGATAAGCTATGTGGTGGTCTGCAAACCAAAGGTAATACCTCTGCATAGTTAAATTATAGAGTTACCTATTGAGATTCAAGATATTTTGCATGATTTTAGTGATATCATGGTAGATGACTTTCCAAGTGAGTTGCCACCTAAGAGAAGTATCATCCATCACATAGACTTGGTACCAGGTGCAAGCCTTACGAACAAAGTTTCTTACCGAATGACACCCAATCAGAATGAGGAGATAAGGAAACACGTTCAAGGGCTGTTGGACAAAGGATGGATAAGGGAGAGCTTGAGTCCATGTGTTGTTCTTTCAGTGCTTAACCCAAAGAAAGATGGAGAATGGGGGATGTGCATAGATTCTAGAGAAATTAATACGATTACAATCCAGTACAGATTTCCATTGCCATGGATGGATGAAATGATGGAATGTTTGAGTGGGGAAGCCTAACTTTTAATGGTTTATTTGAAGAGTGGTTACCATTAGATTCAAATCAGAGAAGGGGATGAGTGGAAGACAACTTTCAAGACCAATAGTGGACTATATGAATGGCTAGTCATTGCATTTGGATTAACAAATGCACGAAGTACCTTCATGTGGTTGATGAACGAGGTCTTGAAGGAGTTCGTCAGTAAGTTTTTTATTATTTATTATTGATTTAGATGATATTTTTATTTTCAATCGAACAAAGGAAGAACACCTTAGCCATGTAAGGTATGTTCTAGAAATGTCGCAGCAAGAGAAACTATTAATTAACCTGAAGAAGTGTACTTTCATGAGGTTTGAGTTGGTATACTTAGGCTTTGTCATTTCAAAGGATGGGCTAAAAATGGATCCAGAGAAAGTAGAAGAAACTATGAGTTGGACTTCACCCAAGAGCCTTTTCGAAGTTAGTAATTTGCATGGTCTAGCTAGCTTCTATCAGAAATTCATCAAGAATTTTAGTGGTATTTGTGCACCCATCATTGAGACAATCAAGAATGATGTATAGCCATTTTATTAGACAACAACAACAGAGGAAAGCTCCCAACACTTGAAGAAGAAGATCATTAAGAAACTGTGTTGAAGCTACCTGACTTCAAGCAACCTTTCCAAGTCAGATGTGATGCTAGTGGTACACCCATTAGAGTAATATTGAGTCAAGAAGACAGACCTGTTGCATATTTCAACTAGAAGTTGAATGATTCAAAACAAAAATAGTCCTCTTATGACAAGGAATTTTATGTGGTGGTTCAAGCCTTGAAGCATTGGAGACACTATTTAATGCATAGGAAGTTTGTTTTGTTCTCTAACAATTTTGCATTACAACATATAATGCACTAGCACAAGTTGAACAATAAGCATGCCAAGTGGGTGGAATTCCTACAAAGTTTCACCTTTGTTCTGAAACATGTGAGTGGACAAAAGAACAAGGTAGACAATTCTTTGAGCAAGAGGAGTTTGAGCATTCAGGAGTGCCATGTTCATATTTTGGGCTTTGATTATTTGAAGGACTTATCTGAGGATGATGCTGAGTTCCGAGAGGCCTTTAAAACATGAAAGAACCCCGTGAGAAGAGATAACATCCCATGGAGGGAATTTATGTTGCAAGATGGTTTTTTGTTCAAGAAAAATCAATTATGTATCCCTCGTTTTTCAATGAGAGATAATATGATGCAAGAGAAGCACAATGGAAGATTTCTAGGGTATTTTGGTGTGAACAAGACACTTGGGAAACTAGAACACTTATATTTCTAGCCAAAGATGAGAGATAATGTGCAGAAATATGTAGGAAAATGCAGAGTATATCAACATGTGAAGGGGAGAAGTCAAAATGTTGGATTGTATACTCATTTTCCCATTCTCGGCAGACCATGTGGGTAGCCATCTCATAATGGTAACATCTAATGAGTAAGGAAACATCTAGTCTCACACAAATTATATCAAGAAAGGCAATATCTAAACTAATGTATTTAGCTTTTTCCTACTTGGTCGTTGACAACAAAGGAGGCAAGTTCTAAATATGTATTTGTAAATCTCTTTAAAACGATATCAAGCTTCATGATAATACAAGTGAATTAGAGTCTTTTATCTTATCTTGTGTGATTGTGTTTGATTCATTTCATTAGAAGTCAAGTTTTTGGAAGATCCAGATGAGAGGTGAGGCTATCTAAGCCTCACCTCTGATCAATTGCAAATCAATTGGTATCAGAGAAAGTCACTCCTTGAGGCTTGATCTAATTTTATTTTTTAATGCTTGTTTATTTAATGCCTCTCTTTTCATGTGGCTGCATTTTCTGTTCAATTTTTGTTTTTTCAAAGTTTGTTGCCCTCACCCATATTCTTTCCCGCGTATTCTTCTTCCTTTCACAGATTTTAGTCTCATTTCCTCTTCCTCATCACACAATCTACAACACCCATGGCCACTTTTGTTAAAGTCTACAATGCATTTGTAATTCAGGTATATCTCTGGTGTGGCCTGGTTTCGTACCCCACCCAGAAGCCATGACTTTTTATATCAAGAGCAACATTCGGAGTGGGTTCCCTTTGGAGACATGCCCTCCCACCCTGCTTTAGTAGGCACCTGCTTCACATTCATCAGTTTCATCTTAGCAACATCTGAGCTGGGTTCATTTGGAGACATGCCCTCCCACCCTAGGCTATGTAGGCACTTGTTACTTCATCAACAATCAACATAGAATCATTTGACTCGGGTTCATTTGGAGATGTGCCCTCCCAACCCACGTTATGTAGGCACCTACTACTTCATCAATATTCAACATCACATCACATGAATTCCAACAACATCCAAAAATCATTTCAGCCATGGCTTCACACTTAAACCAAGAGGCGAAAAGCAAGGGACACTTTCCATCTAAACCAGGGGGAATTGGGAAGCCAACTCATAATGGTAACATATAATGAAAAAGGAAAAATCTAGTCTCATGCAACTTATATCAAGAAAGGAAATATCTAGAATAATGTATTTAGATTTTTCCTATTTGTTCACTGAAAACAAAGGAGACAAGTTCTAAATATGTATTTGTAAATCTCTTTAAAATGATATCAAGCCTCATGATAATACAAGTGAATGTTAGTCTTTTATCTTATCTTGTGTGATTGTGTTTGATTCATTTGATTATGAGTCAAGTTTTTAGAAGATATAACTTAGAGATGAGGCTCTCTAAGCCTCACCTCCAATCAATTGCAGATCATCATGGGACTTGATGAGTATGGACTTTGTTTTGGGTTTACCAAGGATGTGACAAGGTAATGATTCTATACTTGTAGTTGTGGACATATTTACAAAGATGGCTCACTTTATCCCATGTTGCAAGACTATTGATGTTATACATGTGGCTCATTTGTTTTTCAATGAGATTGTTTGATTGCATGGATTTCCAAAGAGTATAATCTCTGAAAAGGACACAAGGTTCACATGACATTTTTGGAGGACTTTGTGGAAGAAGCTTGGAACAAAATTGAACTTCATCTTAGTCCATCGCCCACAATCTAATGGGAAAACTGAAGTTGTGAATAGGAGTCTTGGGAACATATTAAGGAGCCTTATGGGAGAGAATCCCAAGTAGTGGGATCATGTGTTAGATCAAGTTGTTTTTGCATACAATGATTTACCGAATAGGAGCACTGAGAAGAGTTTGTTTAAGATCTTATACGGAATTCATCCTAGAGGAGTTTTTGAGTTGAGATCTTTGGGAAAACTTGAGCAAAGGAGTGTTGATGGGGAGGATTTTGCAGCAACAATGAGTGAATTACATGAGGAAATAAAACACAGGCTACAAGAAAACAGCTACAAATACAAACAAAGAGCATATTTAGGAAGGAGAGAGGTAAACTTTGAGGTAGGGGGCATGGTATTTGCACACGTAAGGAAAGAGAGATTCCCAAGAGGAGAGTATAACAAGCTCAAAATGAAGAAAATAGGACCTTGTAGAATACTCAGATTTTTTTTTGCAAATTCCTATGAACTGGAGTTACCTATGGATCTAGGTATCTCACCTATCTTCAATGTGGCAGATTTGTACCCCTATCAAGATAGTCATGAAGGTGCCACCATAGTGAATGGGAGTAGTGGAGAAATCACTGAGAAGAGTTGGATGAAGAAGATGCCTATGACAGAGGAATCAAAAGCTGAAAGGACACTAGACACCAAACTTGCAAAGCATAATAGGGGAAAAGAGTATTTGGAGTTTTTGGTGAAGTGGAAGGATCGTCTGATGGAGGATTCTATGTGGATGAGTGCTACAACTCTACAGAAGGCAAGGTGCTCTATAGAGGACCTTATGAGCAAGAGCTCATGAGTTTTCCTTCCTAGGGAGTCTGATGTAGTAGCATTATACCATGTTCGTGATGAAGAAATGGAGGGGGCTTGACAATGTGGTGGATTGGCCATATGTTAGGCTGGAAAATAATTCTTTTTACCTTTGAAGAAATTTTAAACATTTAATGTAAATACAAAATTTGAATAAGTTGAAGAGTTTAGGAATGAAGAGTCATTTTTGTTGTGTCTTTTCAACTTCCCTCAATTAGAGAGAAGGGGAAGTGAATCAGTTGCAAATATTGTGCATAAAAGGAGTATCGATTGGGGAGGAGGGGAGATTATTCCCCTGTCTCCAAGTTTGTACCTATGAAATAAATAAAAGAATTTTTGAGCAACACATTTGTTCATTAATCTATGTTTTGTTTCTAGTTTGAATTGTACACACTTCTTCGAGCTTATGAATTCGTGTGACTAGAACTTGTAGTATTGTATGTTTTATAACACTTGATTTATGGTGGCACTGGTTGTTTATATGTGATTTTTTTACTGTGACCTTCAAATCTTTTTGCAACGCCCCTGTTTTGCACTGACACAATTTTTTTATTGGAGTGTGGCCCATTAATTCAATAAGGGAGAACCCATGATGAGGAGAGGTAGGAGGAGATCATTCATGAGCGTGGGCAAAGTGTTGAGGCGATGGAGAGTCGAGATGTATAGAGAGAAATTTTTTATGCCTTCCAAAAGTCGAAAACAGAGTTTCTAGAAGCGTTGCGAAAAGATTTCGAAATGCCTATAGGTTTTTTAAAAGGGCGCTACGAAAATATTTCGCAGTGCCTATAGCCAATTTTTTTATGAAATGTGTTTCATCCAAATTGCCTTCCGAGTTGCTTGTTGACATCACAAATACATACATTGTTTTAATCGATATTATTTCAATCAATATTGTAAGGAATATTTATGAAAAGGAGTTCGATGAATAACGTTTCCAAGTCATACAAGGTCCTTATCTACATATTTATATTTTCTTCATCGCTTTACATAACTCTATTTCCTCATAAATTTTCATGTAATACATCCACATATGATTTCTTTAGTGTGTAATTCTTTTATTGCAATATCTAATATCTCACATAATTCAATTTGGAAATTAGAAAATCAAATAAATGGAAATCATACTTAATGAAAAGCTTTATCATCATGTATAGTTTTTAATGAATTAGAATTTATCATATTCAACCTTAAGTACTTCAGAGCAACTAGACTCGGGTTTAATAAAGAAATATTAGAACAAAGGTATTAATTTTCCAACACTTAATCTACTCCTTTTCATGATATCTATTCCATTGCTTGTAGTTGGATTCATTTCCCGTTTAACTATCCTACTCCACAAGGTCAATATTCTCATTAGTTTTCATAACAATACCTAATGATCACAATAACTACCACATTTCCAAAACAATTACAAAGTGACAAGTCTAACGACATAATTTCATTCCATGAGTTCACACCACACATCCAAACGATGTACTTGAAAACTTCCTTCAAGTGTGAGTCTGTGTGTGCATCAAGTGCATATTTTCCTCATTATTTAGGATTTAACACTCATTCGCACATCAATCTCCACATATGCAATCATAAATGCATTATTCTCTTTCAAGAGAGTAATATTATATACTTGCTCTATGAGTGTTTCATGCCATTTAACATAACTTCCAGTTACTCATATCCAGATACCACTTAACCCTTTTCCAAGTGTGACTTACCAATTCCCATTAGAAATACAATATTTTACATCACTTAAACTCTTCCTTGGTAGTCATGTGATAATTCCATTTTAGCAACCATCTATGACATCATTAGTGAAGAGTGTTTTAACTTTCCATCTTAACATATGTTGTAAAGAACAAGGATGAGTATTATTCAATCCTCATATTTCATCCACCACGAATTAAATGGACTGGCCATAACACATTTCAGAATTAAAGAATAACTCTTCAAGTTTAAAGTACTAACCATACAAAATCCAACCTTTGGCTAAGCAATAATCATAATTGTAAGGGGCCCTACCAATTTATACTCTTTGAAAATACTTGTAATAATCAAGACAACAAGTTCATCAATTTACTTGAACTCATACAATCCTTAATTGATGTATCTAATGCTCTCTCTAATCTATGCAGATCTAGAAGTTCTAATATCTCTAACTCTATGGTTCATCTGTAACCTAGTCAAGTTTTATGTTTGAACGCCAACTTTGATACCGCCCTTAACATACCAATTCCATAAACTTTATCAAGAAAGTGAGAAAATAAAAAATTTCACTAAAATCATCTTAAGAAATAAAACAATCATCCCTTTAACTATAAAAGAAATAACATGTATGATTATTGGTGAAATTAACTTACTTAACATTCTTTTAAATCCTATTAAATGCATGTAGTTCCCAAGTGGTAAAAGGAGCATAAAATTTTATGCAATAGCAAGATTTGTGGTCTTTACTATCATTTTTGGCATATAGGGACAAGTATATGAAAGGACAACCATATATGATTTGAATCAAGGAAGGACGAAAAGAGGACCTCTGCTTCCTCCTACATTTGCAGAGGAATGATGAAAAACTACCTATGGATGTTGGGTTTCTTGAGATGGGAAGTTGGGGCTGGTAGGTTGTTGGAGGTCAGATTGGATGCACTTAATGGATTTTATGGTAATCACACTTTATTGGTCAATATTCTTAACACTTTACATGACAGGGGCATATTTTATTTTGCACAAATCAACAACATAAACATTGATTTCTCATTTCAACAACCATGGCTCAAGGCAGAAGAACTTGGGTTACATGGTATCATAGAATTACCTCACCAATCTATTCGATGTAGGAATTTCCATTAGTGAGGGCAAAGACATATTCAATTGGGAGGCTACATTAAAGAAATTTCAACCCCAGGTTAAGGATATATACAACATAATCCCTTTGGAAAACAGGAAATTTACCTACAAAAATTGGTTTCAAGCAGCATGAGGATGTGAGATTTCTCAAAAACTCATTTGCTTTGGTTGGATGGTCATTCATAACAGAGTGCTCACATGGGATAAATTGCAACACAGGGGATTTCAAGGCCTTGGAATTTATCCTATGTGTTGGAATGACAATGAAGAGATTGACCATGTTTTGATGTGATGTCCTTTTTCCATGGCGGTGTGGGAAAGGATGCTGGACACTCTCCATCTAGGACACGTGGGGATGCAACAATCACTAAAATCATGTTTCAACTTATGGTCTAAGAATCAACCTGAACATCATTCATTACCCTTCTATGTTACCTGGTCAATTTGGTGCAACAGGAATTCATGGATATTTGAACATAAAATGCCAGTGATTCGGGAGGTTGTAATGAAAGTTATTACATATTTTACAGAGATTTAGCAAAAGAAGAAGCAAAGAATTAAGAGGAAGGTCAAAATCAAGGGTATAAAGGGGAAATTCCCTTTAGGATTTTTTGATGGGGCAAGCCAAAAGACAATATATGGTTGCAGCATAGTTATTATTCTAGAACCGGGGCGTTACTACCACTTTTGGTGGAGGGGAGGACAGGGGACAATTAGCAAGGCCAAAATTATCACACTTTGGGGTGTCCTCCTATTTTCCAAATGGCTCAAATTGGAAGAATTACACGTCCATAGAGATGCCAAGATAATCATATATTGGGTTATGGAATACACACTTTTCAGGCCCCCAATATTATCCAACTAGATGATGCACATAAGGTTGTTGGTAAGTATTTTTCACAACATCACTTTCATGTACATTTACAGAGAACAAAACCAGGTTGCAGATGTACTTTCAAAAAGAGGTATTAACACCGAGATGGGTAAGTTTTTCTTCATTGCTTATGTACAGGATGCTCTTATGAATATCGGATCCATTAGCTTTTCACAGGGAGTTAGATCACTATACCCAATATGTTTTATGATTAGTTGATATTGAACTGGAAGTAATATAACACTCAGCAAACAAGCTTTCTAATTATAGATATCGAATAGCATTTTGTCACAGATAT
Organism: Pinus tabuliformis; assembly: GCA_031772625.1. Lineage (NCBI taxonomy): Eukaryota > Viridiplantae > Streptophyta > Pinopsida > Pinales > Pinaceae > Pinus > Pinus tabuliformis. Next base: position 557,867,984 of record CM062804.1, on the reverse strand, counting down.
AAAGATAGAAATCCAATAAAAACATATAAATTAGAATATACATATAAAAATCTGAAGTCCCTTTAGAAAAAATCGCAATGAAAGTACCTTTTTTTTTTGTATTAATGAAAAAAAAGTGTTCTTTTCCGCCGGAAAAAATATATATTATAAATAACTACATCCCATATATTGAATTATTTATATTTAATTTTATTCAAAAGTTACTTCTATTTTAATTTATTTTTAATATTAATTAGCCACGAACTTCTGCACTTGGAATATTTTGCCATCACAGCTCATCAATTTCACAGTATTTGTATTATTACCGTCATTGGATTCCATGGTGAAGGCGTGGGAAGATACCCTGAGAGTAATGATATTAATATTTTATTATATTATAATATTAATTCATTGTAATATTTTATTATATTATTATTAATAAAAATATAAACGCATATTTTAATTTTAATAACGATATTAATATTTAATATCTTCTAATATAATTATGTTAACATACTTATAAATAATTTATTTATAAAACATAAATCATATTATTTTAACTTAATACATGAATGATTGGAGATTCCCATTTAGTAAAAATTCATTTTTCATGGTGGATGATATTTTTTTATTATTATATTGTTTTGTCATTTTTTATTAACTATAGTATCATGAGGATTTTTTGGGAAGTCCTATCACTTACAAATGTTGAGCTAGTAATGTGTCAAATTTCAAGAAGATTCTATAAGATGAAAATCCTAACTTTAATTGAGAGTTGAGTTAAGCAAAAACCCCAATCTTGTATTTTTCATTTTACTTTTAATCATTTCAACCTTTTGTGTTGTACGACAGTAATGTTAAATATAAATCTATAATTAAATGCTACATAGTAAAGAGGATACAAAATATTGTAAGATATGTTTTAACAAACTATTCTAATAGAATGCCATGATGATTTATATATCATATTACTAAGAAAACAACTTTCTTTGGGATTTCTATAGGAAGTTGTAAGATCTAGGAATTGGAGTAAAAAAGCAGTTACATAACCCCAACCATGGTGGATTAGTACAAGAACAATTTAAGGGATGAGTCAAAGGAGCATTCTCAAATATGGAAGCACAATTCACTAAAACCTTTTGTAACATGACGGTCCTAATGGTATCTCTTGAAATTAACTTTGATTCTCTCAAGCTTTCAAGTATCTCTAACTCAAAAACCAGCTTAGATGGGAAATTAAGAGACAATGAAGACTAGTAAAAGGAGTTAAAAAGGAGCAAGAGAAGGAGGGACCAAGTTCTAGAGCCACGACTTCTTGCCGATCTTCATTTAAGTTGGAGGCAAAAGTCGAAATCAAATCCTACTAAGTTGATATTGATATTATTAAGTTAAATAAAAGTTTTCAAGAAAAAGAAGTTTATTTCTTTTTTGCTGAAGCAAGAGACAAACCTTCTATTGACTTAGGAAAGCAAATAATGTACAAATTTTACAACAAGCACTTAGAGGTGCTAAACCCCACAAAGGGAAGAGGGGAAAACCCCCAAAGAAAACACCCAAAGTGCCCACAACAAAAAGCCACACTTATGCAAACAAAAACCAAAGTCTAAACTGCCATGGACCCACAAGCAAAGGCGTGGACCCCCCGAGTCCGAACGCTTGTCCGCAGCCATTGATCTGTCTCCTTATAATCTGACGGTCTAACTTTGTAACATGCGGAGCAGTAGCCCGCAGAAAACCCACTAAATTGCTCGACCAACTATAGCCGTCGATCTTCCCCTTCTGATCTGACGGCTACTATCCATATCGCACAGCCTAAAAAGCTCAAGGAATACCGCGCGATGAGGGCAGTATTCCCTCACCCTCCCCCGCCACGTGTTGCTCGCTGAGTGGCATCGCCAACTTTTCCGAAAAACCGCTTTTGGGTTCAAGGGCTCCTGATAAGAGTGGTAAACCGTAAGCAGTTTTGACCATCCCGGCCCACAAACCTGCACGACAAACTGTGGCCGTAGATCTGCCCCCTTCTGATCCGACGACCAAAATCAAAGTCGCGTAGCACAGAAGCCCGAGGAATACCGTGTGATGAGAGTGGTAAGCTCTCTCCTTCCCCCGCCACGCGTTGGTCGTTGAGTGGCATCGCCTGACTTTCAGGAAAACCACTTCGGGTTATAGGGCGCCCGATGAGGGTGGTTTATCCCAAGCAGTTCTGGACTCTGGTTTTCTTTTCCCCTTGCCCCCGCTACACTGCTTAAGGAAGACGCACCTGGAAGGGTCGCCTCCTGCCTGGAATCCCTATGTCGATCTTCTCGGTAGCCTGTTGTTTCCCATTGACATTTTTCTTGGTGGCACATCTCCTCCAAGCTTTTCCTCCCTATAGCTCCTAGTCTAATGTAGACTTTGCTAACTTTCTGAGAGGTCCTAAAGTGCTCCTCCTTTTTAAAACTTTCTACTGTGTTCTTATTCCTCATTGACAAAAGGTAAAACATTGTCTCTTGGTTTGTTCTGATATTGTTGTCTGTCCATGAGAGCTCAAGATGAGCATTCATCTCGCAGCCTATTGTCTGTTACCTCCTCCCACCTGTAACACATGTCGGTTCGTTTGCTTCTAACCCCCTCATTGGCCAGCCAGTCTGCTACTTTGTTGGCTTCCCTGTGAACATGCACAAATCTGAGAGTTCTTAGAATTCTTAGGTGTGCTTGAATTTTGTGATAGACTTGCAGAAGTCGCTAGTGACCTGAAATTTTCTCTGGTGCAGATCCTGCACTTATCCGCTTGACCAAATTAATGACTAATTCCGAGTCAACCTCAATGATGACATTATGAATGTTGTACTTGATCAGTATTTCCAAGCATAGTTCCATTGCCATGAGTTCAGCCATATTGTTGGTAGCTTTTCCAAGATAACTGTAGAAAATTACATGTATGTTTCCCTTCTCGTCTCTCATGACTCCTCCATACCCAACATCTCTAGGATTTCCTTTAGAGGCTCCATCTATGTTAAATTTTAAGAAACCTTGAGAAGGGGGGTGCCAGAAAGCCTCTCCTTCTAAGGTATGCTTGTTGATCTGCAGAGGGCTTTGAGGGAGATGTGCCTGAAGCTCCAACTTTTCTAGGATGCTTGCCTCTCTGTGACCTATGGGTTTATCAACAGAGAAACTCCCAAGGGTGTTGACCGTTTCCTTGAGTTGCTTAAGAATTAGCTTGATGATGCTGCTCACCGGGCCTGTTTTGTCTTTGAAAATCCTGTTGTTGCACTCCTTCCATACATTCCAGATTATGAACCCTGGAGTCAAAGCCCAGGCTGTGTTTATTGTCTCATTGTCCGAGAAATCTTGTCTCCAATTCTTTAGCGTAGCAATGATATCATTTTCCTGCCTATCTGTCTGCTCAAAGACATATCTAGCCTAGTTCCATAATGTGGCAGTGAAGGAGCATAGATTGAGGAGATGATTTGAGGTTTCTTCCTGTTGTCCACACAGGTGACATCTGGAGGGGCCAATGAAGCCTCTCTTTCTTAGATTTTCCCAAGTGAGAATCTTGCCTTGTTGAACCAGCCACTTGAACAGTTTGATCTTCATCCAATGAGGGTTAGTCCAAAGGTTTTTCCAGGTCTTGTCAGTGCTTGGGAAGTTAAGCCCTGTAGCTATTCTTTTGGCTTCTTTAAGGTTGAAGATACCTGCCTTATTACTTCCCCATCTTAATTGATCATCTGAAGTTGAGGTTAGAATCTGCCTTTTGTCCAGAATATCTTCAAGGGCTTTAGCTTGAGTTTTCAGCGTGTTCATCTCATTGTAAACTGGAAGTTTCCATATTCTCCATTTTCCATTGTTCCTTGACTGATCCCAATAGTCACTCACCCTAATTAATCCTTTGTTTATGGTATCTGCCTGGATACTTGCTAATTCCTCACTGCTGAGATTGCCTTCCTGCTGCCAATTGTCCTCCCAGAATCTGGCCCATTTTCCACTTCTAATCTCCCAGAAACTATGTTTTTGAACTAAGGCTTTGTTCTCCCAGGCCCTATTCCATACTTGTGAACCTTTCACTTGTCCTGTCATTCTTATAAGGTTCATTTCCTGCCAATTCATTGCATACTTTTGTTTCCATAGTTTAGCCCAGGGGGCTCGTATTTCCTTCAGCCATCTCCACCAAACTTTAGCACCCAGAACTCTGTTTAGAATTTCTGGGTCATGTAAACCCAAACCACCATGGGATTTAGGTTTGCATATCCTATCCCAAGCCACCAGAGCCCATTTCTTCTTCTCTTCACCTTTTCCCCAGAGAAAATCTCTTTGAATGTTTCTAATTTGATTAATGACTCCAGTTGGTGCCAGAATGGTAGATAGCATAAAAATAGGGATGGTTTGGAGGATTGCCTTAGTGAGAATCAGCCTCCCTGCTAAATTTAGGGCTCTGTTTGTCCACTTGCTGATTTTGTCTTTCAATTTATTCAAAACAGGCTCCCAGATGTGTTTGTGCAATGGTTTGTCAGAGAGGGGAACTCCCAGATACTTCGAGGGCAATGAATCTCTTTGAAAGCCTAAAATTCTGGATAGGTTTCTCTGAATCGAAATATCAGTATTGAAAAAGAAGATTTTTGATTTTGTAAGACTTACCTCAGTGCCCGCAGCCATTGCAAACTCATGCAAAATTTGCTTGAATGCTTTGGCTTCTTTGACTGTAGGTATGCCTTGAAGCATAGTATCATCCACAAATTGTTGATGTGTCACCGTGTCTCCATCTCGAGTGGGTCTCAGTCCTTGAATGCTTCCTTCCTCCTTGGTAGCTTTGATTGCTCTACCTAACCCTTCCATCATTAGAATAAAAAGGAAAGGGGAAAGAGGATCACCTTGCCTGAGACCCCTTGTAGGCTTGAAGGTTCTGGAAGGAGAGCCATTGAGAAGAATTGAACAGCTAGTAGTGGTTACAAGAGCCATGACCCACCTAATCCAATTGTAGTCAAATCCATAGGCTTTTAACACCTCTCTTATGTAAGTCCAGCTAAGTTTATCATAAGCTTTCGCTATGTCCAACTGAATTATCATCCCTGCCTGCTTATTGGTGTTGAGTGAATGAACCACTTCATGGGCTTGAATTATGTTATCGAGAATTTGTCTCCCTTCCACATAACCTGTTTGCTCCTCTGACACCAGAGTTGGGAGGAGGGGCTTGAGTCGGTTGGCAATTACTTTGGATATAATTTTGCACACCACATTGCATAATGCTATAGGTCTGAATCTGTCTAGAGAGTTGGCCCTTTCCTATTTGGGGATTAGGGCTATGAAAGATTCATTGAGCACCTGCAAGACAAATTTCGATCTTCGCGAGTCTTCCACTACCTCCAGTATATCATGCTTTACAATCCTCCAGCATGTTTTGAAAAAGTCCACATTGAAGCCATCTGGGCCTGGAGCTTTCCCATTATGCATATATGTGATGAATTCCTCAAGTTCCTTCCCTGTTACTGGTCTGTTGAGATTGTGATTGTCTTCCCTAGAGACCAGTTTAGGAATATACTGAGTAAATCTTCTCGTAAACTGTGATCTATCTGTTGTGGTTTCCTTAGCAATTTCTTGAAAATGCTGGACCAGAACCTCTTCCATCTCCTCATGAGTATTTTTCTCTATTCCATGTTGATCTGTGAGTTTCACAATTCTATTGTTGTTTCTGTGTGCAATGGTGGATTTGTGAAATAATTTGGTGTTTCTCTCCCCTTCCTTAATCCATTGGACTCTGGATTTCTGTCTCCAGAATATTTCCTCTTGCAAACGTATGTTCTCCCATTCATGCTAAAGTGAGTCTGCAAGCTTTTTCTTTTCCTTTGAGTATCCTTCTGTGATGAGAATTTGGTTTATTTCCTTTAGTTTCCCTTCCACTTCTCTTTTAGCTTTGAAGATGTTTCCAAATTCATTCTTATTCCACTCTTTGAGTCTGCCTTTAATGTGTTTGAGCCTGTGATGTAGAAGGAACATCTTTGTACCTTGTAGGTGAAGCTCTTCTTTCCACCATTTCTCTATGTTTGTGAGGAAATATGAGTGCATAAGCCATACATTCTCAAACTTGAAGGGGTTGTTCCTTGGTTTACCGATTAGAGAAGTCTCCAATTGGATGGGCTAGTGGTCAAAACCACCAAAAGGTAGGATGAATGCTGTCAGGCTCCTCCCAGTGAGTAGAAGTTCCTCTGAGATGATAAATCTGTCTAATTTTGAGGCTACTTGGGTAGAGCCCCCTCTTTTGTTATTCCATGTGAAAATCCCATTGCCAGTGTCCATATCCACCAGTTTCATATTGGTGAGGAAGTTCTGGAAGGCAACTGAATCCCTTCCAAGTGTTCTAGTTCCCCCTTTTTTTTCCGTGAGAGATTTTATCATGTTAAAATCTCCCCCTAGAATCCAAGGTAAAGTAGGGTATCTCTTTTTCATTTCTTCCAGAGAAGTGAGGAGCCGAAGTTTATCTTCCAGTGGTTGAGGGCCATAGACATTGGTGATCATGTAACACTACCTGTCACCCACAGGTTGGATAATCAAAGAAAGGTGGTTTCTGGACGCCTCTGCATCCTGCAATCCAAATTTCTGAGGATCCCAAAGAGTAAGAATGCCACCAGCAGAGTTATTTGCCTTGACCTCAAGATATTCATATCTATTTAACCATTTTCTATGTTTTTCTCTGACCTTCTCAACTGAGCATTTTGTTTCCTGAATGAACACTATGTTTGGTTTTTCCTCTCTGATTTTGTTGCTTAGATTTCTCTGTTTTCTCCTACTCCCTAGTCCTCTAATGTTCCAGGTTGTGATCTTCATTGGGGGGGTTAGTGAAGGAGTAACTGGATAGGTCTTTCATCCTACCTGAGTCAATCATGAGTTTGCCACATTCAAGCAACAATTCTTTCTATCTCTTTCTTCCTCTTCTCTTTCTTGGGTTTTTAGCCAATTTTCCTGTTATTAACCCCATTGAGGAAACCCCTTTGTTATCCTAGTTGTCGTGTCCTCTTTTGACTCCTAAAGCTTTTTGGTGTGACTTGTTAAGGAATTTCTGTTGTATTGTTTCAACTTCCTCCTATGGTATGGAGTTTATTCCCTGGTTGCCTCCTTACTCTAGAAACTTTTCTAGCTCCAGGTTCTCCATGTCTAGGGTCTCCTGTAATTCTTGGTCCTCTGTGCCGCTTTCACTTTGAGTTTTATCATGGTATTTTTCTACTTCCATGTTACTCAATAGGTTTGTTGTGTGTTCGTTCTATTCCTGTGTGAACTCCATGATTGTCTCTTTTCTTTTCCCCCTTGCTGCCTTACTTTCTATTTTCTTTGGAGTTCCTTCATCTTATTCTCTTTCTTCTAAGATCTCAAAACTATTGTGACTTCTTGTTCTGTCATCATTAGGGTTCTTTTGTATCCTTCTTTCCCCTCCTTTCCCTTTTCCTCCCACTTTAATAAAACTTCTTGGGTCTTGCCCTTTGTTGGTATTTTGGTATTCCACCTTCTTATTAGGAGGGAAATCTCTGAATAGGTGGCCATGCTCATGACATTTGCGACATCGGAAAGGAATGTGCTCATAGTCAACTACCTGAACCCATTCATCATCATAGACTTCTAGAATGACCTCATCCGGAAGAGCTCTTGATAAGTCCATCTCAACACATATGCGTGCATAGGAGGTATACTTTCCTCGTAGCGTTGCCTCTGAAATCTTTAAAAAATGACCTAATTTGTTGCCTATAGCTTTTAAAGATTCTGGCATCCAATAATCCAAAGGTAAGGAGTAGAGTCTAATCCATACCGGAACCGATGTGAAGGTTTCTTGCTCCGGCACAAAGTTCATCGTCCACGGACGCATATAGAGACCAACAGCCGCATAGAAGTATGGTCCTCCTTCAAAAATCCTATCTCTGTCCTCCAAGTTCGTAAACACCACTGTAAAAAAACCTTTGGATCCTAGATGTATCTTTAACTCCCCTTTTGGTTTCCAGTTGTATTTTATCCAAGTGTACAATGCTTTCTCCGTCGGCCAGATTCCCATAAACTTACATATTATAGCATAGTTTGTCATGTGATCCCTGTGCTCTTGCAGTGCTGGATCATTCAGTATTACCCGCGGTTTATTGTTGGACTTTGGCTTACAGGGCCCCATCTTAGTTCTGTTCTCTGCTCTCTGACCTCTGTCTTCTGCTTTCCCCTTCTGTCGGTCTTCCTTGTGGGTCCCATCCTCTACATGGGTTTTGCAGCCTTCCTCCTTCTGGGTTTCAGGAATTTTTGTCTTGTCCTCCAAGGAGTGTGGAGGCTTGCTCTTATTCCCTTCTCCGCCTCTGCTTGAGACCACCTTATTGTAGGAGGGAGTGGAGCTCCCTCCTCCCTGCGCTTCCATGGTTATATGTTTACCTATGTCGCTTCCTTTGTTGAACCCTAGCTCCTCTCAGACCTCCCACAGTTCCTCAGATCAACTCGCCTTAATCCACAATTTCAATATTATGCACAAACTGATAATAGATGGAATACACCCCTACCTTGGAAAACATGGCAACCCCACTCCTAAAATCCATATTGAATATCTGCAGCCTACCATTCGAGAAAAATAAGTTTATTTCAATATTCATAACATAGGAGAATATCTAAACGAATCATTTTCCCACTAAAGTTAGAGCATCATGCACAAACGTGGTGGGAAAATTGGGCAAAGATTCTTAGTTTGGAGGCGGTCCCAATAACTAAGGGGGTGGGGGAGGAGGGTGCTTAAAACCCTCATTAAATCTAAGTTCTACCCTATTGGGCACAAATATGACCAATGGATTTGTTGACATTACTTCAATAGGAACAAGGGTGGAGTGTACAAGTGTACACCATTGTCTTCATGAAATAAGCCATTATGTTGGATATATCTCCTGAGAACCTATATGTACTCTTCAAATATCTAGAATATGATTAGAGTGATTTATGAAGGGAAGTGATGCTCTTTAAATGTCAGGTAGTTTATGAGGCCTATGTGCAATCATAGTATATGGATAATATGGAAAATAATGAGGGCAACCAAGTGGGTCTAAGCATAAATGCCACCAATACATTTATAGGGAGGGGAATAAGGAGTCGAAAGTGAAGAATAATAAGACAAAATGCACTTCACATAAATGTAAGGAACCAAACAACCATTGTAACCATTATAATCTCAATGGTCGCATCAAAGATAAGTGTGAGAAGTTATATCTAGAGATAAATCCAAATAACTACAATAACAATGCCAAGAATAAGACAATCCTAGTTTTGAATATGAGTAACTCGGTAGAGTGTAACTCAGTTATAGATGAAAAATTTGTATACATAATAAATTTGAATAAGGTGAACCTGAGTAGCCTTCATCCCGATGAAGAGAAGGAGATCACTAAACTCTTCGCTATCTAGATTCAAGTCAAGAAAACCAAAGTATATTCTTGATTTTATTTTATTTCATAGGACAACATCATTGTAGAGGATCTAATTAGTAAAATTGCATTGGAAGTTCATCACCATCCTCACTTGTACCCATTGTGTGTTGGAATCACGATTTCTATTACACCAAAACCCGTAGATGTTAGTAAATGGATGCATTTCCATAGTTAATGGGTCCACGAGAGGCGGTTAAGCACATGTCACGAAACACACAAGGAGCGTTGGTTTATCCAATGTCCAACAATCTCCCCCTGGCGCGAGCCAGGTGTGATTCAAACTCGAGACCTTTGGCTCTAATACCACTTGTTGGAATCGCGATTTCCATTACACCAAAACCTACAGGTGTTAGTAAATGGACGCATCGCCGGAGATAATGGATACACGAGAGGTGGTTAAGCACATGACATGAAACACATGGGGAGAGCTAGTTTATCTGATGTCCAACATTATGATGGGTAAATAGGGATGAGAATCTAAATTTCATTGAGCAATGTAAGATCAAATGTTTAATAAGTTCAAAATATATTAATGAAGTGGAGTTGGTAGACTATGATAGTACCACTTTTTTTGTGTGGTTATTGCTTATAATTCCATACATATACTTTAGGGATGCAATCTTCTTGAGGAGAGATTACTATTACATCATATTCAACAACAAGAATTCCTTCATCACCAATGCACACAATGGAAAATATGGTATATCTTTGGTAAGTAATAACCAAGCCAAGAAACTAATCAGTTCTATTATGAAGTATGTAATTCTCCTCTTAAGAAAGAACCAACAAGGAGATGAAATGATAAAAGGTAAAGACATCTCTAGATGGATATAATAAAGACTAATTTTAGAATCTTTTGCATGCAGATAGAGAAGCGTTGTCAACCCTTAGTTTTGACCCTTTTTAACCATACATAATCAACCATTTTACCATCCCTTACCACTGTATTCTGATCATATTTGTCATATTTTTGTCTATTTTTGCACACCAAGGTAAATTAATGATGTCTTTTGATTTTTAGAATTTTTAGTAAAAATTGAGCATTAAAAATTTATTTTGGCAGAAACAGAATTTCTTGTAATGGCTCTTTTGAAGTCGTATGTTCAGGACACTTGGGCACGAAATGAATATATATTTGAAAAGTACAAGAACCAAGGATGGAGAGACTCCTATTGGCTCACTCTAGATCAGTTAGAACAGGCCCAGTCAAAGCTGGTCAAACTTGACTAGTCACTCAAGAAATCCCCTGATTTAGGGGCAGTTTTGGGATTTTGTGGAATCTTTCCATATTTTGTGTAAAAAAGGGTTGATCCTATGAGGTGGAATATGACTCTTGTTAGTTGTTACGGCCATTATAGTTGATTTTGTTACATTCTTAGCCTATTTAAGCACAACTACTAAACAACTATGGACATATTATTATCATTGTGATTGTTATATTTCTGAATATAATTGAAGACGATTTTTATATTTGTGGTGGATCATTGCTGTGAATGGTGAATTTTTGTATTTGATTGTTTTAAAGTGTACCAGGAAAAGGTGGAGGGCCCCCATACTGAGCTAAGTACACTATATTGTTAATTGATGTGCATAATTGTGAATATATTAGCATCTTAGTTTTCTGTATATTTCTATCATAATCTCTTGTGAATATTTTATGTATAAACTTATTAGTATGTAATGACCATTCAGATTTTGGAATTGATCTCCTTTCAGTGACTAGTTTGAATAAGGAAGGACAACCCAGGTCTCCAAGTTGGAGCCTCTTCCTTGTGAACTAAGAATTGGACTGGAATTTGTATTTATGCATTCATCCTTTCTTGCTTTCTTAAATCAGGTGTGTTATGCTTTATGGTGAAATTGGTTTTGTTGAAATAGAAATCATAAGGAAGGACAACCAGGATCTCTAAGACAAGAGCCTCTTCCTTGTTGACTATGATTCAAATAAAATCACTATTCACTTGTTCATGCTTATAGATCAAAATTTCTATGCTTTCTTTACAATTAATAGTTTATATTTGTAATATGCATTTCCAATATTTTCATCTAAACAACTACTTCCTACACTAGTTAAATCTAATATCCATATACTTTGGGTGTGCTTCTAAGTTTACCAACCCGAATTGATATTAAAACATATTCTCAATTAAAATCATAAATTAGACTGACATTTTTGGCGTTGTTGCCAAGGACGCACTCTTAGATAAGCTAGTTAGGAAGCTTGTTTAGAAAAAAAAAAAAAAAAATACAAAAACACTAAGAAAATATAAAAACAAAAATGTTTTAGAATTTTTCATTATGATTATTCATGCCTAGACAAAGAGATGAAAAAGGTAGATATATAAAACAAAACCCCCTAACCACTCAACCATTGGTGGGAGCAAGACCATCTTCATTCGAACTAACTACACTAATTGCTAGAAAACCAACATTGGAAGAGTTAGAGGAAAAACAACATTCAAGGCAAAGGTTAACTCTTGTTGAAAGAAAAACTTTGTTGGCTTATGAAGTAAAGAGAAAACAAACACAAGCAGAAAAATATTCTATATGAAAACAAAAAGAAGCAAGAAAACCAATTGTTCAAGCTATCCTTGAACAACTAGAACAACCAATTGATCAACCTATCCTTGAACAAATAGAGCAAGTTGAAGAGACACAATTTTAGATTATTACTGAAACATTTGAAACGACTAAAAAATAGATGGAAGAACAAGGAGAAGGATCCAATATTCTTGGACTAACTCCAAAAAAAGAAGAGAGGATGGAGGAGTAGACAATGACCAAGAAGCTACTTTTAGATTTCCAATCTTAGACACTCAAGAAATCTTGGGAGAAGAGGTAAAAATGAAAAATATCCCACCTTCTGTTTTACCAAATTTCTATGGAATGTCTTTTGAAGATCCTGACTCATTCTTGTTTGAATTTGATATTCTATGCCGTACCTATGGTTATATTTATGATACATATAAGCTTCATCCTTTTCTTGTTGCTCTTAAAACAACTACATTAGAGTGGTTCATGGAATTAGGTGAACATACTATTACTAGTTGGGAAGACATGAGGATAATTTTTCTTAAGAAATATCAACCATATTGTAGGCCTAGAGATTCAAAAGATGACATTTTTAGAATGACTCAACAAGAAGATGAAAGTTTAGAGGAATACTTAGAAAGATTTCTCTATAACTTACAAAACTGTAAACATCATCCTTTAAATCTTGATACTATTCGAACAATCTTTTTAAATGACATATGAGATGAGTAGCTTAATATTCTTAATGTGATGGGAAAATGAGATATTTCATATTTACCATTTGATGAAATTGCAGAGTTATGTCAAAAATATTCAAGAGGAAGAGATAAAACTGGAAAAAGAGATGCAAATTCCAAAGCTACCAAATCATCAAAAGGAAGTATAACAAGAGTTGAATTAGGAAACTTGTTTGAAGACTTCAAAACTGATCTCTTAAGTACATTAGGAACACAATTTGATATACTAAAAACAAGAACAAAACAAGAAGAACAAGATCAAGTATTATCAATTTTTTGTCCTAAATGTAGAAATAAACATCCATTAAGAGAATGTCCTTCAGACAATATTCATGTTTGTGTACTTTGCACTGAAAATCATGCAACAGATGATTGTCTAAAGTTGAAGGAATTGTAGGAAAATCAAATGGAAGAAAGCCAAGAGATGGAATCTCTTTATTATTTAGCACCAAGAAGACCTTGGAAACCTCGATTTGTAGGTATGTCTCAAAATCCTCCTCAACAATTTACTCAAAACTATCAATATCCTATTCAAAATTTATGCAATGCTCCAAAGCCTTGGCAGGCTTGGCCTCCTCAACAAACTCGAAATCAACCTTCTCAAGGTTGGAGAGGGTATGCTTATGGAACCCAACCTCCTCAACAATAGTATTGTCAACCACATCAGTCATATCCTCAACAACCATATCAGTCATTTCCTCAACAATATTTTCCATAGCAACAATTTCAACAACCTCAACAATCAAATCCATCATTCCCTGCACCACAATTAACCCAACCTCATCAGCGTCAACTGCCATCTAACCAACCACCACCTAAGCCAACTAAATTACTAGCCCAGCCAGTGGAAAATATGAGTAATAAATCAATATATAATGCGGAGGAAGGAACTTCATTTCCTACATATTCAATCCTTCCTATTCAAGATTTTCATTTAAGGTCTGGAAAATTTCTAAAAAAAGAATCCCCCATCATTATAGAAGAAAAAGGGAGTCCTGAAAAATCCAAAATCGAGCATATAATAAAAGATAATCAAATTAAAAAAGGTAAAGCAATAATGACTCAAACACCTCATTTTCTAGAAAGGTTAGTAGAGAAAAAATATTTAATTTCTCTTCCTAAATTTGATATCTTAGATGGAATGAAAAATGATTATGTGAAAATTCCATTATTGCAAGATATAAAAGATATTCCAATCTATAAAAAGGCAATTAATGTATTATGCATAAAGAAAATTGGAAAAAGAAAAAAATTCCACCAACAATCCATGTGATAGGGAAGCTAGCTAGCTTGCTGTCAACAAGTAGTACAATTGAAAAATATGTTGATCTTGGAATTCCAATGGTGACAATTTCCATTAAAAAAAATTCAGTTTCTAAAAATTTAATTGACTTAGGGGTTGTTATTAATGTGATGATGACAGAAATGATGAAATATCTTAATTTTCCAAACATTCGACCAACCACTACAATTTTAGAACTAGCTGATAGATCTAAAGTAGTGTCGGAAGGTGTACTTTAAGATATCATAGTTTCTTTAGAATCTTGGGAATATCCACTAGACTTTTCAGTTCTATAGCCAAAGACAAAACTATGAGGGCACCCATTAATTCTTAGCAAACCTTGGTTAGCCATAGATGATGCCTTCATTGGTTGTAGATCAAGAAGTATGATTATCTCGCACGGGAATGAAAGAAAGCACATAACACTTTATCCTCCTGCTCAATCTCCTTCTTTGGTATTATGGCCCAATGAAACAGAATAGGAAAAGTAAGAAATTAAATCGATTCTAAGCATTAATCAAGCTTTTGATTCTAGAGAAAAGGATAATCAGGATTTAATAGATTTCTTCATTTGAGAACCATATATTTCAGAACAGCTAAGAACCATGCAATATGAAGTTTCAAGTCAAATTTTAGAACAATGTTTTCAGGAAAATTGCACAATCAATTCTTTGCAAACATCATTTGATGCTATCTTTCCTGTTAACTCAATCACAAATTCTAACAACAAAACAATTGAAATCAATCCTGCAAAATGTCTTAACATTGGTAAGAATTTGCGAACATCACAATAAGAACAATTAATTGCATTATTAAGGAAATATTCAAAGGCATTTGCTTGGGACTATACTGATATGAAAGGAATTCATCTTCACACATGTACTCACCATATTTACACAAATAATAGTGTCAAACCTGTAAGGCAGCCACAACGAAGGATGAACCCAATGATGAAAGAGATAGTTAAGGAAGAATTACAAAAATTATTATAGGTAGGATTTATCTACCATATATCAGACAATCAATGGGTTTCTCCTTTAGTAGTGTTTACAAAGAAAAATGGAAAGTGGAGAGTCTATGTAGACTATAGGGAATTGAACAAAGAAACACTTAAATATCGTTTTCCCTTATCATTCATTTATAAAGTCCTAGATTCACTAGCTGGGAAAAAAAATTATTTTTTTAGATAAATTTACTAGCTATAATCAAATTAAAATAGCATTAGAAGACCAGGACAAAACTACATTTACATGTCCTTGGGATACATATGCATACAATGTGTTACCCTTTGGACTATGTAATGCACCAACTACTTTTCAAAGAGAAGTTCTGGCCATCTTTGTTGATTTAATACATGAATGTGTAGAAGTTTATATGGATGATTTCACTGTATGGAAATATTTTTGTTGATTGTTTGAAAAACTTGGAAAAGTTTCTACAAAGATGTATTGAAATGAATTTATCTCTCAGTAATGAAAAGTTTTTTATGATGCTAATTGAAGGGATAGTGTTGGGACATCATATTTCTTCTTCTGGAATAAAGGTAGATCCAACAAAAATTCAAATCATTGTAAATTTGTTACCACCAACAAATCAAAAAGAGGTAAGAAGTTTTCTAGGATATGCGGGCTATTATCAAAGATTTATTAAGAAATTTAATAAAAATGGCCTTGCCCTTATTTAAACTACTTACAAAGGACATAGAGTTTCAATGGAATACTGATTGTCAAAATGCATTTGAAAAACTCAAACAAAAATTGTCCACAACACCAATTCTCAGAGGACCAAATTGGTCATTACCATTTCACATATCTACAGATGCATTAGATACAACAGTAGGGGCATCTTTAGGCCAAAAAGAAAATCAATTGAACTATTCTATCTATTTCATTAGCAAAAATTTAACTCCAGCTGAGTTGAATTACACAGTTACTGAAAAAGAAATGCTAGGTGTAGTACATGCAGTAAACAAATTTAGACATTACATAACAAGATATGAAGTGTTCATTCATACTGATCACTCAGCCATTAAGTATCTAATGAATAAACCAATTACTAATGGCAAGATTACTAGATGGTTGTTATTAATGCAGGAATTTAACATTATTGTATTGGATCAACCAGGAAAAGAGAATCAAGTGGTAGACTTCTTTTCAAGACTTCATCCTCCTGGTGAGATTGTTCTAGTTTTTTATAACTTTCCAAATGAACATTTATTTTCTATAGCAGTCAAAACCCCATGGTTTGCTAACATAGATAATTATTTATCATCTAAAAAATTTTCTTCTCATTTCACAAATAAATACAAAAATAAAATAATTAAAGATAATGCTAGAAATAGTTGGGTTAATGGAGACCTTTTCTATGTTGCACCTGATCTATTAATTATAAAATTTGTAAAAGAAGATGAGATTTTAGATATTTTAAAGGGATGTCATGATGAACCATGTGGTGGTTATTTTGCGAACAAAAGAAAATCCTACAAAGTATTGAATCTAAGCTATTATTAACCATTGATATTCCAAGATTCAAATACTTATGTCAAGAAATGTGATAGTTTCCAAAGGATAGGCAGACCTGTACAGTCTGATGAAATGTCTTTAAAGACACAAGTACTTCTAGAGCTATTTGAATCATTAGATCTTGACCTTTTGGGTCTTATTAATCCACCCTCTAATGGGAAAAAGTACATCTTAGTATGTACTGATTATGTAAAAAAATGGGTGGAGGAAAAAGCAATGACAAAGGCAACATAAAATGCAGTAGTATATTTTCTCTTTGAAAAGATATTTGTTAGATTTGGAGTACCAAGACAGATTGTCATAGACCAAGGAGCACAATTCACTTCAAATCTTGTTAGAGACCTTACAGAAAAGTATAAAATCAAGCACAAAAAATCAACTCCATATCACCCGCAGGAAAATGGACAAGTGGAATCAACAAACAAATTTCTTGAAAATATAATGACAAAGATAGTAAATATGCATAGGAAGGACTCATCAGAAAAATAGAATGAAGCATTATGGGCCTATAGAATAACATGGAAGAACACTTTAGGATTCAACCCTTATCAACTTGTCTATGGGAAAGAATTTTTTTTACCTATTGAATTTCAAATCCACACATATAAACTTGCAGTTGAACTTGGGTTGGACCTATCAGAGGCACAAAAATAAAGGATCATGCAGCTAAATGAATTGGATGAAATCATAAGATAAGTTGTGGAACATAAATCACTGGTACAACAACAAAGAACAAAATGGCTTGACAGGTTCATTAAAAAGAAAAAAATTCATATAGGGGACTCAACACTTCTATTTGATTTGAAGTACAAGGACTTCAAAGCAAAATTCACCACTCATTGCTTAGGGCCTTATGAAATGGAAGAAGTCTATGATAATAGATCGGTTAAAATCAAGACTATAGATGAAGAAGCAACATCATTTCTAGTGAATGGACATAGATTGAAAATCTACAAAACTCTCTGAAGAAAGAATATTTCCTCAAGAAAATCTCAATAGAAGAAGACTGGGAAGTTTTGAAAAAGCACACTAATGTGCCTTCCTTACTTTAAAAAAAAAGGGTCAAAAATAATAAAGAGGTTTGGTTGTAAAAATCCAGATTTATGGCACATTACAAAGTTGATTTCATATTGGAAAACCAAGTTACTTGGCTAATATGAATTATAAATAGTTTTTTTTATATAATTTATTTCATTGTTTCATATTTTTCAAACTTTATGCTGGCAATAAGCTAGGATATTCTATTTTTTGCAAAATAAATTCTCCAATTTAAAGACTTGAGGACAAGTCTCAGAATAAGCAACGGGGAAGAAAGAGAAAACAAGTGCATTTGTTTTTCCTTGTTAAACTCAATAAGCTTAGCAGCTCAACATACTTTTCAACTCAACATGGAAGCAACTCAAAATGTAAGATACTTTCACTTCAAAGCTATATGTGATCATTTCAATCAATAGTTACAGAAGGGACCTGGACATGAGGAAAGTTTAAATTACAAAGGGACATGATAATGAGACAAGCCTACTTTACAAAGGGCCCTGAAGCTCAACATGAAAATCTATCAAAAGGAACCTGAAGCTCAAAATGAAAATCTATCATAAGGGACCTGTATACAAAGAACAATCAACCAGAGGAGCTATTGGAAAGATCAGTTCATCTTAAACCAACTAAAAGAGTTATTGAAAAGTCACTTCTTTTCAAGCATCAACCAAGGAAAGTAATGGAAAATACTGTAAGTAATTTTTTTTTAATGCTTTTGATTTTGAACAAAATTCTTGTAATTAGGAGACTAATTAAAACCTTGGTGCATAAGAGTATAAACCCTTCATTGCCAAAACCCTACACATACATAAACCTTTTACCTTACCATCCATCCTTCAATCCCTTCTAAATCAAAGCCTCTTTACCTACAATGAAAAAATCAACATGATTAAGGGACAAGTCTTTCCTGCAAAAAAAAAGTAACATAAAAAATATGGGTTAGTATCACATAGGTTGAAGCATATTTGTGTTTGAAAGTGATCGGAATATGGATTAGGAGCAAAATTTTGCTCAAAAATCAAAGTGTTCGGAATCACTCAAAACCTTAACGATCGTTTCCGTCTCAGTGATACGATCCCAATGCAACTCGTTTCACTCAAACCGGCGTTCATATGAGAAAGATAGAGCCCGTTGTTCATTTTGTCAAACAGGGAAAATTTTGTGACTAGATGCTAACTAGGCATCTGTACAACCTGGACAGCCAAAAGAATATTTTAGGGAATATTCCTTGGAATATTCTGACATATGGCTCAATCGGAATTTGACAAGTGTCTGTACATTATTGGTCAAGTGCATTTTGGTGGACCAATGAGAGGTTGACATGTGGCAAGCCCAGAGGTCGCCACGTGCCCTCTCAAAGGTCGGGTAAAATTATAGTTGGCAGGCAGGGGAATCAAACTCATGACCTCACCCACACAAGCACAATGCTCCACTGTTACACCACAACAATGTTACTTAACAAGTATCGAGCACATGTTGTACTTGAATTTTAATACGTAGTGTATTGGAGGTAACCGCTAGCATTCACCTCCCGCATGTGACCAAGTTTGCAAACCTTAACCGTTAGCCTTAAGTGCTAACTACGCCATTAACGAATTAAGTGGGTTTAATGTTAATTAACCATTACTTAACCCTTAATTAATGGCGGAATAAGTTGGCAGAAGTTTGGTGGGTTCGATAAATTCGGCGCTAACTCCAAATTTGGCGGATTTAACTGGAGTTTCTCCAGTTTTGGTGGAGTTTTCCTAGGGAAAACTGAAGAGGGGATAACTTTGGCATATTTCGACCAATTTTGGCTCAAAAAGAGTTTTTCCTAGATGATTTGGATGCTCTAAACACAATGGAATAGGTTTCAGAGGCAAAAAGGAATTTATGTACATGATTTTTCTACGTTGAAGTTTAAGAAAGCATAGGGCCACTAGGAGAGGAGGTCAAGATTAGCTGAAGTCCAATTGTAGAGCTTAGAAAGTCATTTTTGGGGTTTTTTTGTCTTATGAATACAATGGAGTAGGTTTCAAAGCCATTGGAGCACTATAGGTGCATGTAATCAGAGAAATGACCATTAATCCATAGAGGGCCTAGCCATTGAAGTAGGTCCAAGGAGATGTAGCCTAGGAGGGGTGAACTCCTTTATCAGCTTTGTGTTATGAGTTTGATGTATTTTATTTCTCTACATTTTACTTATTGTATATGTGTTTTAAACAGCTAATTAACCTCATCAATTGCTCATAAAGACACTCAATACTTGACACATAATTCCTCACATTTTGGTTAATTTGAGACAATCCTAAGCAAATTTTTTTAATGCTGATGAGGGAGCTTGCATAGCATTAACAAGTCTTCCCAACATTTAGATCAAGTTGGTATCAGAGCATGTGTTAGCTCATTTTAACCCTGAGATGGTTTGCCAAGGTTAGCCAGAAAATTAGCTAATGGTTTTGTATTTGTGCAAGGATAATTTAACTGTGTGCAAGTTTATGTGATGGCAACTTGTTGTGGCCACCAATAACCCCCCTCTTTGTTTAGTATTAGCAATAACACTAAGCAAATGGAGACCCTTAATAAAAATTCAAAAAACATTTTATAAAACTTTTTGTATTATACTCCTTGAAATTATGTCGCATCATGCGAAGAAGATAAAGCATTCCCTTATGAGCATAATAAAAAACTGCGAAAAATGCGAAATTCATCGCATCATTAAGAAGCGCTCTTAAATGAAAATCTTAAGAAATCTCCGACGGCCGATATGCGACATCGCATATCGCAATATCGCATAAGCAACACACAATGATTTAACGGCTCGTCGCGATCTGCGATCTCCGATAATCCGATCTAAAAACAAAAGTTGCGATGACACATCGAGGTAATGCGATGACGCGATGCTGCTATCGCCCATCGCAAATTTCCTCGGCTCAGCATTCAAGAAAAGCTGTCTATAAACCAAAATTGGGCGCACACCTTAAAGGAAATTAATGATCGTACGCCAAAGTGTTAATGAAGGACAATTTTGTGTTTTTCGAAGAGTCAGTTCACGATGGGTGTCATGATTTTATACATTCATAGAGGTTAGAGCTTTCGTATCAGTATTTATTATCATTACTCTTTTCCTTTGTGTGAACTGCAGGAATGAAAAACAGGAAACAATATGAAGCAATGAGTAGGAAACATCTAAGGAAAAGGGGAAAGCGTCAATGCTCGGAGAATAGAGAAGAGATGCCTTCATAAACAGATGCCGCATGCAACAGAACCACAGATTCCAGAGTATCACTCAACAGATGCTGAGGTCAATAGGTGATTCAACATTCGGGGTCAGAAAGCTCACAAAAGCAGCATGTTTACGAAAAATCCTGAAACTTCTACCTGGTGAAGGAAAAAAGCGCTAAAGGCAGAAAACGCACCAGAAAAGCCTGGATCAAAGAACAGAGGCAGTTTTCGATGCGCGATTGGCGCCTAGCCCTAATCGTGCATCGCTAAGAAAATTGTTCAGAAAGCAAAGTCCCTAACCTACTTAGTCATTTGCAAGACCGGAAACCGAGATAGCAAAAGCAAAAGCAGTTTGAGAGAAAATTGGGTTATTACCAAGTATACACTCAGTAAACCCACCCAGCCAGAGGAAGATTCTCAAAAATATCTTCTAGTTTGCTAAAATGGTGCCAGCACTTACCATTTCTATTTGCGTAACTCAAACAAAAGCAGAAGGCAACCAGCCGACTCTTCCCAGACAAATGTTGAGTGTTCGCAACATTAAGGAGCAAATGCAGAAATAGTTAGGAATTAGATTCAGTTTTTAGAAATAGTTTTGCTTTAGAAGAAGGGCGGTCATTTAAACCGTATCCTAAATTTATGTAATTAAGTTATTTAGTTAGCAGTATTTAAACCCTTCTCATGTGTTTGGAGAAGGGTCCAGAAATTTGTCAAAAACTTGTCCTCAGAACATGCACTTTTGCACCCTCGGAGGGGGTTTTGATGAATGGATGGATCAAGGTTTATTAATGTTTGCATTTGATATCTGCTACTGATGTTGCACTCCTGTACTCTTAGTAGATGTTAGAGCAAGGAGAGGTAAATCATTGTCGCTCGAAGCTTATGAGTAGAACCAGTCATAAATGGTACCTTTATCTCTTGGCTATTTCTGCTTATATTGTTAAAGCGATATACATTTTTAGTTGTTTATATGTTGTTGCATGAATGTCTGAGTTACCATTTGGCACTTTTGTACGGTGGAGCCATTTATTTATGTCTGATATATGAATAACTTATTATGCGATATGCTGTTCACAACTGTTTTGCCTAACTTTTTATGCAAAGTGCTTTATCTTAATTGATTTCCATTCTTATGATAGCTGAATGATCTTTATTACCAGTTATTGTTTGAAATATTTTTAGATCGCATAATAGAAGAAATACATCCCGGGTTAGCATAGATTAGATGTGATGTTTTTCATTAGATTACAATAGCATAGAGTTAGTTTAAAAGTTTGAATTAGATTAGCTTTAAGTATCCTTAGATCAGCAACATCCAATTCTGCACACACACACCCTTAGATTGGGAAACTAGTCCCATTATCCCCAGTCGGACCCGCTATACCAAACGGATAAGGAGCTGCCAACCAAGGTACGGACCGGGTGGGTATCCCCCTTGTTGTCGACCCGATTTTCGGGGCTTCAACACAACTTCAACAAGTGATGTTTCTAATCCATATTCCTTAGCAAGACTCTCTGATAAAGAGATGTCACAAGAGCTTATCATCATGAGATATAGGGTGCAAGAGTTGTATGAAGACAGGAAGGAGAACACTATACTTAAAGAGGAGTTGATGGCCATTGTTAGGGCCTAGATTTACCTCAGGCTGAAAAGGTAGGATCCAGGCCAACATCAAACCACGCTCAGCCTCGTAGCTAGCCCTACGAGGGCAGGAGAGGGCTCTCTCCGGGTCAATCTCAACAAAAGATGATCTATGGGGCTTGAGATGATTGAAATAAAAACTAATTTTAGGCTAGGTATGAAGTGCAAGGATTTGATATGATGTTTTTGGGGTTTTATTGGAATCAAGGGAAAGGCAGATTTTGGGGTGTGGGGATTGAGGCTCAGTTATGCAGAGATCTCGATGGGGCAAGGTAGGTAATCGTTTTGGCACTTAAATTTCAGTGAGATGGAAGGAAAAGACAAGTGAGGGGTTGAAGAGGGCAAGGGCAATCATGGATCCTCTTCAAACAGCTGAAAACATCAAATAACTAAAGAAAACTTCAAGTAGAGCATTGCAATTTCAATGAATTCTACTTACACTCTTGTTTGTTTAGTTTAGAAGAAATAAGATAGATAATGCAATCACATAAACAAATTCACAATCACAAAGAGATGCACTGTACCAAGACAAATTGCCACATGAATCCCAAGAGTTCTGCAAATCCTGGTCTCAATTCTTTAGCCAAAACACTGAAAATGAATGTACAATGAAGCTCAAGGCTTTCTCAAGAGTCCAACCATGCTAATGACTGAAAAAACACATAATATAGACAAAGCATAGCTCATCCTTGCCTCTAGGGGTCGAGCTCACATGTTTAGGAGCTGATTCAACTGATTCTAAACTAGGAACTAGAAATCAGGCAATGAAACAGCATGCCTCTAGAAACAAGGGAACTGATTTATTCAGTTTCAAACAACCTTTTAACCGATGAATCAACCTCTACAAGTGAAAATCCAACATATTTACATCATAATCCATCAATTTTCATCAAATTACATCATAAATTTTCCATTAGGAATGTGAAAAAGTCAAACTAGGCGAAGCTAGGTGAAAAACAGAGCAAAACTTGGTCAAACTTGCAATTTTTCCTCTATGCGTCGCGCCTGATTCTCTATGTGTAGCGCCTGTTTGGACCCACTTTTGGAGGCCTTCCCGATGTCCAAATGAGCTCCAAGTGTGCTTGTTGGAAAGGTCTTCCTGTCTACTTTCCAACCCAAGTGGAATTTTTTAATTTGGCCTCCAGTTTCCCCTCCAAAAGTCCATTCTCCCAACACTGCTTCCTGTGTGTCAAAATAGGGGCAGTGAGGTCATTTTTTGAGTGTTTTTTGACCTTTTGAGGGCTCAAAACCTGCCCAAATTTATTGGCCATAGGTAGGCAAGCATAACGTTTCATGACAAATCCAGAAATGCAAAGTTTTTGTGATTTGGAGCCCTCTAGCAAAAGCGAGCACCTCGTGGTGTGGCGCATAGGGAAGAAAACTCTGTTTTTTTGTGCCAAAAATTTACAAAAATGAAAAAGTTGCTCCAACTTTCTTGAAATTTGGGCTGAGTCTTCTCTACTAAGTGTTGTGATGGGCCAAGGAAGCCTCAGCCAAGATTTGAAATCCTTCATCCTCTTTTTACCTCTTTGATGCTCTCTTTAGCTTTGCTTTCAAATTCTTGATTCTTGCTTGGCACACCAAGTTTCGGGACAAGTAATGATATGACAAGTTTCTAAGAATATTCTTCTCATTTATTGCCTTCTCCAGCTTCCTCTCCAAGTGGATATTGACTCTTTCGAGCCATGACTCTCTATCAGCATTGGTCTCTTTCTCCAAGGAAGTGAACTCCACTCTCCTCCTTCGGGCAGCTTGGCAATTTTGCCGAATGTTTTGTAACTCCATCACCACCTGCTGATCCTCAAGCTACTTGTTCCTTTGCTCCAAATATTGTATAGTCCATTGGGCTCTATCCAAGTTGGTGGACAAGGCATCAATGTCTGCTTGCTACTCCTTGATGATCTCTCTAAGGTTTGCACTTTGTGGGCCCATGTCAGTATCATCACCCTCAATGAGGATGAAATCAGTCTCTCGCTCACCTGATGGCCCTTCCTCCTATAGAGGCCTCTTGCCTCGGTCCTGAGCCTGTTGTGCTGATGGAGGAAACGAGTTCCCTTCCACCCCGGGTGGAGATAACACTTGCTTCGCTGTTGCAAACAACCGTCTAGTGCCTCTCTGATAAGAGATGAACACCGGCATACTAGTGGTCTCATGGCCCTGCTGATAAGAAGGTCCACTTGTCTCATGCCCAACCTCCGAAGGTCCCTGTGAAGCTCTGAAAAACTCACGAGAGTTGAAGTCATCCCAAGTGATGCCCTGTAAACCAAGCTGATGAACGACCACAATTATGATGAGAGAAAAATGATAAAGACTATTGAACTGCTGCTGAGGGGTCTCGTGTTGCACAAGAGTGGTCATCCTTTCTATGTTTGTGATAAGCATACAAGCGGGAGAACCAGCCCTCACAAGTGAAATACTTCATGATGAGTTTCATTAAAGGAGCATACTCATCCTTGAGGAACTGGAAAGGAAACACTCTCTTGAGCTGCCTCAAAAGACCAGGTTTGATGTATGGTTCATAGTACTGCCGGGAAATTTGCTGCCTCTTGTTCCATGGTTCTCCAATGTTTGGTATGTCGGTTGCCAATGAAATGGTTTCTGGTGTTAATGTGAAAGTAACACCAGCAAGAGTGGCTTGATCACCATGAAAATGCAACACAAATAAGCGGGCCAACTCATGATGAAACTGAATATTAGCAACCTTCTCGCAAAATTCATAACATCACTGATGCTAGAAATAAAAGATGGCAAGAGGGTAGGCCTGCAACTTGGCAAGAGTGGTAGGTTCTTCTCTGATATGTATGCCACCTATATGAGGCCTCCTGGGTGCATGTCCCTCCGTGGGTGAGTCACTTTGGGTCTCTTCTTCATAATCATATGAAGGATCAGATACCATAACTGCTGGTAGACAAATCGCCTTGAAGAAATAAGTGCTGATGTGTCAAACTATGGTGGACTGTTTTTGGTGATGTGCTTGACCTCTACCACCAAGGGAAAATAGTGAAACAAGGGACTGTTAGGAGAGGGGAAAAATAGTGGGAAATTTGGGACTGTTGGGTAGACTTAGTTAGGGAAATATGGGATAATGGGAGTTTTTATATAAGATTAGGGTTTGGGGTTTACATTTGGAAATTTGGGATAGGGAATTAATGAACTTAGGGGGTTAGGTGAACTTAGGGAATGATGAAATCAAAGGACAAATGAGATGAGGGAGTGTGACAAAACAGTGAATTGAAACCCTAGCAGCAAGTTTCTTTGAGGTATTTTAAAAGGTAGGGTTTGATTTTTTTACACAAGCACCATGAAACACACACCATCAACAACCATTAATCTTGGATGAAAAACCATGAATGAAGTTCAACCTACTTGTATCGATGCGTTTTGGGCGATTTTGGAGCGAATTTGGTAATTTTCGGGCTTCCTGGCTGTATGCGCCGCGCAACATGCCCAATGCGCCGCGCCCCACCTATGCATCGCGCCCATGTTAAAATGAACTGAGTGCTAAGGCCCAGTGCGCCACGCCGGCAGTATGCGCCGCGCCTCCTGCCCAGTGCGCCACGCCGGCAGTATGTGCCGCGCCTCCTGCCCAGTGCGCCGTGTGGGCAATCTTACAGCGATTTTCACCCACTTTCTCACTTGCTCACCAAATTTGCTCTATCTTGCTTCTCTTTTGCAAATGAGCTTATCAAATGAAGGAATAGCTTATAAACCAAGAGCTCATCCATGTACCTATGTATGTAATTATGAATACCTCCCTAGTTAAGAGGGAGTGTTGAAGAATGTATCTAGTGTCGGTCTTCATAATTGTACTTGATTCATCATGTAATATATTTCTCAAAAGAAAAAAGAAAAAATATTTATTTTATGAGCATGGGTTTCATGCTTCTAGGTCAAGCCTCCATTGTAGGTTTGTGTCAAAAGTCAAAATTATAGTAATAGTCAAGGCCCTTCTTGGATTCTTTATGTCAAAGAAAAAAAATTATGTTTTTGTGTCTCAATCCTCCATCCTACAAGGCAACTCCATCTTCTACAAGCCAGCTCTACAATTTGGCCTCCAAATTATCATGTCGACCTAATAAGACAGATTGAAACAACCATATAAAGGAGCATTCAACCTAGTTTATGATGACATAGCAAGAAAGTCATTCTGAAATTTATGAAGTAAAGAAAGGATGCGAAGAGCTAAAGAAATGATGATAGAGACTCACATCTAAACTACAGAAGCTGAAATTCTTTAGGGAATTGCAGGGCTGAGGGTACTAAGAGGAAATAGGAGACCGAAAAGTACAGAAGTGTAAAAGTAAAAAGATCGTGTGGATTTACTGAACTATTTACTTAAGTCGACTTCTCTTTGGTGATTTGAAATAAGATTTTGAAAGGATGACTTGGTGGATGGAGGAGAGTTTGTGTCATGGTCAATTAGGTCATGGATTGTCTCACTTTGACTTGGTTCTTTTAGTGGAAAGATTTTGACTGGGTTTTCCCCTTCATAAGGGTTTTACTCTTGCTTAGAACCTATCTCTGGTGTCCCTTTTTGTCTTTGTGATCTTCAAAGCTTTTGGGATTTGTCTTAATGATCTAAAAATAATAGTGATGAAGAAAATTAATAAGAAAATATCACAAGAAAATGTCAAGAACAAAGAAATCAGTTAATTAAAGAAACCCTAATTGTTGCCCTGGATTTCTCAACAAGGGGTAGCTGAACAATCTCCATAACTATGTGGAGTTCGGGGGTGCAGAGGAAGAAACCACTGGGGGGGTTGTTGCTAAACAAATCTCCATGATGTGGAGGAAGAAATGATGGGAGCGGGGGGTGTTGCTAAAAAAATCTCCATAATTGTGGGGAATATAGAGATGTGGAGGAAGAAATGAGGGGAGGGGTGCACGAGATAAACAAGTTTCCATTTAAAACATTGTGCGGAGTGCGGAAGTGCAGAGGAAGAAGAAGATTTCTTCCTCCACACCTCCTCACTCCACACCAGTATCAATTTATATATTAATTTTATGAACTAATAATCAATCTTTGTATCATTCAATTCCATTTGGTTTTGTCGTGCAATCTGTTGTTTAACTTGGGCAATGACAGAAAAAATAATCTATGGTCGCCATAAACAATTAGCAATAAAGAAAAATTTAAATTATGTGAAACAACAAAAGAAGTTAATCTTTGTTCAAACACAATCTATCAATATGGCATGGTAAAATGCTTTCACTTCATCGGGGTCAAATTTAACCACTTATTGTCTATGTGAATAGATACTTTGAATTCTTTAATTTTTATTTAAATTCAAACATCCATTTATTCATTGGTTAAGCGAAATAAAATAAAATAAAATAAAAATTATTTCATGGGATCTTCTAAAGCTCGTGAAACTATACATGCATATCATATTATAAAAAAAATTTCATGGTTTTATACTATCACACATCATTGTTTTTTAACCATGTCATTGAAGCTAATGTGCAACATGTTTTCATTGTATATGGTTCCCATTGAAAGGATAACAAAATCAATATTTATTTTTTCATAGTACAGGAACACACCTTTGAGTTTGAATGTTTTAAACAATCTAACATATACTATTTTACTTATACATGCAAATATACTATTTTACTTATATATGTGTTTATATACTGCAAATATAGATGCGAAGGTAAGGAAATACAAAGAAAGCACAATGAGAAAGCTTCCGCACTCCATCAAAAATTGATATTTATTATCTTTAATACAAAGATAATGTTACAGATGTGCAATCAAAATTGATTTTTCTTTAAAAATGATGAAGAACAATGTAATTTCTTACCTCTGCAGTTAAATTTCTAGCATCTATCACACATAGGACTAATAAATCAATGAACATAAATTTCTAACATTTTTTTCAGAGAGAAGATCAAGATATATTATATTCAGGAAATATAATGAGCATGTACATATAGAACCAATACACATAAGCCTTCTGATACAGGCCTGTAACATGAACCATAAGAGGTTATCCAGGAAAAAACAAAATAGCTGAGAAAATATGTCTCCAAAATGATATGAAAAAAGTTCCGCATGGTGCAGCAATTGACATATAAGAAGAAGAGATAGATCCAGATAACTGAAAACATAAAGAGCGGGTCCAAAATTATTCAAGCCTGTTGAAGCATAGCAGATATAACAACCAACGTAGAGGCAATAGGAGACTTGGAATCCTGGAAGATGCAGGCATTCCTCCACTTCCAGAGACACCAGCACGTGATGATAAAAAGAGATCTCCATTCTGGACGCTGTGCACTCCACCACATAAACCCCTCCTGTACAGAAGAGAAAACGTTGTGAGGAAATCCATGAGAAACGGAAAGATCATACCATATTTGCGCCGTAGCTGGGCAGTGGAAGAACATGTGGGCATTGGTTTCTGAAGCCTGGCAGCACATGACACATCGGCCTGGACCAGCCCATCCTTTTCGCTGGAGCACCTCCCATGTGAGGTTCTGGTTGGAAAACAGCAACCATGAAAATAATATTGCCTTGAGCGGGCCTGTGGTTTTCCAAAATTTCACTGCGAAAAAAGGAGAGGGACATGACTGAAGGTTCTCCAATGCGACTTCATATAAGTCTTTGACACAGACTGGCTGTGATGAAGAGGACGCTGACCATACCAATGTATCTTTGGACCCAGACTTTTTAATACCCTTTTCATTGAAATATTTTTAATACCCTTTTCATGGAAGTAAGCTTGAACAAAACCTTTAGCATTAGAAAAATGAATGGGATATGTAAACCATGTAGGGTACATCAAAATGGAGTTTTGGGTCCACAGATTTTAATCATTTACTAAAATAAGAATTTAATATGAGAAATATCCAAATTCATAACTTAGATCAAGTGAACTCGCCGAATTATCCTTCCCATCTGAAATAAAGCTCCAACGAGTTGATATATGTAAATGGCTCAAACCTGTAACAGGTGATTATCTCATGAAACATGTTACAAGATATAGGTAAAATTAAATGGGCATCAATTCCAAGGATGTGACAGGTACGCCAAGGATAACCATGTCGTCATAAACAGATTCCCAACATTCACAGAAATACATTTTTGCATGCATATCACGTGGAAGGCAGTTGCAATGCTTGTTATCAATCACAAAAAGCAAGTGTAGGAGGTTGTTGCTCAATCTCCAACTAAAATCTCCACATGTCAAACCACCTTGCTTTGATCGTGTTGCCTTTCATTTTTGCTTATGCTTGTATCAAAGACGATGCCAATAGCAATACTAGTTTATGTTGTTCTGCTAAGTTGTTTTTGTCATCCATGGTTTCCCATACATTTATTTTCCATGGTTGCAAGCAATTTGTCGTTGCAAGAAATTTTGTCTTTCATTTGTGTAGCTCCATTCTATTAAATAAGTATCGATAAACAAAAGCTTCTGTTAAAAATTGCAGAGACAAGTACAAAATAACCTCCAACTGAGATTTCTGCTATTTTGTTACTCATGTTTGGAGCATCTACCTTCATAGGCCTACATGTCGACTAAGTTCCAGAATCTAGCTCCCAGCCTATGTTGTTGATAAATGTGAGACATTTCCCACTAGGAATCCTTATTCTCTTTATTTTCAGTTGCTGCCACTTTGAGTTATATAGACCTTTTGCAGTCCCAGAAAGCCATGGTGATTGGGTAAGCAACTAATGAATTCAAGTGATTGGAATTTTACTTGCAATTGAAAGCCAAACGTCATTTTTTATTACCAAACTTGTTTTTATCTATTCAATTTCCTATTGAAATGAGAAAGAGGTTATAACTGAATGCAATCAAGCATTTTGTATTGAACGACTGCACCTTGATATCAGTCATAGCGCTTGATATGATATGTTAGTGGGGTAAAATGGGCGAGGTCAATATTTTCAAATTCCTTTGAGATTTTCATTCCCTTGGGTTTCGTCAATCAGATACGTGTATTCTAATTAGCCTGTGATTGAAATGGGGCCTTTATCCAAATTGCAGCCTGTTGTTTTGTATCTTGGATCAACCATGGGTTATTCCTTTTTCCAACAAGCAGCAATCAAATCGATGAGCAGGCAGGATTCACTCACTATTTCGGTGACCATCCCTAGCTGTTGGTGGGATTTATCCTCTTGTAGGTCTCCAGGTCGAGGACAGAAAATCGCTCAGATGTAGTGATCAGCAATCATTCAGTTCTACTTGATCAAGTCCCAAGTGAACAGGAAGGTGAATCTTTTGCGTTTATGGGATCTTTTTGAAGGTATGTTTTGATTGTAGTTCTTTTCATCTGAATTTGGGATTAAGTATAATGTTCCTTTTAGCTATTACTGGCACCGGGTTGTGTTTAGTTGAATTCATACATGGCCTTTTTTTTTTAACCTGCAATTCCTACTAGGTTGTTTTTAATCTATAGAGATTAAACAGATTGGTTTTTTATTTTTTATTTTTTTTTCAGTAGTGCATAGAAGCCATAGTCAGAACTTGTGAGCCAATCCAAATTGTGTCAATTTGCTTGGTTCAATTCAACGCAGCAGTGAAAGAGTCAATTTTTTTGCAATTTATGTGGCTTCAGTTCAATGAATAAGAACATGAACTGATTATTCACAGAATTCTTTGATATATGATGGATAACATAATGCAACAACAACAGCACGCACAGGAAATCAAGCATCAAGTATTAATAACTTTTTTTTCGTAATAGTCTAGTTATCTCATCACAGGCTCCCAGTCATCTGAATTATCATCCATATGAAACCTATTCATCCAACTTATTGTCCAAGCATTTATGGTTAAGAAGCCAATAGTCATTTCAGGATGCCATTAGTGAAATACTGAGAAAGGGTATCATGGTTAGAGTACCTTGAAACATGTATAACATGATTGTCTGCATGCATAGCTATGGGAGCCACTTTCCAGTGTTGGGAAAAAACAAGTTGCAAACCTCCAATGCTTATTATAGTCCCTTCTTCATAGTCCGTCCTACATGAGCCAGCATGATTCAAATTTTAATATATCAATCCTTTTAAGAATAAAAAGGAAAAAAAGTCTTGAATATAAATGATATACGATATACTTAGTTAGATTCCTGAGGACTGAACGATTTCCCTGCTGCAAGAGAAAACATGATTCAATATTGCCAAGGAAAATGAAGAACACGTTCATGAACAAAGAGTATTGTAGTATTGTTATGAAAAGGTAGTATTGCAATATTGTTATTCAAAGGTAGTGATAGGGTAGTCGAGGCTGCCAGAGTACATGCAGATATCCATGTGATGTGGATAGCCAAGTGATTTGGATAGCCAAGTGATTTGGATAGCCATGTGGTGTGGTGTACTTTGAGATGTGACACTGCAAGATGACACCAAGGTCTTTGCCAGATATGTTTGTGCGAAATAAATATCATTGATTAACGTTAACATTTAATATTAAGAAA
Source organism: Pinus tabuliformis (assembly GCA_031772625.1). NCBI lineage: Eukaryota > Viridiplantae > Streptophyta > Pinopsida > Pinales > Pinaceae > Pinus > Pinus tabuliformis. Next base: position 557,836,218 of record CM062804.1, on the reverse strand, counting down.
GTAATGCTAGCATTATTTTTTATTGGAAAATAGGAATGAGGTGAATCTTTTCTGCATAGGAAATTTTATGAAGAATACGAAACTTTATAAGAAGAATATGAAGCTTGGTTTTGGGAAGACACCAAATAAAATCACAAAAATTCTTATTGGTTGAAAAAAAATTATAATTCCAATAAGAATGAGGTGAATTCTTTCAACCTAGAAAATTTTATGAAGAATATGAAGTTCTACACAAAGAATATGAATCTTGGCCTCTAGAAGAGAACAAATAAGATTACAAAAAATCTTATTGGTTTAAAAAAACATTGTAACTATTTGATAGATTAAACGGACGGCTTTATGAAATATGAAATCGAAAGTTTAGATTAATTTACGGAAAGACTAATGTCAATGAAAAATATTGATTACTAATAGTCCCATGTCACAGCAGTATGGACTAATAAGACACAATGAATCCTTAGGTGTCAACAGTTGCACATGAAAGACATGAATTGTCAAACAACACTAGAGGAGCTCACAGGTGCGGATCACCAGGAGCTCCTACAAGAAAATGCGCTGCTTGGGCTTCACATTAAACTCCCATAATAAATAGATACACTTAGTTAGGGATAGTAAATCAAATCCCTGAACGATAGGAACTAAATGTCCAAGAAAAACACAATCACAACTACGTAACAATAATTACCTAATCTCCATTAATTCTAACACTCCCCCTTAATGGAGAAAGGGTTCTTAAACACACCTAACATGTCCCTAAACAAATCAAACTTCAGTCTTCCCAGAGGCTTAGTAAATATATCAGCCATATTATCACAAAAATTACAATATTCAACACAAATCTCTTTGGACTACACCTTCTCCTTGACAAAATGAAATTGAGCGTCTATGTGCTTAGTGCTTTTATGAAACACAGGATTGTAGGCCATTTTGATGGAACTTTGATTATCACAATTGATAACCGTAACTTATGTCTGTCCTTCTCATGCATCTTGGAGAAGTCTGCACAACCAAATTGCCTCACATGTTGTTGCACACATAGCTTGATATTTTGCCTCTGTTGAGGATAAGGCTACAGTATACTGCTTCTTGCTGCACCAAGAGATGACCCCAGACCCAATGTTGAAGGCGTAACCTGTAATTGATCTTCTATCATCTAAATTTCCCGCCCAATCAGAGTCTGTATAACCTGTCAAACTAACATCAAATGAGTCAGAATACAAAATACCAAAGTTTGAAGTTCCTTGCAGATACCTCAACACTCCTTTCGCTGCAATCCAATGGTTCTCATGAGGTCAAGTCATGAACTGACTCAAAACACTCACTGCATAGGCTAGATCTGGTCTCGTTGTAGTCAAATAGATAAGACCACCAATCAACTGTCTGTACAATGTTGCATCTGCATATTTCGAACCATCATCCACTTGAAGTTTGTTGTTCTGTTGTAAAGGCACAAATGCAACCTTGGACTCATCCATTTTAAATTTAGTCAACAAACTCTTAGCATACTTACCCTGGGACAAGAAAGTTTGGCTTGAATCTCTCCAAACTTCTCGACCCAAACAGTAATGCATTTCTCCAAGGTCCTTCATCACAAATTTCTGTGATAACTGCTGCTTGTTTTCTTCAATGAGATTGTTTGCACTCCCTGTCATGATCAAATCAACTACATATAAAGAAATCAACACTATATGTCATGTTAGCTTTGCTATGTAAAAGAATCAAAAAAGGATTCAAAATGCTCTCAAAGGCTGCAAATATGCTTATGATATTGCCCAAAATCCATGTTTGCTGTTGAAATCCTCTAATTATGCATAAAGGCCTTCCACCGATGGAAAAAATTGCAAGAGGGAAGCCCTTTGGAGGGCAGAAATACGCTATCGGGAGGTGAAAATACCCAAAAAACCACATAAAAATCAAAAGCGCAAGCTTATGGATCCGCATCAATCTCAGCCGTCGGATCTGGCCGATCAACGGTCCAGATCGCGTCGGCATATCGCAGATCGGGGGATGGCAATGGCAGCGGCAGCGATGTGGTATCGCCGATGAGCGATCGCCGATATCACATCGGCGTATCGCTATCGGCATCACCAATGGAGCATGGGCCTTTTATGTTTGCGACCCGATGGGCCGGACCCGACGGCAGTATTAACTCCCTTTTGATAAATGTGCGGGTCCGCAGCAATATCGCTATCGGCATCACCAATGGAGCATAAGCCTTTTATGTTTGCGACCCGATGGGCCGGACCCGACGACAGTATTAACTCCCTTTTGATAAATGTGCAGGTCCGCAGCAATATCGCATCGGCATTATCAAGGAAATCGGGACTTTTATGATTGCGATGAGCGATCGCCGATATCGCTATTGGCGTATCACTATCGGCGATTACAAAGGGGCGCGGCTTTAAACATGTGCATACCTCCGATCCATACAACACTCCATTTCATATTTTTTCAGGTCCGCGCCCATCGCGTTTTCAATGTATTTTGTGTACTTTCTTTATATAAAGAAAATACAAAGGGAAGCCTGGGGCAAGCGCTGATTGCGATGGGGTTCAGTCCCGATGGGTCAGACCCGATGGTTTTTAAATCTTTTTGCATAAAATTTCAAGTCCGCGCTTGAGCCATTTTCAATGGTTTCGGGCGCGTTCTCTGTGTATTGTGAAATATGAAGAAATATAAAGGATGCCTGGCGGGTGCGGTGGCGATGGGTTTTCGGATCCGAAAGGGTCCTAAAAGCAGAATATATATATATCTCAAGTCCGCCAAAGCCATTTTTCATGGTTTTGCGGCAGTTTTGCATGTATTTGTCAAATGTTAAAAAACAAAGGAGGGCCTGTTTAAACGTGCATTGCAAGCCAAAGGCGGACCCGATAGTGAATAAAACTATGCTTGAAAGCTTGAAAAGGTCAACATGGAAGCAGTGATGGGCGGGAATGAATAGTTTGCGCAGCGTTTCTCTGTTTAAAAGCCAGAGCAGTCATATTGGAGCCGTTCAATGATTCAGCAGCAGCATTTAATCAGCAGTATGGCCAAGGAGGAGATAGGACGCCACAGATCCAGACAGAGCATTCAATGGTTATGGGTTTCACCCATGCCTCATTCCACTTGCCCAAGGAGGACCGCAGAGAGCCAGAGAGAGTCAAATCTATTTAAAACTCAGACAGATTTATATTAGAGGCCCATTTCTGAATATGAATATGGTTGGTGTCCATTTATGGGGCTCCTCCACGCATGGTTTGACAGAGATGTTTTGTATTGTAACACTATATATACTCAGAGAAAAAATGTAATCGGTTGGGATGAGTGTTTGATGAATGAGAGCTTATTGTAGCCTTCTAACTTCTGGAGACTGTTAATACTATGAGACCTGCAGCTTCTGGTCTTGATTTCCATTAATACAAGCTTCTTTTGCTATCACCTGCTCGCTTTTCACTTCTTCTATGTTCTAGGCTCTGCCTGCTTTGCATTTAGTTGATGTGCTGTGAATATTTGGCATTTGAGGGGCTGTCATCCCACCTCTATGTTAAAATTAGTGGTTCATTGAAAATTGCTTGCAGGTTGTTGTTCTTCTAATACCATAGAGCTGTCATCCTCTCTGTATATGGAATAGTAGTCTTGCAGACCTTCTAACTGGTTGCAGCTGGCCATCACAAAGCCTTGTGCATCTGCTGGTGCAATCAGTCTTCTTCATCATCATTTTTACTTATAGCTGTGAGTAGTTGGTGGTTGAAAGCCTTGTAGTTTGGGGGTCTTCACCCATGTCTGGGGTAAATCATAGTAGGAGTGGTTATCTGGCTTAAAGGTGCTGCACATCTTCCATTTATTCATCATTTTATCCAACAAAACTGCTGAATTTTTAATGTTCCTGAGCATCACTGATATACAACCTAGGTGAGTTTCTTGGGGTGATAACATTAATTGGTGCCGTTGCCGGGGAGAGGAGATTGAAGCTCAGCTTCCCTGGGAGACGACATAGTTTCAAGCTTTGATGACAGACAAGGTTTGAACACAGTATTGGTTGTAATCTTCTGTCTGGCGACTCCATTGGTGGAAGGCCATCCTTTGGCGACTCCACTTTGAAGTTCTGGCTCAATTTGTGAGGCATACTAGAAGAAATCCGCAGAAGTCTCTAGCTGTTCCAGTGCCTGACCCTGAGAAGATTGTTAACCCGAAGAAAACATCACAGAAAGGAGCATCAGGAGCAGGTAAGCCCAAGAAATCTTAAATACCTGCAGAGATTCATAAAGCTCCTTGTCCATTTAGTTCCCCTTTGAATCTTAGTCCGAAGAAAGTATCCCTTACTGTCCAAAACATCCCAATATCTCTGCCATCCATTACATTATTTCCTACTGCTCCATCTGCTAGTGTTCTTCCACATATTCCAAACATGGCAGGACAGCAAGCACCTACTAGGATTGAAAGGATTGTTGCTGCTAGATATGGACCTTTGGTCTTGCCCACACCTTTAAATGCCATGCCTACAGGAGAATATCAAAAATATATGCCCAAATTTACTGGAACAGAGGGAGTGACAGCAGAAGAACATCTTGAAGCTTTTTACAGTTATGCTGATAATTTAGATATAAGTGAGAATGATGTGTGGATGAGAGTTTTTGTCCAGAGCCTTGATGGAGAGGCTAGGAAGTGGTTTAGAGAATTACCCCAAAGATCCATAATAGATATTGAAGCATTAGATGATGCATTTTTGAAGCAGTGGGGAGATAAGAAGGACCTGCTGTATTATCATACAGAGTTTGGAAACTTGAAAAGAGAAAAGGGTGAGTCTTTGCCTGACTTCAATAAAAGATTTAATAGAATGTATAGTAAAATACCAGCTGAGGTAAATCCTACCCCGACTGCTGCTAAACTCACATATGCCAATGCTTTTGACTCTGATTTCTGCTTATTGTTGAGAGAAAGACGATGTGCTACTCTGGGTGATATGCAAGAGGCAGCCCTAGAGGTGGAATCCAATATTTTGGCAGCAGAGAAGTTAAAGAATCAAGTTGATAGAAGAAGGCCGAGAGGTGAGGCTTCTTTTTCCCCTGCATCAACTTCAGAGCCTAAATTAGAGAAAATGACTAAAATGATCGAGTCATTGGCTGCTGAAATTTCTAAGTTAAAGGTTGAGCAGACTTCAGGCAAAACAAGGCAGCAAAACACATTTGCTCCAAGAAATCCAAACCCATTTAGAAAAGCAAATGAGCAGCTACAAATTATGCAAAGGGGTGAAGAAGCAAGAGAAGATCATAAAGTAAAAGCTCCCTTTCAGAATGCAGTCATGGAGGGGGAACAATTTGAAGAAGATGAGGATGAAATTCACTGCTTGGAGGATAAAGGCAGCGCTGCATTTTTAACATTGGCCGAATATGAAGAGTCATTGCTACAAGAGAAAAACAGTCAGAGGTGGGACAATGGTGCCATTCTGCAATCTTGTGAGCAGCAGAAAAGATATAATCTAAGATCCAATGCAAAGAATGTCAAAGAAAATGTTGCACAAGAAGCAGCTGCTCAAACAATGCCACAGACTAGCAGGCAAAGAAGACCAGCAGTTGATCCTATCACCCTCAAAGCTCCAGCTCAAGAGGTAAAAACTACTGATAGAGCATTCTCTTCTTTTAGTTTTGAGTCAGAAATTAAGAAATTGAAAATATCCATGCCTTTGGCTGAATTGGTGAAGAGTGAATTATTCAGAAAACCCATCCTTGAGGCCCTTGAACTATAGTCTAAACAAACCTCCATTGACTCTGTCAATTTGCAAGATGACAAGCCTACTATTGTGCTTAGCCCCATGATTGAACCTACTGATAATAGTGCTCCATCTTTCTATGTTTCGTTAACTATCCATGATAAAATCCTTCACAATTGCCTGCTAGACACAGGGGCCAGCCACAATCTAATGCCTAAAACTGTCATGGAAGAGTTAGGCCTTGATATCACTAGACCTTATCATGATTTGTTCTCTTTTGATTCAAGGAAGGTAAAATGCCTTGGATTAATTAAGGATCTGGCCATTACCTTAACCGAGCTACCCATGAAGAGTATGATGATGGACATAGTGGTGGTCGATGTTCCTCCTAAGTTTGGTATGCTGTTGTCTAGCGAGTGGATTAAGAGACTAGGAGGGACATTACGAAATGATCTCTCTTATGCAACTATCCTGGTTTTTGGAGGAGAAAGCAGGAGATTATATAGAGAAGCACAACTGGCATATATCATTAGTAATGAGAAGAATCCTACAAACCATCCCATTTATGCAGTGGACAATGATTTTGGAGCATGCATTCTCCAAATAGAAGAATCTCAGAAGGCTGCGTTGCAAATCAGGAAGCCAATAGACCAGGCCGAAAATGATAGAGGAGGACAGATTTGGGAGATGTTCTTCGATGGAGCTTGTACTAAAGAGACTGCAGGAGCAAGGGTGGTGCTAATATCTCCATGGCAAGAAAGAGTTGAGTTGTCTCTGAAGCTGGTATTTCAGGTGAAAAACAATATAGCAGAGCATGAGGCACTGCTATTGGGCCTGCATGCAGCCAAAGACAGAGGAATAAAGAAGCTGAAGGTATTTGGAGATGCTGATCTGATAATTCAGCAAGTAAATAAAACGTTCCAAGCAAAACATCCGAGGCTGAGAGCATACAGAGATGAGGTATGGAGAATCAAAGAATTCTTTGAATTTTTCTGCATTTCATATATTCCTAGAGCTCAAAATCAGCTTGTCGATTCCCTTGCTATCTCAGCTAGTCTGTTTGTACCTCCATCACCTCCCAAACTAGTCTATGAGATTCAAATGAAGTATAGACCCTCCTTGCCTGATAATGTCCACCATTGGAAGGTTTTTGATGATGATGATGAGTTAAATAGGTTTCTTCAAGTCATTGATGAGTTCTCTGAAATGCAAATCGACCAAAATAATGATACTTTGCTAGAAGCTCCCAAGTCCCAGCTTAGAGATAAGATTGGTAAGAATAGCATAGTCTAGCTCCCTAACAACCATATTCCTAAAGGTCTGATTCCTCTTGAAAGATTGTTTGACCACAATGATGTGCCTTACAAAGCTGCCCATAAAGAAGATCAATCTGTTGTGTGTAAGCATAATATAGGAAGCCCAGGTCAGCCCAAATTTATAAATTTTTCTACTAATCTATCAGCTGACCAGAATGCCGAATACTGCAAGTTGATGAGGCAATTTGCTAATGTGTTCGCTTGGGAGTATAGCGATCTGAAAACATATGACAAAAATGTAATTTAGCATAAAATTCCGCTTGAAAAAGACACTATTCCTTTCAAACAAAATTTGAGACCAATGAATCCTATGCTCCTTCCTCTGGTGGAGAGAGAAATTAAAAAGTTGATGGCTGCTAAAATAATAGTGCCTCTCAGATATTCTAAATGGGTGGCAAATCTGGTTGTTGTGAGGAAGAAGAATGGAGAAATCCGACTGTGTGTTGATTTCAGGAATCTAAATAAATGCTCCAAAAAGGATAATTATCCTCTACCAAAAATGGAGCATTTGCTGCAGTAAGTCTCAGGTGCCAAAGTATTGTCTTTTATAGACGGATTTTCAGGCTTTAATCAAATCGATGTGCATCCAGATGATCAAGAGAAGACAACATTTACCACACCTTGGGGCACGTTTATGTATGCTAAAATGCCATTTGGGCTGATGAATGCTGGAGCCACCTTTCAGCGTGCTATGGATATAGCTTTTGTGGGAGAAAAGGATAAATTTGTGCTAATCTACCTTGATGACATAACAGTTTATTCCAGCAGCCACCACGATCATTTACAGCATTTAAGGAAGGTGTTTTTGAAGTGCAGAAGGTTTGGGATTTCACTCAATCCCAAAAAATCCCAATTCGCTTTGGAAGAAGGCAAGTTGTTGGGGCATGTAGTGTCTGCTGCAGGTGTGCAAATCGACCCAGAAAGAGTCAAAGCAATTCAGGCCTTGGCTATCCCAAGATCAAAGAAAGATATACAATCTTTTCTGGGCAAAATCAACTTTGTAAGGAGGTTCATTCCTAATTTTGCAGAGCTAGTCAAGCACATAACCTCCATGTTGAAAAAGGGAGCAGAGGTAAGATGGACTGATGCGGTAAGGAAATATTTTGACTCCATTAAGAAGGCTATTATGCAAGCTCCTACTTTAATAAGCCTTGACTATAGCAAGGAGTTTCACTTGTTTTCATTTGCCTCCAGGGACACCATTGCAGCTATCCTGTTGCAGCAAGATGAAGCAGGTCAAGAGCATCCAGTGGCCTTTTTCAGCAAGAATCTGAGGGATGTTGAACTAAGGTATGATATTATTGAAAAGCAGGCTTATGCTCTTATCAAATCTTTGAAGGCTTTGAGAGTTTACATCTTGCATTCCAAAATAGTTTCATATGTGCCTTCTGCTGCAATAAAGGATGTTTTAACGCAGCCTAATGCTGATGGAAAAAGAGCGAAGTGGATTGCAAAAATGATAGAATTCAACATAGAGCTTAAGCCCACCAAGCTGGTAAAAGGTCAGGGGCTTGCTAAACTGTTGGCTGAAGAAAATTGCAGGTCTTTGGACATTGATTTCTTGTTCAATGTAGCAGAAAATGGTCTAATGGAAGAGCATAAAACAGCTAAAACGCAAAGAGGACAGTCGGTGGCCGAGAATCTAGCTTCATGTAGCTGGTATGCTGCAATTATTAATTTCCTTTTAAGGCTTGAAGTCCCTTCAGATTTCTCTCAAAGTCAAGCAAGAACTTTAAAGCTCAAGGCAACAAAGTATTGCATCAATGATGGCTTGCTCTACTGGAGGGATCCATCAGGAGTACTTTTGAGATGCCTAGACAAGGAGCAGTTAATAGAGGTTATGCAACAATTCCATGACAGCATGTGTGGAGGACATCATTACTGGAAAACCACAGCCCATAAGATTCTTAGAGCTGGGTACTATTGGCCCTCTTTATTTTCTGATGCATTTATTTTTGTTAAATCTTGTGACAGGTGCCAAAGATTTGAAGGTAAGCAACAATTAAAATCCCTGCCATTAAAACCAATAGTCGCAAAGGGACCTTTCCAGCAGTGGGGCTTGGATTTCATTGTTGAGATCAACCCACACTCCAGTGGCCAGCACAGGTGGATATTGGTTGCCACTGATTATTTTACAAAATGGATTGAAGCAATCCCAACAAGGAAAGCTGATCATAGTGTGGTCATGAAATTCTTATCAGAAAACATTTTCAGCAGATTTGGTTGCCCACATAAGCTAATAACAGATAACGCAGCAGCATTCAGGGCAAAAGAATTGGTGGAAATGTGTGACTCAATGGGCATTAAACTTGTTCATTCCACCTCATATTACCCCCAAGGGAATGGTTTAGCAAAATCCTCTAATAAAAGTCTAATCAGGATAATTAAGAAGCTGTTAGAGGATAATAAGAAGAATTGGGACACCAAGCTGAAGTATGCACTTTGGGCGGACAGAGTGACCATTAAGAGATCTACAAGCTGCTCTCCCTTCAAGCTGGTATATGGTACTGATGCTATTTTTCCCATTCATCTTACTCTTCCTATGGCAAAGCTGCTCCAAACAGTGCAGAATGAAGATGATATGGCAAATAGTATCACTGATCTAATAGAATTATATCATATTAGGGAGCAGCTGATTGAAAAAGCTACAGCACATCAACAAAAGGTCAAGGAAGCCTTTGACAAGAAGACAAAAAGAAACAATTTCCAGGTTGGGGATTTGGTCATGAAATGGGATGCTTTTAAAGAAAAGAAAGGAAATCATGGAAAGTTTGATGCTCTCTGGACAGGCCATTTCATCATTTCACAAATTCAAGGAAACAACACCTTCATACTGAAAAGTATGGGAGGGGAACCAGTTTTTGATGGCCCAGTTAATGGGCGGTTTTTAAAAAACTATGTGATTTAAGGTCTTTCGGCCTTAAAAGCTGTAAATAGTGTGCTTTTATCAGTTTTTTGTATAGCTATAGTAGACTCCATGCCCAATGGAACACTAGGAATTTTGGCTAATCTGCTTGCTGCTGGAAAGGCATTGATCTGCAGGTTCTTGAGACCTCACAGGGAGGATCTCATCCCCATAAGGAGCCAGTGTTAGCTTTGCTATGTAAAAGAATCAAAAAAGGATTCAAAATGCTCTCAAAGGCTGCAAATATGCTTATGATCATGCCCAAAATCCATGTTTTCTGTTGAAATCCTCAAATTATGTGCAAAGGCCTTCCACCGATGGAAAAAATTGCAAGAGGGAAGCCCTTTGGAGGGCAGAAATACACTATCGAGAGGTGAAAATACCCAAAAAACCACATAAAAATCAAAAGCGCAGGCTTATGGATCCGCATCAATCTCAGCCGTCGGATCTAGCCGATCAACGATCCAGATCGCGTCGGCATATCGCAGATCGGGGATGGCAGTGGCAGCGGCAGCGATGTGATATCGCCAATGAGCGATCGCCGATACCGCATTGGTGTATCGCTATCGGCATCACCAATGGAGCATGGGCATTTTATGTTTGCGACCCGATGGACCGGACCCGACGGCAGTATTAACTCCCTTTTGATAAATGTGCGGGTCCGCAGCAATATCTCCCTATGAATACCCAGGAATAGCATACCTTCTCGTAATCTGGGTCTGAAATGATGAAAGATAAACACATTTTTGGTTCCAAGATAGTGACACAGAATGTTTGAAAGGTTAGATAAATTACAGATCTATGGGGAAGATATTTTTTCATCGTGACTAAACCTTCAACTTATGGATGGAAGGACCCCAGGTTGAAGCCGAATAGCTATAGAACTATGACTTTGGTTTACTTGGGTTATCGGCATTTCGTTATCGCATCGGCATTATCAAGGAAATCGGGACTTTTATGATTGCGATGAGCGATCGCCGATATCGCTATCGGCGATTACAAAGGGGCGCGGCTTTAAACATGTGCATACCTCCGATCCGATGGGCCGGACCCGACGACCACACAACACTCCATTTCATATTTTTTCAGGTCCACGTCCGTCGCGTTTTCAATGTATTTTGTGTATTTTCTTTATATAAAGAAAATACAAAGGGAAGCCTGGGGCAAGCGCCGATTGCGATGGGGTTCGGTCCCGATGGGCCGAACCCGATGGGTTTTAAATCTTTTTGCATAAAATTTCAAGTCTGCGCTTGAGCCATTTTCAATGGTTTCGGGCCTGTTCTCTGTGTATGGTGAAATATGAAGAAATATAAAGGATGCCTGGCGGGTGCGGTGGCGACGGGTTTTCAGATCCGAAAGGGTCCTAAAAGCAGAATATATATATATCTCAAGTCCGCCAAAGCCATTTTTCGTGGTTTTGCGGCAGTTTTGCATGTATTTGTTAAATGTTAAAAAACAAAGGAGGGCCTGTTAACTTTAAACGTGCATTGCAAGCCAAAGGCGGACCCGATAGTGAATAAAACTATGCCTAAAACCTTGAAAAGGACAACATGGAAGCAGTGATGGGCGGGAATGAATAGTTTGGGCAGCGTTTCTCTGTTTAAAAGCCAGAGCAATCATATTGGAGTCGTTCAATGATTCAGCAGCAGCATTTAATCAGCAGTATGGCCGAGGAGGAGATAGGACGCCACAGATCCAGACAGAGCATTCAATGTTTATGGGTTTCACCCATGCCTCATTCCACTTGCCCAAGGAGGACCGCAGAGAGCCAGAGAGAGTCAAATCTATTTAAAACTCAGACAGATTTATATCAGAGGCCCATTTCTGAATATGAATATGGTTGGTGGCCATTTATGGGGCTCCGCCACGCATGGTTTGACAAAGATGTTTTGTATTGTAACACTATATATACTCAGAGCAAAAATGTAATCGGTTGGGATGAGTGTTTGATGAATGAGAGCTTATTGTAGCATTTTAACTTCTGGAGACTGTTAATACTATGAGACCTGCAGCTTCTGGTCTTTATTTCCATTAATACAAGCTTCTTTTGCTATCACCTGCTCGCTTTTCACTTCTTCTATGTTCTAGGCTCTGCCTGCTTTGCATTTAGTTGATGTGCTGTGAATATTTGGCATTTGAGGGGTTGTCATCCCACCTCTATGTTAAAATTAGTGGTTCATTGAAAATTGCTTGCAGGTTGTTGTTCTTCTAATACCAGAGAGTTGTCATCCTCTCTGTATATGGAATAGTAGTCTTGCAGACCTTCTAACTGGTTGCAGCTGGCCATCACAAAGCCTTGTGCATCTGCTGGTGCAATCAGTCTTCTTCATCATCATTTTTACTTATAGCTGTGAGTAGTTGGTGGTTGAAAGCCTTGTAGTTTGGGGGTCTTCCCCCATGTCTGGGGTAAATCATAGTAGGAGTGGTTATCTGGCTTAAAGGTGCTGCACATCTTCCATTTATTCATCATTTTATCCAACAAAACTGTTGAATTTGTAATGTTCCTGAGCATCACTGATATACAAACTAGGTGAGTTTCTTGGGGTGATAACATGTCCCTCATCATTAAACACAATATACAAATTAGGATCATTTTTGCTCCATTTATAACCATGCATGAGGAAAAATGAATCAATTTTTTCGTATCAGGATCTAGGAGCCTGCTTTAAACCATATAAAGCTTTATTTAATCTACATACTAAGTGCTCTTCTCCCTTCTTAACAAACCCCTTAGGTTGCACTAAGTAAACTTCTTCTTTTAAATCTCCATTTAAGAAAGCAGATTTAACATCTAATTGATGTATTTTCCAATGATGCTTAGTGGCTAAAGCAATAATTAGTCTAATGGTATTTAGTTTTGCAACAGGGACAAATGTTTCCTCAAAATCAATACCTTCTTTCTGGGAATACCCCTTTGCAACCAACCTTGCTTTATGCTTATCAATAGACCCATCTGCTTTAAATTTCAATTTAAATAACTATCTGCAACCTATGGGTTGTTTACCATGAGGAAGCTTTACTAGATCCCAAGTATTGTTCTTAATAATAGTTTCATATTCCTCTTTCATTGCTTCCTTCCATTCAGAAATCTTACTAGCTTCATAAAAATTAGAAGGTTCTGCAATGTTTAAACTACCAGTGATGAGCACACAATCGATATATCGAGCTAGTAACTATTTTGGCCTGCTAGATCTCCTTAGTGGTGGGGGTTCAATTATTATATTGTGTTCTTCTCTTTGCAGATTGAACTCGATTTATTCCTCTTTATCCTGTTGTTGCTGCTACTATTGATGTTGTTGTCGTTGTTGTTGTTGCTGACTGATCCCTGTTTCAATATCCTCATCTGAAAGTAAGGGTACATGCCATTCTTCATTATTTTGAACAAGATTCCCATCATCAACATGTTCATGGAATACTATGGCTCTACTAACAAACACCTTGTGAGTAGAAGGATCAAACATTTTATAAGCCTTATACTCATTGCAGTATCCAATGAAGGTACATTTAATGGCCTTTGAATCTAACTTCTTCTTGTTCTCTTTGGGAACATGCACAAAATATTTACAACCAAATACTCTAAGGTGACTTACTGCAGGCTTGAAGCCAAAGAACACTTCAAAAGGAGTTTTATAATCAAGACTTTTAGTGGGACCCCTATTCTTCAAATACACTGCAGTATTAACAGCTTCTGCCCAAAAACCATTAGTTAGATTCTTACCTTTCAACATACTGTGAGCACACTCCACCAGTGTTCTGTTTTTCCTATCAGCTACTTCATTCTACTGAGGAGTGTAAGGTGTTATAAACTATTGTTGTATCCCATGATCTTTGCAGTATTTGATGAAAACCCCTTTCTTGAATTCTCTACCTTGATCTGATCGAAGAATCCTGATGAACTTTCATGTATGCTCCTCAATCATGTTTCTGAATTGCTTGAAATACTCAAAAGCATGACTCTTCTATTTAAGGAAATATACCCATGTGAATCTTGTACAATCATCAACAAAGATTAAAAAAAGTAGGCCCCACCTAACGATCTTGTCTGCATAGGGCCACATAGATCAGTGTGTACAAGTTCGAGTATATCCCTCTGTTTCCTATCTTTAATAGCAAGAAATTCATCTCTATGTTTTTTACCGAATGCACATGCTTCACAATCAATATGCAAATTTTTCAAACAGGAAGACCATTTACCATACCGTTGTTCTGCAACAGGAGAAGGTCACTGAAATTGATGTGCCCAAGTCATTGATGCCACAAATTTTCAGTAGACTTATTCAATGACATCAAGGCTTGCTATGGCGTACTCTTCTCATCCAGTTTGTAGAGTCCTCCTATGTGAATACCTGTAGCAATAGGCTTCATCTGGTCCAATAAGTCTTTAATAATACAATGAGATTTAAAGAATTCTACCTTGATATCCTAATCTGTAATCTTTGATACAGAAATCAGGTTCTTCTTAATACGAGGAACATACCACACATCAAATATATTCCTGATCTTTCCATCAGGTAGAGTAACAAGGACATCTCCATATCCCTTAATCTCATACCCTCTATTATCTCCAAGGTATACTTTTATTCCAGTGTTGGATTCTCTAAAATTTCTTAACCATTGCTTTTTACCTATCATATGTGAGGAGGCTCCAGAATCTACGAACCAAATATCTAATTCAACCTCCTCAATAGCTAAAGTAGTCTCAGCCTCAGCCATAAACAATTTGACATCCTGATTCTGATCTACATCTGCATCAGCCAAATGACCTGCATGTCTTCTCTACTTGTACCTCTCCCCATCTACCTTTTTCTTATGGCAATATTTAGCAATATGGCCTATCTTACCACAATAAAATCATTTAGGAGCAAAGTCATGTTTATGCGAGGTCATACCTTGTGGTGTCCTTTTTATTGATGCGCTGCCTCTCCTGTGATCAGCCACTGCTTTCCCTTTTAGCTTGAACTTTGTCATCAATGCAAGTTCTGGATTTTGAGGTTTGAGAGACAACCTCCTTTTCTCTTCTTATAGAAAAATCCCAGTGAGCTCTTCAAAGCCTGGAGGCTTTTCTCTTGCATTCAATCCAATTATAAACATCTGATAATCATCCATCATGCCGTTCATGGTAATTGTCACCAGATCATCATTTGCCACGGTCTGACCGATATCAGTTAGTTTATCTTTAACTTCCTTTATCCGGGATATGAATGAAGAAACATACTCATTCTCCTCCATCTTGATTGAGAGAATCTTCTTCCTAAGGTACAAGGTTTGATTGGTATTCTTGATCTCATAAATCTCTTTGAGAATTGTCCAGATGTTATTCTCTGTCTTGCAATCTCAAATGTGAGGGATGATGTAATCCTTGACTGATAACTTAAGTAGCACCTTTTCCTTCATCTCCCTTTTCTCCCAGTCTTGAATTGTTGTATTCAATCCACTAGTTGCAATAGTCGGCTTGACTTCATCACCGGTGGCAATGCCATATGCATTCTGTCCCTCAAGCAGAGTCTGGAGCTTAAATTTCTAGTTTGTGTAATTGGAACCGTCAAGCTTATTACTCTCATTGAGATAAGCTTCAGCGATTTGATTATTCATCTTGAATGAATAAAATCTTCAACAATTTAAGCAACCCTCAAATGTTAAAAAAAAATGCCCTAATCACTCAGAATTTTCTTCGCAAAAAAAAAAAAAAATTGCCCTGAATAATACTAATTCCTCAAATTTCAATTCCAAATCTTTTTTTTTTAAAAGATCACTCCAAATTCTCATAAGAAATACGCACCCCCTTTCTTTTTAAAAAATAAGGAGCCCTCCAATTAACAAAAAATCCACAGATTTTTTTTTTAAATTAAAGCTTTGAAAAAACTTCAATTAAAAAAATTAATTGTCTGAGGGATGATTATTTCTTCACCACCATGGGGAGGAGGAGGAACAGCAAACCTCTCACTCGACGCTGCCACAGTCACAGAGCTTCTCTCAGTCAATACACTTCCTCTGCGCAAACGGCAGAGCACCCGCAGTCTCCACGCGCAGCCCCTTCAACATAGCAACTGTCTGAACGATAGGTCCAGCCCACGCAGCAATGCTGGGCGAACTCCTCTCTACCTCGCGGCCTTCTAAATGTTGTTGCAGCCTACTCTTCCTTGCAGCTATGCTGGCGTTGTATTGATCTCCACGCAGCCTACTGACAGAGCCTCCTTGGCTTCACCACCACACAATTCCAAAGGCACGCATCCACCACACAGTCCTCTCACTCTAGTAGACTACACAATAGGCAGTGTCGTCCACCACGCCCACCGGTTCCTTCACGCAGCAAGGTTGGGCTCCTCACGTGGCAAGGTTGGGGCGATCTCCCCCTTCTACAGGCAGCCTCCTCAAAAGAAAACGCAGTCCACCATTTTCCACACAGCTTCCAGGTACACGCAGCCTTTAAAAAACGCAGCCAGCACAATTGTCACAGCTATTTACCTCAGATCCGCGACTAGTCGCCAAGGTACACCAAAATCCTACGACGATGTAGCAAATTAAAAATTGGTGAAGTCCCCAAGAGTATTGGCGCGAGCTACTCTTGAGCTCCCCGCAACAATGTCGCGTTCCTCAACTCAAAGTACAAGCTTCTCCTTCCTGCAGCTTTGATACCATGTCAACAGTTGCACATGGAAGACATGAATTGGCAAACAACACTAGAGAAGCTCACAGGTGCGGATCACTAGGAGCTCCTACAAGCAAATACGCTGCTTGGGCTTCACATTAAACTCTCATAATAAATAGATACACTTAGTTAGAGATAGTAAATCAAATCCCTGAATGATAAGAACTATATGTCCGTGAAAAGCACAATCATAACTACGTAACAATAATTACCTAATCTCTATTAACTCTAACATTAGGAAAGGATAACACGAAACACAATGATAGAAATTAGATCTCACATTATAGTTAACTTTTTCTTAATAATATATGAGGTAAATATGGTTGTTTTAACAAATAACCGATACGCCATATTATGAACATTATTAGCCAATATCATACATTATGAAAAGTCTTTTCACGAAGTAACTATTGTTTGTAACTTATACCTCTTTATGGTATTTTCAATTCCTAAATCAACCTTCATCTTCTAAATATTTACAAATAAGATACTCTCTTTTACTTAATCTTTATACCCAAGAAAATTCAATAAATATAAGGGATGATATAATCCCTTTTACACATATTCCCTCGAGCACTAATTCTCTCCCATTCTCATAAATGATTTCATTTAAAAAGAATGCAAAGTCAAACTTTATATTGTTCCATCATGTTTAATCCCTTTAAATTATTAGTCCCTGTCGGGGACTATAAGCGATCGATAGATCGCTGACTTTGGGTTGACCGACGCGATTTTTGCAAATATTTGGCATATTTCCTAAGTCGAACTAAGGTTTACGGGGCGGAAAGGATTGGGGGTCTTATTACGTGCTTCGCATGGTTCGAGGCAAATGGCACGTGGCGCGCGTGAGGGGCACGTGGTTGCATGCGCTCTGGTGGTCTGATCGGCGGCCAGGTGTCCCTCCTCGAGATGCTGGAAAGTTCAGCTTGGGTTTTACTGTCTTCGCGGCATTTGGGTTGGTATTGTTACTTGCTTGTTTAGCTCTGCGGTCTGTGCGATTTTTCGTCTGCGGTGGAGTTCCTGCCTGCTCGGGTATTGTTACTTGCTTGTTTAGCTCTGCAGTCTGTGCGATTTTTCGTCTGCGGTGGAGTTCCTACCTGCTCGGTGTGGCTTTGGTAAGTTCGGCTACTGTATGGCATTCTGGTTAAATACTGAGGGTTTCTGTTACCTGCATGCAAGAGTCCATGGTTATGTCGCTTCCGCAAGAAGCATTGCAGGTTATGGATGTGGTGCTTCGTCAAGCAGCTCTGAGAGTGTAAGCCTGCAATTTACCAAATAAATGATAACATTGTGGCTCTTTTTGCTTTTTGGATTTGCCATAAAATATGCTCTATAAATGCTTACAATATTTAATGTTTGCATTGGCAGTTTCGTTGAAAAAGGGAGATCGTTCTTTGGGAAACACTTTGGCGTTGAGAAGCTTCAGGGGGGTTTGGTGGCCTATCGGGGGTTTTATCAATCTATTCGGCCCGCGCAAGATAATCTTCTCACTTTAAATATAGGTACGGTGTTGTTCTGATAACCAGCTTGAGAAAAATTCTTAAATCTTCTTGAATTTTGATATACACAGTTGTAAGAGATAATAATTTTGTGCCGTAGACATTGCTGCGGCGCCCTTCTATGATTCTGTCGAGTTACCAAGCTTTATTAGTGAGGCCTTTCGAAAAGACGTGCGGGGGTTGGACCGCGAATTTTCTAGAAATGACTCCGTCGGTGACGGGATGCGATCCAGGGTATGAGGAGTTTGTTTGCGTTCTTCTTCACGCTGTTTTGGTTGCAAGGACATGATTTCTTTTTCTAGTTGGGGATTTCCTTTCCTTTTGCTAACTGGAACATAAATATGACCAAGTGACTTGTAGCTTTTATATAATTTTTGTTTGTGCGGCAGTTGAAAAGGTTGCTTAAAGGTCTTCGTGTCGAAACTATTCATATCAGGCATAGTTATCGAATTAAAGGTTTGACTGATAGGCCTTTGGAGGTTTTAAGGTGTGTTAATTCTTAGGCTTAAGGGACTTCCTGAAATTTATTGTTTTTATTTGGCTTTCTAGATATTGCTCAGATTTTTGTCTCTTCCTATTAGGAATTCAAAGCACGTGCATTGTTTTATTTGAACAGTTTTGATAGCAATGGAGTGCAACTCTCTATTGTCGACTATTTCCAACAACAGTACAAGCTGACTCTCCGATTGCGGGGCTTTCCAGCGATCGAAGCCGGTAATAAAGAGAAAAAGAAATATATTCCCATCGAGGTAAACTCTTATCGTATTTATGAAATATTGTGATGTGGTTGTTGTAGAATTATTGAGTTATTCTATTATGGCATCATCATGTCATTTATAAAATTATCAGATGCAGCTTTGTTGGATTCAAATGGATCAGCCTTATATCAAAGTTCTAACCGAACAACAACGAAGTGGTTTATTAAATCTAACTTGTTTACATCCCCAAGACCGAAGGGAGAGAACTAAAGTGGTAAGTCCATAGATCGTTCATCCGTGGCAATGTTGTTTCATACGTTCTTGCATTTTAGTATTAAGCAGAAATAACGTTACCTTTTTCGTTTTATCTTCAAAAGTCAACACCAAGAGAGTGAATCAATATACTTGTGTGTATGTGTTTTAGATTGGAGGACAATTGAGAGATTCAACTGCCAAAGATGCTGCCGAATTTGGTATTCAAATCAACACGTTGATGACAGAAGTCCCCGGGAGGGTCTTACCTCCACCAAAGGTACCTGTGATCATATATTTGAGCATTATCTATTTCTAACATATTTATTGAATGCTTTTTGTGGATTCTGTATCGTTTGTTTCATTGCAGATAATGTACAAGGCTTATGAAGAAAATCCAAGAGAAGGTTCATGGAATATGAGAGGAAAGGTATGCAATATATTAATGCCAAATTGTAGAAACTATGGTTTAGTTGGATAAGGTAGCCGACTTGTTTGACTCTCCCCAGCTTGTCTTTTAACATTTTGTACAGATTTGGGAGCATATGAATTTTCTTGCACAACATAACATCATTTTACCCTACTGCATGTGTGTACCGAGCTGTGCATATGATAAAATACCTTTCAGCAGCTTGATCTTATTAGTCCCTGCCGGGGACTATATGCGATCGATAGATCGCTGACTTTGGGTTGACCGACGCGATTTTTGATTATATTTGCGATATAACCTAAGTCGAACCAAGGTTTTGAGAGTGGAAAGGATTTGGGGTCTTATTACGCGCTTCACATCGTTCGAGGTGAAGGGCACGTGGCGCAGGTGAAGGGCACGTGGTCGACATGCGCTCTGGTGGTCTGATCGGCAGCCAGCTGTCCCTCCTCGAGATGCTGGAAAGTTCGGCTTGGGTTTTACTGTCTTCGCGGCATTTGGGTTGGTATGTTACTTGCTTGTTTAGCTCTGCAGTCTGTGCGATTTTTCGTCTGCGGTGGAGTTCCTGCCTGCTCAGTGTGGCTTTGGTAAGTTCGGCTACTGTATGGCATTCTGGTTAAATACTGAGGGTATACTGAGGGTTTCTCTTACCTGCATGCAAGAGTCCATGGTTATTTGAGCATTATAAGTTAATGGCATTCTCGTTGAATACTGAGGGTTTGTCTTCTGGTTAAATATTGAGGGTTTCTCTTACCTGCATGCAAGAGTCCATGGTTATTTGAGCATTATAAGTTAATGGCATTCTGGTTGAATACTGAGGGTTTGTCTTAGCTGTGGTCAGCATGCGCTGTGGTGGTCTGATCGGCGGCCAGCTGTTCCTCCTCGAGATGCTGGAAAGTTCGGCTTGGGTTTTACTGTCTTCGCGGCCTTTGGGTTTTACTGTCTTCACGGCCTTTGGGTTGGTATTGTTACTTGCTTGTTTAGCTCTGCAGTCTGTGCGATTTTTCGTCTGCGGTGGAGTTCCTGCCTGCTCGGGTATTGTTACTTGCTTGTTTAGCTCTGCAGTCTGTGCGATTTTTCGTCTGCGGTGGAGTTGCTGCCTGCTCGGTGTGGCTTTGGTAAGTTCGGCAACACACCAACCTCGCTTTTACAAAACCATGCAGCCATTTAACACTTTTACCAACCATAACCCCTCTAACAACCTCAGGACATTTTAGACATACACACGACAAGAAAACGAAAACAAAGAGCACTTGGAACGTTCATGCAATTTCCTTAGATTCTCCAACTTATTTAACATTGAATCTCCTTCAGAGCCATTCAGTGGCAGCCAATTCGGCTTCAAAAGGCTTCAATGGCGACGGAGGAGCAAATTGAAGGACAATGCGAGGAAATGGACCGCGCCTGCTGCGTGGTTACAGGTGGCCGGGGTTTCGCAGCTCGCCATTTGGTAGTGAAGCTCATCCAATCCGATCTCTGGACTGTAAGAATTGCCGATTTGGCCCCCGAAATTGTATTGGACGAGGCCGAGGAGAATGGAACCCTGGGCCAGGCATTGCAATCGGGCCGTGCAGTATATTACAGTGCAGATCTCAGGGATAAGTCACAATTGCTCAAAGGTATTTAATCACTCAAAGAATTCCCCAATTTTGGGCAGGCTTAATGGTTTTTTTCTTTTCGAATCGATTTGCTTCCATATATATATATGATCTTGAGGCATTAATTGCCGAATCGCGGTTAATGTCAAGACAATGCCTCGAACTTTGCTTTTTTTTCTTAAATCTGGTTATTTTAAATCTTATTTGCATTTTGTCTCTTTCCGAAAAAGTAGTAGAAATCTTGCAATTTTGTCAATATAATGCCTTAATGTTACGGTTACCGGATATCTTAATTGGAATCAATGGTCATTTTAAATCTTAGCTACTTCTATTGTTTTCCCTGAACTAATTTTGCTAGCAAATCAGCGAACGTACATTCCGAAAGATGCAGTAATCGGCAAAATTATTAGCTAAAACCGAGTCTTACTGATTTCACAGGACATTTTGTGGAAGTTTTGATTCAGCTCGTAAGCTCAGCAGTTCTTGTAGAGTTGTAGAGTCTTGTTTCTATCGGTTGGAACTCTTGTAGTATTGTGTATGAGAATCCTGGCAGTCCAGGAGAATTGATGACTGATCATCTGTTGGGTGAAAGTGAAAAGTTGAAGCATTTAGAACGACTGTTGGTGGATTCCTCCAAGTGGACTTCGAATCCTCAGCCTGCCTCTGTTCTGCGAGGAAACCAGGCAAAGTCCTCTCGATTCCGAGTCTGGCTTGTTCTTGTGTCGTACTTGTGGGTTTGACTCAATGTCTCAAGTCAAACACGACTTGACGAATCGAATTCCTAAGTCTCGCGAGTCAGATTCTGCCGCACATCCATAAAACGATGAACTCTTGTTTTTATTTTTTTCTGATGGATTTCCAACTGCAAACATTTCATCTGTACAGAATCTATGGTGTTTCGTTGTATGTACTTTTATTTGTCTAGGTCGAAACGATTTATGAGTTAAAATTTGCATTACATGTTTATTTTAATCTTTCATATTAGTGGAAATATATTTTTTCATCAACTTTAGTGTATTTTTTAGCTGCGGAGTTCTCCCCCAGCTTTTCCTGAGCCCCTGTCAAACTCTTACTGTACGGCACCGTCAATTATATTGTTAAGACGAGTCTACTAATATTTTCAAAACCGAGTTTTGCATTAAATTGTCAAAGCATGAAGTATGAAATTTGAAAAGTGATAGTAAAACTACAAGGGACATTTAAACCAACCACATTTTGTCAATATTTGAAGCAGGATCACCCTTCCCAAATCAGTGAGAATGTGGGTGCCTGTTAAGCGTCGAGTTCCGTTTGAGTCCTAAGGTTTGCCATCTTAAAATATAAATAAAAACGAAGCATAACGTGGATACATTTCATTTTTCTACTGCTGCAGAGGTTAATGACTACTTGTATTGTTTTTTGGCATGTAAGATAATTTTTCGGTTCCAGTGGACACATAAGGTCACTGGCTGGAAAAAAGCCACCTTGAGCCCCCACAGTGACCTCATTTGTCTTGGAAGATTGAAATCAAACTTGATCTGCAGTTTTTTTGTGGTTTTTGTAGGCCTCTTCTTCTTGGTTAATCCAGCTGTTGCTGCATTCTTCTGGAGGATATTGGACATTTACTGTCATGTTCTCTATTCAAGTCGTGGCCAAGATTTTGAAGTGGAACCTCTATGAGAACATTGATGGCAATAAAATGAACTAATGGCCATTGCATTGAAAGAAAACATTCAACAAGCTTAATCAACGCAATCAGTTGCTCTGTTGTATTGGGATGTCAACACCATCTACTCATCCAATTTGATTTGAATTATTTTCCAACATTACTGACTTGTATATTAGCTTATGACCATGAATTCATTTGACTTGTAACATGTAAAGCAATAGCGTCAAAAACACAACTCCCAAATATAACTGAGCAACACGTTAAACAGTGAAATTAGAGCCGATTATATAAGTGATCTCATATGCAGAGTTCTTTCGTGTCTCAAAATCAAGTCATTAAACAAAATCATGACAAACTATTAGTCATACGGATAATTGACGGCAGGAACTTTCTCTGAGGATAATCTGTAAGTTATAACTAATATGAAAGACAGTTACCCTTGAATATGCCCTACACGTTTCTATTGAATACCGTGTTATGGGAATGCTAGATCTACAAACATATAATTCAGAAAACTTTGGACAACAAGTAGAATTTGCAGCTCTGAATCACATTACTTTTGATATCTTGAAAGAAATGATGTACAAAGCAACAAGCTCAAAACTCTATCTGTCTAACATGACATTGAAGTGCCACAATTCTCTTTTATAGAATAAGAGACAAAGGGGAAATACTGAGAGGGAGGTGAATCAGTATTTCCCTTTTCTTTCTACAATTAGATTAGTTTGTTAACTTAAAACATCTAGAGCATTAAAAGAAACCATAAAACCACATCACATGAAGATCAGTACACCAGAATAATGTCCAAACAAGTGTCGTGTTATGTTTGATGTACATACAACATTTACCAGACAAGTCTGGAAGGAATTTTGTATGCAGTTCTTGATCTCCCTCCGACATTTTCCAACATTTGCCAACAATTCGTCTACTGTCCCTTTGTTGCTACTTTTTGATTTTGATTTCTTAGAACAAAAGCAGATTCCTTGCTGCAATTAAATTTCTATTTAAGATAATTAACCATAAATCTGTCTGCAAACACCAACCCCTGTAGTACTAACTATATGCTTTGTTTCAAAATTCAGTCAAATCGCAATATAAACAGTATTGGCAATTTCTCTGAGTTTGAGGACCCAATTCTTCGTCAACGGACTTCTGCCAGATTTGAAAGGTACACAACATTTGCAAAATTTTGTCAATTGCTGCTATCATGTTGGTTTTGCTGATCACTATTTCTGTACTAATGTCCTTGGCATTGTATATCACCTTTGGCAGTGTGACAGCAGCTGGTCAGCTTATCACAAAAACTACAGTTGAAGTTGTAACATCTGAACGCACAGTTGCAGCCATTCTAGGAAAGTCTGGAAATGATCTTGTTAAAATTCAGCAGCTAAGCTGGTATAAAGAAGCATAAATTTCTGCAAATTCCATGGGATCCCCTTCAACTGAAATTTTTGAAACATGCAGACTTGGAATGAAGTGTTGTCATTGCTGTCAAAATGACATTGTATTGACAGAATGACAAAATGTTACAGCACAAATCCTATGTTCTTAAATGATCATCTTGTATCTGAACATTCATCTAGTGGAATGTTGCATTAATTATTAGTTGATAAAAATTGGCATTGGCAGTTTTTATTTTGTCTCTATGGCTCTTGATTCATTATGCTAATGTTTAATAAATTAGGCTCTTTATGTGTTATATATTTGATTTTATGTAGAAAATCAATGTTATAATTCAATTTGAACAAGTTTCATAAATATAAATTACTATCTACTATATTTAGTTACTTGAAATCATTTATCTAATATTTGGGTTTGTTTGTTTCTAATATTTGATAGCCATGTTGGTCATGCTTTACCATCATTCACCATTTTCTATCTACTATATTTAGTTACTTGAACTCATTTATTTAATAGTTGGGTTTGTTTATTTTTAATATTTGTTAACTACATTGCACACGCTTTACCATCATTCACCATTTTAATGATGATTGACCATTTTGACCATGGATTAGCGAGATGGCCATGCATTAGCATCACAACCATGTTAATTGTGATTAAACACTTTTTACTATTATTAATCATGATAAACATGCCAATTATAATTAAATTTAAAAATCTCTGATCCAATATAAAAATATTATTATTATTTGTTTTTATTTAATTATAATATCACACTCTATCTTTGATGTTTAAATAAATAATGCATTTTATGATTTAAATTACCCATATAATATTAAATACTGGTTATCCATTCATATTTAATTATAAGTATTAAATTATTTATAGTTTTAACTAAGTATAAATTTCCTATAATATTTTTATTATTCAGTATTCATAATGGAAAGATTACACTTCCAATCACAAAGAAATAAAATTCCTTGAATAAAAAGATTCCCACATTGAAATGAACTTTTATGTATTTTTTAAAACAGTGTTAATTGAATATGATTTTCATAATTTATAACATGTAATATCATTTCTCCCAGTTGTATTAACCTGCAATAATTAGCTTATGCCAAGGTAAGCCTTTCTTGTCACCAGGTATAAAGTTTAATAACATAATAAGTTTTAAAAAATCTAGCTGTCAAAACATTATTTCTAACTAATAAATAGAGTAATTTGAAGTGGTATAGTCAATCTCCATTCTTTTATTATTTTCAATTATCGCATTTTTCGTCATTCTATATGTCATCATACCTCCTATGCTTATGTTATGCCAAATAAATGAATTATATTAAACTATACTCCCTAATTAAGATAATCACAAAATAGAAAAACAACTATGTTTAATGGCATCTGTTTATCTGTGACGTAAGTCCTTTCATCATACTTCGAAAAAATTTCAATAAAAAACTAACTTAGTTAAATGGAACACAGATATTGCAGAAAACAAGAGTATACAACACCAAAAGATAATGAATTTTTTCTTGCAGATCATGATCAATTTACATTTCAACTCGTAAAGTTTAAATGTTTTTTTTAATTTTAATCTGTTTATTTTAGTTTTTAATTTATAAAATAAACTTATCAAAATTACTTTGCTATTGTACTTAGATCCTATATTTACTAACCCAAAACTATAAAAAAGACCAAAAGTCATGTCCTTTTGCATCACAACAAATTATTAATTAAATGCAACAAATTACTAATTAGAAATTAGATGCAGGGTTTATTTTCTTTGCTAATTAGTAATTGGACAAATTTAAAGTTCACACTAAAGTTATGATAAACAATATTTTTAAATAAATATATCTTTTGTTCTTTTGACCATGGAATAATTCCCCAATCATTGACATTAACCTGAATGGTATCACTTATGTCCAAACATGTTACTAGATATCTAATCTTTTAATCATGGGTTCAAGACTCCATAATTTTTAAATGCTTAAGTTCTTCTTTGACTTTCGAGAATGATTTATCTAAATATTGAACACTCTCCACCACGAATTTAATTAACAAATTTATATTCATAATAATGTTTATTTGCTCATTATCATTTTATGAATATTTCCATAATATTCAAATGTAAAAAAATAACAAAATTCTATCTTTTATGCACCGTGAATTCATTATTATGCATTTAAATATATTTTATACCCCGTGCTTATTAAAATACATAACTTACTTTAACACTCTCTAATTCTTCATACATTATAATGCATTATTATTACCTTTTATAGTTTTTTTCCGTCAAGTTTTCCATGATTCACTCTTAAATTTTATTACATTTTAATTATTAATCTAAACATTTTTTAAATCATGACACATTGGAAAATTACATCTAAAACTAATCTTACATTTATCACAATTCTTACTTAACAAATGCAAAGTTCATTATATTTCACTCTTTGCATAAAGTCAAAAAGTCCATACAACAATTCGCTATCCAATTCACTAAATCTTAATACAAGTAAGCATGCCTACAACACACTAGTAATGCAAACCAGCTCTGATGATAATGCAAATTAAACACAAATTAAATCTCATAATAATAACTCACCAAATTGTTCTGTTAACCGGCAGGGACTAGCGCCACAACAGTGGCTCCTTGTTCAATTAGATAAATTATCTAATGCATACCATATTAAAATGCTTTTGCTACATGCACCATAGTTTCACAAGTCGATGTAGACTATACACAGTATACTTTTCTCAATTTTCAATGCATTTTATATTTTAATGCCTTTTCTCTGAACTCTCTTTAACCGTAAGAATCTGCGAGCATTCCACGCAACGCTCCAAAACAATACGCTTTCACATGCAACGCTCCAAAACAATACGCTTTCACACGCAACGTTTCGGCCAGACTCTCCTCTATGCAACCACACAGTTTTCTCTGCACTTCACATACAACAATGAAATCTCTCTGTTCTCCGCACTCCTCGAGGTATTTGATCATTTAAAAATCAAGTATAGCATAATGAGGATAGCGAAAACTTAATCTCATGAATTATTTTTAGGTTTTGATTCTCGTTAATGATTTTTTGTTTCATTGTTTTTCGGTCACCCAGCCATTGAAGTTCAGTTTGATTATCGCAGATTATTGCATGCCAAAACTAACAGGCTATGATCTCCATAAGAGACTGAAGATACACGAGGTATTGAGTTGGAGTTTTGACTTTAGATGAGGTCTTCTTCATGCATGAAACAAAATATCTTAGTTATTGTTTTATTTAATTTAGTTTAATGAAAGACTTGTCATTGTGCAACAATGAAAGTTATCTGTCGTACACACTCCATGAGGCATTTGATCATTTAAAATTCAACTATATTGTAAGGAGGATCAATTGTTATTGTGTGAAATGTAGATAAAACTCTGCACAATGAAAGCTCTCTGTATTTTGCATACAATAATGAAAGCCCTCCGCCATGCACACTTCGCCAGGCATTTGATCTTTTCAAAATCAACTATATTGTAAGGAGGATAACAATGTGTTTGTCTTTAGATATACACTTCACGGGGCATTTGATCATTTAAAATTCAACTATATTGTAAGGAGGATAGCAATTGCAGAAACTTTGTTATTGTGCGAACTCTGCACAATGAAAGTTGTCTGTATTTTGCATACAATAATGAAAGCCCTCCTCCATGCACACTTAGCCAGGCATTTGATCTTTTCAAAATCAACTATATTGTAAGGAGGATAACAATGTGTTTGTCTTTAGATTAGAAATGGTGTAGACCGATTTTCCAAACATGACACAATCCATTCTTAAATCCAAAAGCAAATATTTAATTAAAGAGCCTTCATTATGTGGAATGCAGAGAAATCTATGCACAATGAAATCTCTTTGCAGTGTGCATACAACAATAAAAGCTCTTTGTTGTATGCACTTTGTGAGATAATGAGCAGTGTATATATATATATATATATATATATATATAGCAACATAGGATTCAAAGTTTTTCGTCTTATAAATTATGTTAGTTGTTTCTTTGGGCGATATGTCATTGCGCGGATTGCGAACAAAGCTTTCATTGTGCTTCTTTTGCACTTTGCACATCCTTAATCAATTAACTAGCAGTAGATACAGGTACTATGTTGTGTTGCAGCTATCAATCTTGTTAAATATTAACCTTATTCACAAATCCTAATATTATTATTATTAAGGTTTATGAATAAGGTTGGTCAACCCTATAATATTATGGGTTTGACCAAGTTTGTAATGAAAATATAACTAGTATCGATCTTCATAATGAAATTCAAATTTACTATTGATATAATTATCATATTCATTATTATTATTTATTTTTCTAGTCAAAGCATGTTCTTCATGATTTTAGGGTCATTGAGTCAAAAAGAAAACTTCTTATGAGTCAACAAAATATATTTGAGTCAAAGTCACATTTGCATTTCTTGTAAGAAAAATAAAAAATATTTTTCTTGAGTCAAAAAGAGTCCAAAAATGTCATCCACAGACCAAGTCGACCCTCCTGGAAAAGTCAGCCTAGAAGAGGCAGCCCTTCGACTTCCTCGACGTGTATATATACAAGGCAGATCAACCTCAATTGATCACCAACCAATCACATTGATTTTTGTGCATGAAAAAGGAAGAATTTCAGCAAAAGTCAAAGGAGAGAGTGAGTGAAGACAAAGGAGAGAGAAAGTTTTTTTTTCTGCCCTAATTTGTCCACATGTGAAATTTTTTTGGAATTTTTTAGATTTGTCACAGGACCAAAATTCAACTATCTTTGCAAGTCTGAAATTTTTTAGAGGTTTGACTAGAACTGCAGAAGTTTGACCAACATTGACTTTGTTGACTTTGACTTGGTTGAAGAAAGTTTTGAAAGAGAGATAACTTGCATTTTATGGCAATTTTGGACTTGGTTTTCGGGTCTCGGATATCTCACTTTGATCTGATACTATACGAAGAAGATTTCTTGGGTTTTCCCCCTTATGGGGTTTTTACCCTGGCTTTGAGCCTAAATCCTTGTATTTTTTTCTCTTGTGATCTTCGTGTTTTGTATTTTTGGTAATTTCTTGATGAAGAGAACATAATTAAAGGAATAAAATCCAAATATCATTCACAAGTAATTATCAAGAGAAATCTACTCTAATCTACAAGCATATTGATTTCTCAACATGGTATCAGAGCTAAGATGAAGAAAAGGTAGCTTGAAGATCACAACCTGTTGGCACATTTGAAGATACATCTACAACAATCATCTCACTCTTAAGACGCACTTACATAAGCTACATTGGAGGATACCATTTGCAACTGCTATACTTGAAGGCAAAAACAAGACACAAGGATCATTACCATTATAATAGGAGACCATTGCAAACAACTAGTTGTCTCTCTCTTGAAGATATCATTAAAGAATCCTGAAAAAAATTAACAAGCTCTTGTTCATTCATCATTCATCTTTGAATAATTCATCGTAGCAGCTTGAAGACATCTCTATAGAAACCATTAACATCCTTGGAATCATCATCAACATTCTTAAAGCACTTCTCTCATTTGAGAAGTAAGTACTTTACTATACTCCTCTTTGAGTCTATAAAATATCATCTTATCTCCTTTGTTTTAGATCTATCCACATCCAAAGAAGTCTATGAGAAATTAGTCAAATTGTATTTTGTCAATACTATCAGTGATAAATTTTCAATAAGGAATCAACTTTATAGAACAAGGTTATCAAAAGATGAAGATGTAGCCTCATGTCTTATGAAGATATCAAAATTGAAAGATCAACTTCAAGGGCTTGGAGAAGTTATATATGATTCTGAATTAATCATTTTCGTACTCAATGCCCTACCTCCATATTGGAGTGGTTTTGTAAGTAGCATCTATGCTAGAAAAGAAACTCTAACATTTGAAGAACTTTGGGCATAATGTGTTCTAGAAGAAGCAAGATTAAAATCCAAGGATGACACCGAACCCAACAATGAAAATTCTCAAGCTTTTGTTGCTAGATCAAGGAAGAATTTTGGAAGATTTAGAAGATTTGAACCTCGTCAAAGATACAATAACAACCACAACTATCAGCCATGTGGAAACCGAGAGATGTCTAAAGTGCAATGCTTTGGTTGAAATGAATTTGGAAATTATAAAAGAGATTGTCCCAAAGATCCTAAGAATAAGAAGAATAACAAAAGGAAAGAAAGAAGTGAATCTCACATTGCAAAAGATGAAGAAGTTGAAAAGAAACTAAAAATGGAAGATAACAAGGACATATATTATTTAAGGATATGATTATTACCAAGTTTGCAAGCAGTTTGTTTTCACTTTCATTAGAAGATGGTAGTTAGAGTAGAAGTTGCAGTTACATTTAGAAGAGTCTTGGGATTCGTAAATTATAGTGTCATGGAAGTTAAATTTTGAGGAAGCATATAGCATTGGAAGAAATAGAGTCTACTTGGAGTTCTAGAAGGGACACTTAGTTGCATATCTTCACAAAGAGTTGTAAGCAGTCATCAGGTCATTCAGCTAGCCAAGAATAAAAGAGTTTGGATCATTAAAAGGTTGTCTACACATCATTTCATAGTCCTAAGTATTCTACAGTCACTGAAGCAGTTATTTTTATCATTAAGATTATGAAGCAATCATTTAGCAAGTAAAAACTACAAAATTCTCAATAGAAACGGAACTATAGCAAAGTCGAGATCATTATGCAAGTTTCTCCAGCACAATCTATTGTTTCACATCAATCTATTTTATAAGAAGAGCAAGCAGCTTATCAATATGCATTGAAGAAAATATAGAAACAGTATCGAAGAATTAATGAGGTTACTCTTATCAAAAGGAAGGAATCTCATCATTCTACATCTCATGGACATCACCTTCAACAAAGATCAAAAAAGCAGCTCAATGACAGCTTGGAAGAAAGAAGCATACTTATCTTAAGTTTTCATAAGCTAAGAGGACTCATATCTTTAGAAGGAATTGAAGTAAGAACATGATACAAAAACATATTTGGGAAGAAATGTTAATAGAAAAGTCTTATTATGTCTTGGTTAGATAGTTGAAAAGAAAGTCAAAACATTTAAGATTCGCTTAGATGGTTATCATAGCAATAGAACTCATCACTGGAAGAATTTTTGTTGACACTATCATTGGTCATTGATAAAAAATGATTTCTTGAAGAATGTGAAGTTAGATAATGAGAATAAAATTAATGTCGACTTTAGAGGGAGCTAGAAGTAGAAATTAACTTGAAGGATCTTACAACTTGAAATTTGGAGCAACATCGATTGTTTTGGTCACTCTGAAAAATAACAAATGGTGTCTCTAATGTTTGGGATATTATATGGCTTCTAGGAAGGACATATAGGAAATATGTGTACACTATAGAGGAAGAAAAGGAAACAAGAAGTCATGAGACATTTTGTTGACCACTTGAAGAAATGACGGATTCGCTATTGTTCAAGAAGAAGTTTATCCACCTCAACCATAAAAGAAGGGGCCATAACTAGTTCTATTTTGATTGGTTTGATATGTATTCTTACTAATAAATATATTATTGATGATTGGAAGTTGATATAATTTCTTGGAATAGCGTGAAAGCATAATTCTGTTGCAGTACGAAGAAAGAATATGTGAAGGCTTGTGTAATCAGTTGTGAAGAAGTGTGGCTCCATAAGACGTTTGAATAACTATTTAATGACCTGTTGGATTCAATATGAAGATTGGCAGAGAACCAAGAATGTTGAAGTACTATATGATTCAAGAGTATGATGCAGACAAGAGTTGAGAAGCTACAACAAATCTCCACAAGAAGAATAGGTGGTCGATGCATTGATGAGTAATTTTTTAGATAAGCTTAGGCTTGTGGTTATTCCTCCCTATTTGAGAGGGAGTGAGGATTTCTTCACTGGTTGAGAGAGAGTGGGGGTGGAAAGTATATTCTCCATGTGTCATGCACTATGGATAGGACTAACAGTTGTAAGCCTATTTAGAGAGAGATTTTTCGGCGAAAATCACATGGAAAATCATTTGTCGACGCGTTTCGAACCAACAAGTGTGGTTCATCGTCAGGACAAGTTGAAGAAACAGATCCAGCTAAGCAAGATAAATAGGCAGAACGGAGCCTCCTGACCCAACGGCTAGTTTGACTCAAGGACCGGGGTCAAAAATATGTCAAAAATATTTTATTAGCTTAGTTAGTAAGAATTAGGACCAAAACATAAATTGAAGGGTATTTAGTTTACAAATGTTAATAAAAATTAGAAATTAGTTAAATAATGGACCCTGAAAGCAATAAATATAAAATAATATTATTAAATATTTATTGCTTTTAGGGTCCATTATTTAACTAATTTCTAATTTTTATTAACATTTGTAAACTAAATACCCTTCAATTTATGTTTTGGTCCTAATTCTTACTAACTAAGCTAATAAAATATTTTTGACCCCGGTCCTTGAGTCAAACTAGCCGTTGGGTCAGGAGGCTCCGTTCTGCCTATTTATCTTGCTTAGCTGGATCTGTTTCTTCAACTTGTCCTGACGATGAACCACACTTGTTGGTTCGAAACGCGTCGACAAATGATTTTCCATGTGATTTTCGCCGAAAAATCTCTCTCTAAATTGATATGGATCACAGAAGCCTGAACTCTATTAGTTGTAAGCCTAATGAAGGCACTAGTAGGGAGAATGGTGGATTGGATAAGAATCTGGGACAAATATTCTCTAGGGATTCAGATCCAAGATAAGAATAGTCTTAAGGACTAATATTATTTTAGGATGGGTGATGTTCAAGATAAGAAGAGTCTTGTAAGGACATACCTAGTGAACATTTTGATGGGGTATTTTCCTTGAGAGGCGATGGTGGTGTTCAAATTTATGCCTCCCAGCTTTGTGCTCTGATCTAGTGGAGAGAAGCTTGTTAGTCAAGGCCTTGCTATTTTTGACAATGTTGGTTATGATGTTATGATGATTCTTATCAATATGAATCGCTTATGAAAATATTTCAATTTGAGAGTAGCATATTGTGTCAATATGAATACCTCCCTAGTTAAGAGGGAGTGTTGAAAATGTAACTAGTATTGGTCTTCAAAATGAAATTCAAATGTATTATTGATGAAATTATTATATTCATTATTATTATTTATTTCTCTAGTCCAAGCATGTTCTTCATGCTTTTAGGGTCATTGAGACAAAAATAAAAAATTATTATGAGTCAAAGTCCCATTTGGACGTCTAGTAAGGAAAGGAAAAATTATTTTTCTTAAGTCAAAAATGTCCTCCACAGACCAATTCAGCCCTCTTGGACAAGTCGATCTAGAAGAGGCAGGCATTCGACCTCCTAGACATGTATATATACAAGGCAGTTCAAGCTCATTTGCTCACCAACCAATCACATCGATTTCTATACATGAAAAAGGAAGAATTTCAGCAAAAGTCAAAGGAGAGAGAGAGTGAAGGCAAAGGAGAGAGAAATTTCTATATTCTGCCCTAATTCGTCATCACGTGCGATTTTTTCTGCGATTTTTTAGAGTTGTCACAGGGCCAAAATTTGGCTAACATTGCAGGTTCAAAATTTTCACAGGTTTGACCAGAATTTTCAGAGGTTTGAAAAGCATTGACTTTGACTTGGTTGAAGAAGGTCTTGAAGGAGGGATAACTTGGGTCTTGTGGAAATCTTGGTCTTGGTTTTTGCGTCTTATATATCTCACTTTGATCTTATTCTATAAGAACCAGATTTCTTGGGTTCCCCCCCCCCCCCCGTGTGTTGTTGGGAAAAGTATCCAATACGGAATGACCCTATCCCACTCTAAGGGTGATAGTACCTCAGCAACAATCAAAGCAAAGCTATTCAAGATTACTTCTTTATGAGATGTAAGAGAGAGGAGAAAGAGATCCACTAACCGTTATCTTCCGCTAATGATTGATCCAATCTTCCCTCTTTGCTGCTTGCTCCCAGCTCCTTGCTCTTTCACTGGCCCAGCTACACAAAGATCCTGCAAAAGCACAAGAAAAGGAAACTACAAGAAGCATACATCCATAATTGATTCAAGGATTAGAATAAATCAAATATACAAGCATCAATACGCCACAGAGACACATGCATATAGAAGAACCTCAAATACTTTATTAATGGAAGAAGTAAAGTTCTGAGAGAGTTACAACCATAATAGGCCCAATCCAGCAACACCTCCCAGCAGAAAGAAATCTCCTCTTCACCTCCTTCAAAGCAATCACCCAATAGTTCTATACTCAAACCAACAGCACTTCCTTACATTCACAAGATTCCAGCCTCCTCAGACCTCATGAGAAAGCTCTATATATAGGAGATTTGGAGAAAGGATGAGTCAGCTTGAGCTTGGCATGAAGCTGACTAGTGTCCTCTCCCACTTCAGTTATACTTCAGTTCTTGAGTCCACTTGGAGTTTCTTGCTTCCACTTGGAGATCTAGATCCTCTTACTCATCACAAGGCGAATTCCCTGATCCAAGTGTCATTTTGGAAGCTTCCTGGGCATTTGACACCTTGCAGAATGACTGTGCCACTTGGCCAATCTCGCCCAGCGCAGGTAGCCTTCATTAGATTTGACATTCAGCGCAGGTACAGAGTGGAGCAGTTGACATTCAGCGCAGATGCTCAGTGGAGCAGTTGACATGATCCAGAATTAGCTTGTTTTTGAGTGTTTTCAGGTGGAGAACTGATTTTTAGTGCTGTGGTTTGCTGACCTTGTTCCTCTAGGGGTAGGAACAACGTGTTTAGGGACTTTGGATCCCTCATATTATTGACATTTCATGCTTCATGCTGTAAGGCACAAAAATGTCTATAACACCGTGGGGTTTTTGCCCTGGCTTGGAGCCTACATCTTTGTGTTCTTTGTCTCTTGTGATCTTAATATTTTGTATTTTTGGTAATTGCTTGATGAAGAGAACATAATAAAAGGAATAAAATCCAACAAATACTTACCTAGTTAAGAGGGAGTGTTGAAAATGTAATTGGTATCAGTATTCATAATGAAATTCAAATGTACCATTGATGTAATTATATTATATTCATTTAATATATTAATTATTATTTTTTAGTTTTCTAGTCAAAGTGTGTTCTTCATGATTTTAAGGTCATTGAGTCAAAAATAAAAAAAATAATATGAGTCAAAGAAATATATTTGAGTCAGAGTCCCACTTGGACATCTTGTAGGAAAATGAAAAATTATTTTTATCGAGTCAAAAAGAGTCCAAAATGTCATCCACACACAAAGTCGGCCTCAAAGAGGTAGCCATTTGAACTCCTTAACATGTATATATACAAGGCAGTTTAGCCTCATTTGATCACCAACCAACACATTGATTTATGTGCATGAAAAAAGGAAGAATTTCAATGAAAATCAAAGGGGAGAGAGAGTCAAGTCAAAGGAGAGAGAAAATTTTATTTTCTGCCCTAATTCGTCAACAAGTGTGAGTTTTTCTGTGATTTTTCAAAGTTGTCATAGGGCCAAAATTAGACTATCATTGCAGGTCCAAAATTTTCATAGGTTTGAATAGAATTGTAAAAGTTTGACCAGCATTGACTTTGTCTTTTAAGCTTAATTAGGAAGGCGATCACTCGCAGGAAGCAAAGCACACCCTCTCTACACATTTTTTATCAGAGGCGTCTACTTGCTTTTTTTTATTGATAAAGTGTGCTTGTTTCTTTCAGGTCCTGAGAAGGAGAAAGGACCTAAGGAAAAAGAACAAAATAAGGCTCTTTGCTCGATCTTACATTACGCTTATATGACCTTTATTACAGTTATTTCCCTTCAAGGTCGGGTCTGGTAAGACGGTCAAGGAGAAGGATTTCAATCAAGACCAGGGGAATCCTATTGGTCGAGTGGGTACCTAATGAAACCTATCGGTCAAGTGCAGGCCTTCACTCTCAATTATGATAAAAGGCAAGGCGAGTGATATGTCTTACTTGGATGGAGGAGCCACTCTCACCAATTGATGAAGGAGCAAGCTGACTGTCATTTTGATATGCATCCTCAATTGCAGCCTTGAGGATTTTGGATATCATTTTCATACACTTACAGCTAGCCCCATTATTTTGATTGATCGTTGTCGCTTACCCGAGAAAGTATCATTGTCGATAGTCGTATCGGGGAACAAAGAAAGAAGCCCGTAGCCAATGAACTCTCATAGGGTTGGCCACTAAATGGTATGTACAGATCAGAAGGCCAACTCGCATGGAACCTTTGAATCCATTGCAGCTACATTCTTTGAAAAATAAAGTAAGATTTATTGTGAACATAGTGATTCTATTCACTATAGCGAAGCAGTGCATACATAGTTTAAACATTTGAAATAGAGTGCGCATATTATGAAAAAACTTATGATTTCATAATTGAATTGATCAGAGAATCAACCTGTTTCTGGCCTACATGAGAGGAACTATGTTGGTCAAGGGGGTTTGTTAATTAACCTACTCATTACATAGTTTTGACCCCTATCTGACCGAAGGGAGGTATAAAGAGCTCCTGTGAGGGAGACAATATTCCCCTTGGGGTTGCTTATATAATGCATTTATGGTTTTACTGTCCTTAATAACTGTAGTCCTTTAACTTTGACTATCTTAACTCCTTCCTTCTTTCCTCACTTGTCAAAGTTATCTCCTCACTGTTGATTGATCAGGTTTAGGAGGGATAAGGACAGAGGATATATAAAATACATCTTTATATCCCGCTTTTTGGCATTCATTGTCTTCTAATTATTATTTCACTCGAACCATTGCATTAGAGACATTAACGAGGAAAGCATGCCATCCAGACCGCAGTACTTTTTTGTGATGCTCTTTATACTATTATTTTTCTTGCTTCAAAGAGCGACCTTCTCTTCATTTTATCACAACCTTGAGCTTGACACCTTGCCTTACAACCTCTACGTTATATGAACCGGATTGCCTTACAACTTGCCACATTACTTCTTTATACATAACCTACTGGAGATACAACGCATAACTCGCGCTATACACCCGATATTTTGTAAAATAGTGGAAGAACATGAATACTCACCAAAATTTCTCTAATTTCGAAAAGCGAAGAATTGGCTTTAACTTATACCTTGAGTGATCGTGTTCCTCGAGGTTGTCTTATGGTTCCTACTTGTCCATCCCGAAGGTGTAGTTGGTTCTTGTACAAAGATCTATTGTTATGGCCAGGGGTTCCTCCTTCTTCATGGTAGCATAATTATTGGAATAGCATAACAAATCACATACAAACAAACATATGTAATAAAAAAAGACTTTGACTTGGTTGAAGGAGGTTTTGAAGGAGGGATGACTTGGATCTTGTGGTAGTATTGGTCTTGGTTTATATGTTTTGAATATCTCATTTTGATCTCATTCTATAAGAATAGGATTTCTTGGGTTTTCCCCCTTGTGGAGTTTTTTCTTGTTCTTTGTCTCTTGTGATCTTCATGTTTTGTATTTTTGGTAATTTCTTGATGAAAAGAACATAATAAAAGAAATAAAGCCAACAAACATTCACAAGTAATTATCAAGTAAGAAAAATCTACTCTAATCTACAAACATATTGATTTCAATAGTTTGATCATGATCAACTATTAATAATTTATAAAATCATATAACAATAATAATATTATTATTATTAATTTCTTTTTGTATGTGGTTCAAGAAACTCAAAGATTGGTGACCACCATGTCCATGGAATATTTGTACCAGGAAAATCCACTTGAAGGGATCACTTCTCTTATTAAATATAAATAATAAACCTTAAGCCTTATTAAATATAAATATTAAACCTTATTGACAAACTCTATGATTAATGTTATTGATTAATATAAACCATATAACAATAATAAAAATAAAATCAACTTTGATATTATTATTATTATTTTCTTCTCTTTTTCTATGTGGTTCAAGAACCTCGAAGATTAGTGACAACCAAGTCCATGGAATATTTGTACCAGGAAAATTCACCCAAAGAGATCACTTATCTTATTAAATACAAATAATAAACCTTAAGCCTTATTAAATATTAATATTGAACACTATTGAAAAACTCTATAACTAAT
The DNA here is from genome assembly GCA_031772625.1 of Pinus tabuliformis. Lineage (NCBI taxonomy): Eukaryota > Viridiplantae > Streptophyta > Pinopsida > Pinales > Pinaceae > Pinus > Pinus tabuliformis. The sequence continues at coordinate 557,798,068 of CM062804.1, read as the reverse complement.
ATTATTGATTAATATAAACCATATAACAATAATAAAAATATAATCAATTTTGATATTATTATTTTTATTTTCTTTTTTTTCCTATCGGTGATCACTATGTTCACCCCAAGGGTGTCTAGAGAATTGAACTTATGACCTCTCACTAGAAAAGGTGCTTTAACGACAAGGACTTGACCAATTGAGCTAACCCTCGAGGCTTTTTAGCTTTGATATTATTATTATTATATTAAACCTTATTCGCAAACCATAATATTAATATTATTGAATAAATCTTATTAATATTTAAACAATATTAATGTTATTAATATTAATATAGCCAACCTAAATAGTAATCATAATATTATTATTGTTAATATTATTAATAATATAGTCAACCTTATTCCATCGGTGGGGGTGAGAAAACGGGGGCCCAACTGGCCTCGGGGTTTTCCCCTAGAGACACACAGCAAGCATGCTCCAAGACCATCAGGGATTAATGTGATGAGATGTTTGCCATCTGAACTCTCCAGAAGAAGTAGCAAGTGATATAATGGTGTGCAGGCATAACAACAAGGTTGATGAGAATCGGGCGATGAGTGTTGGGTGCAGGGTGGTGAGGTTGAGTGTCGATGTCCATGCGTGCTCACCTTGGAATCAGTTCATTTGGCGAACCACAATGGTTACATGTCATGCTGCAGTTTTCTTCAAGGTTGGCTCCTAGGCTTTCAGTTAGGACCCTGGAATGAAATTTATTGTTGTTTCAGGACTCTATTGTGGGTTTGGATTAGAAAGCAGAAGCTCTAGCTTCATTTTGTGGGGTGATGACCCTCCTGGCCTAGCCCCCTATGCATTACAAGTAACCCTTTCTCTTTATTTATGGTCTTCATGTGTGGTTCTTGCTCTGATGGTTTTTGGATTTTAGATGCAGCTATGTTTCCCTCTTAGTGTGTGGAATTGGGCTCACGGAAGAGACTGTATGTGGGTTAAAAAAGGTGCAACACATATTACTGGTCTTATGTGTTTGTGGTGGAGGGGATGCATTCAGCGGCTCTTGGGTGGAGAATTCTTTGAGTCCTAGGAATCATTTCTTTTTTTCTTTATAAATATGAGTACATTTTTGTCTTGCCTCTCCTCGAACCCAACTATCAATGTTTTCTATCTCAAGGTTACTGTTTTCATCTATTGGTCCTAGTTGGGCACCATTATGTTACGTGTAACAGTTTAAGGGATGGGGTCATCGAGTCATTTGAAGTCTGACCTTTTCTTTGTTGGTGGTGTAATCTACCTGGAGTTTGACAAGCTTACAGCCACCCCTAAACTATGTGGGTCTTGTCTTGACATTGGGTGTGGATCCCCTCGTCTGTGTTGGGTTCTTAGGTCTATAGGTTGGGATCCAGTGTGTAGTTCCTTTGTGGTAGACGTTGTCCCTTCCATGCACATGGCTTGGAATTGTGTTGAGAAGTCAATCATGCCTCGACAGAGAGTTTAGCCTCGTCATGGCGGAGGGAAGCAAGGCCCTGTAGTGCACCAGGCCAATAGCCACAACTCGTCAATGGAAAACTCAACAAGTGTGGCATGCAAGGGGGAGGGGGATGGTGCCTAGGGCCACTCCCTGGGACATGTGGATGCACCAACAAATCTGGAATCAATCATTGAGTAGCTACGATGAGTCCAATCCAACCTGGATATCCTCAGGGAGCATAGATATGAGGATAGAAATGATTTAGTGGTTTACATGAAGGACATACAGTTCAACCAAAATGAAATTCTGGAGAAATTGGATAACATTCGTCGAAGCCAATGCCGTACCAATGATCGCTTGCGAGATTTTGAGGCCAAAGTATAACATATTGGTTTTCACATGCATAAGAGATCTAGCCTATTTGCAGCACCTCTTGTGCTTCCTCCTCGACAACCTTCATGATGTGATGCTTACAGATTCTTTGTTCATTTTGTCTCCTTTTGGTTTGTATGGTTAATCAACCTGTCAAAAATAATGGTTAAATGGAAACATCTTATGCGTACTCCAGCTCTCCTAGCTAAAAAAATTAGTCAAAGTGAAGCCAAGGGAGTCGTTGAGACACATTTTGTACTTTGTATTTTCATGATAATATAATAGAGGACCTTTGACTGACAAAAAAAAAATTAGTCAACCTTGTTATTATTATTATTACTTTTTTTTAATATTAATATTATTATTATTGAACATTTTTAAATCTTAATTGTGATTGACCTTGACTTTGATCAACAATGGTTGACTATAAAGTAATATGGTTGAGTTATGTTGTTTGAGAATGACTATGAGTGAACAAGGTTGACTATTATTAACTATAGTAAACATAGAGTTGACCAAATTAGATCATGGTCACTTATTAATAATATCTTCAACGATATAATAATAATAATAATGTCAACAACATCATCAGCATCATTATTATTATTCAACTTCATCATTATTATTATTCAACTTTATTATTATTAAAGTTTGTGAATAAGGTTGGTTAACCCTATAATATTATTACAAGTTTGATCATGGTCAACTATTAAGAGTATACTAAATCATATATATATAGAGAGAGAGAGAGAGAGTCAACCTTAATAGTAATGTCATTATTATTAAACATTTTTAAACCTTTATTATGACCAACCAAGGTTGACTAAGTTTGAGTTTGGATGGTTGACTGTAATTGAATATGGTCAAATTACATTGATTGAGGATGGTTATGAGTGAACAAAATTGACTATTGTTAAATATGATAAACATAAAGTTGACCAAGTTAGATCATGGTCAACTATTAATAATATATCCAATCATATAATAATTATTATTATTACATATTCAACCTTATTATTATTATTATTAAAATTTATTCGCAAATTTAACATTATTATTATTGGGGTTTGTGAATAAAGTTGGTCAATCCTATAATAATAATATTATTATAAGGTTGACCAAGTTTGATAATGGTCAATTATTAATAATATATACAATCATAAGTGAGTGTGGATTTTCACATTTGTTTATGTTGTGGAAAATTTTCAGAAGAAATTGTGTGAAGGATTTTTAATTCATCCAATGTTTCCGGTATTCAATCATTGTGCCAAGAGGTGCTCTACAACCCAATGTGAGAGAGATGTTTGTCACGTAACATTTACATTTTAAAATTATTAAATAATATGTACATTAACAAATTTAAAAATAGTAATAACAAAAACATAATGTTCATCATAAACAAAATACTTTAATTTCCACCTTAATTTTACATAAACTATAAATAGAAAGATAAAGTAACTAAAAGTAACTCTAAGTAGGAGAGAGATATGTAACTCCTCCACTACTTAATATGGCGTTGAAAGAAAACATGTAAAAATAATATTATTGATATTACATGATGTGCAATTAATTATGTTCCATTAACATGTAATATTTTAAACAAAAGACAAAAAATATTTTAGTGTGACCCATAAATAAAATATTTCATTGTCCATATTAAATAATATAATTTTATATCAATTTTATATAATAAAAAAACAAAATAATTTATTTATTTTTATTACCATAGAACTTTTATCTTAAAGTTCTTCCTCAATAGAACTTTTATCTTAAAGTTCTTCCTCAATAGAAGAGGTTTTATCTTACTCAAAACACAGTGGCAGATTCGTTGGCCTAAAAAATAGTATGCTTTCCAAAATGGCCACTAGGAAGGTTGCACGGATTTCTGCTCTGACTTTCTTCATTCTGCCTTTTGGTTGGAACAAGGCCACAAATTCTCGCCTCATGGCGATGATTGCTTAATTATCGCACCGGTTCTGCTCCTCGCAAGGTATACTTTTGTTGCTCCGCTTGATGTTTCCTTTGAAGCTTAGTTTCAGATTGATCCATAGATTTGAAGGCGATGAGCTTTACAGTGGCTAAAATTTCATCTCATTGACGAACTTAAAGTTTGATCTGGATCCGTGCTCCGTTAATCTGGAAGCAGATTGTTCTGTTATTTTCTTGAAATGCATGCCTTGGAGTATTATTTTGATCATCACGCATGGCAAGTCATTGATTTCCACAGCTCCGATCCACAGTACTCCGGTAAGACTTATTATCTTGACTGCAAACATGAAAAACACGAGCGTTTATTTCAAAGGAAAAGAGAGCCATATTTCCAAAGATTTTGCGATCAGCAATCAAATATCCATCTCAAATGTTTCAATGCCTTTGGAATTCTATGGAAATTCATCCAAAAATGCTACAGGGCTTTTCAAATTGGAAGGGAAATCAGATATCTCCTTAATTTTAAGCTTAGCCTCTCACTTTGATGATGATAAGAACAGTAATTTTTCGATCATATTGGTTCAAAGCCTGCCAAGAAGAAAGAATCCAGTGAATCAATACTGACTGAAAGAATTAATTTAAACTCAAACCCGCTTCCAAAAATGCCAGGAGCAGCAGTGGGCCAGTAACCCCGTGTATTCTCCTGCAATTTCTGCTTGACGAAATTCTACAACTCTCAGGCGCTAGGGGGCCATCAAATACGCAAATTATTTTATCACATACCACCTTCACTTAGTTATTTCACTGCGTAAGATCGAGAACTGTCACGCTCTCAATGCGTAATGGGTTTGATTTGTGTTCTGCCTAATGGGTTTGATCTGCGTTCTTTTAAACTTGTAGTTTATAAATAGAGAGTGAAGGTGTACATGGACGGAAGTTCCCTAGCTGGCCTTTTTCCTGTTCAACGTTGCAACCCCATCCTGCAAAATCCTTTCATTATTTTCTGCCCTAAGACATCTGCAATTCGTTGGATGAGTTGTTGTCTGCAATTCATCATGAGTTGTTGTCTATCTCCGATGTTCCGAGTGATAATCATGGGAAATCACCCCTTAAAATGGATCCAAAGGAACTGGTTGCATCATAGGAGAAGGGTTTCAATGGTAGGTCCTTTTTTTAAGGAAAAATATAGGCCAAACAGAGGTTGTATCTACCCCCAACAAACAAGAAATTACAACCACTCAACTCCAAACGTTGCACAAATCGGTTTCATTCAATGGTTGTTTTAGGTCGGCCTTTCAACTCAGAAAACTCGATGTATATTGAGTATTCATACTTGTTGTATGACTTGTTTCCAACATTAATATGTAGAAATATGCAATTTCTTGTTTAAATTTCATTTTAGATCTCACTGAGTGAACCCTTTCTCAGTATTTTTTTGGCTCTTCAACAGGCAAGATATGCATGTGCGCTATCACTATTTCTAGTCTCTAAGTTTTCCCAAAGCTCACTTTTATTGAATATTGAAGGAACACTTCGATTTGGGTAATCTTGTAGCAACCTTATCATGTCATAACCATGGATAAGAGGCTTTACAAAAGCTTTTAGTTCATATAAAACTTCAACTAAAGCCATAGTTTAGCTACTATGAACTGTAAGTCATAAGTTATAGGAAAATTTTGTGTGTAGCTTGGATGAGCATACAAATTCAACATTTCTGAAAATGATCCCTTCACAAACTTCGTCCAGCACTTGCCCCTTTTTCCATCATAATCTATTGTTGGTACTTTCTCAGTGATTTGTATTATGTGATCTTTACTTATGTATTCAGTGCTAGGATGAGCAACTCCAAGAGATAGGCCTCCATTGATGAGTTCAAAACCCGTTTCAACAGTGTTTCTGCAACCCCTTTGTAAATGGCATCTGAACCTACCCTCAAGAAATATACAACACCTTTTTTTTTAAAGAACTTGTAAACAATTTCTTTAAGCCTACTGCACATGTTCTATTGAATCCTTTGCACCCAAGATGCTTAGAATTTTCAAAATGTTCATAAACACTTTAAATTTTGACAGTGATATTGATTAGGTCATGGATAGCGCTATTTGCATATTTTCTGAACTGGGCCTGCTTCAGAAGTTGTAGGGTAAAATCCATCCAAAATTAAAGGTTGATTAATTCCTTCAGTCCTTGGCTAAACAACTATCTTACTAGGAAATTGTTTTGTCATCACCATATACAAATTTCGAGTTCACTTGGCTAGGTGCCTCTCCTATGCTGGTACAAATTCCTTATGAAAATTCTGCTTCCATTTTTAGTCTAGATTCTTTACCTACAAAGATTTGACACCCTAAGGTTACCCTACACATCGGTAGGTAATTGGCACAATGCAACATAAATTCTAGGGAGCTCCACCTAGGCATCACACACCACCAACGTCTGACCATATCACCTCACCCAGTCATGTGATGATTAGACAACTTAGGAATGAAGCCATGTAAAGTTCCATATCCACCATGAACAAGACACACACCCTGACTATCACCACAAGGGTAACCTAATGATCCCTATCACCAAATCATGGGATCTATTCCTTGTTTCCTATTCCGTATATGTTTCCAGTACAAAAATCTATACGAAATGTGTCAGAAACTTTTCTAAAGCATATCCTTTCCAATCTCAAGAAACTTCTAAGGGAGTTTCTAGATCATATTAAACAAATTGCCTTTGATACCCACCTGAGACAAATTTCATCATATATGTTTTCTCTTTTTCTCTCTGGAGATATATATCATTTCTGCATTTCCTCAAACTTTGAAATATGATGTTGGGGAAATTTTTGACATTTTTTCACATCAGGTGATCTAACAATAAACAGTAGTAGATATGGACTATTAAGTGCTTACACCTATCTAAATTCATCTAAAATGTATCTTAAGCCTACTTCATGGTCATTTTAGTGTTACCTTCCGTGCAATTATCTTTATTTCTACTTGCATGATAATTGTTAGCTTGTGAAAAATGGTCAATATGTTGATGTATCTATGGAGAAATGACTATATGTCTGGATATAGTAGGAGTCATGAACTTTGAAATTTTTTTTAAGGAACAATTGAAAACCCTTTTTTTTCTTCGGAAAATGAATAATCAAAGCTTTGTTTCTTTAGAGGTTTTGTTGTAGCTACCTATTTTTCTTGTAATAGATAAAAAAAAAATAATAATAATAAATAATAAAATAATAAAATAATAAATCATAAATCATAAATAATAAATAATAAATAAATAATAATAATAATAATAAATAAATAAAATTGAATGTTTATATCTGGCCCTTTACTGAATGAGTAAAGTTATACCTTTTTGTATCATGTGCAGTAACATATTTACATCACAATGTTCAGATTTGTATTGGATCATGGTTTTTTATATACACTATTAGCCTTTGAATTCTCTTTGGTGATGTGGATTCTTAGCGAAGTGATTGTCTTGTCATAAGTTTTTAATCATTTTATCATATTTGAGGTGTGTGTTATTCTTTAGATTTAAGGTTGACCTGATTTGCTTAGCTTTGGAAATTTTATGTTCGATCCTCCAAGGTTGATTGTTCTATTATTCTTTTCTTGCATAATATTGCAATTTTGCATATGAAGTTGAGGGTTCCCATGGCCATACTTATACAAAGACAATGGTTTTCAGTTGTTAGTGAGTGTAATGTACCTCTTGCACTTATACACTCACTATAAAGGATCTAATGGTCTAGCTTGCAAGTTAAATGGTGAGAAAAATAATCAATAATCATTTATTTTTTTAAATTGCTAACATGTTTTCATGTAATCCCACTTTGCTTGTTTAAGTATTTGGATTAACTGACTTTTTCAACAATCCATGGCATCAAGGGTGGCATGAGAATTGCCTCTTGGAGCTTTGATTTTTGCAGTGTCCTTCCAAATTTGTTTATCATGATCACTTGCTAGACACTCATGAGATCAGGAGATGCGAAATAGAATAAATGGAGAAGAGGTGCAAATTCCAAATGCATCATATACTAACCACAGAAACCCCACACACATTCTTATCCCTTCTTTGATTAGAATTAGTGAAAATGTTATCTCATATCTACTAAAAATTTAGGAGGTAATATGTATGTTTTTTATTTTTGTTTTTGTGGGCATCTGATGATTTTTTTTTTTTGGTTAACATGGAATCTGACAATTTTAACATCGCTGAAATTGTATATTACTTCCAATTAAAAAAAAAAGGATAAGGAAGAGGTACTTTGATACTTCCTTCCAACCACGTGAAATGGAGCTATGAACGAATGAATCAAACCCTACTCGTTAATGCAAGGTACTATATAATAAGTCTGTGGCATAACTCCATCTGTGCCAGATACTATTGGAAAAGCAACATACATACGATCTGTTACATAAATGGGTAAATGTTCCCTCCCATTATGAACAGCAAATGTATGACCGATCAGGAAAATTAGATCTCTGACCGTGTGCCTGTTGAAGAATGAGCCGGCGACTTATAGGCAGTGGCTTGGTTAAGGGAACCCACCGGAGTCGTAGCGAGAGCGAGTCTTTGTATGTCTTTTTTGTTGGGGATTTCCCGGAATAAATCGTCGTATTTTCCCATGATTTCTTATGAAGGATATTCAAATGATCAAAATGGAAATTCAAGAAGGTATTTCCAATTTTGCATTTATGGTGAGTAAAACTATAATCTATGGGTGAAACGGTTTTCTAAGAAATATTCCTATCAGTTAGAAGCACTAAAAATAGCTTAGCGCTAAAACATCTATTGAAGATTGACAAAAACATTTTTGAGAAACAAGAAGAAACATCTACAAATTGCTCTCTGTTTTCCTTTCCTGGGAGTTATAAAGTTAGGTCTTAGAAGCCCCCTTTATTTTTTCTCATTCTATATTTTGAATTTTACATGATATGGCCATTATTCTGTTGGAATATAACTCATGTTTTTTGTTATATGACACACTTTCGACTCATTGCCTTACACTATTTACCAATTGGTTGGTATTGGGGATGTTTAGACTTGATACCAGCGACCTATTTTATAGTTTTGGTCCACCTTCCCAAGTGGTTGTTGTCATTAAATCATGGGGAGATGTTGCGCTCATCTTCAGACCAAGTTTGTGTTCATCATGTATGTATAAATGTACTTATTGCACTCAAGGCTTTGGAACTACTCTCCTTTTCAAATGTTTTCTTGATAAAATGTTTTTATACCTTGACTTTGCCATTATCAGACTTTCAAGATCTTTAAGTTTCCATGCAATTTTGTTGCATTCAAGTTTTAAATTAGAACATATACATGCTTTTGTTCAGATCCGTCATCACTTTCTGGTTATCCACGGGTATCAAGACTCAATCAATTTCTTGCAGTGCTACCTCTGCGTCACTCTACATTCATCTACACTTCTATCAGCGTGCCTTTGAACCCTTTAGGTGCAAATGCTAGTTTTAATATTTTTACCATCCATTGTGAAGAAGATATGTAATTTATTTCATGAGTTGATATAACATTTTAAAAAGATTAATAACAACAAAAAGTTAATGTGGATTATAAATCAAATATTTCAATATGCATGTTGAGTTAAAGATTTTAACATCAAATATATCTCATAGATGTATGTTTTCTACTTCCAAATATGAGGGAGTTTGTATAAACTTTTTAATGTGGAGAATGCAAAACATAAATAAAATATTTCAATGCCAACTAAGTATATATTATATTAAAAAAGTAAAAATAAAAATAAAAATATTATAGCTAAAACATTATATTAATGTGTTGCTCAAAACCAACATAGACCCATCTTAATTATAATCTACCAAGAGCCAAGAGAAATCAAGTCTCTAGAGGTGAAAACTTTTCCTCAAGTTTTGCACTCAAAAAGAGGTTTGCATCTTAAGATATTTGATCTCTCTCAGCCCTTGGTAGTTCCAAAGTTAAGAGGATCTATATTGTTATAATAATAATAATAATAATATAGTCAGCCTCATCCTCCTCATTATTATTATTATTTAGCTTTATTAATAGTAATATTATTATTATTAAAGATTATTTTATATTAAACCTTATTCACAAAAAATAATATTGATCAACCTTATTAATATTAATATTAGTGTTATTAATATTAATATGGTCAACATTAATAATAATAATAGTATTGTTGTTGTTAATATTATTTATAATATATTCAATCTTATATTATTATTATTAATAATATTAATATAGTCTAACATTTTTTTAAGTCCGGGTTTTTCATTTATAAGGCAAAAGTATATCTACAGATTGACAAAAGGCTACCAACCTTACTCCAATGAAAATTTTAAGGATGGAAATTTATCTTAAAGTTTAGAAACCTTGGCAAACCCTACTAGTCTTTAATATGGAAACTATAAAATGTCTGGCAATATTTTTGCAAAAATATTCAAATTTCTAAGATTTTATATAGCCTCTATAACATACTAGCGATTTTTAAGGTAAAGTAATTTTATACTATAAAATTTGGGCAATTTTTTTGAGAAAAAATGGAAATGGACAAATCATTTTTCCTGAAAAAGCATGGAAAATTGGCCCACTAGCGAATATAAGCCCCTAAGGCTTACTCCTACTAGCTTTATTAACTAGTAGAAAATTTCCAAAAATCCTAATTCCAAGTCATTGTCATTTGGTTGTCAAAATTTTGAGACGGACACAATACCAAAAAATTGGTAAGATCAAGACACAAAAAATTACCATTAGTATGGGGAACTAGGGGGGGACGTAGTTGAAGCTCATAAAGCACATGTTTCCCATATGGCTCAAACGACCATCCATAAGATCCAAGCTTTCATGTAGATGCCATTAATTGCTTTGGAGATGAGCTAGCCTATCTTGCATGTGCCATTGATTTTGTTTGATGTCATTCATGAAGGCAATGAGTTCATTTATGTCATCATGTCTTTCCTTTGAGAGTTTCTCCATAGACACCTAATGTTGCATGTACATGGTGAGAATTTCTTTTAACACTTCATAATCTAACCCATGAATCTGGGACGACATGCAAACACCTTCGAGCAATGGTGTTCTTCATGTCAATTAGGAGAATTAGGTTCTTGGGTAGGGGCATGTTCTATTGGAGTTGTTGCCTTTAGAACAAGGTAGCTAGATTGATACCTTTCCCCAACACCTTGATGGGCGCAGCCACATTGGTATGGCATTTCATGACTGGCTAGAACCCCAGGGAAATTAAAACCAATTTTGCAAACATCTCAATTTTATTGTGATAAAATCACAAAATGGCAATTTTTGGCTGAGCCGATTTTTATGATATTTTGGATTTTTGGACCAAGCTTGTTGATTTTATCCCAATGTCGATATTTGTGAAATTGACTAAAACTACAAAGAGTATCAGAGATTTTCCACTTAGTCAAATGATGTGTAGCCAGGAAAGAGAAAGAACTATAGTCTTTGGGAATTTTCCAATTCTGAATGTGCCCAACCCACTCGAGAAGATCAAGCAAGCAGTGTTGTTGACTTTTATCTAAATCAGGAAGTGCAAACCAAGAAATAGCAGAGTCGGGGTCCATAACATATAGCAATCAGTTGTTACCTCTATTTGTCATTCATATACAAAAGCTTAATACAAGATTTGAGATACTTGACAGGCCTCGCGATTGCACTCCCACGGAAACATTCAAAACCTACGAACGTAACCAACATTGCAAAATCCCAAACTACCACAGTGACTGATGTCGAACGGGAAACCCCCCTTCTTAGATTTACCAGATGACATTGAAGGAGAAGTCTAGGGAAAGACGGGCTAAAGACTCGGGACTGTACCCACATATTTTTCTCCATCACAGAAGACAGACAATTCATGAGGCCATAGAACCAGATCGCATATAAAACCACCAACGGGACTTCAGTTGAACATTAAAGCTACAGAACACCCAAACAAAACAAGAGAACCAACCAGAACCAGGGATCCAACTTACCTCCAAGGCTAAATGAATGTGAGGAGAGAGGCACCATTGTAGAACCATCACCAGTGGAGGAAGTGTGTCGTCGTCACTCTGTAGCTCCCCAAAACTCACAAAAATTTTAGGTCATTGATCCCAAATTTTACTCACATACCCCTTTTTTCCCTCGAGAATGCGGGCAAAATAGGAAATAAAACAAGAAAATACCATTTATGATGAACCTTAATTATCATCGACCACTGACAACCACAACGAAGGACCTCTAACCACTAAATTGACTCCATCATGCTTAATATAACTTTATTACACTTGCTCTGCATGGGGGTAGCATGCCACTACCCTCCCCCCATTACTGGTCTCCTGGTCTGATGGGGTGGTTGGTGCTCTCCTTGATCCCACTAATAATTTGGTTTTCCACCCCCATCGGGGTAATAAAATAGGCAACATTATTATTATTATTAAACGTTGATTATGACCGACTAAGCTTAACTATGACCGAACAAGGTTAACCTAATTGACTTTTGTCACCCATGGTTGACTATAATTGAACATGGTCAAGTTACATTAACTGAGGATGACTATGAGTCAGCAAGGTTGACTATTGTTAACTTTGGTAAACATCGGGTTGACTGAGTTTGATCAAGTCAATTATTAAAAATATATTTAATCATATAATAATAATATAGTCAACCTTAATATTAAAATTATTATTGTTATTGTAAGTTTAAGTTGTATTACCTTCAAAAATCAAGCAAACCATGTACATCCATCAAGCATCATTAGCACATATATCACTGGGTAGGTGGTCTTAATCTGCCCAACTCGAAACTAAATATTTTTTACCAATTACCAATAGAGTGATTAGTCTAAAATTCAAGAAGTTTCAGCATTTCTAGCATGACTTGGCTATCTATGAATGCACTGTAAAAACAAAAACTAGAGATAAGCATGCAAACTGAATTTTTTGAAGAAGTCATTGGAATCGTGTCTCGAGCACTTGATCCTAGAGGAGCATGTGAGTCTAGTTTACACTAAAAAAGGAGCTCAATGTGTGCAATATTCTCGTCAATTTTGTCTAAGTAATAATTCTAAGTGCATTGGTACCTTTTAACATCCTCCAAACTAGCAAAGATGTTGTATCTCTCAGTTTGTTTTTCCATCAAAATCCTACCTAGCAAAGCCTTCATCTTCCAAAATAAAATATTATTATTATTAATAGTCAACTTTATTGATATTAATAATATTATAGGGTTGGCCAAGTTTTATCATGATCAACTAATAATAATAATAATAATATAGCCAACCTTCATAATATTATTATTATTCATCAACTTTATTAATATTGATATTATTATTATTAAACATTTTTAAATCTTAACTTAAGGGTGATATTGCTTAACTAAGGTTAATAATGTTTGACTTTAGACAACCATTGTTGACTATAATTTAATGTGGTTATTTTTTTCCCGAAGGTGGTAAAACCTATCAACTCAGGTGTCAAACCAACAGTGAGGACAGCCATCTCTGGCTGCTATCCGCGAATGCTGGGTTTGAATTTAATGTGGTTATTATAATCAACATTAATATTATTATTGTTATTAGTCAACTTTACTAATATTAATAATAACATTATAGGGTGGACCAAGTTTCATCATGGTCACTATTAATAATATATTCAATCATATAATAATAATAATATGGTCAACCTTAATATTAATATTATTTTATTTTATTTTTTTTGTTAAGCTTGGTAGATCCTCCCTTTTCATTGATTTATAAAGCAAATTTACACCACATAGATTTGTCTAGGTAGCCTCAACTTGCTCAATGGGAAACCAAGTTTGTTGGCCACCTATCCGCATTGTATGCCATCCAGTAGCAAAAAAATCTTAAGTATCTCTATCCAAGCTATATAAGTCTAAGATTCTTGTCCATACTTTAGAGATCTACATACATATATAATTGCATAAAGAAATTTAAAAGCTATCTGTATATATAAACAAAAACATCAGAAAGTGGGCTTGCTAGTCATGTTGTTCAGCAGATGCTAATTCCACCTGTGTTGGATCCTTAGCGTTTATAACCAAAAACTCTGTCTCGACCAAGATACAAGGCAAGTGCCTCTCTATTCGGCCCAGCCGGACATCCTGTTTGTGCAGTTGGAACTGCACCTTCTGGAATTCATGCTTGTAATTCGACATGCCTTGGACAGTAACAACCATGCCAACCGAAATTTGTTCCATTGCCTTTCCCAGCAGGCTTTTCATCAACCAGTAGAGGTAGAGGGTTTTCTTGAATTGGGTGATTCTTCCTCTAGTGTTTCTAGGATTTGGGACGAGGACTCTCCAATCCTCCAGTTCCGTGTCCATCTCACTCTCTTGCTTCACTTCTTCTTCCCAATCATCTAACAGCTTGCGGATTTCATCATTGGTTCCCTCTCGGTATGTAGTTGTCACTTCACTAATTAACCTTTCAACAGACTTCTTGCCTCTTCAACCATCTGATGGACCCGGTTTTGTGCCTTTCTTGGTCGCGTGAGGATTTTTGTTGCGGCCTCGAGTTTTTGCAGGGCTTGCCATGGTCTCTCTAGCCAAATCTTGTACAATGCAACAAACTGCATTCCATTTACATTTCATCGAATTGTAATGAGCTTCATGAACATAGGTGCTAGGATTGCAACTCTTTGACCCACCAGCATCATATCCCCCCTATCACTTGCATTGCCCTGTCCATCGAGGTCGCGGGTGGTTTCCTCAAGGAGGACCAACCCAAGACCTGCACCAGGGGTTGTGTTTCGCCACAAACGCCCCCTCTTAGCAACAGTCCAACGTGCATTGTCTCCCCAGTCCCAGGTTGGGAGGTGTAGTCGCCTATAGGCTATCGGCCTACCCATGCTAGCATACTCTTTGTTATCTGCCCAGTACTCAAAAGGAGGACCCAACCCATGCATCCACCCATCCTTGAGCCCCATGACGCTGCCATCGCCATCCCGCCTTCCATAGCCAATTCTAATTCCCTGCCTGATTTCCATCATTCCCGGGTTTCTACAGGCCCCCCTTCGACTATGCATGGTCATACTATTGAGATTACCTCTCAATTTGTAGGTGAACTGGCTTATGCTAACCCCATGGCCTAACCCCCCATCTTGACTAGCAACACCCCTACATGCATCCATACTAAGCCCTTTGCCAGCACCATCAAAATTCCCATACGGAAGAGAAAAATCTCAAAGCAAAGCAAAATGGAGAGGTTTCCTATCAGGTGCCAAAGACAAACGCAGAGGCCTACATACGCCACCAGCCAACCCCCCCAGCACCCCTTAGTTTTACATTCCTTCCCCATAATTCCTTCCCTCTCCCTCAAATGAAACCCGAAGCAGGTCAACATTATGAGAGAGGAGTGATAACTGATAACATACTTGTAATCCTTCACATGCAATGGATGGAAGTGTTGCTACTCGTCGCACCACAGAACCAGCTTGCTGCACTAGTCTCCTTGCCCACAATCCCTCCGATACTCACGGCCCTTCTCTCTGGAGCAAATACAAAACTCAACACCTCTCTTCCTCCCGCTGCCACCTTTCCCATGTACACTACTTGCTATCATGCAAGGGGCCACCACACCGATCGCCTCGAGCGTGTGGGGGGTTGTGGGTCTATATGTTGTAGTATCCCTCATTAACCTCGAATTAAATTGATAATCTGTCGGCCCGCACCCCGATCGGGGCATTAATATTATTATTATTATTATTCAATTTTATTATTATTAAACATTTTTAAATATTGATTGTGACAGCTTAATGTATACTTAAGTTACTTATTAATAAAACTTAACACTGTTTGTGATATAGGTGTTTTTAACACCCGATTCTGATAGGTTTTTAAATTGAACTATCACATGATCTGGCCAAAAGCCATAGGAATGCCTAGCCATATACAAATTTAACCTCTCTTATTTTACATAATGGAAGTTTTGACTTTTTTCTTTGGAAAAAAATTAATAAACCTTAATATTAATGTTATTAATAAACATTATTGTTAAACTTTTTAAAACCTTATTAATATTAATATCAATACTATTAAACAATTTAAAACTTTTGAACCCTATTGATATTAGTAAATTCATTTTAAACCATATTAATATTAATATTATTAGAAAAAATTGGACCTTGACTATGGGTAAGCATGGTTTAACCATGGGTGAACATGGCTTGACCAAGTTGACTATGGGAAACCACTCTGACCATTGTTGACCGTAGTTTTCTATGATAGGTTATGGTTGTCCATGTTGATAATTGATGGCTACAGTTGACCATGTTTTACCATAGTAACCATAGTTGGCCATGTTGAGCATTGGTTGACCATGGTTTTCAAAGGTCAATTACAATGACTATGGTTGATCTAGGTTGCCCATGGTTGACCTAGGCCACCCATGTTTGATTATGGCTACACATGATTAACTATAGTTAGCCATGTTAACCATGGTTTACCATCATTGACTATGGGTAGATTGTTAATCATGGTTTAACATGATGACAATATTTAACCATGGTTGACTAAGGGTGACCATGATTGACTATGGTTGGCAATGACTAGCTATGTTTTGAATATGACTAATTTTGGTTAACGATTGCTTGGCTATGGTTTACCATGCTTGATGATGGTTGTCCATGTTCACAATGTTTAACCTTGGGTGACCATAAATGATCATGGTAGTCCATGTTGAACATGGATGTCTATTGTTAATTATGGTTGACCTTGGTTTGATTATGTTGTTAATGGTTTTCCATGGATGTCCATGGTTGATTATGGTTGACTATGGGTGACTATCATTGTCCATGGTTTACCTTGGTTTCATTATGACTAACCATGATTAGACTACGCTTAATAATGGTTTGAATAAGATTGGCCATGGCATGACCATGGTTGATGATGGTTGACTATAGTTGACCATGATTGACTATGGTTGAACATGGTTTAGCTATGGTTGATCATCGTTTAACTATGGTTTCACTATGTTAAATCATGGTTAGTTATGATTGACTATAACTAACCATGCTTTAAATATGATTTGACTATGGTTGATTTTGATTGACTATCGTTATCGTGTATCAACTTTGTAAATCTCATATGTCATTATGGATAGCTATGGTCAACCATGGTTGACCATGGTTTATTTATCACTATGGTTTGCATATCACCATGGTTTAACTATAACTATCATATATCAACTCTATAAATCTTATATGTCACTATGGTTTGCTATGGTTCACTATGGTTCAACCATGGCCATCAACTATAGGTCACCATAGTCAACCCTCGTCATCCACTAGAGGCCACCATGGTCAACCATGGTCATCCACTATATTCAATATAGTTCACTCATGGTCCACTGTAGGTCACATAAAAATAAACCATGATATTAGTGGTAACTATGGTTCACCATAATAGTCATGTTGACTATGGTTGGTCATGTCAATGATAAGCATGTTCACTATGATGCCCATGTTAACTACAGTTGACCATGTCAACAATAGTCAACCATAGTTAACATGTATTAATGTATAGTTAATATGGTTAATGTATAGTTAATATGTCCATGTTAACTATGATTGACCAAGTCAGTCATGATTGACATGTTTTAGTGTTTATGTTGGCATTATGGTTTTCATGGTTATAGCTAGTTTGTGTTGGCATTGATGTCAACCTTATGATGGCCTATATGATGCAGTTCCCCATGCTACTAGTGTTAGAGCATAAGCCAATGATGTCTTCAGCTACTGGACTCTCACCATCTAGGGTGCAGGACTCAACTGCTTCGCCTAGAAACACAGAGCTTATATTGTGCTCTCCCACAATCCCATTTTCATGGTTTAGGTTGCTTCCATTTCCATCGCCACTACTACGAGAATCACTTTTTATTTCTATTCCTCTAGCTGCTAATGATGTAAACCTTGTTCAAAGAGCATAGTCTTCTTGACATTGATGACAACCTTAAGGTAGCCTAGTTGATCAATTCATGTCCTAATCTATTTGGCTTATTTGCAGAAGTGCTACAAAGTTGTGCAGAGGTGTTGAAGGTTATCTGAGGAAGAGTGCACAGATTTTTGGCACTAATGTCAACCCTTGACTTGTTGACATCTAGGTCAACTTAGTAGTGGTATTTGTCTAATGAATGAACCTGCTTGCATAAGTGTCACAATGTTTGGCAGAGGTCTGGAGCACTGTACAAGTGTTGAAGAAGGTGTCCTAGAGGCTGGCAGAATTTTTGAGTACAAGATTAATTATTTTTCCTAAGATAAGCTACAGTCGCTAGGAGCACCATGCCAATAGTGTAGTTGTAGCTCTACAGTTTTTGGGTGCACTACTCTATCCCAACAACTATGATTGCAGGGAAGATACATCGTCGCAACAACTCTAGCCTAAACGTGAAAATCTATGGATTCCTTGTGCATCATCAAAAGAATTTGACCATGGTAATTTGCATAAGCTTTGAAATTGATTGGGTAAGCTCGAAATTGGTTGAATAAATCTTCCAGTGGATGTGAATGAATTTAATGCAAAAGTAGTGATTATTATGGTTAGATTTCGAAGTTGAGAACCAATGAACTTAGTCCAAAAGAGGAATTTTCCCAGCATATTATATATATTTCATTTGGATCTGAGATGTGGTTAGTTAGTGTGATTGAGCGAGTAAGAAGTTTTTAGATAGGAAAAATGCTCCAGACATGTTGGTGAGTAGAGATAACTTGTGTATGAGTGAAAACGGTAGTGTTGTGAGCAGATCGAAGGCCTGTAGCAGAGTATTGAAGAAAATCTATCATTATGCATATCAGATCGATGGCAAAGGAAGAATTTGCACAAAGAGGCTACTATGTCTACATGTCAATTTTTTTTGTGTGCAAGGAGTTGATGTGAATGGCAATATGCCATAATATTTTATATGTTGTTGTATGTTCTATTGTAGCAGAGATATATAATGTCATGCATGCTTATATGGTTGTAGCTTATTGAGGGTTTTATGTTATATTGTTATGGCTAAGTGTGAGCTCTATCTATGTTTCTGGATAGTTATGTTGTTCGAGAATTCATGTACGTATTGTAGTGAAGTATTTGCTAGAGTGAAGAGCATATTGGTTGTGGTGTTTTTCAAATGTGTTTGTGATGAGTTAGTGTCTTGTTGATGGGGTTTGTTAGCAAAGTTGAGTCATATGTATGTTGAGCATAGTGTCTTAGGGATCGAGTATGAAATACAATGAAACAAGGTCTGTATTTAGGGTAAAGAGGAGTGGCCTTTGGCAAGTGATGGCTTGTTAGGTTTGTAGCAGTGATTTTGTGCTAGTGGTGGGTAGAAAATAGTGTTTAGGGAGTAGAGGCTTCCTAGTTGGTGGGTGCCAACAAGCTATAATTGGATCGAGTCTCCTAGCTGGTGGTGGTTAGCAAACCGTGTTTGAGGTCGAGTCTACTAGCTAATGGTGACCAGCCATATCTATGTAATATATATCATTTGCTTGACACATAGTAGAAGATTTAGAGCAACGCGGTAGCAAAAAGGTTGGTTTTTATCTCGGAAGGGTTCCACCATAGATCTTTGTGTCTTCATGTGATAATGATTTGTGGTTTTTCTCATATTTATGCATATATCCTCTTATGTGTTAAGTTGCTAATGTATTGTTGAATCAGTTAAGGGTTTGGAAAAAAAAAAGTTAAAAATTATATAAGTGACCTCACTATTGACAACCCCCCCCCCCCCCCAACTTAGTAATGAACTAGTTTCTAACAATTGGTATCAGAGTGTGGCTCTTGTTTGTAGCTTAATCACTAGAGAGTAGATCCAAATTTTTTTATTTTTTTATTTTCAGAATGGATCCTCCTGGAGTATATGTCCTCACTGCTACAAACTTAAAGGTATGGCACTATAAGTTGAAATATTTACTATTATCTCATGGATCTGACTTTTGGAAGCTTGTTTGTGAAGGATGTGGTGAGAATCCATCTTCATTCAATGTATTGCAGTAGGATGCTCTAGCGAGATGCAATATATATGATCATCTCCATAATGTGGATGTGGAGAAAATACGTGATCTAAAATATGCTAAAGAAACATGGGACAGATTGGAGATCATGTTTTGTGGTGATAGTAGCAACAAAAATGGAGACCTAGAGAAGAGAAGCAAAATGAAGGAAAAGAAGAAGCTCAGCTTAAAGAGTCTCATCCCCCTAATGCAAATGGTTCAACAAATCAGAAAATCAAGAATCAAAGGTACTGCAACAGGATGGATCCAAAGGTATAAATTTTAATGAGTTACTTTCGAGTTATACTTTGGATGGTTCTAATTCTAGTGTTGTTGAGTTGCCTGGTGAAGATGAGGACAAAATTAAGCTTCTTAGAGCTAAGTATGATTCTGCCATGGGAGTAGTAGAGACATTATCTATTGAGATTAGTAGACTGACAGTTGCATGCAGAGATCATGAAAAATTATTGTATCTTTTTTACGAAAAGGAGAATGTTCTTCGAGAGCATATCCTTAGCCTGAAGATATCGTTACATGAGGCCAAAAGAGTAGAGGATGTATTGACCAATAAACAAAAGGAGAAAGAAGGTTGAATTGTAGACTTGGAAGGTTAAGTGATCTCCATGAGGAAACAGTTAGAGAAGAAGAATGTTCAGCTGAAGCAAGAGTAAAACACCAAGCTCTTGGATAGTTTTCTATAGAGCCAAAGATCTCCTATGAATAGATTTGATCTTGTCTTTGGAGAGTCTAGCTCACAACCAAGCAAGAGAAACAATGAAGTAGCAAAGAAGCTTGCAGAGAAAAATGGGACCAATAACGATAGTAATGAAGGAAAAAGGAAACAGATCTATTAGCAACAACTAAGAAGAGAACCAGGAGGAGCTTTCACATCTAGAAGATCATGCGCTCCTAGAGTTGATAGTGGCAGACTTCAGAGGAGGAGTCAAACTCCTTTGCCCCCTTGATGGACGAGATTGAGTGCTACATTTGTCACAATTTTGGACATGTGGCATCTACCTATAGGAGAAGATTGCACACATCTCTTCAAAAATTTGAATAGCAAATAAGATGACCCTCTTTCAGGTATACAAGTTCATTTAATGGTTATTGTTATGTTTGTAACATGTTTGGCCACAAGGCCATTGATTGCAGATCTAGCATGAGGAGATGGAGATCTGACATGAGCAACAAAAGATCAGATCCTTTGGCTTCATATCTTGGTCATATAGAGTGTTATGTGTGCCACAATTTCAGGCACATGGCCAAAGATTGTAAGTTGTCAATATTCTTCAGGCCATCCAATAAAAATGAGAGTGCTCAACCAAGGAAGAAGCCAAGGACCATGTGGAAGGAGAAGGAGAAGCAGCTAGGAAAGTGTGGCATTTATCTTTGTTCGCATGATGATGATGATAAATAGTACATTAACAATGGATGTTCCCACCATATGTGAGGAGATAGGAGCATATTTCACTTTTTGAAGAGAACCAAGAGCGGTCATGTTGTTTTTTAGGGTATTGAAGCAGCAGCGATGTTGGGTAGTAGTAAGGCCAATCTTGGTGAAAATAAGACCAATACAGATTATGTGTGGATTGTTGAAGGTTTGAAGCAAAATATCTTGATTGTGATCAAAATGGTTGATAGAGGCAAGGAAGTGGTCTTCAACTCCAAAGGTTGTTTCATCTGGAAAGAAGAGTCAAGGAGAGTGATTTCCAAAGGAGTTAAGACACCAGATAATGTGTATGTGTTGAGCGAAAGAGAGAACAAAAATAAGAGATCGAAGAAGTACTCTTCCTCATCAGATTTTGAGTAAAAGAAATCAACCCTACCGCAGCCCATTCTTGCATGTTAGAACTATTTGATTGCAAAAATGTATATGAGACTTGCATGGTCTCAGGGGGGGTGTTGGTAGCATGATGGCTATGAGTTCCAGTGCCAGCAACAACAATATTTGATCCAATACTTACATGCATATTCAAATACAGCATGCTTATATGAGATATATCTGGCTCAGGGGGAGTTGTGCTTGACTCTAGGGTTTCAAGGCTTGTTCTTTATACTTCCCATTGTTTTTCACTCATGTTTCTTGTAGTTGGTGGATTTATTGATATTGCGTGAAAAAAAAAGACATATATCAACCTTGTTGCAACTATTATTGATTATTTTTCAGAGTTACCCTAGTATGAGCTTGGAGACATTGTGCCAATGGCTTGCATTGAATGACTTGAGACATGGACCAGCCATGTGTGGGTTGTTATATGCTCATCATTACAACCATGTACTTATTATTATTTCATCATCTTATGTTGGTTGAGAGTCCAATCATTAGTGAGTTGAGTCTTCATGGTGATAGGAATGTTTTTGGAGGAGTCTCATGAAGTCTTCTTGCAGCCATATGTATGGGCTAATGATGTTGTCACATGCATATCATGTTATGTTTTGGCTCATTGTCCCATTTGAGATGTTATAATAGAAATGTACATTGATAAAATCATGTAAAATGTTTATGATATTGTCTTTATCATTGGGTCTACAAGTGGATTGGTCCTAGAATTGGGCATTCATGTGAAAGAAAGTCATGAAGTCATGTTATAGTCATGCATGAGGTCTTTTTTCGTTGCTACAGCCATATATTTACAATTTTGTATGTCAATTAATCATGGTCATATGGATCCTTGGTCCACCTTGTGCTTCTTTCTTGTGGCAAGGAAGCAATTATTGCAGCGGAAGTGGTTCACTACAGTTTGGAGATGGAATATATCCAGGGGGAGCATATTATATGTTTTTATTTACTTCAACCATCCTTTGTTGGCATTATGGTCCGCTTGGAGGTGTTCATGATGTACCTCATGCTATGTTGTGATTGTTGGGGTTTTTGACTTAATTATATGATCAGAGAGGTTGATAATTGGCCATTGTTGTTGTTGTTGGAGATATTGTATTTAGATATGGTCAGTGGTTATTATAGATGTGTTGATCCAACATATTGTGCTATTGACGTGTGTTTGCTACTATGGAGAGTATGGGTTGTTGTCTCATGTGGATATTGTTGCATATTTTGATTGATGTTGCTCATAGTTGCCACATATTGTTATTCATTATGATGTTTTTCATTGATGCTATGTGTGGTTGCCTCATGTGCATATTGTTGCTACTGCTAGAGATTGATTAGTTTGACATGTAGCTAAGAGGAGATTGCTTGATGATTGGCTTGATATGTTGTTTGTTGCTACTAATATGGGAAGCATGGTTATTTATTGATATGCATTGTTATTCAGCCATGTACATTTTGAGAAAACATCATATGGTTTAATGCTTAGGCTTGTGTTTACAAAGTTCTTGTTACCTTGTCAGAAGGAGTTGACCCTTTACCATTGATTTCAAAGGGGGAGAGAGAAGATAAGAGAAGATTGAAGGTCTGGAGATTTTGTGTGGTTGCCATCAATGCCAAAGGGGGAGTTTGTTGGAATTATGGTTTTCATGGTTACAGCTGGTTTATGTTGGCATTAATGTCAACCTAGTTCAAAGAGCACAATCTTTTTGACATTAATGACAACCTTGAGGTGGCCTAGTTGATCAGTTGATGTCCTAGTCTATTTGGCATATTTGCGTAAGTGTTACAAAGTAGTGTAGATGTGTTGAAGGTTGTCTAAGGAAGAGTATAGGGCTTGTTGGCACTAATGTCAACCCTCAACTTGATAGCATCTAGGCCAACTTAGTTGTTGGACTTGTCTAATGAATGAACCTACTTGCAAAAGTGTCACAGTGTTTGGTACAGGTATTGAGGACTGTACATGTGCTAAAGAAAGTGTCCCATAGGCTAGAAGAAGTTATGAGCAAAATATTTATTGGTTTTCCTAAGATAAGCTATAGTCATTGGGAGCACCATATCAACAGTGTGGTTGTATCTCTATAGTTGTTGGGTGCACTACTTTATCACAGCAGCTATGATTGCAGGCAAGACACATCATCCCAACAAATGTGGCCTAAATGTGAAAATATTTGCATTCATCATGCATCATCAAAAGAATTTGGCCATGGTAATTCCCAAAAGCTTCGAAATTGATTGGGTAAGCTTGAAATTGGTTGAATAAGTCTTCCATTAGGTGTGAATGAGTTTAATGCAAAATTAGTGATGATTATGGTTGGATTTCGTCAAAGTTGAGAACCAATGAAATTAGTCCAAATAAGGAATTCACCCAACATATTATATATATCTCATTTTGGATCTCATATGTGTTTGGTTAGTGTGATTGAGAGAGTAAGAGGTATACAAGGAGACAGAATGCTCCAGGCATATTCGTGTGCAGAGATACCTTGTGTATGAGTGCAAATGGTAGTGGAGTGAGCAGATCGAAGGCTTGTAGCAGAGTATTGAAGCATAGTTATCATTATGCAGATCAAATTGATGGTAGAGGAAGAATTTGCACAAAGAGGCTACTATGTCTACATGCTAATTGTTTGTGTGTGTGGGGAGTTGATGTGAATGGCAATGTGCCATAATATTTTATATGTTTTTGTATGTTTTATTGTAGCAGGTATGTACGATGCCATGCATGCTTATATGGTTGTAGCTTATTGAGGGTCTGATGTTATATTGTTATCACTGAGTGCGAATCGTGTCTAGTTTGTTGGATAGTTATGTTGTTCAAGATTTTATGTAAGTATTGTAGTGAAGTATTTGCTAGAGCGAAGATCATATTGGCTGTGGTGTTTTTCAATTGTGTTTGTGATGAGTTAGTGCCTTGTTGTTGGGGTTTGATAGCAGAGCTGAGTCATATGTATGTTGAGCATAGTGTCTTGGGGATCGAGTATGAAATATTACGAAATGAGGTCCGCATGGAGGGTAAGGAGGAGTGGCTTCTGGCAAGTGGTGGCTTTCAAGGTTTGGAGCAGTGATTTTGTGCTAGTGGTGGCTAGTAAACAGTGTTCAAGGAGTAGAGGCTTTCTCGCTGGTGGGTGCCAGCGAGCTCTGATTAGATCGAGTCTCCTAGATGGTGGTGACCAACAAACCGTGTTTAAGGTCAAGTCTCCTAGTTGGTGGTGGTAAACCATATTTATGTAAGAGATACAATTTACTTGACACATAATAGAAGATTCAAAGCAGCGCAATAACGGCAAGGGTTGTTTTTCTCCCATAAGGGTTTCCAGCAGATATCTTTTTGTCTTCATGTGATAATGATTTTTGTGGTTATGTTTTGATGGTTTGTTATTTGTACATGTTGCTTATATGTTTACATGCTCATCATATATTTGCTTATGGCTCATGTCTATGCATAGATCCTCTTATGTGTTAAGTTGCTAATGTATGGTTGAATCACTTAAGGGTTTGAAAATAAAAGTTAAAAATTATATAAGTGTCATCATTACTAATTCACCTCCCCCTCTCAGTAGTGATCTAGTTTCCAACCATTTATACTAATATATTAATGCATATTTAATTTGTTAGTTTGTAACTTAAGATATTTTTTATGTGTTATGAGTTAATAAATGTATTCTTATTATGTAATTTATAAATTAATATATTAAAATTATTAAATTTTATCAATAATCTTATTATTATACTTGCCAGTGTATAACTTATTCATTTTTGCCTATTATTTGTGTTTAACCAAAAAAAAAGTACAACTTCTCCATAGTTTAACATTACAAATTGAATTTTATTATATTTTAAATTTGATGGGCTACACTCTTATTGTGTAATGATTACATATGTACATTTTAATCTTGGTGTCGGCATTTTGTCCAAACTAATAGATACATTTGAAAATTGGTTTCATTAATTTGTGTTAATAACCCTCTGAAAGTGTCAGTTGTTTATTTTTCAACACATAACCTAGTAACTCAGGCATGGGATTCCATCCAACATGGAGCTTCTTCTGCACTTGTGTGTAGCTTTGTAGTCTGTTGTAATGTAAATGCATGGTTTAAATCATTGGTATATTAGATTTAAAGACTGGATCTACATTTTACATTTAATTAACCAATTACTTATCTCCATAAACCAATAGTTTAAACCATGGAGGATGAATAGGCGATGGAGGATGTGTGGGGATGGAGGTGGAAGAGAGATGGTTATTTTGAAAGTGAAAAGTTGGTCATGGCAAGTGATTTGGTAATACAAACATGAGGTAAATAAGAGAAGCGGGGGATGGAGGTGGGAGACACTTGGTTGTGGTTTTTGAAACTAAAAAATGATTTAAAACCCCTTCATTGCTATATGATCCAGAATATTCTATGTTTATTAAATATCAACCCTGCACAAATTTATTTTATTTAAAGATTACAAATCATGGAACTTTATTTTAAAATATACAACACCTATAAGTATAATGAGAAGAAGAAATCATGTATATATAGATGCAATTATGGAATTTTACTATACTGGCTAATTTCATGTCAAAAAAGGAAAAACAATGGTGTATCTAAAAATGTGATTACGAAGTTTTATCACAATATCATTCACTTGATTGCACGAAGAGGCTCTCTCCAATTCACTATAGAAAAGATGTTGTAATGTTTTATGGTGTTAAACATTCAAATTACATTTAAAAATTAAAATAATAATACTACAAATAATATTAAAGAAAAATAATACATTTTCTGTTTGCACTTTTTTTTCCACTTTTTTACATCTGATTGTTTTGCCAATAATATTCTTAGGGTATTTATATAATGTAAAATTTTCAAAATAATCCTTATTAAACATTTTGACTTTGTCAAATTACATTTAATAATAATAATAAATATACCATTTATTTTTTTATTCATTTTTTACGGTTAATTATTTTAGAAACAATATTATTATGGTATCTATATAAGATAAAGTTTTCAAAATGATCATAGCATTATTTTGTTGGCGTCCATGTGCACGGTAAAGAAACCACGAAGTGATCGACCCAATGCTTAGGCAATTCTAACCTCAAAACAGGTTAGTGAAATATTTATTTGATTTGGAAAATTTTCAGATTTAAGTTTTATATTTATTTGATTTGGAAAATTTTACAGGTTTAAGTTTTATATTTATTTGATTTGGAAAATTTTCAGCTTTAAGTTTTATATTTATTTGATTTGGAAAATTTTCAGCTTTAAGTTTTATATTTATTTGATTTGGAAAATTTTCAGCTTTAAGTTTTAGGACATAAATTTTTGGAAAACAGTTCAATGAAAATAAAATCAATAAGCCTACTTCTGAAACCCCTCAATTCAATGAAAATAAAATCATAAGCCTAACACCCGGACCTCAGAGTAAATGTCGTTAAATTCAACAACAAAGACAAATTCTCAGCCCTGGTCTAAAAAATTAACACCTGCGCTGATCAATATCAAAATCCTAAAAAGATCTCGTCATATCAAAATGCTTGACAGTTAAGGCTAAAACATCTCGTCCTATCATTGGAAGTATGCAAGCACGGCAAGAAGATTGGACTTCATGAACTTTTGAACCTGAGCGCCGTCTTTCCTCATAAGCTTACTTAAATATAATCTAATAAGCTTATTTTTAATTTATTCATATTTGTATAAGCCGTTAAGGTTATTAAAATTAAAACATAAAAAAATTGTTACAATAGTTCAAGTAGTTAATTACAGGTGGTGTGGTTTTCCTTGAATAATAATATGAGTCAACCTGTTAATCGTCCCCACTTTTGTCTTGACCACTGAGTTATGATAGGTTTCCCCATTGTTTAAAGTTTAGTTAAAATTGAGATCTTAGAGATAATCTATTGTTGGTGGTTTTTTAGCATAGATCCATCTTAACTCCAGGCCTATCAAGCACCAAGAGGGATCAAATCTTTCGAGGTGCAAACCTTTCCTCAAGTTTTTCACTCAAAAGAGAGGTTTGCAACTCGAGATTTGATCCCTCTCAAGGCTTGATAGATCCAAAGTTAAGAATAAACACAATGATGAAATTTTAAATTAAATTATTCAATTATCATGTAGCATTTTCTACCTGTAAATATGTGATACACACCACCCTAGCAAAATGTTAACGTAACATTCTCTACTTGTAAATGTAAATATGTGATCTAACATAACATGAAAAAATATCTACACATATAAGATAAGATAAGATACTTTTAAAAAATGTCCAATTATCGGACACAAATAGGTCAAAGGGACTTAGAGTACAATAGTGTGGGATACAAACTGGAAGCACAAAGGAAACTCTTATAAAACAATATATATGTGTGATACAGTTTCCTTTTACAAGAAAAAAAAAACATGTATTTTTTTAGATAAATAAAAATACAATACCAAGGTATTCTACACATAATCCAAAAAAAGATCATCTATAGATCTCTTCAAAATATTTAAGTATAGGTCTAGAAGGATCAATAGCCTTCATATTATCAAAGTATAATCTATCAAGTAACTAAAAATGCACAATATGCTTAAAAGTCCCATGCACTCACAAATTACAAGTTCAAAAAGAGTTCAAAAATCATTAAATGAAAATTGTTGTAAAACAAACATGCCATCTTGTATTTTTTCCAAGAAACCATAGAGCTTGGGTAAGTGAAGTACTTTCTTTGAGAGTTGATATGTAATATTGTTGTGACCTCTATAGATATGAGTATATATGACATAAATAAACTAGTTAAATGTTGCCTTTAATTGATGTTTTATTAGAAGGAGAGAATTATTTGGTACTTGGAGGCTTCCTTTCATCCAATTAATGACCATAGATGAACACCCATGACCCAAAGCTTATCAATCCCTTTGTCAAAAGCATATTTTAGTAAGTAGTACAAGACTTTGAATTCCCCGTGGTTATTGGTTCCTTTGAAATTTGTGTGCCTCTGAAAAATATAAAATGAGGCCAATCCCACCAATAGAATGCATGCCTTAACAAGCACCATAGAAATATCCCCAAGCTAATACTTGTCGAGCTATATCTTCGATAGAATTATCTATGGTTTAACCATCAGAATAACCTTATAATATGCAAATAAAGAAGTAGCTTGGGAAGTTAACTAAATGTAGGCATTATCTTCTCTTCAAACAAAATAGCGTTTCTAACTATCATATTCCCCACAAAACTAGAAATGGGATTGCATTAAACCACTTTAGATCTTGTTGAGTAAACGAAACACTAAGACATGTATCTATGGATTCATATTTCCAAAGTTTTTGGATACCAAAGATCCCCCCAACCTCAACTTAGATTCTCTAAAAAAAATTACAATGCAAGAACACATGTGAAGCGCATTCCTCACTACACTTGCAAAGTAAACAAATATTTGGACCTACTCTATTTCTTTTATGGAGGGCTTCCTATGTTAAACCCTAATGTTCAATATGAACCACATAAATAACTTACATCTAGGATGGGCATTAACTTTCCAAAGTTTCTTCCACCGCCATTTGTCATCACATATTTCCGATTTAAAAAGAGTTGAGTATCCAAGACTAGGGGTATAATTTACAACCCATATTAATTTATCTAAAGAAGGCATTAAATTTATCTCTTGCCTTGGGACCACACCTACATCTACCAATTATTTGTAGGTGTTATATGATTTCCTATGGGAGGAATATGTCTCTACTACATGACATTATTCCATCTAGCCCCAATGTTACACTATTATTTTTTAAATAGAGACAAAATAGACACATTAATGTATAATATTACTTAAAAGTTACATTAGATGGAGCCATACCCAAATGGCTATTAGGGGATTATTCATGTTTTTCTTTCAATTTTTGCTAGAGATTATCTCCCTCCTAAACTTCAAAGTTATTAATATCATGCAAGAAGAAAACACTTAATATGCCTTACTTTATTTGTACTATCTTCATAACTTGGGGATCACTTTAGTGTTGAGAGTTACCCTTCTCAACTTTTCCATTTGATGAATAGATTGGAGTCATCATATCAAAGAAGGAATTGCATCCCATGTGGTAAAATCTACTAAATTGAATGATATATTTTCTTCTATAATGTCACCCTTCATTCCCTATCTCTTCTTAACTTTAATTCATTTCCCTTGTAAGTGGGACTTGCTATCAATAATTTTATCTTCTAGTAAGTGTGTCAGATGTTCTACCAGCTTGTTTAGCTACATATACCCAAGTACATGCATTGTCCCATTCTCTTTGTCTAAGGAATTCGATTGGATTATATGATGTTGTAACTCTAAACTATTCCACCAACTGGGTTTGCATTTATTATTTTTCTATTGTGTAGGTTCCCTTGTATGAGAAACCTTGAAGTCTTGCTTGGAAAAGAAATAGTGAGGTGGCGATCTCAACAAAATTATCTTCCCCTACAAGTGATTTTCTCGTAATATAGTTTTTATTTCCAAACTACTCAATGCACATCTAAAATGATTTCCTTTAAAATACCAAGTACAAAATCAACTTTTGCATAGATCCTTGTGAGAATAGAAATATGGCTAACATGTACTTTGAGGAGATCACAACTGTCAATCTAATATATGGGCTTAGATTAGGACATAATATTTATATCAATTTGGGTGTTCATAGACTTATAAGCACATTACAGTATGTTGGGAGCTACACTAGATTGGTTGTCACATATAATACTAAGTACTAAAATTAGCTAATTAAAATCAAAACTCAAAATTCTAATCAAAAGTTAAAGTTAATCCAAGAAAGAATGAAACAAAACTTCTAAACCAAAGACAATGCTTGGAATGTAAAGCACACACACTTGAATCATGGACACTTTGGATTGGGCATGCACTATGACCTCTCACACAGGTCATAGTATTTTATGCAATCATGTTCAATATTATCAAGTTCTCACACTAAAATGCTTGTAAATGACTAAAATTGGAAACAATGATTAAGGGGTTTTGATTGAATGGATTGGTAATGCACTAGGGCCTTTCATGCTGATGAGAGCAATTTGACGCTCCAATAGTCCTTCATTCAATCTAGTAAACTTCAACCTAACACCACTTAAAAAGGTAAGAATGCACTATGGCCTTCTCCATTTATGAGAGAGAAAATGGATGGTCACTCAAGTAGTCTTTTACTCAACTTTTTAATTCGTGTATGCCTAAATGATAGATTTTGTCTTAGGAAAGCAAGAAATAAATAATGATTCTAAGAAATCAAGGAATTATGGTGCTTATTACTATAATTCTAAGTAAAAATTTGTGAAAGAGTTGGGGCCTTCTCCACCAAGAAAGGTGGTGGATGGCACTCTTGGTCCTTTGCTCAACTTGTCAACTAGCTTGTCCTCATAGACAACAACTACACTATGATAATTAAAGCTTATGAACAGCACTTTGAATTATAAAATCTAAACAACAATATGAAACAAAGTATGGACAATATTGAATATGGTAGCAAGTTCACACATAAACTACAAATTCGAGGAAACTAGTATGAACAAGACAAATGAGAATATGCAAAATATAAAGCTTAAAGAGTATAAACATAAAAAGAACACATATGAATAGGTTATATCAACATCCACAAAATGAACAACACATAAGATGTAGTGCACTATCTTTGGTTGTGAGGGCACTCCAAGCCTTAGCAAGCACACCAAATGTCTATCAGTGGTTGGAAATCTAAGGAGAAACATATATTAAGTGAAATAAACTTGAAGCAAGCTTCAAAGGCTGAAGTCTGAGCTACAAAATATTTCTTCAAAGTCTTCAAATTAGAAACTTGTTTTGCAAGCACTATTTGCTTGCTTTTATAAGCAAAAATACAACTAAATACACAAAAATCCTCTTTTCTTGCGATCGTGCCATATTTTGGGGATGTAATTAAATCAAATTCACCTTTTTCAAGGCTCATATCATGGAGAAAATAAGAAAAAATCAAATCTGAGTGAAATTCCCAAATTACCCTACATTTTTTTTCAGTTGAACTGGGTGTGTTGATCGAGCACCTCGAGGTCAATTTTAGATGAGTGGATAGATATTCATCCATCTCAAAATATCAGTCTAAAAAACCCACGTCTCAAAATTCATCCAAGTTTCCTACATATATGAAAATGAATGATCAATTATGAGATTTATTGCAGCATGTGAATTCCTTTTACAATGTAATTATTTCTTAAATTTTTTAAAATTAAAAAGACCAACAAAATACTTTAGGGGATATATTTATTAGGAAAAATATGGCTATATGTCATCAAAAGCAACTTGAAAAGTTTTAAGGGCAAATAAGGTGATAAAACATAGCAAAAATTATGTCATAAAAGAGGATTGACATCTCCCCCGAATTTAAGATGGAGCGTGTCCTCAAGCTCAAAATTGTCTCTCAAAATTGTGCCTATCCCTCTTAGATGGATTATGTTGCCTATAATAAAATGTCCACATTGTCCCTGGATGGTAGTTGTGATACTTTCCCTTCCGTTTTTGGTTTCTTCATAGTCATCTTTACCTTGAGGTTCTTGTTCTCAACTTTGAGAGCTTTCTTCTTTTCATACCAGGTATAAGCTTTCTTTGACTTATTGATGAAAAAATTCCAAGGTTTTCCTTTCAAATTTCATGTTTTAAACAATTTCCCCCCTATCGAGGCAACCTTGTACTTGACTGAGTATACACTTTGATATATGAATGGTTGAGTTACCTATCTTGACAAAGTTACCATCAAAAGAAATTGCAAATGATTACGAGACATTCTTGTTGTAAACTTTGAAATTGAAAAGTAAGTCCATAAACTTCCTTTGTTCTAGGATTTTAATGGCATTTCCCTGATATTTAGTTACCTCAAATCCATATAGTTCAATTATCCCTGTCATCTTCAATTCCTGTAGCAATCCCTGTCTCAAAATTGTGTATCAATTGTGTTCCCAAACCTTTTAAATATTGATGCCACTGTGTGCCGAATTCTCTGTGAAAAAATGTGATACCAATTAGTTAATACTACTATTGTTGGATTATAGAAATAGCACAACAATATAACTCCTTTAATTTTCAATGTAAACCTTGGGCATAAAATAAGAATAAGAACCATTATTTTCAACTGTAAGAGACACAAATTTTTACAAGGCAAAGATATTTCTTAATCATGACATATTGATTAAGAAATATGGGATTGAAAAATTGACCCTTTGAATCCCAACAAACTATCCCTCTGTGACATTTGAGACTTCAATTTCAAAACAAACTATTTTCCTTGTTTCCTTTATGTACACATACACTCGTTTCATAAATAATTTGGTCTAAAAATTTGAAGAGTAGAAATATGACAATTTTTCTATGTTGAGTGAAGATTTTGAATGAGCAAAGAACCTCTTCTTCTCTATTATGATTCTAATTATAAAATTCCTTTGTATATTCTTCTTGCCTTTATTAAAATTACTAGGATTTTTCGAAGTTTCTTTGTTGTCTAACAATGTAGAGCATAACAAATTTGAAAAGAAGTTCAATTGGAGTAGGGGAAACCATTTTATCTGATTGAAATTTTATGAATAAATGCCTTAATACTTATTCCTTTTTAAAATATATAAATACTTCTCATACATGATAAAATCGTTTTTTAAGAGTGTTTTGAGTTGAAAGTGATCTTCAAAATGAACGCAACATATGGTTTTTCTATGTCATTTTCTCTGGTGAGCTTTAGTACCAACAAAACAATGATACTGTAAAATAAGTGTATTGCTCATTATTCCCTTCACTTATGGTTGTGTAATATACTTTGGGTGTTTTACTTTGTGTCCACACAATTTTGGCTTAGAAAAACGTTTTCATTCCTCCAGAGATGGTGTTTTTACCTACCTTTGTCCCTACACTCTAAAAGTTTATTTCTGAGTTCTTTTGACCACCACAAATACACTCTTTGTGCTCCAAATTCGTGCTCCAACCAAGCTATGAATTTATGTTCTTGACTAGATTCAAACTTGGCCTCTGATCAAGTGATAAATTGTAATGTCCCCCATTTATTTTCCTCCATAGTATAGTCAGGGTGGATTTCCAGGCAAAGGGGTGGCCAGATCAATGGAGCAGGTTTATGTTATCAGGGGTTCCGATGGAGTTTTGAGGACTATTTATGGGATCTGATGGCATTTGTTTGGCATATTTCATCATCTGCATGGTTTGCCTTTCGTTCCATCGCATTCCGACAACTTTCAAAAATTAGCATTATTATGGAGCCTAACTTAATTAATTATGCTCGAGGTGGCATTCCCGGGAGATTAATTGATGGAACACCTCAATGTAATAGCTCATTGGAAAACGAGAAGATCTACATGATGGGATGTTGATAAGTGACTTCCAATGGTTGAAGAGAGTATGGTGGGCGATTTACCATTTTCCTTAATTAAAAATGAATTTAATTAGTCATTTAATTAAGGAAAAATAATTAATTAGAGGAAATGGGCCAAAAGTGACTTAAGTGAAATAAAATAAAATTAAAAGGTCACTTAAGATAAATTCAATGGAGGAGCTTCTAGAATAATATTAAAATAATAAAATAAGATTCTTCTAGAGGCTTGGAGATCTATCCATCAAATCTATAAAAGAGGAGGAGGAGGTCATTTGGAGACATGGGGTATTTCATATTATTTATTATATGAGAGGTTGAGAACCTAGTTGTCTACTTCAGCAGTAGCCACGGAAACCCTCGAGTGATTCAGTGAGAGTGGGCAAGCACCCATCTCTTCCCTTGGTGGATCCATTCAAGGTTCACAAGTTGTAGTTTATTGATATTTGGTTTGTTTGGAAGCCAATTGGATCATTATTGTAGATATATTTGAGGTCAGTTTTATCTCAATTATTTTTGTTATTCCAACATGTAAAGCCCCAGTTTATCTAATATAATAAAGCTGAGAATTTTCTTGTTCATTGTATTATGGGATTAAAATGCTCTATTTGTTTAATTTTACATGGAAATCTTTCTATTAAGTGAATGGTGATTTTATGTGAAGTGCTTGTTCCATTTTTTTTTTCATTTGGCACATTACATAAACCAACCTCTTATATACATCATTTATCCTTTCAAACCCATGCTCCAATCTAACTGCAAATTCATGCTCTGAGTGGGGTTCAAATTCTCTCTTTGGGTTGTTCAACTCATTTCTATCTTAGTTGTAGATTCATGCTTTGGTTGGCCATGTAATTGAATGATTATTTTCTCTCAATTCAATAATGATATCACTCATTTCATCTTTCACTTTTAGCCATGATATCATTCATTTCATTTTGCATTTTCAACCATGATAATCATTGATTTCATTTTTCATGATATAAACCCATTTTAATGATAACTATGTTAACTCGAAACCATTTTAAATTTTCTTGAAATGAGACAAAAATCACTACTGCATTATTATCATGATTGTTGAAGGTAGCAATTTGTGATAACACATTCCCATTGGTTGTAGATGTAAGTTTGCAAACTCAACTTTAAACTAGGTTGTTCCTCATTTCATTTTCCTTCAAAACATCACTTAATAACCGAATTGATTATCCAAAAAAAGGTCTTCAAATTAGTTAAAATAAGAGGCAAATGAGAGTGTATAATAAGAGGCAAATGAGGTCTCAAATCAGAGTGTATAATAAGAGGCAAATGAGGTCTCAAATCATAGTGTATAATAAGAGGAAAATGGTGTCTTATGAAAGAGCATTAAATAATTTATTAACAATGCCTGAAAAACGAGAAAACAAAGTTGAAAATATAGCTAGAGGTGAGAGTAGTTCTGTAGGTGATCCTTTATAGTTTATTTGCATTATGCTTTGTCAATTATAAAGACTATCATTGTTGGAGATTTTTTTTCTAAGATCAAAATTCTTTTGTTGCTCACAAGTTTCACTAAAACACCTTAACTTTGTCCCTTTGTCATACCTATTTAGAGTTTTTACCTCCTTGTCATTATAGGTCTACTTATAGATGAATTTCCATGTCACTTGCATGTATTAAAAAAAAACTCAATTGCCACCTTTTTTACTATCATTCTTTTCCATCACGGTTTTGTAATATCATTTGCAATATTACCTATCTTAATGATTGTCATTATTCTTCATTGGTTCCACTATGTTGCACTTATAACCAAACCTATTTCAATATTGATCTATGTGCCCTTTTTCATGACATTTCTCAACAAAACTTACCTTGCACATTTGAGCTTGAACATTGTACTATGAGGATATTTGTTTTGGAACCTTCTATCATATCCTCACTTTCAATATAGATTTATGTGCCCTTTTTCATGACATTTCTCAGCGAAAATTACCTTGCACATTTGAGCTTGAACATTGTATTATGAGGATATTTGTTTTGGAACCTTTTATCATATCCTCACTTATGAAAAATTATTGCTTATGATTGTAAGAATGGTAAGGTATAAAGTGTTATGAGTTGGTGTTATAAAATTGTAAGGTATAGGATGGTAGCAATTAAATAGTGGCATGGAAATATAGGATGTTCTAAATTGAGAAATTGGTAAAATTTATACACTAATGTAGGAAAATATTTCTAAGCTAAAATGAGGTTCTTATGGAATTTATTAAGATAAGCACAAAATTTTGGGGTTTTTATATCACCAAAATTTTGTGATAACTAAATCTTAGGAGACGGTATTTGTTATGATACTTTTAATTCCAAAAATTAATGAAATAACTTGAACATTATAAAGATTTACCAAGCCTCCTTTTCTTTTGTGTAGCTAGCTTCGTATTGCTCTTCCATGTTGGCAAGTTTCCTCTTGATGTGTGGCAAGTCTTGGTGGCTTGAGTCTTTGATCTTTGGTTGATCTAAAGACTTTGAATAGCCTTTGATTTTCTTCTTTTCAACAGTTTGAAAATGTTTCTCTACCTCCCTTCAAGAATTTGAGTAGTATTGTACCTTCTAGAGATGAAAAGAATATTGATAATACCTTTATATTTGCAGTAAAAATGAGAGATTTTTAAATAAGGATAAATAGTAGCAGTTCACATGAATTCTTATGCAACATTCTCTTAACTTATTAACAAGAAATAAATAGGACATGCTCAATCTTACAAATATCCTCTTCTAGACCAATAGTTGTTCTTCATAGGAAATCATTAACAATAAAAAATGTCAATCACCTAGTAGATCTTTTATTAAGAACTTTCGTTTCCTAATTTCCTGGTTTTCTAATGAAAATTCAAGTTTAGATTGCGCCAAAAACCGGGGTTTTCACAACTAAAATTATTATTTTTCTTCTTTTCTTTTTCATATATTTTTTAAGGATGGAAGAAGGGATGAATAGAGTAAAGCATGGTAAAAATGTGAAAGAAAAATGGGTTGAAGTCATGCTTTAGCAGTAAAAGTGAGATGGATGAATAGTTAGAAGTTCAGACATAACATGAATATATTATGAAGGTTGGAAGAAGGAAATTAGCATAGAGAAGGGTTTGATGAATGGAATTATGGGTAATAAGGCTTCTAAGAGACTTCTTTGACAGTATATGTGACTTAGAATGATATGGAACTTGACTTCCTCTTTGATAATTAACTTCATGCCATTTTTTTTTATCTTTATCCATATTTAAGCATTGTATGGTTGTTGGTGTTATTGGTCAGTAGTTGAAGGAAAGCTCTAAGGATTGTGAGCTTCTTTGATGGACTCAAAATCAAATGATTTTCCACTTTGCTTCACTTCAATATTAGTATTTCATGCAAAAAATTTCAAAACTTGACTTTGAAAATAACTCGTTCGTGGATTTGACCTCTTGGATCCTCACGGGACCTGCAAAAACTTAACACTTTGTTGCAATAAAATGTGAGATGATGGGGAAAGAAAGGTCATCGGTATTTATCCCTCCAAGAGTTATATAAAATATTTATAAACAATGCATAGGAAACAAATCCAAAGAAGATGGACAAGAAAATGCATTTGTTTACCAGTTGAGAAGTGTTGGTCAGCTTAGACCTCTTAGCAATATTTTGTTCACAAAATCTTCCTTTTATGTCCAACTAGAGTGATTCAAAATCTATATTAAAGAATATTAATATGGTTGTTTTAAGCACAAATAGGTTTTCAAAGTTATTTAAAATGATATGCTAAAGATGATGAAGAGCACCTTGCTTGATAGAGTTTTTGTTAATTTTTTACTAAACCAATAGTCATTATTTGGAGCATAACTTTTTCATTAAAGATCAAATTGATGTGACTCCATTTGGAGATTAAACTATATTTATTTTTGTATCTCCAATAGAAATAATTTTCTATTATCCATTTATTTGATATCACAAAATTGTTGATAATCAGACTTGGCAAGCATAGTTTTACTATGTTGACTTTAAGACATGTAGTCACTAAATGTGGCATAACTTTTTCACTTGACTTTCAAATGAGATAATTCAAATTGTGGCTTAAACTAGGCTTGAATTTATATCTCACTTAGAAATATGTTTTGAAAATAAGATGATTTGATATATGAAATATGTTGATGAATAGTCAAGATGTGGAATTGTCATAATGCAAATTTTATGATAAGCATTTAGTAATTTAAGCATAACTTTTTCATAAAACGCGAGATTCAGGTGATTAAAATTAGGTTGAAAATGGTATTCTAGGGGTTATATCTCCTAGAAACACATTATAAAAATATGCCCAACACATTCCTCAAAGCATTATTGTATTAATTTCGTCTTCGAATTTTCTACTTGAGACCTGGTAACTATTTTGGCCATATATTTTTTGTTTGAGATCCAAATTGAAAAATTCAAAATGGGTTAGAAAGTTGGTTTTAATAGATACTTTGTATAAAAACGGGTTTTAAGAATGAGCCCATATGGTCCTAAAAAATAGGACTATTGCACCTGCATTTTGCCATAAAATCACCCTAAAATAAGTATTGAGCAATGATTTAAATGATTATTCATGCAAGATTGAACCAACTTTATTATGCAAAAAAATCCTTAATATTTTAATTAATTTATTTATTCCTTTATACTACCCTACACTATTTTGGGAAAACAAGTCATGCTTTCAAGTATAAGAAAATTTCCAACGCGCTCATTTGAGTAATAATATCATATGTAAACTCATATCCATTTTGAAAAACATACCTTAATGAATGCTTAGATGTGAGAGATCAAATCCTAATATCGATTTGATGCGAGGAAATGTTGAAAAATGGAGTCGTATTGTGGATCGATGACTATTTGGAACCAAATTTCAATGTAATCTTTATTTCTTTGGCTTTCCTTTGTTGTCATAGCATAATTTTTTTGTAAAAGTTGTCTATTACATTCTTGAATGCACAAGAGATCTTGTATCTTTTCTTCATCATGTGTGGCCCACGACTCCTTGTCCCCCTTACAAGTAAAATTAGAAGAAACTTCTAGGTTCTCCTCTTGTGTATCATCTTCATGGATGCTTTGTTCCTCTTCTATCTTTTGAAATGAAGATTCACCTCTAGTGACAATTATGAATTGCAGACAAGGATTTGAGAAGATCCTTGTGGTGACATACGTTCCTTTACTTAATAAATTATTTAGCATCATTCTTTGTCCTTGTTTTGCAAATGGGTTAGTGTTTGGTTTTATAAGCAACTAGGGGGCGAGGGGGTTATGTATCTTTCTAATCCCTAGGTCAAGTGAGAATGCTTAAATAAACATAATTAAAACTAAATCAAATTTCAGTGGACAAATATAAACATGACTTGGGCTTGCGGATACTCAACTAAAGTGAATGCACTGGTTATTAACTATTGTCGTATTGCCTCCACTCCTTCAATTTCTAAATGTTCCTAATTTGAAAAACTTGAATGTAAACTTTAAGAAATCCTTCTAAATCTAGTTCTAACTCGAAATGTGCTTCCCTAGCAACAACGCTAAAAAAACTTAAGCTAATCTATGGCCATAGATTAGGACATAATATTTATGTTGATTCGGGGATTCCTAAAATTTGAAGCACATTACAATATGTAGGAAGCTAGACTAGTGTAACGAACAAAATTTGTATACGCAGCGGAATACTCAAAATGTCTAGTATGTAAGAATGTCCATCATGGGAGGTATAATATATTATATAGTAATATTTGAATATAAGGGAGATGATATTGTGATTGTTACAAATGAGGGCCCGCTTATATACGTAGGCAAGTTCCCTTTCATGAATGGCCATGTCCTTAGAGACATGCGCCTTCAATACTAATTATTAATTATTCATCATTATTATTATTTATATCATTTGTATTTTATATATATATATATATATATATATATATATATATATATATATATATATATATATATATCTATATATATATATATATATATATATATATATATTATTCATAACATTGCCTTCCTCTTCAGAAAAGCTTTGTCCTCAAAGCTTATCACTGACAAGGCATGTCATATGTTTCTTGTCTTGTAAATTGTTTGTGTATTTTACAAATTCTCGAAGTTGTCATCTTTGTTGATACAAGCTGATAGGATCCTCTAAGTGATAAATAAAATTCTCGAACAGATAAGGGGTCTGACCATCCTAAATCAATATTTTGTAGAATTTTGTGGTTGTTGGATACTTCATGTGAATTTTTATCACAAGATTGAATTGTACTTACATTAGTAGTCTTCATAACATAATTTTGTTGTTTATGATCTGAGTGATACAGAAATGCAAATTGTCTGCTCTTGTGATTCAGATGTCGATAAGGATTTCTTTTAGTTTGACTTTCTCTTATCATGTGTCTGGAAACTTCCTAATTTACTTTAGGTATTGTTGTTGTTGAGTTGGTTACAAAATATTCATTTGGAATTTTCATTGTTTGAACTACAACATTTGAGTGTGTTTTTTCTTCAACCGGCTTATCTTCTTCTTGAGTTGTGATATTTACTAGATCAGTATTCATTCATTTCTCTTCAACTTGAATTTTTGCAATTGAATATTTTGATGCTTCCTTCACAATAAGTTGTTGTACCTTGTTTTCCAATGACTTCTTGTCCTTCTTAAGCTTATTAATTTGCATTAGTAATTTTTCACTATGGGCTTTAAGCCAAGAACTTCTTCATTTTTTCTCAACAGTGATTTTTTCAACTTCTTTTTGCATATTTTGTAGTACTTCTTTACCTTCTTGAAAAAATTAACTTTGAAATATCTGTATGTCTTGTCGTGTTACTGAATTTGGTTTCAATGTAACATCTTGTAACACTATTTTTTTATTTTTGTATGAAAATGTCAAAAACTTCTTCTTCGTATATAGAATGAAGGACCCTAGAGTTTCTATCCAGGGTGAACCCAAAATAATGCCACCTTGATCATTCCATAGGGTTTGAATTAAGAATTGTAATATAAATGTATAATCGTCAATGTTTAATTGTAAATTGGTTATGTCATATCTTTTGTCATCAAAATAGTCTTATTTTTTATTTATATTTGACTCAGGAATACTAATTGGTTTGCAATTTTAGATTTTATATAATTTTTATTTTCGACCAGTGAGATAGAAATAGTAACATATTTTCCTGCAATAGACCCTTTAATTCTAAATAGCACTAAATCATAGCTATGAGGGCTATTGGAAATCTTCCTTCCTTTATTTCTGAACTGAACTCTATTTTCCATATATTGAGATGAGATTAGGGTTTTGAAGGTAACCCTTTCCTAATCTCTATAAAAAAATATTATTATTATTTATAAACCTTCAAAAAAAAAAAAATCTCCATTTTTTATCAAGCTTTGAAAACTTGATTTATATCCTATCACCTTTGGTATATAATATGGTTTCTTTTTCTTCTTCTTTTTTATTTTTCAACTTTCCTAAATAAAACACCTTCCTTCAATAATAATACCTTCCTTCTAACCCTTAAATTCCCTTTCCTACTTTCACTTCTTCCTTTTTTAAATTTGTAAAATATATGTATATATATATATATATATATATAAACTTTAATTAAATATTTATATGTACTTTAACACTTCAAATTGGTCTATATCGAAAACCTAAATAACCTTTTATACACTATAATATTTTATTGCTAATAATTTAATATCTAATTTTTTATATTTTTTATGACTAACCAAATTAAACTATTAGTATCTAATGGTCACGATGGTTGACTATGGGCATTCCCTTATCTTTCTCATTGGCAGTAGCAACGAATTAAACTATAACCTATACAGAAATATAAAAATTCTATTTTATACTATGGATTTTGTTTGACCTGTACAACGGTTGTAATCTAAATGGTGGTGGCTGGAGACAATGGCATGGACAACAATTACATAGGTGTGATCTGTAAAATCGACGGTTTGTTTGTATGGTAAAAAAAAATGGTTAGACCGTATGACTATGTTAGAATTGTGCTAGACAGATAGGTGCGGATGGGTGTCTCTATTGAGTGTATGCAGATGGTTCAAAAATGATGGATAGAAATTCTATTTAGTTGTTAGTGTCTAGTAGTCACAGTGATCAAATGTACTCTTTCATGTTGTTGATTAGTCTTAGGCCCAATTATTATATTTTCAAGTAAATTTTGACATCTCTCTTGGTTGTCAAATGGTCCTAAGTCATTGTCTAGGTATCATTGCTACTCCCTACATTTGTTCAAAGTCACAAAAAGCCATCTTGGTCATGTCATCATTTCCTATCCTAGGTCATCAAATGAGTTAGTTGGTCACCATTTAGGTCATGGTCTAGGATATACATTTGATGGTCATCATTATTAGTCATCAATATCTATTTAGGGAGTCATGTCATCCATTTTGGTCATCATCATGGGAGGTAGCAATTAGGGAATAAAGTTGATAAAAGGGAATCAAAGTAACATTTCCTATTCAATAAGTAATGTTGCAGTCAAATCACATCACTAGTCATTGTATCAAAAAGTACACATGATGTCATTCCACCATCAAAGCCAAAATCGAGTTTCTAAGTATAAAGGAGCATCAAAGCATTTTGAAACTTAATTCTATCCTTCCGAAGCTCCAAGAGCTCCTCTCTGCCATTGTCATACTTGCCACAACCATTAGAACTTTAAATTTCACCACTACTGCTTGTTGTGTTTTTGGAGGAGGTTGCTGCGATTTTCATTTGGAGACCAAAGGGAGGACAAACAGGTTCAATTTTCATCTCAAATGCTTCAAAGCCTCTTTAAACAAGTAAGTCAAGCTTCACAAACCCTTTATGCAGTCTTTTCCCTCATAAAAATGATTAAAACTCCATTCCTAGGGTTTTGCTGCATTTCTGTTGTGTTTTTCACTTTTATGTTCTCTTGCTTCTTTTGAGAAGAAATCCCCTTGTTTATAAGCCTACATATCCTTGTATAGCCTCATTAAACACTTCCCATCATTCCCCGCACTCAAATTCAATCATTTTTCCCCAAAAACCTAGCTAGTTGTTGCGCTTCTGGCCTAAGATTGTGTTTTGCCCTTTTCACCCCTCTTTTCTCAGTCATTTTGAAAAATTACACCTCCATTGTCTTCCTAACACATATCCATACCCCCCATAATTTCCTCAGAAATTATCCTATCCTTTTTCCTCTTCATTCCATCCCCTCAAGTTGTTGCGCTTTTAGCCTTGTTTTGCATATCAAATCCCTTGCCTCCCTTCACAACCCCTTTCCCGTGAGCAGTACTTGCCAATACGTTTGTTTGCATTCCATGTCAATTAAAAGGGTAAGTCTACATCTCCTACACCATGGAAACATTAGAGACCAAAATAAGTCAAAAGAAGGAGGTGATTGGCATGATTTTTAGGGTTTTGAGGTTATTTGTTGCACATATGGACAGTTTTACTTCAAAATCAGTTTCTGGAGTAATGTAGATTAATTTTACAAAAGTGAAAGATGTTTTGGTCAATAATAGACCAAAGAACAAAAACCTCCTTCATTTTATGCACAATTATTATTATTTGGGATATATGCCCAAAATATAGTTGCTATAGGAGAGTTGTTGTGCTTTTGACCCTGTTTTTTGTCATCATTCTCAAAAGAGGTTTCTGACCAAATGAAGATAAATTTTGGAAAACCAAAGGAGGTTTTTGTTAAGGACGGAACCAATCACAATAACCTCCTTCATTGTCTACACAAGTTTCATACATTGGGATATATTCAACTTTCTTGGAGGCCTATTTCAGAAAATCAAATTCTCCAATTTAATTGATTGTTTTAGCCATTATTTTGTGGCACGGATTCCAAGAATATGGGAATGAATTTCACAAAAATGAGATGAATTTTTCTTCAAAACAACCTTATCTATAAAAACCTCTCCCATTTTTGTAAAAAATTTATGGTTAAAGAGATATTAGTTCATATTTGATCCCTATTTTTTTTAAAAACGCAGAAATTTGAATACCTATAAACGCAGCAACTAGTTGCTGCATTTTTCCTCAGGATGTCCAAATGCAGATTTTCAAGCATGTGAAGACAGATATTGGCATAGGGATATAAAAAAAGTACATGAGAACACTTGAAGAATCATAAATTTTCATAAAATGATCAAACAGTGCCTCTTTTTCACCTCTCTGCCACCTTTTCAAGGCACTCGCTGCGTTTCTGGACAACCTTTTTTGAAAGCATTTCTGAAGGGGTTAGAAAGAGGTTTTTGCTTGTATTAATGAATCCAGTGTGTAGAGGAAATATTCAGCTTTCCATCCATGTCTTTTGCAGCAAAAAACTCATCCGGGAATGGCTCCAAATCATCTTCCAAAAACTTGTTGCTTCTGCTAAGTTTGCTGCGTTTTTGTAAATTAAGTTGTTTTATTGCTTGTAATGGTGAAAGGTCAAGCTAGATTGATGTAATAGATTACCTTATGAGTTCATCTGATGTAATCAAGTTTTTTAGGGGTTACTATAGTAAATAATCTTGTAATTAAATGCTTTGAGAGACAAACTCAATCAATTAGTTTAAAAGGGGAAGTGGTTTCTAACTCCCCTAGGTTTTGGCAATGGTTAGAGAGAATCATGTAATTAGTTCCTAAGAAGAAGGATTCGACCCCTTGGAGGGGAAAACTTTTTTTCATCTATATGTAGTCAGAATGAAGTCAAAGAGATGGTTGGATATTGGAATCTCATACTTTTTGAACTAGTGTACTTGATATTGGCAGAAATAATATACGGTTGCAGTTATTTTTATGGGATTCATGTGTTGTGGTCAATGACACTGTTTTTCTCCAGATTTTCTTATGCATATGATTATTAGATACTCTCAGTAGCTATTCATATTTCCTCTGATGATTTATCTCTTTAGTGTTAAATAGAAATCCTTATTTCAATGTTTTGTTTTGTTTGAG
This sequence comes from Pinus tabuliformis, assembly GCA_031772625.1. Taxonomy (NCBI): domain Eukaryota; kingdom Viridiplantae; phylum Streptophyta; class Pinopsida; order Pinales; family Pinaceae; genus Pinus; species Pinus tabuliformis. The sequence goes on along the minus strand of CM062804.1, from coordinate 557,753,191 downwards.
ATTAGCATTTAAATGTTTTTCTTCCAGATAAGTGAATTCATGCATCTTCTCACTTATTCTCTTTCATATGATTTTTTCATTACCATACTACAATGACAAACCATTTGTGTCATTGATTACATCTACCTTGCCTCATTCTATGTCTGCAACTGATCTTTTGACCTACTTGGCCTAGTTCCTAGACCTTGTGCTTCTTATCCAACAAACCCTAATCAAAACCCTACTGAGCTGATAACTAGCCTAAAACCCTAGTATTCTCCAGTCACTTCCATTGGATGTGAGGATTGATTTAGAGAGAGACCTCTCTGATTTGGCAGGGCTAGCTTCCAAGTCCAAAGTTGGTTTGTGGTTACCTCTTTGGTTTCCTTTCTCAGCCTTGGGAAACTAAGGAGTGCTAACACTAGTGAAGGATGTTGGTTCTACCAGAGAGGCGGTGGCTAGTCTTATGCAGTTAGATGATGGTGGAGATAGCCAACTTGCAGTGGTAACAGATGGTTGCAGGGCCGATTATTTTGACGACAGCATAGGTTCTTTCACTAGATTGGTTGTCACATCTAAGACTAAGTCCTAAAGTTAACTAATTAAAATCAAAACTTAGAATTCTAATCAAAAGTGTATGCTAAGCATAGGAAACATGAAACAAAACTTCTAAACTAAAGATATTGCTTGGAATGTAAAGCACACACACTTGAATCATTAACACTTTGGATTGGACATACACTAAGGCCTATCGCACAGTTCATATTCTTCTACGCAATGATATTCAAGAATGTCATGTTCTCACACTAAAATCCTTGTAAATGACTGGAATTGGAAATAATGATTAAGGGGTTTTAGTTTAATGGATTTGTAATGCATTATAGCCTTTCTTGTTGATGAGAACAAGTGGAAACTTCGGTAGTCATTTATCAATCTAGTAAAATTCAACATAATACCACTTTAAAAGGTAATAATGCACTATGGCCTTGTCCATTTATGAGAGAGAAAATGGATGGCCATTCAAGTAGTCTTTTACTCAACTTCGTAATTGGTGTATGCCTAAATTATTGATTTAGTCTAGGAAAGCAAGAAATGAACAATGATTCTAAGAAATCAAGGAATTGTGGTGCTTATTATTACAATGCTAAATGAAAAGTTGTGAAAGAGTTGGGGCCTTCTCCACCAATAAAGGTGGTGAATGGCCCTACCAGTCCTTTGCTCAACTTGTCAACTAGCTTGTCCTCATAGACAACAACTACCCTATGATAATTAAAGCTTATAAAAAAAACATTAAATCATGAAATATAAACAACAATATGAAACAATGTATGGACAACAATATGTTATTGAATATGGCACTGAACTCACACATAAACTACAGGCATGAGGAAAATAGTATGAACAAGTTAAGTGAGAATACACAAAAACTAAAGGTTAAAGAGTACAAACCTAAAAAGAACACATATGAGCAGGTTATACTGGTATGTACAAAAGGAACAAAAAATAAGATGTAATGCACAAGCTTTGGTTGTAGGAGCCCTCCATGCCTCAACGACTACACCAAATGTCTACCAGTGGTTGGAAAACAAAGGAGCAACATATATTAAGTCAACTAAACTTGAAGCAAGATTCAAAGGTTGAAGTCTGAGCTACAAAATATTTCTTCAAATTATTCAAATTAGAAACTTGTTTTGCAAGCATTGTTTTCTTGCTTTTATAAGTACAAATAAAACTAAAAACTTAAAAATCCCCTTTTTTGTGATTGTGTCCTATCCTAGGAATATAATTAGATCAAAACGACCTTGTTCAAGGATCATTTGTGAAATACGGCAACAAGAATATTCCAATTTAATTTATCCTTGAACTAAATTGTGAATTAAAATCGAATTTAGTCTTAACGGCTACTTGGAAATAATTAATTTATTTATTTTAAATTAATTAGTTGGAGAAATTCAAGTTAGAAGTATTTCTGAAGTCATGCAAGAGTTATCCCTTAAATTAAGGAGATAAGATTGAGTTATATTTGACTTGTAATTAGTTAAATCAGTTTACTGAGTTAAGTCGAGTTAAATTAGTTCCAAATTGTTTGAGGAACTAATAGTGAGTTAAAAGTCAGTTGATGCATTAATGCACTCAACTAGTGCTACTCCAGTTAACTGAAGATTCCCTCATCAGAAACTCATGCATGTCTATTCTGAGAAAGACCCAGTTGAGATTAATGTTCAAGGACAGTGTACTATCAATTGCATGTGTTTTCTCATGGAGAAAACTCATGCATGCAGTCAAGGATTCATCCTTGAGGATTGCATAGTTTTGAAGGTTGGTTTTCCACTTGGTAATAGGCTAATCATCCACAACGAACAGCGCAAAGAAATAGGAGCTTGGAGGGCAGAGAGGAAGGTTGGAGAGAAGCCAAGATTGCTTGTGAGAATTTGTGAGGATTGTACTGAGAGCTGGATAGTTATGAGAGCTAAGGCTTTGTATAGTTCCTATGTATTTCCACCATGTATGATAATACAATAGTATGGGGTTTTTAGCTGAGGCTTTCTCCAATGTATTTTCATGTGTATTGTGCCATTAATTCTTCTTCTTCTGGTTATATTGTTCAGCTTGATCTTTAATCTTCCGCAAATTGATAGTAGAAGTAGGTTATAGTGTTTTGTTTTGATTTATATTGCATTATCGAGTTAACCTATCACAGGTTTTCTAGATGGTATCAGAGCTGTGAACATTATACTGAGAAGGGAATTCGAAGTTTGAAGTTCGAGGTTGCAGGTGAAAATCGAATTCATATCATACTTCAAGGTTGGCCAATGGCGTTCTATGGCTTGAGACTCGAGTATGCCTTGGAAGATAGCTCAAATTACATAGCATGGAAAGATATAATGGAGGCTGTATTAGAAGAGAATGGCTTGAAGGACTTCATTGATCAAGAAATCCCAAAGCCAACTTCAACTATTGCACAACAGTTTGCTGAGTAGAAGAAGTGTGTGGCGAAGGTGATACGGATAACCCTTGAGGGAGTTCGATACCATATTGTCTTGAGTCTACATTTTCAATGTGGAAGACATTGAAGGACCTCTACCATAACAGTAGCGACCAGACGAAATTGGCGCTCAAGGATAAGCTTCGAAGAATCAAGATGGAGAAGAGCGATACTATTTCCACATATCTGAACAAGCTCACCACCTACAGAGATGAGCTTAGCAGTGTGGGAATAACTATTGTCGATGATGATATGGTGAGCCTCGCTCTCCTTGGCCTTCCAAAGAGTTGGAATATCTACCAGGACTCTGTGAATGGAAGGGAGAAACTGTCGGATTGGGAATGGCTATGGTCTGATCTTATGTAGGAGGAGATCAAGAGGAGCACATGAGATGGTTCTTCATCCAAGAACGATGATGAAGAAAATATGGCCTTAGAAAGTAAGGCAAGGAAAGGGAAGGGGAAGGCTTCCCATTTCAAATTAAATTCTTCTCATAGAGGGAAGAAGGGTGACAGGTCTAAAGTAAGATGCTTTAATTGTCACAAGATGGAACATTATGTGACTAATTTCCCATTGAAGAAGTCCAAGAACGGATCCTCGGAAGGATTGGAAGGTGAGGCATTAGCCTCTCAGTTCAAAATAGACTTTACCCTCATTGCATGCATGGTGTCATCGATGATGGGTTGTGTCTGTTATCTTGGCAATGGAGCCTCATTCCACATGACCGGTGATAAAAATTTATTCATTGCCTTGGAGGAGAAAGACCTCAAGATGCGCATAGAGATAGGTGATGATGGAAGGTATAGTGTTTCACGAGTGGGCATGGTTGCTTTTCAGAGGGATCATGGAGCTCCTCTCACCTTGATAGATGTGATGTATGTGCCTGGACTAAAGAAGAACTTGGTATTGGTCGCGATGTTGGAGGACAAAGGCTATGATGTTGTCTTTAGTAAAGGAAATGCATTCCTAAGACACATAGCCACAGGTCAGACCAAGAGGATAGGGATTCAGGTGAAAAATCTCTATAAACTAGAGGTAAATGATTGTGCAACATTGACTATGAAAGCAGAATTAGTGCAAAGCCAAGACATTGGCAAGCTGTGGCACATGCAGTTGGGCCATTTGCATCATGGGGCTTTGAAGATAATGCAGCAGATATCTACAGGACTTCCCAATGGTAAACTTGAGCAAGTTGACACATGCAAAGGTTGTACCTTGGGAAAGTACACCAAGTCTTCCTTTCATGATCGAGACAGTCGAGCAGAGGCTATCTTAGAGCGAGTTCATACTGATTTGTGTGGACCATTCTCAACAGCATCCACAGCGAAGCAAAGGTATTATATGATTTTCACTAATGACTATTCTCGTAAATGCTGGATTTATTTCATACAGAAGAAGGACCAAACTTTCACAAAGTTTTGTGAGTTCAAAGCTTTGATCGAGAAAGAGTCAGAGAAGAAGATCAAGGCCTTGAGAAGCGAAAATGGTGGAGAATATGTCTCTCAAGAGTTTAAGGAATTTTGTGCAGTGGAAGGAATTAAATAAGAGTCGACAGCACCTCATAACCCACAGCAGAATGGGGTGGCCGAGAGGAAGAACAACACTATTGTAGGGGTAGCACGGGAAATGTTGCATGACCAAGGCCTACTACTTCACTTGTGGGTTGAGGCATGCAATGCAACGGTTTATTTGCATAATAGAAGCCAACATCGCATAGTTGGGATGAAGACACCAGAGGAAGCTTTCTCTAAGAAGGGACCAGATGTGGGTCACTTCAGGATCTTTGTCTAATCGGTATATTGCCATGTGACAAAGGATGCACGAAAGAAGCTTGAGCCAACAACAGAGTTGGGGATATTTGTGGGGTACACTGATACACCTCACAAATATCAAGTGTACTTGCCTACCAGTCAGAGGACAGTGGTTCGCAAAGACCTCAAGTTTAATGAGCAGAAGGTCATGCGAGTTTCCCTTGAGAGGGAGCTCCAACTATAGGTTGTGGAGGAACTATTGGTTCCTAAGGAGGAGGAGCCTCAGACTGATGTGGAGCAGCCACATGTAGAGGTTCCAGGGGTGGAGACATCCACTCAAGCAGAGTCCTCCAAAGATGGACGGAAGCACACAAGAGAAGCTGATACATTGTTGGAGGATGCGAGAGAGAATGTGGGGGCACCATCTTCTCAATGCAGACAGAGGAGGTCACCTGAGAGGTACACTGGATACATGGCCCTTGCTGGGGAATGTGTTGAGACCGAGCCATCTTCCTTTGAGGAAGCAGTGTAGGAGCCGAATTGGGTTGATGCTATGGTGGAGGAGTATGACTCCATAGTTCGTAACAGTGTTTGGGACGTGGTTCCGAAACCGGAGAACATGTCAGTTGTGAGTTCCCGCTGGCTTTACAAGGTAAAGCAAGCTGTTGATGGTAGTGTGGAGAAGCATAACGAAAGATTTGTTACCCGTGGCTTTCCACAGGTCGAGAGGATCATGTTGTTGTAGTATATTTCGACAAAGGAGTAAGATGTTGACATTTTGACAAAGGCATTGTCAAATTGTAAATTCAAGTTCCATAGAGACAGGATCAAGGTGGCAGATAATCCCTTTCTTGTTGAGAGGGAGTGTTGAAATATGGCAACAAGAATATTCCAATTTAATTTGTCCTTGAATTAAATTATGAATTGAAATCGAATTTAGTCTTAACAGCTACTTGGAAATAATTAATTTATTTATTTTAAATTAATTAGTTGGAGAAATTCAAGTTAGAAGTTTTTATGAAGTCATGCAAGAGTTATCCCTTAAATTAAGGAGATAAGATTGAGTTATATTTGAGTTGTAATTAGTTAACTCAGTTTACTTAGTTAAGTCCAGTTAAATTAGTTCCAAATTGTTTGAGGAACTAATAGTGATTTAACAGTCAGTTGATGCATTAATGCACTCAACTAGTGCTACTCCAGTTAACTGAAGATTCCCTTATCAGAAACTCACGCATGTCTATTCTGAGAAAGACCCAGTTGAGATTAATGTTCAAGGAAAGTGTACTATCAGTTGCATGTGTTTTCTCATGCAGAAAACTCATGCATGTAGTCAAGGATTCCTCCTTAAGGATTGCACATTTTTGAAGGCTAGTTTTCCACTTGGTAATAGGCTAATTATCCACAAGGAACAACACAAGGAAATAGGAGCTTGGAGGGCAGAGAGGAAGGTTGGAGAGAAGCCAAGATTGCCTGTGAGAATCTGTGAGGATTGTACTGAGAGATGGCTAGTTGTGAGAGCTAAGGATTTGTATAATTCCTATGTATTTCCACCATGTATGATAATACAATAGTATGGGGTTTTTAGCTAAGGCTTTCCCCAAAGTATTTTCATGTGTATTGTGCCATTGATTCTTCTTCTTCTAGTTATATGGTTCAACTCAATCTTTAAGCTTCCACAAATTGATAGTAGAAGTAGGTTATAGTATTCTGCTTTGATTTATATTGCATTATCGGGTTAACCTATCACAGATTTTCTACAATCATATCATGGAGAAAATTGGAAAAATAAAATTTGAGCGAAATTCCAAATTGCCCTTTGTTTTTGCTACTGAACTAGACATGTTGATCGAGCATCTTAAGTTCGATTTTAAATGAGTGGAAAGGTATTCATCTATCTTAAGATATCAATCTAAAAAACCCATGTCTCAAAATTCACCTAGGTTGCCTGCAGATATGAAAACGAATGATCATTTACGAGATTTATTGCAGCCTGTAAATTCCCTTTATAATGTAATTATTTCATTATGTTTTTAAATTAAAATGACCAACAATTTACCTTAGGGAATTTATTTATTAGGCCATATATGACTAAATGTAATAAAAAACAACATAAAAAGGTTTTCCTAAGGCCAAATAAGGTGATAAACCATAGCAAAAAAAATGTCATAAAAGAGGGCTGAAAATGATAAACTTCTAATATAACCACCAATTTCCCAAAGGGAATGCTCATTAGAAAAAAATATAGAGGGAGGTTGACATTCCTCACCTAATTTTGACTAGAGGATAAGGCCTCCAAGAAGGGATCAAATGATTGGTGCTAAGATTGAGTGAATAAACCAATGCATCCCCTAAATCACCTTGTAATCCATAATTATCAATGCCAACTATTTTATCTGTAATATTTGATCCCAAATATAACTCCAAATAGATCATTGTTAAGGAGGAAATGGCCCATATATAGACTCCATGGAGACCAAGATAAACCTTCTTGGATAACCCATAATTTCTTGAAGGGAATCCTCATTCCAAAAACACGCTAGGAGGTTGAAAACCCTTTCCCAAATTAGAGTAGAGGTTAAAACCTCTTAGAAAGTACCTGTTACAATCCTACATGAAGATAAAAACAAAACACACACAAAGTGAACACTAACAATTACCCTTGAAACTTGTTTGGTCAATTTAGTGTATTCTAAATTGCTATTTAAAATGTCAATCCGGGATTCGTAAACTGACGAAGTGAAGTGTACTATATGTACTAGATAACCATTTCCTTAGTCTTTTGTCGTTTTTGAGTTTTCTAGTTTGTTTTTGGATTTATCTTTTCCTAATGTGTGATGGCGAAAATGAAAGTTAAGTGTGGATGGTGATGGTGATTTCTACAGTGATTTCCCCAAACTTAAAAGTGATCAAAGAGAAAGCTTTAAAACAACTGTAATGAAATCAATTCTTAAGAGGAAGTAAATGTATCAAACAGTGAACTAATGACAATGGCCCAGTATCCTTGCTGCTGAATGAAAAGAAAATAAAAACTGAACTTAAAGCAACTCAAATTAAAAGAAAAGCAGCTAATTCACACTACTTCAACTCTTCAGATCCTTTACCCTTCAGCTCAATCTACCTTGTGGGAAGCAATCATGAACAAGTCAAGTAATATGATATCTAAATGGCAAGAAATTAAATTGCATAAAAGAAACTAATCACACTACTTCAACTCTTCAGATCCTTTACCCTTCAGCTCAATCTACCTTATGGGAAGCAATCATGAATAAGTCTAAGCAATATGATAACTAAGTGGCAAGAAATTAAACTGCATAAAGGAAACTAATCACACTACTTCAACTCTTCAGATCCTTTACCCTTCAGCTCAATCTACCTTGTGGGAAGCAATCATGAACAAGTTTAAGCAATATGATAACTAAATCACACTACAATAAGTAATATTCTGATTCCTTACTAATAGAGTCACTTGACCATAGAAAGAAACCATAAACAAATGAGTAGTATGATGTCTAAGTAGCAGAAAAAGAAATAAGCAAATCACAGCTTGAAAAAGGACAGTGTTGGAATTAAACTTCAGAAAATGGAAATTAGCAGGAAGGACAAGATGATCTCATATGTCAATAGTTATCAAAAAGATGAAAATTTTCACGAGCTGCCTAAGAAAACCTGCAGAAAAACGTTGATCAGCTGACAGCTATAAGAAAACAAAAGTGAAAATATAAATAGCAGTGAATTGAAAACATCAAAACAACATGTTATATACAAGCTAGTAATTATAAAAACAGAAACATAATAAAATCAAATGACAACTATACAGGGCTTTAGTGCGCAGGGGCCCTCTGCCACCTCAGCCATTCAACGAACAGTCACGAGAACGAGCTCAAGAAAGTAGTCTTCTCATGTATTAAAGCAGAAGCAACATATAAAACAGAGTACAGTGGGGTGACAATAGAAAACAGTTCAAAAATTACATTCCAAAAAGCTTCTTTACAGCGTTCATCAACGCGTTATTTATAATGAAAAAGTGTTGAACTGACTAACTGAATCCTATGCTATTAACTGCGTTGCCAAAGACTGTTGGGTTGTGTTATATTCTTTCCACGTAGTTAATAGGGGGTTTGAAGGACACTCGTAACCATATGTTAGGTTGGGCGGACCCACCTATGGTTTTGTGCATGATTTTCGCACATGTTTTTTGGACGCGATGGTTTTTCGGTCCATGGTATTGGACGCGATGGTTTTTCGGTCCATGGTATTGGATGCTTCGGCATATATAAATATGTATTGTAACATTGAAAGGAATATAATGAAAAATCAAGCTGGTAGTCCCGGTTTTTGGATCCAGGGAAAAATCTTTGTGTATATGTGTTTTATGGGTTATGCTCTCGCATTGTTTATTTTCTTTGTTTAAGAATTCTTATGCAGGTAATTTCTGTACAGGGTTAAAACCTACATTTGGTATGAGAGCTATTTTGGCTTCAAGGGGACGCCTTTGTTGCTGAGGGGTTTCGCTCGGGCCTGTGGTAGACCCTGTTCAGTGGGAGATCTGCGAGATTGATTCTGGTGGTGAAAGAAGATGGTGAGCAGTGGAAAGATAGAGATTGAGAAGTTCAATGGTCAGAATTTTGAGTTGTGGAAACTCAAGATGGAGGATTTGTTGGTGGATAAATATCAGTGGATCGCGGTAGATCCGGGTACTAAACCATCGGGAGTGACCGATGAAGAATGGAAGAAGTTGGATCGAAAGGCAAAGAGCACAATACGATTGTGTGTCTCAGATTCAGTATTGCTGAATGTATCAGGGGAAGCTACGGCAAAGGCTTTGTGGGTCAAGTTAGGGACTTTGTACCAATCTAGGTCTCTGGTGAATAAACTGTTCCTGCGGAAAAAGCTGTATAACCTGAGGATGAAAGATGGAGACTCGGTGACAGAGCATCTGAATGCGTTTAATACTGTGGTAAGTCAGTTATTATATGTTGATATTAAAATTTCAGATGAAGATAAGTGCATCAGTCTGTTGTGTTCTCTACCAGATTCGTGGGATAGTCTGGTTATTGCAATAGGTAGCAATGCAACTGCTTTGCAGTTTGATGAAATAGTCTCAGCCTTGCTGACGGAGGAGATGAGACGGAAAAATATGGACAACCAGAATGGTGATGCCTTGTCTGTACGAGGACGGTCCCAGAACAAAAACAAAAATAAGTCATCGAGTGGGAGATCTAAATCTAGAGGGAGATCTAAATCTCCAGGAAAACCTACAAAGGTGGTGTGCTGGAAATGCGGAAAGGAAGGGCACTTCAGAAGGGATTGTAAATCTAAAGCTCCTGATAAAGGAAAGGGATCTGATGATGCTCCTTCTGCAGAGGCGAAAACCACCTCAGATGAAGGTGGGGATGTGTACTTGGCTTCTTCAAGTACACATGTAGATCATGAGGCATGGTTGATTGACTCAGGTGCATCCTTTCACTTCACTCCCCATAGAGAGTGGTTCTGCGAGTATGAGAAATACGATGGTGGTGATGTCTTCTTAGGAGATGATAGGAAGGCTAAAATCATTGGTCGGGGAAAAGTAAAGTTGAAGTTGCAAGGTGGAAGGGTTAGAACACTTCCGGGTGTTCTACATATTCCTGCATTGGCCAGAAATCTGATTTCTGTAAGCAAGTTGGATGATGCAGGTGTAAAGACGGTGTTCGAGAAAGATACCTGCAAGATGGTTCGAGGAGCACTGATATTGATGCGGGGAGTTCGGATTGGAACTCTGTACAAGCTGCAAGGTAGCACTGTTGTTGATGGGTGCAATAGTTCTATGGTTCCTGAAAATGGAGTAGAAAATCTAGTGGTCTCTGGAGAGAAGACCATGTTGTGGCATCAAAGGCTTGGACATATTGGAGAGAAGGGCCTTCGAATACTTCATGGTAAAGGTATGGTAGAAGGTATGAATGATAGCTCTCTGGATTTTGATTTCTGTGAAAATTGTGTGTATGGGAAGCAGAATTGGGTGAGTTTCCCCTCAGGTGGTAAGAGGACGAAACATATATTAGAGCTTGTGCACAGTGATGTGTTTGGACCTGTGAAGGTTCCATCACTGGGTAAGTCTGTGTACTATGTATCATTCATAGATGACTTCTCAAGGAATACATGGATATATTTCCTTAAGAAGAAATCTGAAGTCTTTGACAGGTTTAAAGAATTTAAGGCTCTGGTGGAAAATCAGACAGAGAAGAAGATAAAGGTGCTAAGGACAGATAATGGTGGAGAATTTTGCAGCAAGGAATTTGAAGAATTTTGTAAGAAGTGTGGTATACCACGGCAGAAGACTACTCCATATACACCTCAGCAAAATGGAGTCGCAGAAAGAATGAACAAGATGTTGATGGAAAGGGCAAGAAGCATGCTCAGTGGTGCCGGGTTAGGACAGGAATTCTGGGCAAAGGCGGTGGATACTGCATGTTACCTGATCAACAGATCACCTTCATCAGCGTTGGAGGATAAGACTCCACAAGAAGTATGGACTGGTAAGAAACCCTCTCTTTCACATCTAAGGGTATTTGGATGTGATGCATATGTACATGTTCAAAAGGAGAAACGAACCAAGTTGGATAATAAATCTGAAAAGTGCATCTTTATTGGGTATAAGGATGGTTTAAAGGGTTATAAGCTTTGGAACCCAGTCACACGGAAGGTTGTGTACAGTCGAGATGTGTTGTTCAGAGAGGTAAAAGATGTTATTCAACATGAAGTCCAACCAAAGGAACCTGAGAAGATAGAGTTTGAGCCAAAGGATGAAGAATCAGACTCTGCAGCAGAGGAGGAATTAGAAGATGAAGAGCCACAAACTCCAGCTGTGAGAAGATCAGTTCGAGAAAGAAGGCAACCAGAAAGGTATAATCCATCTGCTTTCAGTTCAAATTTTGCTTTGTCTGTTACTGATGATGATCCCAGAACTGTGAAGGAAGCAGTGGATTCAGAGGATGGAAAACTATGGAAAGAGGCCATGGTCGATGAAATGGCATCTTTGCACAAAAATGAAGCTTGGGATCTGGTGGAGTTGCCGGCTGGAAGGAAACCCATTGGCAGCAAATGGGTGTTCAAGAAGAAGACAAATGCAGAAGGAAAGGTGGAGAAATAAAAAGCTCGGTTGGTAGCAAAAGGTTATTCCCAGGTGCCGGGAATTGATTTTGGTGATAATTTTTCTCATGTTGCCAAGGTAACTTCTATTAGATTACTTTTATTTGTTGCTGCTGCTTTTGATTTTGAGGTAGAACAGACGGATGTGAAGACAGCATTTCTTCACGGGGATTTGGAAGAGGAAATCTATATGAAGCAACCTGAAGGCTTTGCGGTGAAGGGTAAGAAAGAACTGGTATGCAAGTTAAAGAAGTCTTTGTATGGGTTAAAACAGTCACCAAGGATGTGGTATCAGAAATTTGATACATTTATACGGGGACTTGGCTTCACCAGAAGCAAAGCAGATCATTGTGTGTATTTTAAATTAATTGGTGACCGTGTTATTTATCTGGTCTTGTATGTGGATGATATGTTGCTGGTTGGAAATGACAAAGAAATTATCCAGGATTTGAAGACCCAATTGTCCTCCAAATTCGACATGAAAGATCTTGGTGCTGCAAACTATATTTTGGGCATGGAAATTAAAAGAGATCGGTCAAAGAGGAAGCTCTGGTTAAACCAGAGGAAGTATGTCGAGACAATACTGCAGAGGTTTAATATGCAGGATAGTAAACCGGTGAAGGTTCCTATTCCTGTAGGTGTGAGGTTATCTGCTGAATAGTGTCCCAAGACACAAGAAGAGGAAGAGGACATGTCTCGTGTTCCATATGCAAGTGCAGTGGGTAGCCTGATGTATGCAATGGTCTGTACTAGACCAGACATTGGACATGCAGTGGGAGTATTGAGCAGGTTTATGTCAAAACCTGGGAAGGAGCACTGGACAGCAGTGAAGCGGGTTTTCAGATATTTGTGTGGCACTAGTGATTATGGTTTGTGCTACCAAGGAAGACCAGGATTGGACAGAGTGTTGGATATTCATGGCTTTGTTGATGTAGACTGGGCTGGAGATATGGATCAGAGAAGATCTACAAGTGGGTATGTGTTTAACCTATTTGGAGGTGCAGTCAGTTGGATGAGTAAGAAACAATCTGTAGTGGCACTATCAACTACAGAGGCAGAATACATGGCAGCCACTCATGCAAGCAAGGAAGCAGTTTGGTTGCAGAGATTATGTTCAAGTATGGGGTTAGTACAGGGAGCTATAAGAATAGACTGTGACAGCCAAAGTGCAATTTTCTTGGCAAAGAACCTTGCTTATCATTCAAAGACAAAGCACATTGATGTTCAGTATCACTTTGTGAGGGATATGATAGAAGACAGAAAGGTGTTGATGGTAAAGGTGGACACTTTGAAGAATATTGCAGATGCATTGAAAAAATCTGTGAGCTCTGAGAAGTTCTCTTGGTGTAGAGAAGCAATGGGAATCTCAGGGCTGAAAAAAATGACTAAGCTCTCCTGTGGCCCCCTGTGGAAAGAAAATAACAAGTGGGAGATTGTTGGGTTGAGTTATATTCTTTCCACGTAGTTAATAGGGGGTTTGAAGGACACCCGTAACCCCACTTTATGGGGTCCGGGGCAGCGCTCCGGAAAATTTTTGTTTTGGACCATATGTTAGCTTGGGCGGACCCACCTATGGTTTTGTGCATGATTTTCGCACATGTTCTTTGGACGCGATGGTTTTTCGGTCCATGGTATTGGATGCTTCGGCATGTATAAATATGTATTGTAACATTGAAAGGAATATAATGAAAAATCAAGCTGGTAGTCCCAGTTTTGGGATCCAGGGAAAAATCTTTATGCATATGTGTTTTATGGGTTATGCTCTCGCATTGTTTATTTTCTTTGTTTAAGAATTCTTATGCAGGTAATTTCTGTACAGGGTTAAAACCTACAAAGACACGTAGATCTCCTCAGCCGAGATCTAGCGTAACTGTCATCATGCCTATTAAATCTTCGGAGTGGTAGCTGTTGGATTCAGGTTACGGGGATGATCTCCAGGTGTGCCGATGTCTCCGTGGGCTGAGGACTGGGCCACGTAAACTCTCACGTGCTCCAAACAAATACGTGCCATCGCTAAATACCTTGGTTGGCTTTGCCTTTGACCCTCGTTGACCGTGACCTTCTATGGATGATTTGGCAGATTTGAAGGGACACGTTCCATGTACCCGTCACCTGTAGCTTGCCCATGTGGCTCGTTTCTTCATAGGACACCTGTAGCATAGCTTTTAACAAAATAGCTGCGGAATCCTGTGCTGGCTGCGGAAACCTGTTCAGTTTCCGCAGCTGCCTGAACAAAAATCTAAACCAAACAACAGTCATAAGCATAGTTAGAAAACCATGTCAGAAGCTCTTTTTAGACTATAATGCAATGATTTAACAGCTTGATGGATGAAGTAAGTGGGAAAAAGAAGGCTGAGAGGGTGTATAGGAAGATGCAGGTTTGAGGCTCAACATACCCCCACTGTGAAGGTGTTGCATGTCCTCATGCAACCAAAATTTATTTATTTCCCTCTAATCCATATGCTCTGAGGCTTCTGCTAGGACATCTAGCCCTCTTTTCTTCTTCTTTGATGCTAACATCATCCTTGGTTTCCTGACTAGACATTTGAACTTGAGATTAATCAATGCTCTGCTTAACTTTTTGCACTTCTTCTTCAGTTTCATGTTTTTATTTTGCCACAGTCCTAAATGGAGCATAGTGTTATCATGGACAATCTTGTCTACTTTACTCTGCTCTTTGAGTGCTTCATTTTCCTGTTTGATATGCCTATTTAGGACTTCTAGTTCAAATACTTCCTGTTTCAAAGACTGAACTTGTGCATCTAGTTGCAGAGTGGTACTTGGTCCTGCAGCTGATTGTTCTAAGGACTCCAGGTAGTTATATGCCTCTTGCTGATTAGGATCTACCTCAGGTGTCTTTCTCGAACTAGGCTCAAAATCTGGTGGAGGAGGAGGACTGTTCTCTCTTTCCGACCGAAAGGGGCTTTCATCATGTGGAGGACTTGATTCAATGCTTGGCTGGGCTGGAGATTTCTCAATTGTCTCTTCACCTAAATCAATAAAATGAGATTGTTTTTCTTGGGTTTTATTCACTTTTCCTTTTAGCCTAGTGCTCCTCCTTAAGTATGGACTAGTACTCTTCTCTTGTGCACTCTGTTTTCCTTTTTGCTTTTTCTTTGTTATAGCAGCAGCTTGAAGATGTATTAATGTTTCTGACAGAGGTTGATAATCCTCCTCTATGGATTGCTCAGGGGATGGATAGACTTCTTGAATAGTTCTTTTGCCTTTTTCTTTCTTCTGTTTCTTATTTTTAGCTCAATCTTCTTCTTCTTTTTGGACAGTTTCTTGAATTTCTATTGTAGGGGAGTCTTGGACTGTAATGTTCTTCTCTTTCCTCCTACTTTTCCTTGGAATCTTTGGTGGACTGCTTCCAGAGGCCTCAGACGGCTCTTGGAAGTAGTTTCTTGTCAAAAATTGCTCCCAAGTATCCTTAGTTTTCTTTAACTGGTCCTCAATAAGAATTTTTATGAATCCATGATGGTAGAGATGAGATTCAATGTTGCCTATGTGTCTTTGAACTGTAAAACTCATCTTTTTCAAACTCAATAACAGAAAATGAGGCAAATTAAGAGTGTGACCCTCTAAGAAATTCATCATAAGTCTAGCATGATACATATACATAGAACCAAAATGACCTTCACATGTGATAAATTTCTGGATGACTAACAGTAGACTAGACCATTCCTCTTTTAGTGCATGAACATGGATGCCTCTTGTAAATACGGTGGTATCCATACCTTGGTTTTGTAGCATGATTCTCCATATTTGATCGTCCACACTTCTATTTTTAAACCACCTTTCACCTTCTTGAGGTAGGCCTGTGGCAGCTGCTACTGTGGCCTCAGTCACTGTAAACTTTAAGTCTCCAATCTCCACTGTTTGTCCATCAAAAGACCGCGCAAAAGCTTTGGTCACCTCCTTGTTATGCCCTTTAAACTTTTGGATAAATCGTAGCCATCTGGCTTTCTTCAGCAATTCCTTAGTTTGAGGAGAACCCTCCAAGTATTTCGGTCCCTCTGGCTCGGCTCTCAGTAATTTTCCCATCTGCTGTTTTAAATTCCAACTGAGAGTTCTTCTGCGTGTGAGGGTTCAGAAAAAAACGGCTTTGTTATAGGGTTTAGGATAGACTGTAGTGACTACAGTCGGAAATGGAGAACAAACTGTAGTGGCTGCAGTCGGAAATAGAGAACAAACTGTAGTGGCAGTACCCGAATTACCGAAGGAACATAGGGTGAGCAGCAGTGAGCAAGTTCAAAATAAAATGTGGATGCATGCGAGAGGTATGGTATTAGTGGAGTGGTAAACAAATGGAATCGGATTGATGACTGTGTATGAAATTTTTACACGTCTCAATAGACGGCTGTGGAAATTACGGCTAAGAAGAACCGTAACACAATAGGTCACGTCTCAAGAGTACGGGTAATAAATAGAAGTGCAGTTAGTGTTGAGTTTAAACTCGGAATAATCATGAGACCGTTGGAGAAATGAATGCAAGGTGTGTGGAGTGATATCGTGGAATAGGAGTGGTAGTGGAGCTATCATATCAAATCATTGCACATAGTATAACTTGTTATGGTTTGATAACTATGCGTAATTATGACTTGAATTGTTATTTGATAAAGATTTTTGATCATACCTTTGGAAACTTTATCAATTTTTCCTCAAGGCTTCTAACCAATTGCTCTTCCTTGATGTCTTGGAGATGCCCCATGTCTTTAGCTCAATTACACCTGCATTTCATGATTATGGCACTAACAGTTGACTGTAAATTTGAAAAACAGAGTGATGCTGGCTGCGGAAATCGTTTCTGGCTGCGGAAACGGTGTCCAGCTGCGGAAACTGAGACAGCACCCCCTTAACTGCATAAAGATAGTTAGAGAAGAACTAACTGAATGAAAATAGTCATGGACTTTTATTGATGAAGTGAAATGGAATGTGGAATGAAATGAAAATGAAGTGGAGTGAAATGAAATGGTAATGAGAGTGAGATGGAGGTGAAGTGAGATGGAAAATGAAATGGAGTGAAGATGGAAAGAGAAGGAGAGGAGATTTTTTTTTTTGGAAAATATAGAGTGTTAGGTGTCCCTGATTTTCACTCTACATTTTCTGTATAAGACTGCCAATCTATGATTGGTTTTCAGGCTTATACGATTTTTTTTTCTCTTTTTTTTCTCTTTTTTTTTTCTTTTCTTTTTTTTTTTTTACTGAAAGAAACAAAGACTAGGCTGATGGGGGAGAAGGATTCTTCTCCACCAGCCTTATTGCAGAATTCTCCTGGAACATTTTGACAAATTCCTCTTTTGAGAGTGGCTTATGATAAATTTTCAATCTGTGGCCATTCACAATGGGAGGAGTTTGAAATTCATCAATAGTCTTGATTCTTACCGCTCCATTGTTAAAGACTTTGTCAATCTCATATGGCCCAAGCCAATGAGTCTGAAATTTTCCTTTGAAGTCTTTAAACTTGGAATCAAATAGTAATGCCCAATCTCCTTCTTGAAACTTTCTCTCTTTGATGTATCTTTCATGCCACTTAGCTCTTTGATGTTGAACTAGATCAGTCCTTAAAATTGCATTTTGTCTGATCTCATCTAGCTCATTCAGCTGCTCCATTCTGTGCTTTTGGGCTTCTGATAGATTCATCCCCAACTGGACTGCCATCTTGAAAGTCTTGATTTGAAACTCAATGGGGAGTAGGACCTCCTTCCCATAAACAAGTTCATTGGGAGAATGTCCTGTTGTATTCCTCCATGTAGTTCTGTAGGCCCATAAGGCTTTAGGAAGCCTTTCTACCCAATCTTTTATGTGTAGATGAACAGTTTTGGTGATGATGCTTTCAAGAACTTTGTTTGTAGATTCCACTTGGCCATTTGCTTGCGGATGGTAACGAGTAGATTTTCTATGCTTGATTTTATATTCTTCCATCAGCTTCTCCATCAAGTTAGATGTAAATTGACTTCCCTGATCTGTCACAGTTTCTCTTGGGACACCAAAACGAGTAAAAATATCCTCAAAAAGAAATTGAACAACTGAATTTTCAGTGGCAGAAGGCAATGCTTTAGCTTCTACCCATTTAGTGACATAATCAGTGCATACCAATATATACTTCTTTTGTTTATATGGTGGATTAATGGGTCCAATGAAATCTAAAGCCCATTTTTCAAACGGTTCAATGAGTACCTATGGTTGTAATGGCATTTCATTTGAAAGAGTCGGTCTCCCAACTCTTTGGCAGTTGTCACACCTTCTGACATATTGTTTTGCATCTTTGAAAAGGGAAGGCCAATAATATCCTAAAGAAATGATTTTATATGCCGTCCTTTTGTCAGCAAAGTGTCCACCGCATGGTTCATCATGACATGCCTTGAGGATGTCAGACATTTCATCTTCCCGAATACATCTTCTGATCACACAATCTAGCCCTGTTTTAAACAATTCATTAGAAATCCATGAATAACTTGAGCTCTCCTGAATAATTTTCCTTTTTTCACCAGGAAATAGATGTGGAGATAGCTTCCCTGTAACCAAGTAGTTAGCAATATTTGCATACCAAGGAGTCTTAGTAGTTACTACAAACAAATATTCATCTGGAAACTTATCCTCTACAAGAGAATCTTCGTTAGTATTTTGGATTCTATACAAGAAATCAGCTACTGTATTTTGTTTTTCTGGTCTATCCAACACAGTAATATTGAATTCTTGTAAAACTAAGAGTCATCTTGTAACTCTGCCATTAGTAATAGGTTTATTCATAAGATATCTAATTGCAAAATGATCAGTATGGACAAAAGTTTCATAGCCGGTTATATAGTGTCTAAACTTATTGATTGCATGAACAACAGCTAAGAACTCTTTCTCAGTCACAATATAGTTTAACTCAGTGGGAGTCAAATGTTTACTGGTGTAGTAAATGGCATAAGGAACTAAATCCTTTTGTCCTAACACAGCTCCTAGAGCTATATCTGAAGCATCTGTGGAAATATGGAAAGGAAGTTTCCAATTTGGACCTCTCAAAATGGGTGCTTCAGATATTCTTGTTTTCAAAGTTTCAAATGCAGATTCACAATCAGGATCCCATTTGAATTCACAATCTTTTGTAAGTAATTTGAAGAGTGGAGATGCTATTTTGGTGAAGTTTTCAATAAATCTTCTATAGTATCCAGTAAATCCAAGAAAACTTCTAACATCTTTTTGACAATTTGGAATAGGCAACTTGGAGATGTCTTCAACTTTTGATCTATCAATTTTAATCCCATCTCCTAAAATATGATGTCCTAAAGCAATCCCTTCAGTAAACATCATAAAGAATTTTTCATGACTTAATGATAGGTTTGTTTCTTTACATCTTATAAGGACTTTTTCCAAATTCTCTAATGCCTCTTCAAACGAATTACCATAAACTGTAAAATCATCCATATACACCTCTACACAATCATGGATTAGATCAGAAAATATTCCTAGTACTGCCCTTTGAAATGTTGCGGGTGCATTGCATAATCCAAAAGGAAGTACTCGATAAGCAAAAGTTCCCCATGGACAGGTAAATGTGGTCTTGTCCTGATCTTCAGGTGCTACCTGAATCTGATTGTAACCACTAAAACCATCCAAAAATGAAAAATACTTTTTGCCTGCTAAAGTATCTAATACCTGATCGATAAAGGGTAAAGGAAAGTGATCCTTCAAAGTTGCTTTGTTCAATTCCCTGTAATCAATGCATACTCTCCATTTACCATTCTTTTTAGGTACTATAACCAAAGGAGAAACCCATCGGCTATCTGAAATTGGATAAATGAAGTTCACATTAAGTAACTTTTGGAGCTCTTCTTTCACTATCTCCCTAAGGTTTGGATTCATCCTTCTCTGAGGTTGTCTGATTGGTCTACTATTTTCCTCAATATAGATGTGATGAATGCAAGTCTTAGGGTCAATACCTTTCATATCGGTATACTCCCATGCAAATGCAGTAGAATGTTTTTGCAAGATTTTGGTTAGTTCTTCTTGTTGTGATCTTTCCAATTTTTGTTGATATTCAATGCTTTTCCTGGAAAGATCTCAATTGCGGAACTACCAAATTCTTCCATAGAGAAAAGAGACATTTGTCTAGATGATAGATACTCAATGTCAGAATCTAACTAAAATTGTGTGCGGTCATATTCTGAAGATGTTTCAAAATTTTCTAATGTGTTCAGAATTTGAGTATCTTCACTAACTTCAAAGATGGTAAAGACCGGTTGTATAGTATCTTCATCATCAATCCATTCATTATCTCCTATTTCTGTGATTGCTTTTGCTGGAGGATACAAATTGAATTTCTTTGTCGAATTACCATCAGAAATATACATATCCCCAGACCTACAACTGATGAAAGCATCGGCTGTGGCTAGCCAAGGTCTTCCTAAAATGAGAGGATGTCCTCCTAAATTACTCTTGGGAGTTAAAATCATGAAATCCACTGGATATTCCCAAGAGTCTAAGGAGACTGAAATATCTTCTAATACACCATCTGGTTTAATAATTGATCGATCTGCAAGTTGCAGTAAAGTAGGTGTAAAGAGAAGATTAGGAAGTTTCAGCTGTTCCATAGTCTGTCTACTCATAATGTTGATAGCAGCCCCTAAATCAATCAAAGTGTTTGGAATTTCAACCCCATTGATATGTGTTTTGACAATTGAACTACCGGGATCTACATACTTCTGCATAGTAATTTTTCCCATCATGATGTCTGCAATTTTCCCTACCAGGTGGATTCTTCTTGTGTCTCTAGGTTTCCTTCCTGGTCTTTTAAGACTCAACTCCTTTATTGTTTTTGCTAGAATAGGAATCTCTTTAATGGCTTGTAACAAGGGAATCTTGATACAGACATTCTTCAATTCATCTAGAAAATCATAGTCAGGCAACAAGATTTGTTTTTCCACCCCTTTGTCAATTTGTAATCTTTCAGGAAAAGGAGGTGTGGATGAAGATACAGGTTGCTCAACTATAGGAGGTGTAGGGGTTAGTTCTTCTTTTTCTTTCTGAGTGTTTGGGTTTTGAAGAGATGCTTCAGAACCCTTATTGGCTTCAAGAGATTCTTCCTCAGAAATGCTTTGATTTTGGGCATCTATAGAAGGTTTATCTAGAACTCTACCAGATCTAAGTTGTACATCATTGAGAGGAACGATCATATAGGCAGGAAATTGCTGACCTTCTATCATGTAGGCATTTTGAGGGTTTTTATTATTGGGGTTTGGCAATGACTGAGAAGGAAGTTGATTTGACTTATGTTGGAATGGAAGCAAGAGTTGAGAATTTGGATTTTGTTGAGAAGGTTGTTGTTTTTGAAATGGCAATGATAGTTGTGGGTTTTGATTTGGAAGTTGTGGAGCCTGTTGATTTTGAAAAGATGGAGGATATTGATAAAATTGAGCAAATCTCCCATAAGGATTTTGCATACCTTGTACCCATGATTGAAAAGGATTTTGAGGTTGGGACCAAGGTTGTTGCCAAGGATTCCAATTTGGTGAGGGTTGAAAGTTCATAGAGTTGTTAAACCCTTGATTTTGTTGCCCCTGGCAAGGTCTCCTTGCAACAAAACAGAGAGACTCAATTGTATTTGGATCTTCTTGAAAGACAGTTTTGAGCCCAGGAATTAAAGGACAATCCTTGGTCTCATGATTCTCTAAACAGATCACACATGTTTCTACAACTTTTGCATCCAAGGGACATTCCCTGAGAGCATGTTTTTTTCTACATTTTGGGCAAAAGATGGCTAAAGCTTCAGCTTCTGCTTTCTGCTTATTGTGGATCTTAAGAGTGTCTAGTTGCTCACTAAGACTCCCTAAGATATCAGTTTTGAATTCATCAAGCATATTGCCAATCTCAGCCCTACTTACTGATCCAGTTGCAGATTTGTTTGCTCTGATGAGAGAACGATCTCTAGGCCCTTTTCCAGTTTTAGATTTTCCTCTTGAGAGATGGACACATAGTTCTGCTATGTCATGAAGTGGAAGTTGAGATATGTCTCCTTTTCCCATCATGTTCAAAATATCTATCCATTCATCTCTAATGGATTTTAATAGAAGGGCTTTCAAGGTTTCCTCATCTAAATTACTCATCTTTGCTCTTTTCATATTGTATTGGAATCTTTCAAGTAATTCCTCCAAGTTTTCATCTTCTTTTTGTACCATTTTAAATACTTCATCCTTGTGGTTGGTAGGCATACAATAATCCATGTATCTATCCAAGAATGTTTATTTCATATCATTCCAAGTCCTAATGGATTGAGTGAGTAATCCCATGAACCATTTCAAAGCAGCTCCTTTCAATGTTGAAGGAAACAATTTTAGTTTTTGAGAGTCTTCCAGATAATCATAGGTTCGACACACGACCTCAAACTCAAATAGAAATGTTTCAGGATCTTCATTTCTTAACCCATGAAAGTTTGGGAGGACAGATGGTGAAATATTTTTCATTGTTGCTCGAGAATCATCATCGACTATAGGGAATCCAAATGAGTTATCTCCATCTCTATTTCCCCCATTGTTACCTCTACCTCCTCCATTATTTCCTCCTCCTCCTCCTCTACCTCTACCTCTACCAAATCTGTTAACTCCCTCTTCTGTCATGCTAGTTTTCTTAGAGATTTCAGAGTCCTCTGGTTCTTCTACTAATGGAGAATGAGGAGGAATTTCTCCCTCTTCTTCCTCAGGTGATTCTACTTCTTCAATTACAATGTGTCTCCTTGTAGAATAAAAGAAAGAATCTTTTCCTAATTCAGATTCAATGGATGGTGAGGAAGAGTCTCCTAACTCAACTGCTGTCTCTTGAATTCCAGGAATCCTAGGGCTAGGAGTGTAGGTTGGAGATGGTGGAGGTGTCTCTTGTCTATTCCTTGAGGTAGAAGGAGTTGTAAAAATTGAACTCTTGGCTCTAGCTAAAAACCTTCCCCTAGAATCTCTTGCTCTATGCATGTCATTTTTATTTTTCTTCAAGTCGGGCTAATAATTCTCTTTCTGATCTTCCAGGTCACTCTAGGTGCAAGAAGAGAGCATACTCAAGAAACTATTAAACCAATAACTTTCTCTTTTCTGATCCTCCAGATCACACTAAGTGCAAGAGGAGAGCATACTTTGAGAGGTTATCAATTTTCCTTCCTTGAAATTTTCTTGTTTTTTTTTTTTTTTTTAAGAAATTGGCTACCTAATTTCACTTCCTCGGCAACGGCGCCAAAATGTTTGGTCAATTTAGTGTATTCTAAATTGCTATTTAAAATTTCAATCCGAGATTCGTAAACTGACGAAGTGAAGTGTACTATATGTACTAGATAACTATTTCCTTAGTCTTTTGTCATTTTTGAGTTTTCTAGTTTGTTTTTGGATTTATCTTTTCCTAATGTGTGATGGCAAAAATGAAAGTTAAGTGTGGATGGTGATGGTGATTTCTATAGTGATTTCCCCAAACTTAAAAGTGATCAAAGAGAAAGCTTTAAAACAACTGTAATGAAATCAATTCTTAAGAGGAAGTAAATGTATCAAACAGTGAACTAATGACAATGGCCCAGTATCCTTGCTGCTGAATGAAAAGAAAGTAAAAATTGAACTTAAAGCAACTCAAATTAAAAGCAAAGCAGCTAATTCACACTACTTCAACTCTTCAGATCCTTTACCCTTCAGCTCAATCTACCTTGTGGGAAGCAATCATGAACAAGTCAAGTAATATGATATCTAAATGGCAAGAAATTAAATTGCATAAAAGAAACTAATCACACTACTTCAACTCTTCAGATCCTTTACCCTTCAGCTCAATCTACCTTATGGGAAGCAATCATGAATAAGTCTAAGCAATATGATAACTAAGTGGCAAGAAATTAAACTGCATAAAGGAAACTAATCACACTACTTCAACTCTTCAAATCCTTCAGCTCAATCTACCTTGTGGGAAGCAATCATGAACAAGTTTAAGCAATATGATAACTAAATCACACTACAATAAGTAATATTCCAATTCCTTACTAATAGAGTCACTTGACTATAGAAAGAAACCATAAACAAATGAGTAGTATGATGTCTAAGTAGCAGAAAAAGAAATAAGCAAATCACAACTTGAAAAAGGACAGTGCTGGAATTAAACTTCAGAAAATGGAAATTAGCAGGAAGGACAAGATGATCTTATATGTCAATAGTTATCAAAAAGATGAAAATTTGCCTGGGCTGCCTAAGAAAACCTGCAGAAAAACGTTGATCAGCTGACAGCTATAAGAAAACAAAAGTGAAAATATAAACAGCAGTGAATTAAAAACATCAAAACAACATGTTATATACAAGCTAGTAATTATAAAAATAGAAACATAATAAAATCAAATGACAACTATACAGGGCTTTAGTGCCCAGGGGCCCTCTGCCACCTCAGCCAGTCAACGAACATTCATGAGAACGAGCTCAAGAAAGTAGTCTTCTCATGTATTAAAGCAGCAGCAACATATAAAACAGAGTACAGTGGGGTGACAATAGAAAACAGTTCAAAAATTACATTCCAAAAAGCTTCTTTACAGCGTTCATCAACGCGTTATTTATAATGAAAAAGTGTTGAACTGACTAACTGAATCTTATGCTATTAACTGCGTTTCCAAAGACACGTAGATCTCCTCAGCCGAGATCTAGCGTAACTTTCATCATGCCTATTAAATCTTCGGAGTGGTAGCTGTTGGATTCAGGTTACGGGGATGATCTCCAGGTGTGCCGATGTCCTCGTGGGCTGAGGCCTGGGCCACGTAAACTCTCACGTGCTCCAAACAGAGACGTGCCACCGCTAAATACCTTGGTTGGCTTTGCCTTTGACCCTCGTTGATCGTGACCTTCTATGGATGATTTGGCAGATTTGAAGGGACACGTTCCATGTACCCGTCACCTGTAGCTTTCCCATGTGGCTCGTTTCTTCATAGGACACCTGTAGCATAGCTTTTAACAAAATAGCTGCAGAATCCTGTGCTGGCTGTGGAAACCTGTGCTGGCTGCGGAAACCTGTGCTGGCTGCAGAAACTAACAAGTTTCCGCAGCTACCTGAACAAAAATCTAAACCAAACAACAGTCATAAGCATAGTTAGAAAACCATGTCAGAAGCTCTTTTTAGACTATAATGCAATGATTTAACAGCTTGATGGATGAAGTAAGTGGGAAAAAGAAGGCTGAGAGGGTGTATAGGAAGATGCAGGTTTGAGGCTCAACAAAACCCTCCATTACAAAAACTAGAATCAAATGTATATTTATTACCTTGGCCAATGTGGCCACATTAACCTCTCCATAGGACTTCATGATAGAGATAATAAGACTTTGTTAACAATGTTGGATGTCCTGCCAACAAATAGGGAGTCTCTCAGGTGTGAAGTCCCAATTAGACCTCACACTGTTTAGGATAGGAGCCCCATCTGGTATGTGGTCCCAATTTCCATTATGTAAGTTTCATGCTTAGATGTCAAATTTGGAGATGTTAGGATGAGGGCGAGAATGAAATGCCCTAAGAATACGGATGAGATCAACTCAAGAATGACAACCTATAGAACAACTTACAAGAATGTGACAACATAAGGATAAGAAGAAGCATGCCACAAGATAGATTAGTATGATAAAACCATCTCAAGCATACATGAATAGGAACATGCTAGAGGTTAATTGCAAATTAGTTCACAATAGGTTACTAGCATGGCATGGGATAATGAAGCAAAGATTCAAAACAAACACACATGTAACAACTACAAAGTAGTCCATAGCATATTGTGTGCATGAAAGCACACATACAAATACAGTGAAGATACCAGAAAACAAATACAACCGCTATGAGTAAGCATGGGAATCAATGTCAGAAGTGAAGGAATTCTTATTAATGTTGCTACAATTACAAGTACATGACCTGCAAACCATCAAAGCCCAATAGTGGAACATGGGATGTTGATATTATTATCAAAGAAAAACCCTAACCTCACCACACTCACCCTATTAGCTACCAAGAGCTGAGTGCCTCTAGCTCTCAAGCACAAATCAGTGACCCAATCCTAGTCCCAGCTTAAGTGGTAAAAGGCCCCCACAAATGAGACATGAGGGTCTATTTATAGAGGTGAGGAGAGTGACCTTTCATCTACTCTCATGACCCTTGACCTTCCTCACGACTCTCTCATGTCTAATGGCTATTACATGTTCAAATCAATCTCACCATAGTTGATGGAATTATAATGAGAAATGTTTACTTTATTACAGAAGAGAAGTTATGAGGAGAGTACAGAAGGTTCTTGGAAACCTTAGAGCACACATTGCCAATGTTGTTTCCAAGTCACAATACAAGCTTATTTTCCTACAACTGTATCTCACTTGCATCCAACTAACCTTTGATGTTGTGCCATTTGTATTGCCAATTGGTTCTGGAGGTTATTTGCTTGCTTGTCAAAA
This sequence comes from Pinus tabuliformis, assembly GCA_031772625.1. Lineage (NCBI taxonomy): Eukaryota > Viridiplantae > Streptophyta > Pinopsida > Pinales > Pinaceae > Pinus > Pinus tabuliformis. The sequence goes on along the minus strand of CM062804.1, from coordinate 557,726,930 downwards.
CCCTAGTTACAAATCCTTTGGGAGAAAACCCTAGTGCCTTCAACTCAATACCATCTTGCCTTGTATGAGCCATCATTCTTACTCCCTCTCTTCTACCTATAAACAAATTACATTGGTCATACATATTTACAATCGGAGAGTAACATTAAAAGCGTGAAATTCACTTAAAGGAAGATAATGATTAGGGGCCCAACATAGTCCCTTTTCTGCATCAAAATATTATCAAGGTTTGTATAGCATGTGCAGGATTATTCTGAGCTTCCTTAATCCTGTTTTGGAAGAGGTTCCTTGCCAACAGTCATGTCCTCACCAACCTGCCATGTGAGATCCACAACTCTCCCAAGAGTAGTATTCTACTTATGTACCTTGATACAGATTCTTGTAGGAATTCTCTTAGTTAAAACCCTCCATCATGTTTCTTGGGATGCTTTTGGAGGTGTTTTCTCTTGTTTACGTCTCCCAACAGGTATCTCAAACTTGACTACTTTGTATGTTGGTCAGACTCTTCAAAATGTAAACAAATTTCTATTGAAGCATGAGCAACAAGATGTAATTCTTCCTCATTATTATTTCTTTGAGTTAGCTTGTGTCCCTCGTCTTCATTTGTTCTTATTTTCTTTGTTTACCACATTTCTTGTAAACATGAAAACTTTCATGAATGATGTTGGGATCCAAAACAAGTCCATCAAACAATAAAATTATACTTGAATTAATTGCCTACTTCTATAAGACACCAATATCTAAACTAGCTCCTTTTGTTGAACATTTGATGTAGTAATATTAACTACCAATTCATTTGCATCCACATCATCAAACATGGCATCACTTATTTTCCCATATATTTCTTTTTCAAACACTCATGTTGAGAAAATATCAGGTAGTTCTTCTGTAGATTTTGTAAGTTCATCACACACCCACTTGTTTTTGTTGTTGTAAAATATGATTCAGTTGATTTCATAGAGGAATTAGCAGTTGGAACCATAAAACAAGATGAAACTTCATCAGGGGCAGTGTTGAATGAAGCATTGCCTTCTTCTAAATTTTGCTTTAAGCATGCATTAACTACTTCCTTGTCTTCATAAAAGACTAGCATATCTTAGAACTAGGAAACATACAGTAAGTCCTGACCCATGCATCCTACATTTGGATTTGTGGCTAGCATGGAAACAATTGAATCCAGTTCTTTATCGAGAGTAACCTCCATTTTGACTGCTTCATTTGGCTTAAGTTCCACATCAGAGGATCTCACGTCTAATTTGTCATGACTATATTCTATTTCACCATTCATACCAGCATCAAGCATCCGTCTCCATACTTGTCATCACATGGCAGATTCGTTTTGACTCTAGATGTGTCATTGATTGCATATGAAATTAATCATTCACTGCCTCAATTATTTTTTAGAGCCTCCATATTTTCATATGTAATCAATCTTTTCAACGACACACACACATATTGATTTGGATTCTCTCAGCTATCAGAATTTACCAAGATCTTTTACTTTTGTGATGTTAGTAGAATTGCATATGAAAGAGTATGAAAAACCACATGTGCATATTTTAAAGAAGAGGAAACATAATGATGACCATAAAATCAAAGGACACACACACATTGATAACAGAGTTCATTCAGTGTGGACTACCTCCCCGGGCTCGGTGTCAGGAGTGGGAAGGTTGCTTCATGAAAATGTTGCAATATGATGATGAGTACATAGTGTATTATTTGTCATTACAAGGATAAACTCCCTCAACTAGAGTAGCGTGTCTCTCCACGAGATGTTCTCCTATAGGAACTCTCACTCATATAAGCCCTCCTTTAGCATGACAAGATATCAAATTATCACATGAAGTGGCATAAAAGTATCCTCCAACAGAATGGTAAACAAGGATCTCAACAACAAAATCATCATCTCAGCAAATCAAAAGAAAGACATGGCATCACTACATCATATACCTCCTCTTCCTGGGATGGTCTAAAAATGCATAACTCTGCTGAAGAAATGGACTGCACCATTGAATTCATGGCACGAAATCGTGTTAAGTGACTGTCAACTCGACCCCTTTCTGAAATCATTAAAATTTGGACCCTTGGGAATCTCAAAGATTCCTTCTCGCTGGTGGACTAGAACTCTACTGCTCAGATGAAAAATCTGACTTCACCACTGCGCTCCTTGTGAAAAGCTGAGTAATTTGAGTATAAGTCAGCCTGGTTCTGAAACTGTCAAAATTTAACCCTTGGGGAATCTTTTAGATTCCTCATGATTCCACAAAGATTACTCTTTGCAAGTTGACTGAGGATTTGTTGCTCATATCAAAAAATCAATCATTCCATCAGACTCCTAATGAAATTTTGGTTCGTTTGAGTATAAAGTTGGCATGATTATGTCACTCAGAAAATTTGGCATTCAAGGAATCTTGTAGATTCTTCATGATTCCACCAAAATTTCCGCTCAACAAGTTGGCTAAAAATATGTTGCTCAGATAACAAATCTTATTACACCATTGTGTTCCCTGCAAAAAAATGAGAAGAATGAGTATAAATTTGGCATAGTTCTGGCTCTATGAAAAATTGGCCCCAAGGGAATCTAAATATTCCACCCTACATTAGAGAATATTCTTCTCGAGCTTCGTGCTAGGGATGGCCCACCCCTGCGTTGGGTTCCATGCCCAATCCTTTGTTTCATCGAATGGTAAATGGTTGAGCTTAAATAAAATGTTTGGCGTTGTTTTTAATGGCCCACTTGTGCCTTGGCGGTTTGGGCAACTAATTTTGGAGGGAGCCAATCATGTTCCAACCTTGCGACCTCCCAAAATACACAACATTTTATTTGCTGTTTGTTTGGCGACCATTGGAATTATGTGGAGCCATCGCGTGGGGCAAGCCAGTCGGCACACATTCAATCCTCACCGGCTCTGTCGTTATTATATGGTAACGGCCTTCGGGCCATGGTAATATGACGTGATGGCGAGGTTTGACCACCCACCACCCGTTATAATATATGTTTTATAATGATCTTTGGCAGGGGTGGCAGCCCGCAACCCCTTTTTTAATATATTTTTTTTCTGTTTCTTTACAATAAATTGAACAAAAAAAATGCCGCTAATTTTTGGGGTTACAAGAGAAATTAACGAGGCGACAAATTCGCATGTTTCAGCCACCAAAATCTGTCGTCGATAAGTGTCAAATTATTGCCTCGTTAGTGGCCACCAAATTTAGTGGCTTCTACAAAATTTAACTGGACCTTCAATTTTAGCGGACCTCCAAATTTAGTTAGCGAAGGGGCCTAGTTTGACCAAAATCTTAACTAGCCATAACTTTCGCATATGAGCTTAGATTGAGGTGTCATTTGCACCATTGGAAATATTGCGACGAGCTCTTAGATCTGACCTTGGTTTCATTTCAATCCAAGAAATTTTAGTTTTAAGCTTTTCCTGAGCCCTCTTAGGTCTTTGAGTGTCTTTGGAGCCACCTGGATAATTCCTCCCCACTGAGGAGCTTTAGGTCCTCCAAAAGCATGAATATAATTTGCATATATTTTTTTACATTGTCTACACAACAATTTCCTGACAAACCACACTTCCTTCTCCTTCGCCCTTGTTCTTCGGGGCCATAAGTGATGAACCGACACCTACCTCTTTGCAAACCTATAGTATATATTGTGAAATACATGTTCAAATTCAAAACCTATCATGACCCAAGCATTTCCCATACTTTCCAAGAGTTTATAACACACACTCTTTGGTCAAGTTTACATCATAATAGAAACCAATACCCCAGTTATCAACAAAAGGCCAAAAACATCATCGTTGCTTTAATAAGTGATGGAAAACACATCATCACTTTTACAATTATATCACAACACTTGATTTAAAAAATGTGGCCATGAAAAGCTATTATATCTAGTAAAACTATCTCTCACTCATCAAAGTGAATGGGTCATCATCCTGGAGTTGATTCACTTGTTAAACAACTTTTCTAACTGGTTCTTGTACGAACGCTTTGTCCTTGAGACGATTATCTGGATGGCGCCTCCAACATGTGGCTCTTTGATTCCCATCTCTGTTGCAATGACTACAAAAACTCTTCTTCCTCCAGACCTGCTTTATCTTCTTCCTTCCCTGATGTGGAGAAGGCCTTTCACGTCTTGTCCTCTTTCTTGTTTCCATTCTCTTCTATCACTTGGCAACCACGTGGTTATACAAGCCAAAAAAACTACATGGTTTTTTATGCCACAAATTTTGTTCATCCTTAACAATGAGCTTGTAATTAAAATGAACTTTAGAATACTGAGACTTTTTATACTTCTCTTGGTTGTCTCTGGTGCAATCCTGACGATGAGAGCTTGCCTTAGCTCTTCCTCTGCAATGTGCATTGTTATGGGAGGATTGTGACGTGTTCCCATCATCCTTTTTCCTCAATGGTTTTGGTAATGCCTTGGAAGCTTCTGCTACCTTCAAGCACTCTCCTTCAATGTATCCCATCTTGGTAAGGAGTCTCAAGTCGGTTCCTAAAATGGGCACCTTGAGGCTTCCAACAGAAATAACGTCATGTAAAAATGAAACTGAAGAGCGATCAACACTGCTTAACTCAGTTCTCAATTCTAAAGTAGGTGATGATGGCTTTTCTAAGCCTTCGTTGTGCTTCAACTCTTCCAAGACCTCTTCCATGGATCATAACTGAAGCTTTAATTTTTGCTTCTCCTCTTTTTCTTCTTGTATAAGTCTCCTCAATTCAACATTTTCTGCTTTAAGGCTCTGATTGATCTCCTCATTTGAATTATGAGAATATGACGAAGAAGAAGAATGTTCACTCAAGGAGGTAGTGGAGCATCGTCCTCTGCTATTTCTTTCTCTTGTTCCTCTCTTGCCATTTTCTTCTCATAATCTGCATACATTAAATTTACCATGCATGCCATCCTGATGAGGTCCTTGTAGAGATCTTTGTTGTTCTCCATTTTCCTTCTCGTTACATGTTCAATCTTTGGTTATCATTCACACTCAGAATTCACATCAGTGAGAAGACCGCTATGATACAAAACTTGATATGTATTCTCCCAGTTGTCGGAATTAACCAGTATCTTTTACTTATGTGATGTTATCATAATTGTATATCAAAGAGCATGAAAAACAACATGTGCATACTTTAAAGAAGAGGAAACATAATGATAACCATTAAATCAATGGACACACACACCCACTGATAACGGAGTTCATCCAGTGTGGACTACGTCTCTGGGCCCAGTGTCAGGAATGGGGAGGTCGCTTCATTAAAATGTTGCAAGATGATGATGAGTATATAGTGTATTCTTTGTCATTACAAGGATAAACTCCCTCAACTAGAGTGGTGTGTCTCTCCACGAGATGTTCTCCTATAGGCTCTCACTCTTATAGGACCTCCTTTAGCATGAAAAGATATCAAATTATCACATGAAGTGGCATACAAGTATCCTCCAACATAATGGTAAACAAGGATCTCAACAAAAAAATCATCATCTCATCAAATCAAAAGAAAGATGGCATCACTACATCATATACCTCCTCTTCTGAGGATGGCCTAAAAATGCACTGCTCTGCTGAAGAAGTGCACTGCACCGTTGAATTCATGGCACAAAAATGTGTCAAATGACTGTAAACTCGACCCCTTTCTAACACCGTCAAAATCTGGACCCTCGGGTATCTCAAAGGTTCCTTCTTGCTGGTGGACCGAAACTCTACTTCTCAGATGACAAATATGACTTCACTATTGCACTCCTTGCAAAAAACTGAGTAATTTGAGGATAAAGTCGTCCTGGCTCTAAAACTGTCAAAATTCAGTGCTTAGGAAATCTTTTAGATTCTTCATGATTCAACAAAATTCCTCTCTACAAGTTGACTGAAGATCTGTTGCTCAAATTAGAAAATTGATCATGCCATCAGACTCCTCGCGAAATTCTCAGTAGTTTGAGTACAAAGTTGTCATGATTTTGTCACTATGAAACTTTGGCATCAAAGGAATCTTGTAGATTCTTCATGATTCCACAAAGATTCCTCTTTGCAAGTTCGCTGAAAATCTATTGCTCAGATGATAAATCTGATTACACCATCGTGTTCCCTGCAAAAAACTAATAAGAATGAGTATAAACTTGGCATAGTTCTGGCTCTGTGAAAAATTGGCCCCAATGGAATCTAAAGATTCCTCCCCTGCATCAAAGAATATTCCACTTGAATTTTGTGCCAAGCATGGTCGGCCCCTGTGTTGGGTTCTGTGCTCACTCCTTTGTTTCATTGAATGGTAAATGGTTGAGTTTAAATCAAATGTTTGGCATTGTTTTTAACGACCCACTTGTGTCTTAGTAGTTTGGGCGGCTAAGTTTGGAGGGGGGTTGGGGGCGGGTTCCAACCCTGTGGCCTCCAAAAATACACAATGTTTTATTTGGAATTTGGTTGGCGGCCATTGGAATTATGTGGAGCCGCTGTGTGGGATGGGCCTATTACACAGCATTTTGTCACTGTCCCTGTACTCCCCATTCCTTGATCCTGGAGGACCTCTACAGTGAACCCCGCATGCTTTGCCTTCATGGAGAAACTCCCATTATGTCCCTCTTCATGAGCAGATCATTTCCCTTTTGCACCATTTCCCCTAAAACTTCTGTTTTTCCCAATTTACAAGACCGATGCTAATGGCCTTTGTATCCCCCGCGCCGATGTGCAGAGATTAGCACTATTCCCCGTGCCAATCGGTGCAACTGAGCTGTGTTCCAGTCGCACCGGTCCTGTTATGGAAAGTTTTTTAAATTAGAGTTGAAGCTTCCATCTCTAGAAGCTCCATAACGGAACTTCGGTAAATGGTTCGGCCTGGGGTCGAGGATGATAGTTTGGGCTCCTTTCCCCTATAATGATGGAACTACCTCAAGAGATAAGTCCTTCTCCCATGAGAAGAGGATCCATCTCCCATCCATTTTTCCTATATAAACCTCCCTTCTTCCCAAGCACAAACTAATCTTAGTGACATAGTTATAGTGTTGGCTGAGTGCGAGTATACTATTTTGATTTGACAAGCAAGCTATAATTAGTTGTAGCCATCTAGTTGTGTGAGGGAGAAGTGTGTTTTTGTTTGGAGTGATGCCTAAAGGGAAGAGTCTTTAAACTATTGTTGTTTGAAGCCATCATGAAGTGCTAGAAGAAGTGTGTGGGAACCTGGTCTTGTTAGAGGATGACTAGGACGTTAAGACGAATGCTTGTAATCTCTCTTTGATATTAATATATGCAACTATCGATTGATTTCCTACATGTTTTGTAATATTACATATTCATGTCTTGATGCTTCTTGACTCATTAAGTAGGTTGGATTGTAATTTTTCTATTATTATGTTTGTGTGTTTTTGTTGTTTACTTGTTTCAGGAGCTTGAAGAAGGAAGCGAGAGATTGCTAGAGCGAGTAAGCGAGGACAACATCAAACAGGATAAGCAACCAAGAGGTAGGCCCTCTTGATTGATCCTAACCTAAGGAAATATTCCATAGAATGTAACTGTTGTGGCTAGACCCATTATTGGGCTAGAGGAATTCGTTTGTGTCCGCACTTATAATTTTACTTCACCACAGGTTGGCCACCAATCGGCGCGGGTTCAATCCCCACCGGCTCCGTCATTATTATATGGTAACGGCCTTCGAGCCATGGTAATATGACGCGGTGGCGATGTTTGACCACCGACCACCCATTATAATATATGTTTTATAATGACAGTCGGCGGGGGTGGCGGGTGGTCAAACCCCGCCACCACGTCATAATACCATGGCTCGAAGGTCGTTACCATATAATAACGATGAAGCCAACGAGGATTGAGCCCACGTCAACTGGTGACCGGCCCGAACCATGCGGCGGATCCACATAATTCTAATGGCCTCCAACCAAACTCCAAACAAAATGTTGTGTATTTTGGGAGGCCACAAGGTTGGAACTTGGGTGGCCCCCTCCAAACTTAGCCGCCCAAACCACCAAGCCACAAGTGGGTCATTAAAAACAATGCCAAACATTTTATTTCAACTCGAACATTTACCATTCGACGGAATGGATGAGTGAGTGCGGAAACCAATGCAGGGGCGGGCCATGCCTGGCACGAAGTTTGAGAAGAATATTCTCTAATGCAGGGGAGGAATCTTTAGATTCCCTTGGGGCCCATTTTTCATAGAGCCAGAACTATGCCAGCTTTATACTCATTCTTCTCCACTTTTCATAGGGAATGCGATGGTGTAATTAGATTTAATATCTGAGCAACAAATTTTCAGTCAACTTATAGAGAGGAATCGTTGTGGAATCATGAGGAATCTACAAGATTCTCTTGATGCCAAATTTTCACAGTGACAGAATCATGCCAACTTTATACTCAAATGACCAGAATTTTGCCAGGAGTTTAATGGCGTGCTCATTTTTCTTATCTAAGCAACAGATCTTCAGTCAACTTGCAGAGAGGAATCTTTGTGGAATCATGAGGAATCTAACAAATTCCCTAAGGGACGAATTTTGACAATTTCATAACCAAGCCAACTCTATACTCAAATTACTCATTTTTTCGTAAGGAGCACAGTGGTGAAGTTCGATTTGTCATCTGAACAGCAGAGTTCCAGTCCACCAGCGAGATGGAATCTTTGAGATTCCTAAGGGTCCAAATTTTGACGGTGTCAAAAAGGGGTTGAGTTTATAGTCATTTGACACAATCTCTCGTCTCGAATTCAACTGTGCAGTCCATTTCTTCAGCAGAGATGTGCATTTTCAGGCCATCCCCAGAAGAGGAGGTATATGATGTAGTGATGCCATGTATTTCTTTTGATTTGCTAAGATGATGATTTTGTTTTTGAGATCTTTGTTTACCATTCTATTAGAGGATACTTGTATGCCACTTCATGTGATAATTTGATATCTTATCATGCTAAAGGAGGGCCTATATGAGTGAGAGTTCCTATAGGATAACGTACCATGGAGAGACATGCCACTCTAGTTGAGGGTGTTTATCATTGTAATGACAAAGAATACACTATGTAATCATCATCTTCCATCGTTTTAATGAACCGGCCTCCCCACTCTTGACACCGGGCCCGGAGGTGTAGTCCACACTAGACGAACTCCATTATCAATGTGTGTGTGTGTCCTTTGATTTTGTTAAACACACACATGGGCAGCGACAAAATATGAAAGATAAGTATTGAGAGTCCATTTTTTATTAACAAATGATATACATTTATAGTACATGTTGTGACCGTTGGGTTCCACATCCCAAGGTCTCTTGGACTTCCTTAGTCTATTCGGCTTCCACACTAACCCATACAGGATTAGGTGTCCAACATTCCCCCCTTAATCCGAAGGGTTATGTATGAGTCCAAGAAGAGAGCTATAATAAAAAATGTGCAAAAATGCATGGCAGCACTAGGCTGAATGTGCTCTCTGAAATGTTGGTATAAAGGGCGGTGGTTTAAGGATGACCACCAACAATGGAACACTTAGTGCAGTTCCCGGAACTCTTCCAAGTCTAGCATGAAGCTCAAGTCTTCTACTAGAGGAAGTGCTCCTGATGTTTTGAAGAGGGAAACCTTCAACCAATAAAGGGAGGTCTCACCCCGCATAAAATGGAGAACTTCAACCTGAAAAGGGGAGTCTCAACCTGTGATGGTTTAAGGATGACCAATAACTCTAGAATGCTTAATGCAATTCCTGGAACTCTTCCAAAACTGGAAAGAAGCTGAAGTCTTCTGCTAGAGGAAGTATCCCAGATTACCAACTGAAGGCATGCTCACAGGAATCTTTGTCTCTAGCTACAACTCTGAACCTGGTATGGCAGGTTGTGGCTCAGGCTCACTTGATGTGGCTTTGAAGCTTGTAGATGACCATCATTTCCCCCCCGTCAGATACAAGGTGAGATGATGGAGAAACTCAACTGTAAGATTGTTCAATACTCTAGAAAAAGTTCTGAAATATGACTGGAATATCTTCTTGGTTGTTGATGCCCATTGCCAAGAAGCGATCCGTCCAAGATGAATCTTTGTTCTTGTAGGAGGTTTGTTTCTGAAGCATCTGTTTGAAGAATGACTAGTTTTATGACAGTGCTTACATGGATGAAGATCAAAACAGTGATCTTTCAGATGGCCAACTTGGTCACAATGTTGTCATTTCACAATCTGTTGTGGCTGCTGTGTAAGAGAACCAGAATCTAAAACAGCTGAAGGTGAACTGTCATGAGGAGTAGGTGAAGATGAACCGTCCTGAAGAAATCTAGCAATTTGAAATTGGATTGGTTTGGAGTAGTCTGGAATATGAAAGGACACATCCTTGTCATATCCAAGACCAATTCTGTGTTTGTTGTGGACAAGCTCTTCCCAAGGTCTGATGATGGGCTTGGGAAGTGCAAGCTGAACTTCTACATCTGCATGTAACCTTGCTGCTTTATGGGAGTCTGTTTCAATCTTCTGAACAGAAACAGGTTCAGAATGACTCCTCTGTTTTAATTCTTCTTGCTGTAGCTGAGATTTGAGCTGCAAAAAATCAATTTTCTCTTGTGCATTTTGTAGACAGACCTGAATGTCTGTGAGAGAAACTTTGCTGACTTTTAATGTATCATGAGTAGTAGACAATATCAGAGTTTTGAGGAACTCTGATACTCCATTGATTCTGGCCATTATTTTTCTTCAATGTTAGAATTACACCTTAAAACATTGATCACAACTACTACTCAATGTAGAAAAGTAATACCCACTCATAGTACACACCAATATCCTTTATAAATGTGTAGCGAATGATCAGTGTGCAACCAGCAAGCACCAATTACAATCCATTACATAAAAATAATAGTTTACTCATGACCAGCACTATGTTTCTGACAATACAACCGACTAAACTTTTCTCCACAAAAGACTAATTTTATCTGTCAAAACAATTATTGCCTTTATACAGCCCACCAAACTCTTATGCAGCAGTCGAAGTAACAAGGAATCAATGCATATATATGTAGACAAAAACTATAATGAGTTTTAAATACAATGCCACAACTAGGGCAGCAGCAACTGCAAACTTGCTTGGATCCTTCAAATATTCCTTCACTTTCTAGGCGATTGGAAAAGAATAGTCAAGTTCAATAGTGACTGCTAATACATTCTTGCAACCATTTATGATAGCATGTGGAACAGCTGCAATTGTGGGATAACAAATAGCCAGAGAAAGAGCTGTACATAATCTCATAAACTGCAAAGCTGAAAGCACATAAGAAGCACCTTACATTTGCTAATTTTGAAATGGTAGATGATGAAGTGCTTACCCTCGAAACCCTGGGGTGAAACTTTGTTACAAATTTTCCAAAACAAGTGCTTACAACATCATCAATTTCTTCATATAAAATAAGCAAGACTGCAGTGAATGGTAGCACTCAAAAAAACACGCAAAAACTTATCACATTTAGGAGGACATATATGTCAGCCCTTATAGGAAATAATCATCTTTTCTCCACGAAGTGAAACAAATGATCTTCAATTCAGCAGCGAGCAATGAAACAATACTCATATATACACCACGGCCTCATGGGTTTTACATAACCAACACATCCTCTTCTGAAATAGTGACCACGTTCAGAAAAGTCATGCAATTGCTGGGGAGCTCCAATTCCAGTTCCAGCCCAATGCTTGTAGACAAGCCACAGTAGTCTATTGGAGAGGAAGAGATGTTGCACTTACCTGAGCTAATAAGCATTGGAGGTAGCTTAAAACAATCCTCCTCAAGCAAGGAATCTGTTGTTGTTCATGCTCATCTTGCTACTACTTTACCCATGATCAAGTACAGTGAAACTGCGGAAAGCTCCGAAAGGGAATCATCATCCAGTATTAGAGATTCAAACCTCAAAGAAAAATAAATCCCTGCCCAAATGGACCATGAAGGTAGATGCAATTAGTACTGAAGCAGGGATGATGTACCACCAGACGATGGCCATACATGGCAAAAATATGGGCAAAAAGATATTCTAGTCTCTCAACATCCTCGAAGCTATTACAGATGCACGCATAAGTATGATATGGGTTTCCAGGCTAAGAAGCAAGTACAGCAATATGACGATTCTCCACACTTTGAAATCACATATATAGGCTTTCACTGCCAAATCAAGCCTCGTCTTCTAGAGCTTTAGAATTCTTATCGAAACCCTGAGATCAGCCCTATTGCGCACAGGATTCCTGACAATTCTTTCGTCTTTGGTTCTGCCAGCAATACTCAACCTTAACCATTCAACGCATTTAATTTTTGCATTGGAATTTTACACAGTTGAACACGACAACATCACTATCCAGCACTCATGTATCAACTTCTCCAAAATTAAGCTGCTACAAGAAAAAATGGTTCTGAGAGGAACTTCGGATCTCGTGCAGCTTCACCTATGTGAGCCCGATTTACTGGACTGCTAACGCGAACGCCATGTTTGATGTTGACTGTAGGACTTGAAGCAACAACTCAACCCAGTTGTGCTATGACTGCAACTCATGCAAGGTCGGGGTTCTTGCAAACCTGAAGCACGACTGGCAAAAGGTGGTGGCTGTGAATATAGTAATGCTTATCTTCCCCATCATCGTCTACAGCGTCGATTGTTGTGCCTTCAAGAACAATAGGAGCGATAACAGTTATGGGAAACTAAATCGATATGGGCAGCGTACCAGCAGCATATTATATGTCAAAGAAGATACCAACAGCGTATTATATGTCAGAGCAGAGCAGAGGAGCAACGCTTTTATATGCAGGTGAATAATAGATAGAAAGCAGTGTTTTGGCAGAACATAGGCGGAATAGGGAGTTACAAAGCATAGGGAAGCCAAAATTGGCACTAGAGAAATGACAGAGGTTGCAGATAGAATTTAGCTGAGAAAATATTCATGAAATGCAGAACTGATGGCAGAAATGACCTACACAAAAAGGCCATAAAACAAATGGCTCAGAGTAATTATGCAGGGTGGGAATACGCCTGCTCTGATACCATGTTAAACACACACATGGGCAGCAACAAAATATGAAAGATAAATCATGAGAGTCCATTTTTTATTAACAAATGATATACATTTATAGTACATGTCGTGACCGTTGGGTTCCACATCCCAAGGTGTCTTGGACTTCCTTAGTCTATTCGGCTTCCACACTAACCCATAGAGGATTAGGTGTCCAACAGATTTGATGGTCGTCATTCTGTTTCCTCTTCTTTAAAATATGCACATGTGGTTTTTCATACTCTTTCATATGCAATTTTGCTAACATCACAGAAGTAAAATATTTTGGTTAATTCCAGTAGCTGAGAGAATCTAGATCATATATATAATTATTTATAGTGTTGATGTGCATATGGCCCTTTTTGGAAATTTTCTAATATATTATCATATGACTATGCAATGGTATGACTGGGCCTATTGATGCTAACTGAATTTATATATGTTTCTCCCCTTCGTTGTTTTATTTTGAGTATTGTAAGTCATATTTCAAGCTAGGAAAGCAAGTCGCATTTCAAATGAGTAACATGTTTGGATTTGACTACAAGTCGCATTTTTGGTACCAGTGTGATTGTGCGACTTTCGATCTTGGGAAGTTTTAATAAATTTTTCGGATACATCCCATCCATATTGACTTGAAAATCGATGTTGCAAACCTACAACTAAGTTTCATCATCTTAGGAAGTTCGCATTATAGCATAGGTCTCACCTTCTAGCTTCTTCTCTGAGGCTCTGGAGTGTGACTTTGTGACATGTGGGAAGATTGCGACTTGTGAGATCGCAAAAAGGAACTGCGACCTATGAAGAAATTGTTGACTGGAAGTGTGACCTAACTTGTGGAGAGGTTGCATAATCACATTTCTATGGAAGTTTCATTTTTTGGCTACACCTCTAAGGCTTTTCAATGTGATTTTACGACCTAGAGAGAGATCGCATGTGAGAGATGCGACTTAGGGAGAAATCGAAAATAAAAATTGCGACTTGAAAAATGTGATTTGTGACTAAGACCAATTGTACTTCCCATTGCGACTTCCTCATAATTTGATTTGTTCATGTTGATCTGGTAGCATCTCGTGGCTTTCCAATGCATCGTATATCCTCCCATGCTCAGTTTTCTTCATGCTAACTTGGTGTATTCTTTCATCAGTCACCTCATCATAACCAATCTCCCCTTTTAGTCACCAAATGAATAAAGCTCTGGAGCTTCCTGGTGCCAAAATATCTTCTTGAGGATGCAATTTATTCACAGATATGATCCATGTTTTATTTTAATGCATTACTTCAACAACAAGTTGTCCACTAGATGCAAAGCTATGCCATTGAAATTGTTACTTATGTAACAACCAATAACTGCGAGGCACTTAGATGGATCCTTTGGATCCCATTCAACACTAAAGCATGTCAAGAGACGATTAAAATTATGACTATGGACAATCTCGGGGCGCGGATAACTCAAATCACCAAAGATATAAACTTATACAAGTATCAAATTATCTTGGCAGGTAGTCATTATTTTATTGTCGGTTCTTGGTGAAAAATAAGCAAAGTTCACTACACATGGTTGTTTCAACTCTCCTAGGAATGTTCTTGCTCTTATTTGGTGAATATCTCGAAGACGAGTAAAATTATCATTGCTACAACTGACCAAAAGATATGGATTTAATGAATTGAAATGAAATCCCACAACTTTAGACCCCTTTTGTGGATTAGAATGGATTCCCTTGTTTTCTTATTTGAGAGAATGTCTATCTAGTAAAGAATCTGAAAGCTATTGCAACCACCAAAAGATCTCTCTCTCAATTGATACTAATGTCATATAGAATTATCCATGTATCTTCTTCATGAGGTCTTGCTAATACATATGGCATGATTAATAACTTACTGAGCTTCAATCGTCCTCCATTGTTGTATGGTAACTATAAAACCTTGCGCTATCCACCCTTCATGGAGGGTTGAATGCTAATTAGTATTCATTATTCTCATAGTCTTACCTAATTTCAATAAGAGTGAGAGAGATCGTGTATGTCGTAAACTGGAGGAGAGTAGACAAAGTGTTGGAGACTTGGTGTGCACTTAGCGATACCTTTCCAACAAGGTATCATACACGCCACACAGAGATAATATGACCAAGTTATGACCTCGGGAAGTTGGCTGCCCAACTAACCCCAACGGGGCCCACAAACTCTTGGTGTTACATCTCCTAGGGTTAGGGTTTTGGTTTTTTAGGGTTTTCTCATGTTTTCCATTAATAAATTGGCCCTTGAGCCTCATTGTAAGACAACTTAGAGGCATGTAGCCGCCACATCTCTTCTCAGAGATAAGCTACCATTGCCCAAGCTATCTTATTTCCATTCTATTTGTAAGCATAGTTTAGTGTTTTTCTATTAATAAAATGAAGTGTTTTTCTGTTGCATCTTTGTGTTTATGCTTATATCCGTAAGTTGTTGCATTATTGTTTAAGTTTGGATCAGTGTTATTAGAGTGTTCTGTTCTTTCTCTATTTTTCTTTGCATGTCCCCAACAAGGTCAAGGTATAAGGATTTAGGGCTTGATCTGGTTGAACCATTGCAAGATCAGCTTCACGAAACCCATCAAACTCCCATGGTGGAAGAAAAGAAAGACGAGGGAGCAGGAGATCCTTTCAAAATGTTGCTCGAGGAAGCCCTCAAGCGACAGAGGAACACGATGATGGATAACTTTGCCCAAATCCTTTGACGGCTATCTACAGGCGATGCATCTTCATCCATCAACCACTCTAGAGACACCACTCCTTTTAAGGTACAAGTTAACTTCAATATTCCCATATTCGAAGGCCTGATAGATGCAGAAGCCGTAGATAAATGGTTAAATCTGTTGGAAGGATATTTTCCAATTCATGACTTTTCCAATCGGGAAAAGATTACTTTTTCACTTCTCAAAGCCACCCCACACATCAAGGATTGGTGGGAAATCTATTATGAACAAAAGGACGAGAGTGAACCCTTGTTGTTTTTAGATGCACCCACTTGGAATTCTTTCTAAGACACCATCAAGGAACAATATTACCCTGTTGGGAGCTATGAAGACAAATACATAAAGTGGACCACGCTACAGCAGGGAAGGGACCAATATGTGCCAGAGTTCACAAATATTTTCCATACCCTTCGCACGAAGCTGGGTATCAAGGATACTGAGCGACATTTGGTTCTCAAGTACCGTGGTTTTCTACACAAGTACATCCAGAACGAGATGGAGTTCCTAGACATTTCCTTGCTCAGCATGGCGTTTTAGTATGCTGTCAAGATTGAGCATAAGTTTAAATAGAAGAAGCGATACTTTGGATCTGCAAACCCAAAGCAAGAAAAAGGCACCCCCAAACCACATTAAAAAGGACCAAACCAAGGTGGGGCTACCCAAGACACACCGCCAAAACCACAAGAAAATAACAACACCATGAAGCCGAAGAAGGACAGGGGAAAATGATGTGAGTTCCATAAGAGCTCCACTCAAAATACAAGTGAGTGTCGGGCCAAGCAGTCACTCGTGGCTGAGCTAAAGGCTTCCAAATCAGACATAGGTTCTAACTCTGAATCAGAACCCGATAAGGGAACTGACAAAGGGAAGCAGATCATTAATGTGGAGTCCAGTGCCACTGTGGCCATGACCAAGATCCAGAAGATTGAGCCTGAAGATCTATAGGAGGGGGAACGCCTCTTCCACTCACAGATGTGGGTGAAGGGTTCTTCGTTGCAGTTCATTATCAACAGCGGGAGCCAAAAGAACCTCATTTCAGCAGAGGTCATGAAGCATCTAGGCCTAAAGACTACAACACATCCACAGTCGTACACCATCGGGTGGCTTCACCAAGGACGAGATCTTCGCGTCAGCGAACAATATCGCCTTCCCTACAGCATCAAGCCCTTCATGTATGAGGTACTTTGTGACATTGTTCCTCTTGACGTTTGTGATGTATTGTTAGGAAAACCATACTTGTGGAAGCGACATGTTGTATATGAGTCTAGACCTTACTCTGTGATTATTACTTTGGCTAATAAGTTGTACAGGATACCGAAGGTAGCCCCACCTACTGCCATCTCTTTGATCACTGCAAAGCAATGTAGTAAGATCATTTCCCAGACCAGGAAATTTGTTTTCCTTATGAATCACCCCCAAAGCAAGAAGAAGGTTGTGGCCACGGATTCTAAGCAGGGCTCCTCTACATAGCAACAACATATGGACAAGGTCGTGGAGGAGTATAGGGATATTTTCGCCTCACCCACAAGGGTACCTCTGCACTGTTAGGTTAAGCACTCCATCGATCTAACCCTGGGTGCGTCACTTCCCAATGGACCGATCTATCGATGCTCTATTATGGAGAATGATGAGATCAAGATGCAGATTCAAGAACTATTGCAGAAAGTTTACATCAGTCCAAGCTCATCACCTTGTGGGAGATCGATTGTATTGGTAGAGAAGAAGGATGGGACTTGGAGGCTCTGTATTGACTACCGGGCATTGAACAAGATCACTGTCCAGAATAAGTACCCAATCCCGCAGATTAATGACCTTCTGGACCAGCTCAAAGGGGCCAAATATTTTAGCAATATTGACTTGAAGTCAAGTTATCACCAGGTGCCTATCAAATCCTCTAATGTGTGGAAGACTGCCTTCAAATCCAAGGAGGGCCTTTTCAAATGGTTGGTCATGCCGTTCAGATTGATGAACACCCCTGCAACCTTCATGAGATTAATGAACGACATCTTGTGACCCTTCACCAATGCATTCGTGGTGGTGTATTTAGATGACATCTTGATCTTCAACCAGAGTTGGGAAGAGAACCTCCACCATATTCGACAGGTCGTTCAAACCCTATGACAACACAAGTTGTGTGCTAACTTGGAGAAATGCACATTTAGCCTGGCCTGAGTTAAATATTTGGTATACATCATTGGTGAGAAGGGTGTACATGTGGACCCATCCAAGATACAAGTCATTCGGGATTGGCCAACCCCAACCACTCTAGCAGAGCTCCCTAGCTTTTTGGGTCTTGCCAATTTCTACCGTAGGTTCGTGTTGGGGTTCTCTCACATCACTTGGCCTTTAAGTCAAGTCACCAAGGGCGGAGCAAAAGCAAAGTTTTTTTGGTCATCCTCTAAGTTGAAGAATCGCCTCTGTTCTGCACCAGTGCTCACATTACCACACTTGCAACAACCATTTGAGATTGAGACAAATGCCTCTGACTATGTTATTGGTACGGTTCTTACTCAACATGGGCATCCAGTGGCTTACCACAGTGAGACACTTTCAAACACAGTCTGAAAGTACCCCACTAACGATAAAGAAATGTATTCCATTGTGCATGCTTGCCGTCAATGGAAGCATTACATTATGGGGAAGGAAACGGTCATCCACACGGACCACTGACCTCTACAGTTCACACAGATAGAAGGGAAGTTGCAGAACGATCGCCATCAAAAATGCTCCACCTATCTACAACAATTCCATTTGAAAATTAAGTATAAGAATGGAAACACCAATAACATCGTTGATTTCCTCAACCGACAACCAGTCATGGTATTGATCATTGTTCTCAACTCCTGTGGGCACGAGACATTGGGGTGGCTGCATCTTTACAAGAGCGAACCAGAATTCGGCAACATATACCAAACACGCTTGGAAGGGAAGCAAGTTCCAAATTTTCACCTTCAAGATGCACTGTTATGTCACCTAGGACACATCTGTGTTCTTTCAAGTGAGCGTGGAAAGATGATTTGGGAGGCACACTACAATCGGGTCATTGGAGATTTCACAGTAGAGAAAATAGTGGCAGTATTGCAGAAGTATTTTTGTTGGCCGAAACTTCGTCAGGATGTTGGGAAGTACATTAGGTTTTGCATTGCCTGCGTTATTTCCAAACCAACCATCAAGAAGCAAGGC
The DNA here is from genome assembly GCA_031772625.1 of Pinus tabuliformis. Taxonomy (NCBI): domain Eukaryota; kingdom Viridiplantae; phylum Streptophyta; class Pinopsida; order Pinales; family Pinaceae; genus Pinus; species Pinus tabuliformis. The sequence goes on along the minus strand of CM062804.1, from coordinate 557,708,033 downwards.
ATGTACACTCCTCTACCTACTCCTAGCTGGCCTTGGGAGTCTGTCTCCATGGATTACATGTCAGACCTTCCTTCTACTAAGCATGTCAACGATACCATTTTCGTGGTCGTCGACAGATTCTCTAAGATGGCCATCATGGTGGCCTGCAAGAAGAGTATCACATTAGAGGCCACTACTAAGCTCTTCTTTGAGCGAGTGTGGGTACACTTTGGGATCCCACAGTCCATTGTCTCAAATCGGGACAACATATTCCTGAGTGCATTTTGGTCAAGTCTCTAGTCGATGCTGGATACAAAACTTACTAAGTCCATGACTTTCCATCCTCAAACTGATGGCCAAATAAAGGTTGTCAAAAGGATGATCATACACATTTTGCATGTGTACAACTTGAAGCATCCACGCACGTGGGATGAAAGTCTCCCCTATGTCCAACACAGCTACAACAAATCTCTCCACAACTCAACATGCCACATCCCCTTTTAGGTAGGGTTGGGATTTCAGCCATTATGCCCCATTGATGTGGTCATACCATCTGCAGCCACTTAAGTATATTCGGCTCACGTTCAGTCCAAAGCTAAAAGGGCTAACAACTTGTTAGGTCTTCAAATTGTCATTCACTTCCATTACACTTTCACTATCATGTCCATTATATCACCTTCATTTCACTACCATGTCACTACATTCATCTCACTTTCATCATTATTGGATCACATTTATGTTTTTCCAAACTTTATTAATTCTTAGTATTTTTAGATGAATTTGTGGTTAAAAATTAGAAAATAATGTGCATATGCTTATACCTAACAAGTGGGGTGAGATTTTTGACATGTGTAGGTCAACAGAAAGCTTCTAGAAGACCTTTATGTGGCATCTTAAGGCCAAATTCGAATTTGAGTGGAGAGGATTATGGGATCATGAGAATATGTGTCACATTTCCTATTTGTATTGAAACTCTAAGAAGACATGTGTCTTATCATTTCCTATTTTGATTATAACTCTAGAGGTATAAGGAGAGATTCATGGACTCTCATTAATGAGATGACTTCTCATCTTTTTTTATAAATAGGAGATCTCTCTCCTTTATTAAGAAGCTTTGTAAAACTTTGTTAGCTCAACTTGTTGTACTTTGTAATTTTGAAGAATTTGAATAAAGCTTTGAAGTTCCCAACATGGAAGGAGATGTGAAGTGGGAGATGTCATGGAGCACATTAGAATGTAAGATAGAGTAGATTTTATTTTGTAGTTTTGCTTTGATTTCATTCAAGTATGTCATTTTATTTCTATGATTGTTTTCAAGTTTAATAGTTTAGATTTTCCATTCATGCAAGTTTAATTCATGCAAGTGTGTTCAACCGGTTGATTGTAGATTTATCTAACTGTGTAATCTATGCTTAGCAAAATAGTCCAAGAAAGTAGTTCTCCTATTTTCTAATTGGTGCTTGGAGCATTAGAGCACACAGTAGATTTGATGTTAGTTTAATAACTCATGTTGTAAGTGAATATTTCCAAAGGCCCTTTCAATTGATGGTTCATCTTAAAACTAAGTGGTGAAGTATATAATTTATGAATGAGTCTTTCTCTGCATTTCTATGTTTACTTTTTCCTAGAGTAATGAAGTATTGGATCCCTCCAAATGCTATCACAAGGAGGTAATTCTCCCAAAATTGTATAGCAAAGTGATAAAATAGTTCATTTAGCTGTTATAGTAGATTAGTTGCAATTTCACTTTCAGTCTTAGTCTTTCATTTAAATTTCATTTTCAGTTTTAGAACAATGAATTATTGAATCCCTCAAAATGCTATCACAAGGAGGTCGTTCTCCCAAAATTGTGTAGCAGAATGACAAAACACTTCATTTAGTTACATGTTTTGTATTTGCTTTCCATTTCAAATAGCATTGTCATTTTTGCTTTCATTTCATAGACATTTTGTCGGCTTACATTAATCTAACTATTCAAAGTTTTGATTTGTTTTTATCTAATGTTCATTTCCTTTTCTCTCTTCCTTAGAAATTAGATTTTAACATTAAAAGTCATTAGATTTAGTTGTCCATTAACATTTAGAGATTTCATTTAGAAGCATAACTTTTTAGATTAATTTCCTTAAGCATGAGAAACAAAACCTCAAAAAACAACATAAACTATAAAACAACGAAGTAAGAAAAAGTTTAACTAAGCACATATAGTGCACCACACTTCATCAGTTTGCGATACCCAAATTGATAATTTATGTAGAGCAATTTAGGACACTAAATTAACTAGACATTTTGGCACCGTTGCCGGGGAAGCGTAATTAGGAGACCTTATTTCTTACATCTAAAAAAAATCAATAATTTCTCATGTATGCTCTCCTCCTGCACTTTGTGTGATCTGGAGGATCAGAAAAAAAAAAAAAAAAAAATAATAATAATAATAATAATAATAATAAATAAATAAAATAAAATAAAATAAAAATAAAAATAAATTAAAAAAATAAAAATAAAAATAAAAATTTATGTTAAAAACAAAAAGCAAAAACAAACATTTTCATCATTTCATTTGATTCAATAAAAAAAAAACAAAAACAAAAAAAATCCAACTGCTTTGATAGGTTCAGCTGGCCAGATTGACTAGGTTATGGTTTGTAGTGACCCTCAAAATGTTGTGTCCTGTTTAATAAGATTTTGCAAATCAGCTATGGAACGCAGCCCTGTTCTGCAGCTAACTGTGTGTTCCGTAGCTACTTCCATGGTTTAGCAGGTTACAAGCATCAAATGAAGAAACCGACCACATGGGCATCTCTGGAATCGTCTCGACATGGATTCTATCCTAGTCACCCAGCCTAGATCAATAAAAAAATAAAATAAAAAATAAAAATAAAAACAGCTTAAGACCACAGTCAAAGTCTTGTTTTCAGGGTCTAGTACATTCACTTTGAAGCCTTAGTTGCCTGAAATTGAGAACCATTAATCATTTTTATAAAAATTCACAATTTCAGAGAAAAAAAAAAAAAGGAAGAAAGAAAGACACAACAACAACAACAACTAATGGCTATCTCCAATCCCAGTTTCCACTACAGCCTCAATAGAAAACCTACATTCATGTTTGAGCTTTGGCCTTGAAACAAACCTGCAAGAACATTTAAAAAAGAAAACTTGCAATGTAGACAATCTGAGCTGCGATCTTCAGCAAAATTATTAAATTGTTGTTTTAAATATCCAAGGTACAAATTTGGATTAAAAACAACCACCGCAGCAATTGTTTAACAACCAGTTGGGTAGTGTATTATTAGACCATGTGCTTGCCAGATTCGCTCGTCATCACCATTGCTATAACGTAAGTGTTCAAATCACCGATAACACACCACTAGTTGGTTCATTTGCTATTTGTTTGTGTTGTAATTGCATTCGAAATTGATTTTTAACAGAAGACGCATTTGCCAGAAAAACGCAGAACTGAAAAAACGTCAAACTTTTTCCAGCAAAATGAAAATGAATTTAGGAAAACTGAAACATGGCTTTTTTTCAGAAACGGGGTCAATTAGATAACCCAGAAATGGTTTGGATAATTTCGCTATGGTTTGGGAAAAATTTTCGGTTCTCTGAAGCCCGATTTGGCATGCTGCGTGAGGAAAAAACGAATTTTATTAAATGTACAGAACATTGTTTGAACACGGCATGCTTGAGGAAGGAAAATTCGATTTGGAAACTAATTATGTTGTGGCATTCAATCCTGATTACACCACGCCTTCCGTCTTTAATGCTAACGGTCTCATGATTCAACCTTCGTTTTAAACTCAATGATTCGTACTCAACCGAACTTCTCCAGCACACTTGTTAAATGGTTAGTGTCATGACATAACCCATTTGAATACGACTCTTCAAAACCCTGTTTTCTCATTTATTACACCTAGTTTTTTCCGCAGCCTTTTTATGCATACAATCACTCCGTTTTTCATACATTTCATGCATAATGTATAACAGTCACTCTGTTTACATGTACAACCATTCCAATTTCTCTGTTTCCACACATTGTATGCATGCAGCTACTCTGTTTCGTAAACCCTGCATGAATAGTCGTTTCATCCCATACTCATAGTCATTTTTACCTCCATCTATTCTGTCATTCCATATCCATATTCATTTTTTTTTTACCAATTGTTTCACTGCACATACATAGTCCTCTTTACGCAGTCACTCATTTCTCAAATAGTGAAGGGAATTTTGAAGAATAGCAGAGAACAGAGGCTCATGAATGATTGGTCCTGTGCACCAGCTACAGTCTTGGACTTTCTTCCTGGTACTTGGCTGCATAATTTTTTTTTCCAATAACTTAAATCAGAAAGCTGATGTCTTTGCTGTCTTTTAGCTACGGAATGCAGCCACATTCTGCAGCTAATCAGCTGTTCCGCAACTACTTTCACGCTTTTGCAAGGTCCAAGTGTCAAGAGGGGAAAATGACTACATAGGTAGCTTGGAAAACATCAGGGCAGGAATTTAGAGGTGTATGTTATCACTATGTCGCCACATGTTTGATTTCAGGGAGAAAAATGAAAAACAAAACAAAAGGTTCACAGGTATAAAAAAAAATAAAAATAAAAAAAATCTGATCAATCAAATGAGAAGATTATTTGCTCACTTTTCTGAAAGGTATTGATTAATTTTGGACTGATGATGAAAAATGAATAGCTAACTTTCTGTTCAAGATTTTTAGCCACAGAAATTGTGCACGTTCTGCAGCTAGAAAGCCACTCCGCAGCTGAACATCAATTTTGCAGCTGAAAAAACCTCATTGTTCAAATCAGCCTAACTTTCTCATACGAAATCAGATTTCGATGATTCAAGTGTCGTTGGAAAGATATCAACGAGATCTACACAATGAGAAATCTATCATCAGAGTTTGAAACAGTTAAGAATGAAGAAATTGCTCAAAAGATATAACAATTAACTTGAGGCACTAACTCCGAAGCAAGTATAAATTCTTTTGGTTTTCCTTCATGAACTTGTTTCATTAGTACGAATTCTTAGTTTTGTGTGTAAATATCATAACTAGAGAGATTGATCACCTCTCTCCTTTGATAGTCTTACATTCCATTGCAGAAGAAGTATTAGTTTTTTGCAGGTTCTAGGAGGAAGGACAGATGACTACAAGTGAATAGTGTCTCTCTTAGAGACCAATTTGTTTCATAAGAGGATGATCAACAACAAAGAAGAAACATCAATGCATGAGCACATGCTAATGCAAAATTAGATCCAAACACTTGCAAAACTTTCAGATACTATTGTCTCCATTACATCCATACTTCATAATAAACCATTCACCTCATTTCCCTTCATATTTTCCATTTACATTCACATACACTTTCCATTACTTTTTGTCCACTCCTAACCCACAAATAAAAGCAAGAGGCTCAGTTACATGTTTATTGCCCATTTCCATTACTACTTCCAATTGCCATCTTCCATTTTCATTTTCCCTTTCTTATCATTTTCATTTCGCAAATAAACCCTGTTTCAATGCAAATTATTGAGTCCATAGTCCTTTGAGTCTAAATTCCTTGCAAAAACACCTTGAGGCTTGCATGCCTTAATGGAAAGTCCTCATGCCGATGAACAAAGGGAATACATTAATGTCACTTGTTCATCGGATCTTTTAGGTGAATCGACATCGGCAACTTTATTCGTACCTAGCAAGATGTGTTTGGGCATCTTAACTCTCATTGTCATCAATGGTGAGAGTTCTCATGTTGACTAGTGGTATCCATTAATGGCCACTAAGTCAACAATTTCTTGCTATGTTCGAAATCAGAACATCTATTCACATAGTAGGAATTGTGCCAATGAGTTTTGAAGACATGAAGACTATTATTTTCAACGTTTTGGAGCAAATTCGCAAGTTTTAGTAGGAGCAATAAAAAGTCATCTTGACTCTTTTATCCATGACTCTTTTTGTCCAGCCACTTGAAGAAGATTATGATCAGAATTTTGTAGCCACCACACATACAACTCATCTATTTCCAAAGGGTAAGTTAAGGTATGTCATTTTCTAACTTTTTACCATAGAATTCCATAAAAAGCTAGAATGATATTTGTTGGAAAAACATTTCTCTTCCTCATTTCATAAAATTGCCAATACCATCAGTTGGGGAGGAATACATTCATATTCATATCTTTCCATGTTCATATCATATTCAGAAGCCCACATACTTCCAAAATATATTAACTATTACATTATTATTATGAGCATACAATGGCTTTTCAAAAGTGCTTAAAGGATAATTGGATACAAACACAATCATGGTTGTCACACAAGAACCAACCATGATGCAATCCAATAAAGATATATTTTACAACAATAATCAGAATGCAATAACAAAATATGGTTGTAACACAAGAACCAACCATGTTGAAATTCAAGTAAAACACTTTGCAGAAGTATGAAGTTATCAAATGATATCATGCAAAGTTAAGCCAAAGCTCAAGGATCAAAAGAATTAATGTAATATATATTGCATGAGGACATGCAATAGCTTCAGTTGGGGGGTATGTTGGGTCTTGAAATTGGCATTCACTTCCATTACACTTTCTATCATGTCCATTATATCACCTTCATTTCACTACCATGTCACTACATTCATCTCACTTTCATCATTATTGGGTCACATTTATGTTTTTCCAAACTTTATTAATTCTTAGCATTTTTAGGTGAATTTGTGGTTAAAAATTAGAAAATAACGTGCATATGCTTATACCTAACAAGTGGGATGAGATTTTTGACATGTGTAGGTCAAAAGGAAGCTTCTAGAAGACCTTTATGTGGCATCCTAAAGCCAAATTCGAATTTGAGTGGAGAGGATCATGGGATCATGAAGATATGTGCCACATTTCCTATTTGTATTGAAACTCTAAGAAGACATGTGTCTTATCTTTTCCTATTTTGATTATAACTCTAGAGGTATAAGGAGAGATTCATGGACTCTCATTAATGAGATGACTTCTCATCTTTTTGTATAAATAGGAGATCTCTCTCCTTTATTAAGAAGCTTTGTAAAACTTTGTTAGCTCAACTTGTTGTACTTTGTAATTTTGAAGAATTTGAATAAAGCTTTGAAGTTCCCAACATGGAAGGATATGTGAAGTAGGAGATGTCATGGAGCATATTAAAATGTAAGATAGAGTAGATTTTATTTTGTAGTTTTGCTTTGATTTCATTCAAGTATGTCATTTTATTTCTATGATTGTTTTCAAGTTTAATAGTTTAGATTTTCCATTCATGCAAGTGTGTTCAACCGGTTGATTGTAGATTTATCTAACTGTGTAATCTATGCTTAGAAAAATAGTCCAAGAAAGTAGTTCTCCTATTTTCCAATTGGTGCTTGGAGCATTAGAGCACACAGTAGGTTTGATGTTAGTTTAATAACTCATGTTGTAAGTGAATATTTCCAAAGGCCCTTTCAATTGATGGTTCATCTTAAAACTAAGTGGTGAAGTATTTCATTTATGAATGAGTCTTTCTCTGCATTTCTATGTTTACTGTTTCCTAGAAAAATGAAGTATTGGATCCCTCCAAGTGCTATCACAAGGAGGTAGTTCTCCCAAAATTGTATAGAAAAGTGATAAAACAGTTCATTTCGCTATTATAGTAGATTAGTTGCAATTTCACTTTCAGTTTTAGTCTTTCATTTAAATTTCATTTTCAATTTTAGAACAATGAAGTAAAGAATCCCTCAAAATGCTATCACAAGGAGGTCATTCTCCCAAAATTGTGTAGGAGAATGACAAAACACTTCATTTAGTTACATGTTTTGTATTTGCATTCCATTTCAAATAGCATTATCATTTTTGCTTTCATTTCATAGACATTTTGTCGGCTTAGATTAATCTAACTATTCAAAGTTTTGATTTGTTTTTATCTAATGTTCATTTCCTTTTCTCCCTTCTTTAGAAATTAGATTGTAACATTAAAAGTCATTAGATTTAGGTGTCCATTAAAATTTAGAGATTTCATTTAGAAGCATAACTTTTTAGATTAATTTCCTTAAGCATGAGAAACAAAACCCCCAAAAACAACATAAACTATAAAACAATGAAGTAAGAAAAAGGTTAACTAAGCACATATAGTGCACCACACTTCATCAGTTTACGATACCTCATCGATAATTTATGTAGAGCAATATAGGACACTAAATTGACTAGACACTTCATTAAGCGCATTCAACACATCTTCCAACAAGTCCATGATATATTGGACAGAGCCAATGCTAAGTACAAGCAACACCATGACTAGTATCGAGTGTCGCACAAGTTCCAGGTGGGCGACAAAGTCTGGCTACATTTGCAGAAGGAGTGCCTTGTTGGACCCCACCACAAGCTTCGTTCGCTTATGGGCCATACACCATCACCAAGGTCATCGATGACAATGCCTTCGAGCTCATCATTCCACCATTCCTTGGTCTGCACCTAGTGTTCAATGTAGATCGCCTTCGGCCATACTTTCCACCATTATTGGACACATCTGACATTGCAGAACAACTCACACCAATAGAGCTCAACCCGAATTGCATGGAACAAACCACAATTGATCAGATCATGGACACACAGATCAAGAACACTCACCAACAGAGGATACAGTTATATCGAGTTGTCAAAGTAGGCCAAATCCTTCACCAGGGCAAGTGGTTCACCAAGGACCGGGTTCAATATAAATTTCCTCACCTCATGGAGGCTTTGCATGCAATGGGGACCATTACTTCCTAAGGGGGATGAATGATCCAAGTGGATATTGGTGGCCACCTACATATTCTGCCTAGACCCCCCAGTTACTTTCATTTGTTTCCTTGTTCATTTCAGCATTTACTGTTTTTAACATTTTTCGGTCCCCGAACTTTCGAAGAAGTTTTGACCCCATAAACGGTGTTTTTTGGGGTCCGCGGTAGGGCCATAGCCATTGGTAAGGGCTTGTGTTGAAACCTATAGTACTCGGCAAGACCTTTGCAACAAAGTATCGTACGTACCAAACGAAGATAATATGACCAAGTTACGACCTCGGGAAGTTGGCTGCCCAACTAACCCCAACGAGGCCCACAAACTCTTGGTGTTACATCTCTTGGGTTAGGGTTTTTGTTTTTTAGGGTTTTCTCATGTTTTCCAATAATAAATAGGCCCCTGAGCCTCATTGTAACACAGTTCAGAGGCATGTAGCCGCCACATCTCTTCTCAGAAGTAAGTTACCATCGCCCGAGCTATCTTATTTCCATTATGTTTGTAAGCATAGTTCAGTATTTTTCTATTAATGAAATGAATTTTTTTTATGCTGCACCTCTATGTTTATGATTATATCTGTAAGTTGTTGTGTTCCTATTTAAGTTCGGATCACTGGGCAAGCATGAGTAGGTATAACCTACGATGATAAATAGGTCATTGCAAGATCTAAACATTTCAAGATATCAACATATCTGACCATTGTAATCGCAAAGAGCATAGGGGGACCCAAAATTTAGATATAGGCTAAAATTTGTGGGTGTTGTTATAGCTACTACAACAGACTCTTAAATAATCTCTCTTCACATGATGACCATGGAATAAAACTACTTTCCACCGTAAACCACCTAAGGTAATCCCACAATTGATCGATTCAAGATTACCCTAACAATCCCCCATTTAAAGATCACTTAAGATAAATAACCTATCCTCCTCTAATTTTATCTATATGTTTGAGAATCATAATAATAACCCTCCTTAATTTAATCACCTAAATTCTATTTCCAACCTTACATGAGTAAACATCCAAGTCAAGGTTTTCACTACATGTGATTTCTTCATGTCCTTCCACCTATTGGCCTTCATGTGCTTCCATAGAAACTCCACCTCAATCCTTGTGACAACTTTCCATAGTACTCATTAACATTATTTTTCACTTCCCACCATAGATTCACCTTGTGGACCAAAATGGTGCACATTTTATGGCCTCCACTCAACTAATGTCCATGTCACCATGATTAGATATCAAGTTTTGTTGGTCCACACCTTTGTACAATCTAATATGCACACTTGTAGATATTTTTATCAACTTCATATACCCATCCCAATGACATTACACCATCGAGAACAAGAATGGAATGCTCATTTCCTTGATTTTTCCCAACCAAGCCATGCCATGTTAGTAAGCTTGGCAACACATGAACCATGTAAAAACTCAAAATATTCCTTCCATCAACTTGACTCATGTCTACATCCCCATGATAACTATAGCTTCAACTTGAAAAGCACCCAAATTGCCACTATTATCCAATAGATACTTTATTTAATTATTGACTTTAATTGCTCAGCCAACACACATAGTTAACAAACAATGCAACATTTCAACTCAATCTTGTATTGACTACACAATGGTTGAGAATAATAATTACTCAAGGCTGCTAACAAATAATTTAATTTTCATATTGAACATGACCTAATGCCTTTCATCATTTCCCTTGAGAATTCTCACCTGCTTACTACCTCAATGTCACACCATGTCTAACATGATATTGGTTAAGGAGGTAGGCTCATAAGTTAAGTGTATCCCACTTAGCTTAGGGCACTTCAACTTAGAAAACCCCATTTCACTCAATTTCAAAAGAGACACCCATTGGAAGTACATATAATCATGTCCCAATGGTTTCTTGTGCCATGTGGCTACGAAAGGCCTTCATCACATAAGGCCAACACTCCCTTTATGTGGTTCCTTATGAATAATGACACTGTGCAATGTGTAAAGTAGGCTGCACATAATAGAACACAAAAAATGAAATACACCACATATCATTGACTCTTAATGACAATACTAGTAGGGATAGTTCCAAAAAAAACACCTAAAGTGGCATGTGACCCTTATGATATAAAGAATAACCTCTTAAGATAAAATCAACCACAATAATCTATCTACACTTTAGCATTTCAACATGCACTTGTATACATTAACTTCCTAAATCCTCATTAATCAACATAACTTTTTTCTTCAACATTTCATTGATTAGAGCCACAATGAATATGGTATGCACAACACATCTATCCATTGAAGTCATTTATTTACTAAATAAAGATCTCACTTGACTTTTATTATAACCATCAAAATTCAAACAACTTCTCTCAATAAATAGTTTGAGTGATTCCCATCCATCATCAAATACTAATGAACCAATGCTTCATGAGCATATTGATACTCAAGAGTCATCAATGACACATGATAATCCAATTATATATCCCACAACAATAAACCCTTATGTAATGGCACAACAAAAATCAATCTACTAGGTATACATAAGGCAATAATCGATCGCAACCTTAGACTACTCCTGCTAGAGAGTCTTAATCAATTTAGCAACAATGCCATGTTAAAGTCCTAAATTGAGACAAAAACAAAACAAACACAAATTGAATACCAACAATTATCTTAGAAATCCTCATTTAGGAAAACTAGTGTCAAATATATATTTATTACTTTGGCCAATTCAACCACGTCAACCTCTTTAGGGCACTTCACAATGGAGATAATAAGTCACTTAAATAAGATTCATTTGCATGAATACTATGGGCTAAAATTGTGTGCCATTGTAAACCACTTATGGTAAACCCATCCTTGGACGAGGAAAGATTACCCTGACACGTTTTGGGTTGGCTTTCTTGTAGGTACAACCTCAAAATTTCACTTAGGATAAGAAGTGTTGAAATGATAGTCTCAAAAAGAGATCTTCCCCTGAAAGAAACTTGTTCATAATCAAGTTTTTATTTCTAAACTACTCCTTCAACATTTTACAATATTTCTTTTGGAAGATTGAGGACCACATTCACCTCCACACATATCATTGTGAATGTGGAAATAGGGAAAAACACAGATGTTGCGGTGATCGAGATAACCTTAAGAGGTAACCACCAATTACCTCAAGGAATTAGCTATTGCAAATGGTAGAGGGAGGTCAAGGTTCCTTGTCCAAATTGGAATAAAGGATAAGGCTCATGAAAACGGATCACATGATTTGTGTTGAGGTCAAATTAATGCACTTTAAAACCACTTTAATATCCACAATTATTGATTCCAAGAATTTCATTTAGGAGATTATGACTAAAATCTACCTCCTCATACATCCCATTTGGAAAATGAGTTAGAAATAGACTTTGTAATAGCCTAGCTTAAAATTTCATGTAACAAAGGTTAATAAAGGAAAAATAAGACCAAGGTCACGGGACACATATTCCAAGCAGAATGTTAGGCAACGCACTATAGTGGGCATCACTTTCGGTTTATTAACGGCTAAGGAAATTGGCAAAGACAAACAGGCATTTATTGGCATTTATTTATAAGAAATAAAGGAAAATAGGAGAAAAGGAAGGTGAAGTGACACATATTTGCATGAGAAGAAAATTAGAAGGAAAATGAAGAAAATAGAGGCCTCAATGATAAAAAGGCTTCAGAGAACCAGTCCACAACTTTTGTCAATTTCAGCTTGGGTTAAGTGAGAAAGAGAAAGAAGAGCACCAAGAGGAGAAAGCAAGCAATCAAAGGAAAGAAAATGACAAGCAAGGAAGGCAAGGATAAGGTTGGATTAGCGACTTCAACATGAAGATTTTGTAGATAACAGGTTGCATGTGTGATTTCCCAGTTGAGGTGTGAATGCATGGTACATGCATTTGTGTATTTGGTTCTTTTTTTGTCATTGGAATGAGCTTTTCCTGGTTTGCCAGTGGTTTTAGCCTTGCCTTGCTATTTCCTGGATAGACATGGTGTGATGGGTTTTATTACTTGGTTGAGTTTTGGATTATCAGAAGGTTTTGGAACCAGGTGAGGTGGTCTCAGGAAAATTCCCAAGGGTTGGGGGTGGAGACGGTTTTCTCTAGGACACCCTCGATAGGTGGGTGGAGACAAGCAAATTCCTCAAGGTATGGTGAAAAAATTATGAGGCATCCAAGCTTGTTAGGGATTTGTAATCTCTTGATCGATTCTAGTGAGATTGTGATAGTTTGAGGGTGGAGTGTTAAAAAGTGTAACTAGGTTCGGTCTTCATAATGACATGTGTAATTGAGATATTATGTAATTTATGTAAAGAAGAAAAATAAAAGTATTTTTGTAATGCTCGAATCTCGGATTTCATGATCAAGGAATTTTATTTTTTAGTTAAGGCTCCCATTGCGAGCCTTTAGGATTAGTCATCATGTCATAAAAGTCTATAGAGACAATGTCAAAGATGAAAGACCCATTTGGGTATGTTACACATTGTAAAAGAGAATTTATTTGTGTCATAATCCCTCCAAGACCTTGTCACGAACACTGCTTGATTTCAACCTAAGGATGATTCTAGAAAAGGCATGTCGGCCTTGACACTAGTTCAAGTCAAGTTATTCTTGATGGACAAACCACCATAAATAGGTAGCTCGACCTTCATTCAAGAGACAAATTTTCGGTCAAAGGTAAAAGGTATAAAAGGAGTGTGAAGTTTATGAAGAAGGAAGCTTAGAGCCAAGCGAGGTAAGGAGGTATCCTATCGAAGCAGTTTAGCATTGTTTTTGGGCTAGTATCTTCAAAGTGTGGAAGAAAACTAGGGTTTCTGCAGTAGTCTTAAAATAGTCCAAGCGGAAGTCACCAAAAGGGTCTCCAAATCAGATCCATTACTAGTTTAGGTCATCTATAGAAGTCTCCAAGTGTAGTGAAGAAGGGAAACACCTCCAAGCTTGTTCCAATTCCTCACACATGCAAAATGCAGAAGTACGAATTGTAGGTCTGTGGAAAAAATCCAAAATTCAGGGTAGCCGAGAAGTGAAGTAAGGCAATCTAACTCATGTTAACTTAGGAAAGAAGGAGAAGCAGTGAAGAAGGGCCTTGTGACTTGGTCCTAGAGGAGAAAATAGGTCAAGGGTCTTAGTCTTGGTATTCATCAATTAAAGTCCCTATAAGAAGAAAAATTCATTTGGGTTTTCTTCGCAAATTGGAGAGGTTTTGGCCCTGGCTAATCGCCTACACTTTGTGTCTCTTGTCTCTTTATTATTTTTGCTTTGGTAGTTGTTTGATGAAGAAGAACATTGTAATAATCTAATTAAAGAGAAGACCATAATCTAAAGAAGTAAAAAACATTCACAAGAAGTTATCATAAGAAGAGAATCACCTAATTGTTAGGCCCTAGATTTCTCAACATGGTATCAAAGCTAAGGTGACAAATCAAGGAAAGGGCATCTCATCAAAGGACACACAAGCACTCAAGTATCAAATCTCGAAGGATATCAAAGTGAATTCAATATCTACGAAGAAATGTTAAACCCTTAGATCAAAGAAGAATTCTACACCAAAAGAAGTCTTGGGGATCCTCAAAAGACCACAAAGACCCTACTCAAGTTGAAGGGACTTATAAATCAAGTTTCTTGAAGACTACTCCTACTAGAGAAGCAAGATCAAGGATGTCGTCATCATCTTCAAAAGTTCTAAGGAAGTTTCCTCTTGTTGAAGCAAGGACCTTACCATTGTAGAAATCATCCAAGAAGCATCAAGAAGTCATCATTGATCATCATCAACAAGGACATCACCATCAAAGGATATAAAGTGATCTCCCTCTTTGTAGGGTCAAGGATTATTCTTGAAGAGAACTATATTCATCAAGGATAAGTTCTCTATTAAATATATCATCATCAAAATTCAAGGAGGCAACAAGTGGAAGAAGCATCTTCAGAAATAAGTATATTTATGTCTAAATCTATCAAAATGTCTTTTTGCAAGGAAAACAACAAATTGGTTGGGGCTTCAACCTATATTGCATGGAAGAAGAGGACAGATCTGAATCAAATTGAAAATGAGGTCACGGATCATGTCAAAGGCTCTATCACCAAACCATCGAAAGAAGATGCGCAAGCACTTGGAAATTTTATGAAAGGGGAAGTGAGGTCTCAAAGGATTCTCATTGAATCCATCAGGGATCCCCTAATTCCATATGTATCTAAACTCGACACCTCAAAATAAATATATGACAAATTGGTAGATTTGTTTTCTGTAAGCACTCTAGGATAATTTATCCCTCTAAGGCAAGAACTTTACAAGCTAAGGATATCAAAAGAAGAGGGAATAACCTCATACTTTATGAGGATATTTGAAATAAGAAATCAACTTCAAGATTTGGGAGAAATAATGTCTGACAAGGAGATGACCATTGTAGTACTAAATGCACTACCAAAGGAGTGGGGTAATTTTACTTCAATCATTTATGTGAACAAAGAAGCTACTCCATTCCAGGATCTATGGTCTCTATGCAAAATTGAAGAAACCATACTGAAGGCAAAAACTGATGTAGGATCCAGTGAGAAAAATCAAGCATATGCTGCTATGGAAAAAAGAAGAGGAAAGTATGGAAAATTTGGTCCTCACAAAAAGAAGAAGAACCTGGTAACTGGCCCTACCAAGTCGGGAGAGGGCTCTCTCCTTGTCAATCTCAAAGAAAATATGACAAGTAAGGCTTAAGATGACTGAAATGAATACTAATTTAGGCTAGGTATATGCTCAAAGGAATTTGATTGATTTTAATGGTTGTTTGTTGGATTAGATGAGGAAGGTAGCTTTGGGTACAGGAAATCAACTCAGATTTGCAGAGGTTTCTATGGGGCGAGGTGGGCAAGTGTTTTAGCACTTTGAAATGGATGTGATGGTGAGTCTAAATACTGGTGAGGAGTTGGAGAGGGCATGCAAGTTTCATGAGTCCTCTTCAAATAGTAGAAAACATTTAAAACTAAATAAACCCCAAGGCAGAGCACTGAAACACCAATGGATTCCACCCTTTAATCTTGATTCATTTAGTTATGCAGAAAAAAATAGATGATGCCACATATACACATAAGATAAACAAAATAACGGAGGAAAAACAATGCTAATTCACATTACCACAAGAATCCCACAAAATGCTGCAAAACCTTGGTTCATTTCCTTGCCAAACTGCAGAAGTGATTTACAAAGTAGCTCAATGCATCCACAAGAGTCCAACCTTGACAAATGACTAAGAAAGTACAAGATATAGGCATAAAACCACCTATGCTAGCCATCAGGGGTTGAATCCATGAGTCAAGGAGCTGTTTCAACAAGATCTAAACTAAGAACTCAAAAATAGGCAGTGGAACAGCTTGCCTCTAAAACTATGGAAATTGATTCATTCATCCTCAAACCAACTCTAACTGATGTATATACCTCCTCATGTCACTTTTCATCATATTTTACATCATAGTACATCAAGTTACATCATATTACATCATTAATTGACCAAGAGAGAAGAAAAAGTCAGACTGACAGCAAACTAGGCAAAATTCTGAACAAACAGGCAAAACTGGCAAATTTTCCTCCTATGCACAGCGCCACTAATCCTACGCATAGCGCTTTTTCTAGGCCAGTTTTGGAAGGCTTCCCGAAGTCCAAATCAGGTGCAGAATAGCTCATTGGAATGATTGGTGAGTCTAATTTCTAGGAAAACTTGAATTTTTTGATTTGGAGTCCATTTGCCCCTCCAAAAATGAAATCTCCCAAGACTGTGTCCTGTGTGGCAAAAAAGTGGCAGAGATGGCACTTTTTGGGTGTTTTTGGCCCTTCTGGAGGTCTAGAACTTGTCAAAATTTCTCAGCGATTTCTGAGCATGCATAACTTTTCATGCTGATTCTAAAAATGTAAAAAAAAATTGAAATGGACGCCCCCATCAAAAGCGTAGCGCTGGTGGCGCTATGCACCTGTTGGAAAAGCCTGTGTTGAAAATTTCTATGCACAGTGCCACTGATTCTATGCATAGTGCCGCTTTCAGATCAAGTTTTGGAGACCTTCCCGGTGTTCAAATTGGGCATGGGATAGCTCGTTGGAAATATTATCGAGTCTAATTTTCAGAACATCTTGAATTTTCCAATTTGGAATTCATTTGCTTTATCAAAAGTCCAATCTCCCAAGACTGGTCAAAATGTGCAAAATGAGGCTACCTAAATACAGAGTGTTGTTGCAGTCAACTTTTGAAGGCCTTCCTCAACTCCAAATTGAGCTCATGATAGCTCATTCGAAAGATCTTTGTTTCTAGTTCTCATTTACAACATCAATAAAGTCATTTGGTCAACCAGGCAAGGAGAATTCTTGATTTTACCAAGGTCACTCCAGAAGTGCATCAATCCTCCTGAGGCCAATGATGTTTTCAACATTTCTCCCAAACCATGAAAGATGTGTAAAAATTGAAAGAGGCTTTTCTTCTTGGGTCAATTAGGGAAAAAAACCTCTCTCACTTTTTCCAAATTCATCTTTTCTTGCTGAAAAACATCATTTGAAGAAAACCTATCCCGATGTGTGGAACAGGGGATTTGTCGAAATGAAGTGAAATGAAGGGGATAAGGGGCTTCTAAATTCTTTAGAAAGTTTTGGGAAGTAGGGAGGGATGTTAGGAAGCAGGGGAAAGTGGAATTTCAAAGATTGAGTGAGGGGAAGGGGTCCAAAAGGGCAAAACACAGGCCTAGCCTAGAAAATTGTCAAATTGTAGCAAGAAACTAGGGTTTGTGGGAAAATGAGGAATTTGAAGGGTCTCAGTGATGGCAAGTGTTTAATAAGGTACATTAATTATAGGGGACGGTGTATGAGCATTAGGATGCAAGCTTTTTTGATGATTTGACAATCCAAGAGAAATTACCTTCAAAACCCTAGGAGAGGGAAATGAGCCTCACCCAAATACAATTGAAGCATGAACAAGGTGTAAAATGACCCACTGGAAACTGAAATGATGATGACAACTCTTTGAATGATGGTACACTCAATTGAATGGTGAAATGGACCGACATTTGGAAAACTTTGGAAGGAGTGAAAACAAACCCTAGACCTAATACCTAGTGACCAAATTTTACTTGAAAACTCACTGAAATGACAAAATTTGACTTTGACACTCTGAGACCACTTTGTAAGAGCATATTTGATCACTGGAGGAAGGGTGCAAAGACTGATACTAATAAGATATCTACTATGATTAAGATAGTCTTCCTCACCTAGTTATTTTCAAATTCTTGTTTTCAACTTTTCTGTTGTAAGATATGGCTATCATGAATCACTAAGTAAAATGACAGGATCCATTATGGCATCATAAAAGCATTTAAATTAATATCTCATGATCATAGAGAAAAATAGTTGTAAAAGAAGTCAATGACAATCACATATGGAAGGATATAGCTCTTGATAACCTCATTAGAAGCATAAGTGGTACTTATAGGAAAAATAAAATAAAAAAAGTCATATAGTACAAAGATCATCATACATCAGTCAAAAGAAAACATTGGCTAGATGAGGACACTCAAGATCCTTTATTGGAATATTCATTGTAAGGATCACCAATCTAAAGAAAGCAAGGGTTTCATCAAGAATTCCATCTTGATGGAATTCATGGGATGGTGGTATGATGACAAAAGTGGTGAAGTAGATCAAGGGATTGAAGTTCTTTTAATCAAGGAAGTTATTGAAGGAAGTATAGATGACCTAAAGGAAAATGAGGTATGTATGCTTGTATTCGATTTTGTAGAGTCATGTCATATGGTTGTTCGTAACATGGATAAATGCTCTATCTCGAGAGCATGATCAAAAGAAAGGATATCCTCCTTTGAAAGGATGTAGGAAGGCATGGGTCGCACATTGTCTAGATCAAATCAAAAAAATATGTCCTCATATGAAATATGAGGTGGTTGACAAAATTGGAGGAACTGTGACTGGAATTTCCTAGAAGGAAATGTGTGAAGAAATAAAGGAAGATATCATGAAATATGAAACTATGGAAAAGGAAATCAACATCCAAGGACTGAGAGATTTGACTAGGATACCTCCATGAAATATATGAAGACTCTGATGAAGTCTAAAAAAAAAAAAGAGACCCTTAACAATATATACCTTTTGGAGATGTGCCAACGTGTATGCAGGATGTGTATGTGAACTAGAAGATGTCATGATGAAAGACCACCACAAAGGTAATTTTGATTTAATGTTCATTCCTTAATTTTGAAGGATATTTGGATGGGATTATGCAGGGTTTCCAAGGGAAGAGTTGTGAATATCTTCCGCCATTGATGTCCATGTAGTAGGATAAAAGATCCTTAAGGAAACATGGCATGAAGAAAGCAACATGGCATGATGGAAGGCAATTTATGAACTGATGGATCACTTTTCAATAAAATGAATAATGACATGACTGACTCATGGGTTAAAGTGATGGATGGTCTATTCCCTACAAAGAAGTCCCAAAAAATACATGAAGACTCCTGAAAAAAGAAAATAATTTCATGACATCGTGAGGATAATTTCTTCAAGCAGTTGGTTATCCATCATCTCCACCTGAATAGTTGTTGTAGGTCCCTAATTAAGAGGGAGCCTGGAAACAAGTTTCTAACTTGGTAGAAACTTGGAAGCAAAATCCTAAGCCAAAAGGGAGCTTAGGTACGTTCCTTCCATAGGAATGAGTACATTCATTCATTGGAATAGATATATCCTCCTTAATCAAGAGGGAGAGATAAACACATCATTTCGGTCTTCACTTGGGAAGATAGAATGCAGGATTGGGTAAACATCTGGCATCCGATGCTCTTTGAGGATGAGTTAGGGCATCCAAGATAAGGGTAGTCGTAGAGGACCAATATTATTTGATGATTGGGAATCCAAGATAAGAATAGTCCTTGTGCAACATACTCTAAGAGAACCTGGGTGGGGTATGTTTTGAGAGAGACAATGATGAGGGTGTCTATACATCATTGGTATCGCCAGCATTGAGCTCTGATCTTGTGGAGAGATAGAGTTCTTAATCAAGGCCTTGTTGTGACAATGTTGGTTGATATGATTCTATACATAAGGGTTACCAATCTTAATCTTCTTATGGGAATTCTTCATATTGAGAATGTCCAAGTACCTTGTATGGATTATGAATACCTCCCTAGTTAAGAGGGGGTGTTGAAAAGTGTAACTAGGTTTGGTCTTCATAATTACATGTGTAATTGATGTAAAGAAGAAAAATAAAAGTATTTTTGTAATGCTTGAATCATGGGTTTCATGATCAAGGAATTTTATTTTTAGTTAAGGCTCCCATTGTGAGCCCTTAGGATTAGTCGTAATGTCATAAAAGTCTATAGAGTCAATGTCAAAGATGAAAGACCCATTTAGGTATGTTACACATTGTAAAAGAGAATGTATATATGTCATAAGCACTTCAAGACCTTGTCACAAACACTCCTTTATGACAGCCTAAGGATGATTCTAGAAAAGGCATGTCGACCTTGACACCAGTTCAAGTCGGCTTATTCTTGATGGACAAACCATTATAAATAGGCAGCTCAACCTTCATTCAAGAGACAAATTTTCGGTCAAAGGTCAATAGGCAGAAACGAAGTGCAAATTTTATGAAGAAGGAAGCCTAGAGCCAAGTGACGGGAGGAGGTATCTTATTGAAGAAGTTTAGCATTGTTTTTGGGCTAGTATCTTCACACATGTGGCAAAAAACTAGGGTTTTTGGAATAGTGTTAAAACAGTCCAACAGGAAGTCACCAAAAGGGTCTCCAAATCAGATCCATTACTAGCCAAGGCCATCTAGAGAAGTCTCCAAGAATATATAAGAACGTAAACACCTCCAAGCTCGTTCCAACTCCTCACACGTGAAAAATTGTAGAGATACAGATTGCAGGTTTGTGGAAAGAAGTCGAAAATTCAGGGTAGTCGGGAAGTTCAGTAAGGAAAGTTGACTCGTGTTGACTTAAGCAAGAAGGAGAAGTAGAAGGGTCTTGTGGCTTGGTATTAGAGAGGAAAATAGGTCAAGGGTCTTGGTCTTGGTATTCGTCAATTGAAGTCTCTATAAGAAGATGAATTCTTTAGGTTTTCCTCTCAAATTGGAGAGGTTTTGGCCCTGGGTGATTGCCTGCATTTTGTGTCTCTTGTCTCTTTATTGTTATTGCTTTGGTAGTTGTTTGATGAGGAAGAACATTGTAATAATCTAACTAAAGAGAATATCCTAATCTAAATAAGTAAAAAGAATTCACAAGCATATATCATAAGAAGAGAAATCACCTAATGTTATGCCCTAGATTTCTCAACATGGAGGTGGTTTAACCTTTGGATTCGCTTGGTTGTTTATGTATTGTTTGATCCCATGAGAAACCACATTCATGCTTGGAATATGGCATGGGTGTGATTAGCTAAAAGAAAGGTTTGGTTCAACTCAATCTATGGTGAGGTGGTACATTGAAATCCCTGACTTGGTTGGCTTTTACATAAGTTAATAAGAGTTATTTTTCTATTGTACTCTATGAGCATTTGTACTTGTTATTATGTTGATTTGATGGTTATTCTATCATGGTTAATATCATGGTTATAAGCATGGTTCCATAATATGTTCTAGCTATGACTATTGTTCATGATTTGATAAGTTAATGAATGGTTGATGAATGCATGGGATAATAAGTGTGATTGTAGCCACTTGAGAGGGCATTAGACCTTCTCAGTGATTTTCAGCTAAAGTATAAATATTTACACTTGGATATTCATTTATGACATGTAGCTTACATGTTTACCAAGTGCTTTATGAAATTCCTAGTATGTTCTAGTCAATTTGGGTCAAGTTTCTAATTCAAGTTTGAATTATTAGAATTGTCATTATGAGAAATATGATTCTGGAAAGTTACATGAAGTTCTAGGCAGTGGTCTGGAGACTAACCTAGAAAAGTGGCTTAGATCTCGGGAACTCATGCTCTGAACCAGAGATTTGGGGTCATAATCGCATGGAGCAAGGCTTGTGAGTGTGTTTGGAGGCTCACAACCACATGCATGCATTTTCAAGGGTGTGGTTATAGGTCTAAGTCTTTTAACTAAGGTTATAGCTCAGGGTATGACCACCTGGGTTGTTTCTTCAGTTCCTAAGTGATCTGTAGTCTCTGTAGGATGTTAGTTTATGATCAATTTGTAGTCTCCACTACCTTAAATGGAACTAGGAGGTAGGGGTATGTCATAGTGGCACTCCGCTTCACATTTACTCGAATGGCTTGTAAAAGCGGGTGAATGTGGGATGGCATCGTTACAGACTAGTATCAGAGCTTCCAGGTTCAACACTTGGACTGAATGGACAGGATGTGATTGTTATGCATGCATGTCAGTCATATGCATGCATCGCAGTCGTTATAGTTGTCATGTCGGTGTTATAGTGCATGGTGTCGATAGGTTGATATGTTGGTGTCATTATATATATATATATATATATATATATATGTATGTATGTATATCGTTCTATTCTAGGTTGATTTGTACATAAGAGATACCCTCCTTTGAACTTCACTAAGGTATGTTTGATTATGTTTATATTTGGTTATCTAACATGGTATTTTTATAGGTTGAAGAAGATCAAAGATCACAAGCAGAATCGTGGATTCCAGTTCACGCAACTCTCCTTATAAATCAGTTGAACAACACGGAGATGAGTATTTTCCTGACATAACAAATACCTTAAGATGTATGAAGGAATAAATCATGATTTGCAAAGGCAGATAATGACAGGATAATCCAATCACATGAAAGACTTTCCAAAGCACAAGAAACGAAAGTAGAGGTCAATGCATTGATCCTTCAGAGTTTATCATATTTGCAGAGACAGGGAAAACCATGGATCAGTTATGAACATGAGGAAAGGACTAATGGGGCATATGGTAGTAGGTCTCATGGAGGGCACAGCTCAGTTAGGGATGACATGGTTAGAGGTGGCAGATGGATGGATGCATCTGATAGTAGAGGTAATGGTTATGGGTTCTATTCTATATATGGATCATATATGCAACATGGTCATCATCGTTATCATCCTTATAGGAGGAGTGAGAGGGGATACTTTCTAGATGAGTTCTAAAAGGCCAACCCTCCTGAATTCAATGGAGAGTTGAAGAAACCAGAAGATGCATAAGCATGGTTGCTTGGGATGAAGAAGTTCTTCGAGCTGCATGATTATACAGAGAACATGAAGGCCAAGATAGTTATTTTTAGTCTCAAGGGAAAGGCAGACATTTGGTGGGAAGATGTGAAGCGTGTCAGAGGCATCAAGACATAGGAGTTGAGTTGGTATGATTTCAAAGGACTCTTTAGGAAGGATTACTTGTCAGAGAGATATTATGATGGTAAGGCTAAGGAGTTTTATGAATTGAAGATGAAGAGTATACGACTAAGTTTCTGGAATTGTTTAGGTATGTGCCTTATCTTAAGGATAAGAAGATGAAGGTTCAAATATTCATTAGTGGAATACCATTAGTATTCAAGGATTGGATTGAGTATGATAAGCCTTGGTCGTTGGAGGAAGTCATTGGGAAGTTGAAGCATTGTTATGAGTAGTCGAAGCACAAGACTGAGCCTAATCATTATTGGAAAGGCAATGACAAGACCAAAGGAAAATGGCTTGCAAAGCAAGCAAGACCTCAAGATGCAGGCGACAAGGAAAATGTGGCTCCTTACAAGAAGTTTAATGAAGTTGAGAAGGGACATGGGTCTCGACCTGGAGAGCAACAGAATAAAGGTAGTGTTAGGGAATTGTTGTAGTGTTGGATTCACTTGGTTGTTTATGTATTGTTTGATCCCATGAGAACCCACATTCATGCTTAGAATATGGCATGGGGGTGATTAGCTAAAAGAAAGGTTTGGTTTAGCGCAATCTATGGTGAGGTGGTATGTGGAAGTCCCTGACTTGGTTGGCTTTTGCATAAGTTAATAACAACTATTTCTCTATTGTACTCTATGAGCATTTGTACCTGTTATTATGTTGATTTGATTGTTATTTTGTCATGGTTAATATCATGGTTATAAGCATGGTTCTATAATATGTTCTAGCTATGACTATTGTTCATGATTTGATAAGTTAATGAATGGTTGATGAATGCATGGGATAATAACTGTGGTT
This sequence comes from Pinus tabuliformis, assembly GCA_031772625.1. Lineage (NCBI taxonomy): Eukaryota > Viridiplantae > Streptophyta > Pinopsida > Pinales > Pinaceae > Pinus > Pinus tabuliformis. Next base: position 557,684,145 of record CM062804.1, on the reverse strand, counting down.
GCAGCTACTTGAGAGGGCATTAGACCTTCTCGGTGATTTTCAGCTAAAGTGTAAATATTTACACTCGGATATTCATTCATGACATGTATCTTACATGTTTACCATGTGTTTGATGAAATGCCTAGTATGTTCTAGTCAGTATGGGTCAAGTTTCTAATTCAAGTTTGAATTATTAGAATTGTCATTATGAGAAATATGATTTTGTCAAGTTACATGAAGTTCTAGGCAATGCTCTGGAGACTAACCTAGAAAAGTGGCTCACATCTCGGGAACTCGTGCTTTGAACTGGAGATTTGGGGTCATAATTGCATGGAGCAAGGCTTGTGAGTGTGTTTGGAGGCTCACAACCGCATGCATGCAGTGTCAAGGGTGTGGTTATAGGTCTAAGTCTTTTAACTAAGGTTATAGCTCAGGGTATGACCACCTGGGTTGTTTCTTCAGTTCCTAGGTGATCTGTAATCTCTGTAGGATGTTAGTTTATGATCAGTTTGTAGTCTCCACTTCCTTAAATGGAACTAGGAGGTAGGGGTATGTCATAGTGGCACTCCACTTCACATTTGCTCGAAGGGCTTGTAAAAGCGGGTGAATGTGCGATGGCATTATTGCAGACTGGTATCAGAGCTTCCAGGTTCAACACTTGGACTGAATAGACAGGATGTGATTGTTATGCATGCATGTCAGTCATATGCATTCATCGCAGTGGTTATAGTTGTCATGTATCTAGTCAGTGTTATAGTGCATGGTGTCGATAGGTTGATATGTTGGTGTCATTATATATATATAAATGTATATCGTTCTATTCTAGATTGATTTGTACATAAGAGATAGCGTTCGTTGAACTTCACTAAGGTATGTTTGATTATGTTTATATTTGGTTATCTGACATGGTATTTTTATAGGAAGAAGAAGATCAAAGATGACAAGTAGAATGGTGGATTACAGTTCACATGACTCTCCTTATAAATTAGTTGAACAGCATGGAGATGATTATTTTCCTGACATAACAAATACCTTAAGAAGTATGAAGGAATAAATTAGGATTTGCAAAGGCATATAATGACAGGATAATTCAGTCACATGAAAGACTTTCCAAAGCACAAGAAAAGAAAGTAGAGGTCAATGCACTGATCCTTCAGAGTTTATTAGATTTGCAGAGACAAGGATAACCATGGATCAGTTATGGACATGAGGAAAGGACTAATGGGGCATATGGTAGCAAGTCTCATGGAGGGCATATGTTAGTCGGGGATGACACAGTTAGAGGTGGCGGATGGATGGATACATCTGATAGGAGAGGTAATGGTTATGGGTTCTATTCTATTTATGGATCATATATACAACATGATCATCGTCGTTATCATCCTTACAGGAGGAGTGAGAGGGGATACTTTCCAGATGAGTTCAAAAAGGCCAAGCCTCCTGAATTCAATGGAGAGTTGAAAAAACCAGAAGATGTATAAGCATGGTTGCTTGGGATGAAGAAGTTCTTCGAGCTGCATGGTTATACAGAGAACATAAGATAGTTATTTTTAGTCTCAAGGGAAAGGCAGACATTTGGTGGGAAGATGTGAAGCCTGTCAGAGGCATCAGGACATAGGAGTTAAGTTGGTATGATTTCAAAGGACTCTTTAGGAAGGATTACTTGTCAGAGAGATATTATGATGGTAAGGCTAAGGAGTTTTATGAATTAAAGATGAAGAGTATACGACTAAGTTTCTGGAATTGTTTAGGTATGTGCCTTATGTTAAGGATAAGAAGATGAAGGTCCAAATATTCATTAGTGGAATACCATTAGCATTTAATGATTGGATTGAATATGATAAGCCTTGGTCGTTGGAGGAAGTCATTGGGAAGTTGAAGCATTTTTATGAGTAGTTGAAGCACAAGACCGAGCCTAATCATGACTAGAAAGGCAATGACAAGACCAAAGGAAAATGACCTCCAAAGCAAGCAAGACCTCAAGATGCCTGTGACAAGGAAAATGTGGCACCTTACAAGAAGTTTAATGAAGTTGAGAAGGGACATGGATCTCGACCTGGAGAGCAACAGAATAAAGGTAGTGGTAGGGAATTGTTGTAGTGTTGGATTTGTCGAAAATATCATCGCAAGAAGGATTATCTATTGCAACAGCATGGCAGACCTTAGATCTACGGTGCTCAACATGCACAAATAGTTGGTGATTTTGTACAAAGTATTACTCATATTTATGCAACATTTGATAACAAGCAGGCGGATCATCAAGCATCCATTATTGAGATTCAAGCTAAGCTCTACGATCAAATTGTTTCCATTTTTATTGATCATGGATCTAATTATAGATATTTTAATCCTGACCCGATGGATAAGTGTGGCTTGAGTAAAGAAGTGCATGCAAAGTCTTGGTTGGTGCAGTTGGCTACAGAGACCAAGAAAAGAGTTCATCACTAGGTGAGAGCTTATGCATTTGAGCTTAATAGTATACCTACATCAACACATCTAAATGTGCTTCCATTGGGATCATACAATATGCTTTTGGGCATGAATTGGTTGTACCTTAACAGGAATAAGGTAGATTGTTACAAGAAGGATATTGAGTGCTTAGATGATGATGGAGAGAGGAGAATCTTATAGGATAAGAAGAAACCTACATCAGTAAGAATGGTTACAGTTATGTAGGAAAGGATATGTATTGTTTGTGGTTCATATTTCCAGTGACAAAGGGAAGGATGTTGAGGATGTTGAATTATTGAAGAGGTATTTGGTTTTGCAACAGTTTCAGGATGTATTTTGGACAAAGAATTCAGATTTATCGCCTCATAGGGAAGTGGAATTCACTATTGAGTTGATGTCAGGAGAAACATTGACATCAAAGGAACCTTACAGGATGCGCACTCAAGAGTTAGTGGAATTGAAGTTGCATCTTAAGGAGATACTTGATAAGGATACATTAGGCCATGTGTACCACCTTGGGTGCACCAGTGTTGTTCATAAAGAAGAAGGATGGTACTCTCAGGTTGTGTATTGACTACAAGAAGTTAAACAAGGTGACAATCAAGAATAGGTACCCATTGTCGCGGATTGATGACTTATTTGATCAGTTGAAAGGAGAAACAATGTTCTCAAATATTGATCTGAGATCAGGATATCATCAGGTACGCATAAAAGAAGAGGACATCTACAAGATTGCATTCCTTACTAGCTATGGGAATTATGAGTTTGTAGTGGTTCCATTTGGTCTTACTAATGCTCCAATTACTTTCATGTGTTTAATGAATAGTGTGTTGTGTCCTTATCTAGACAAGTTTTTGATAGTGTTCATTGATGATATATTGATATATTCTAAGAATGAGGAAGAGAATGCAGAACACCTGGCAGTAGTGTTAATAATGTTGAGAGAGAATCAGTTGTATGCCAAGCTTAGTAAGTGCAGTTTCTTTAAGACAAAGGTTCATTACTTTGGACATTTGTTTCCAAGGAAGGTATTGGAGTGGACCCGAAAAGGATGACAGTTGTCATGGAGTGGGAAACTCCTAGGAATGTGGATGAGGTTATATCATTCATTGGACTAGTAGGTTAGTATAGGTGATTCATCAAGAACTTCTCATGGATTGCCTATCCTATTACATCTTTACATTGAAAGGGGAATAAGTTTGAATGGATTGAAGAGTGTGCAACTAGTTTTGAGCAGTTGAAACATTTGCCTACAAAATTCTACGGCCTTGGATATTGCAGATACAAATAAAGATTTCATGGTATGTACATATGCTTGCAATAGGGGACTTGGTGGAGTCTTGATGCATGTGGGACAGGTGGTATGCTATGAGTCAAGGAAGTTGAATGAGCATGAGCAAAACTATGTAACTCATGATCTCGAGTTGCAACTAATTGAAGATGTGGAGACATTATCCTATTGGTAGGAATTTTATTATGAGGAGTGATCATATTGGACTGAGGTACTTGTTTGACCAACCTAATCTGAATTCCAGGTAAGCTAGATGGTTGGCTACTCTTAGTGAGTTTGACTTCGAGATCAGGTACATTTAGAGAAAGGAGAACAAGGTTGCATATGCTCTCAACAAGAGAGTGCAAGTAAATCATATAGTAGTGGTGAGTTCTTATGGGACAGACTTGTAGGAGTGGATCTTACATGCATAACAACATGCTGATAGGAATCAGTAATTGAGGCACAGGTTAATAGCAACAGGGTGAAGGTAACAGGGATGAGGAGTATCATCTCACGACAGATGGCTTGGTCAGATTCAGGAACAATATTTATGTGTTGGATGATAGTGAGACCAAGAAGCTTATCTTAAGGGAGTTTCATGTTAAGCCGTATTCAAGTCACTCAAGATATCATAAGACACTGACAATAGTTAAGAAATTCTATCATTAGCTAAACTTGAAGAAAGAGGTGGTTGAGTTTGTTGCCAAATGTTTGGACTATCAGCAGGTAAAAGCATAGTGTAAGCATCCAGGTGGTTTATTGTTGTCGATTTCGATTCCAGAGTGGGAATGGGAGGTCATTTCTATGGACTTCATTAAAGGTCTGTCGAGGACATCGAAGCAACATGGTTCCATTATGGTTGTGGTTGACAGGTTAAGTAAGGTAGCTCACTTCATTGCAGTTAAGTCTATGAATTCAGCTACTAAGATAGCTCAAATTTTCATCAAGCAGATAGTGAGGTTGCATGCTATTCCTAAGAAGATCATATTAAACATAGATGCCAAGTTCATTTCCAGGTTTTGGAAAGAGTTGTTTGTAGGTTTGGGGACAAAGATGGCTTTCAATACAACTTATCATCTGTAGACAAATGGATCGACAAAGAGGGTAAACAATATTCTTGAGAACATGTTGAGGATGTATGTAATGCATCAGCAATAGAGGTGGGAAGACTATCTTACACTGGTAGAGTTTGCGTATAATAATGAGTACTAGGAGTCCTTGAAGATGAGTCCATTCGAGGTTCTTCATAGGTAGAGTTGTAATACTCGCATCAGCTTGATGATCCAGTGAACAGGGTATTAATTGGACCATATATGTTGGTAAAGATGGAACATGAAATGTAGGTTATTGAGAGGAATTTGAAGGCAACACAAGACATACATAAGAGTTATGCATATCAATACAGGGTATTTAAGGAGTTTCAGGTTGGGGAGCATGTGTACTTGCACATCAAGCCCAAGAGGGTCTCCTTGAGGGTTGGGTCATGTGTCAAGCTGGCACCTTGGTATTGTGGGCCTTTCGAGATCCTTGAGAGGATTATACCAGTGGCCTACAGAATTTCATTGCCTCCAATAGTGAAAGTCCACAATGTTTTCCATGTTTCGTTGCTTAAGAAGTATGTTCAGGATGTTGATCATGTGATTGAATGGTTTGTATTGCAGGTGGAACCAGAAGGAGAATTCCAGGTGAGAACTACAATGCATATTACAGTGGAAACAACTCATGCTTCAGAATCGAACAAGTTAAAGTGCAATGGAAACACTTTGGGTCTGATGAAGCTACATGGGAGACGGTTGATCAGGTGCGCAATTTGTATCCTTCATTATTTGTTGGGTGAAGCAAATGAGTTTTGGTATATGTATGTATATATGTGTATGGTTGTAGATACCGCAATGAGCTGTGTTATAAAACTCCAATAAGGTGATTGTCATGTTTTTCATGTTGGTCATGGTTTGCATTAATTATTCATTGTAAATGTTGCATCAAGCTGCGTTATAAAGCTCCATAGGTAGCATGTTTGTTTTCAACGTTTGTTGGTCATAGGTGTCATAGAACACTGAGGACGGTGTTCCCCCATGGGGGAGGGATTTGTAACAACCCCAGGTTAAAAGTTCATGTAATAGAGGTTAATAAAAGCAAAATAAGGCCAAGGTCACGGGACATGTATTCTATAGTAGAGTTAAGGCTTCTGTGATCCATATCAAGTTTACAAAAGATTTTTCGGCGAAGATCACATGAAACATCATTTGTCGACGCGTTTCGAACCAACCAGTGTGGTTCATCGTCAGGACAAGTTGAAGAAACAAATCCAGCTTAGCAAGTTAAATAGACAGAGCAGAGCCTCCAACGGCTAAAAAAGACCAACAACTACTTTTGACTGGGTACCGGGATCAAAACCATTTTTAATAATTTAAGGGAAAAAGTTACCCTAGGGGGACCAAACCCCTAAAAATAAAATAAATAAAAATAATTTTATGATAATAGTTAGTTAAAAATATTAATAAATAATTAAAATATTATGTAAAAATTAATTCATGATAATAGTTAGTTAAAAATAAATAGTTAAAAATTATATTTAAGGGAAAAAATTACCCTAGGGGGACCAATCCCTTAAAATAAATTAAATAAAAATAATTTTATGATAATAGTTAGTAAAAAATTATTAATAAATAATTTTATGATAATAGTTAGTTAAAAATATTAATAAATAATTGAAATGTTATGTTAAATTAGTAATTAAAAATAATTCATGATAATAGTTAGTTAAAAAATAAATAATTAAAAATTATATTTAAGGGAAAAAATTACCCTGGGGGACCAATCCCTTAAAATAAAATAAATAAAAATAATTTAATGATAATAGTTAGTTAAAAATTATTAATAAATAATTAAATTTTATGTTAAATAAAAATAAATAATTAAAAATAGTAAGTTAAATTAGTATTAGAAGGAATTAAAAACAGGGCTATTCTTATATAAATAAATGAATATAAAAGAAAGAGAAGGTTAAAAGTATGAATGAAAAAATTAATATAAATCAACTTAAAAATAATAAATTAAGTTATATAAAAAAAAAAAAATTAATAATAATAATAATAATAAATAAATAAAAATAAAATAAATTAAAAATAAATAAATAAAACAAAAGCAAAATCAAATAAACTAAACTTAAAAAAAAAAAAAAAAAAATAGTAATAATAATAATAATAAATAAATAAAGGACGACTAGGTCAAGAGTGCTAGGACCCAACACCGACTGATTTTCCAGCCATCATCTCTATTGAGATTACTCGGCCTCTTTTCAATCTCAAGCGCCTCCCTAAATTTCCGATGATGGAAGTGCAAAACCTTAGCAATAACACTAGCTTCCTCAATACAAACATGATGATTGGTTTTCTCAGCATGCTCAGCTAAAGCGGAAGACTTAGTTCACCTATGCTTAAGGTCTGCTGCGTCCTCACTAATCCTCTGATGAAAGTATGATTGAAAAAATTAATATAAATCAACTTAAAAATAATAAAGTAAGTTAAAATAATAATAATAATAATAAATAAATAAATAAAAATAAATAAATAAATTATTTATTTATTTTTATTTAACATAAAATTTTAATTATTTATTAATAATTTTTAACTAACTATTATCATTAAATTATTTTTATTTTAAGGGATTGGTCCCCCTAGGGTAATTTTTTCCCTTAAATATAATTTTTAATTATTTATTTTTTAACTAACTATTATCATGAATTATTTTTAATTACTAATTTAACATAACATTTCAATTATTTATTAATGATGATGATGATGATTAACGTCCGCTGAGACCAAATAATGGTCTATCGGACCTAAAGAAACAAATTATCTATTTTGATTTAAGATTTTATTCCTATGCTCAAAAAGCTTGGAGAGAAGCCTCCCGAGCTCACTATAATTTTGACATTGTAAAAGGCTAGGAAGGTCAGTATTGTAACAAAGATTGTCAAACTGAGATCTAATGTGGTTATACGCGGGGCACTCTAAGAGGAAGTGGTTTTCATCCTTGATGTTCCTATTCTCACATATATGGCAAATCCTTTCCGTCCATGGCGTTTTAGGAACTCCCCAACGACCTGTTTCACTATGGAGCTCATGAGAATTCGTTCTAATCTTTGCTATATTAATTTTCTTCTTTGAGCTAGTTAAAATAGAGAGATACTTTTGATCTTCTAGGGTGGGTTTGATGACTTTCTTATAATAACTTAATTTTCTTTTAGCCGCTAAGTCTTTCTCACACCACACTTTTTCTTTGAACTTAGAAGTAACAATATCTTTAATGTTATTTATGTTTTGCAATGCATCATTTTCGTTGATCTCCCAATAGTTTAACCAGGCCCTTGTGTCTTTATGCCACCCTCGATTGAGCCTTAGGTGGTTTTGGCTAGAATTTAAAGCTAGCTTAGGAAGTCTATGATCGTCTATGTTACTGATTTTGTGCTTGTACAACAGAAACCTAAGCATAGCTACGCTCTCAATAGGGGAAAGACCTGCTTCTATAAGGAGAATAGGATAGGGTGTATTACTTTTAATTTTCAGGTTATAAGTTATAAAACGCTTCTGGATTTGCTCAATCTTTCTCCATGATTCTCTGGAGATGCTGCAACCCCAAACCTCATAGCCATATAAGATAACAGGAGTGACTAAAGTTTCAAAGAGGAACTTCTTTTTATCCCACATTACAAGGTTTGCTATTTTACAATTATTTTCAAGACCAAAGTAAGCTTTCCACCCCCCATTAATCCTTTTCTCAATGCTATGGTTCCAGTTGAGCTTGTGATGAATATCAATTCCTAGGTACTTGTAAGAATACACTTCCTCCAAGTTATTATTGTCATACATAAAATTAGCATAAGTGTCCTTCTTGGATTTGATAATCATAACTTTTGTTTTGTCAGTGTTAACAGTCATACCCATGGTAGAGCAGAAATCCTTAAGAAGCCTGAGTTGCTTATTAAGATCAGATGGGCACCTTGCCAAAAGAACAATATCGTCAGCATAAAGAAGAAGGATGACGACTATCCCAGCTAAGATCGTGCCATCACATCCTGCTTCCTCTAAATAGCCTTCGAGCTTATCGATGTAAATGCCAAATAGGGTAGGGGAGAGGGGGCAACCTTGTTTAACTCCGATGTTACACTTAATATCTTTTGACCACCCTTCATTGCTCTTTAGCTTGGCAATTACATTCTCGTATAACCTTATAGCGGCAGCTCTCAACTCGAGAGGAACCTTTAGCTCTTCTAATCTATTCCAAAGGTTGTATCTAGGAACCGTATCGAAAGCCTTTCTAAAGTCCACAAAGCAACAAAATAAATTGGATTTCTCATTACGACATTCCTCCGCAATGATCCTAAGCGTAACAAGGTGGTCTATTGTTGAGTGATGCCTTCTGAAACCTGCTTGGCCTTTAGCCCGCTTACCTTCACTTTCAAGCCATATGCTTAACTTCTTTTCCAAAATACTACCATATAACTTGGCTAAGAGAGGGCTGATCATAATTGTTCTATAATTAGAGGGGTTATTTGTATCCCCACTTTTAAAAATAGGGATAATGAGGCTCTCAGTCCAAGGTTTAGGGAACCCTTGCTTGACTGCTTGATTGAAAAGCTTGTGGATGTGGGGGATGAGGACAGGACCTCCAATTTTTAAGATTTCCACTTGGTAACCTTCAATGTCCTTAGCTTTCCCATTAGCGAGGCGATTAAACCCAAACTTAATGTCTTCTAAAGAGAAAACTTCTTTCGTTGTGAGAAGGGTTTCCAAATTATCCATGACATTTGGAGACTCATAAAGCTTTTTAAGATAGGAATTCCAATCGTGAAGAGCAATTTTATTATTATCCTTAGTCTTCCTAGTTAGAATCTGCCTCCAAAATTTCTTAGGAGCTACCTTAGAGAGGTGTAAGAGATTCTCCTGTCTTTAACGGATGTACTGCCTCTTTTTCCTTTTAGTTAGGGCTTTGTATATTTTTATCTTGTCCATTTTAAGAGATTCATCAACAGCTTCCTTAATTGCTCTCCTTGCACTTTTACAATCTTTGTCATACCATGGATTGGTTTTGCTATTTCTTTTATTATTTGAAATTTCAATTGAGAACTTGTTAATAGAATATGAGAGGGTTGTAGTAAAATTATGATAGAGGTCTTCTATGTTGTCTATATTAGATAAAGGAAGCAAATTAGTTTTTAATTCATTTAGAAAGAGATCATTTTTATTTCTATCAAATATTAAGTTATTTTGGCTATAAGTATTATTTTCTATGGGAACTCTATGCATGACAAAATTGAGAGTTATAAGTAAAGGCCTATGATCAGAGTCAGGTTCGTGGTCGTTTAAGATGTCAAAATTTATTATTTCGTTGTATAATGGGAGATCGGAAATAACGTAGTCTACTACGCTGCTACCAAGTCCATGGATGCAGGTCATCTTGCTAGAATTGGGCCACTTCTTTAGACCGTTGCAAATTATGAGATCCTGAGCACTACAGAGCTTGACTAGCTCCGACCCAAACAAATTTTCCCCGAGATCTTCAGAGTTCCTTTTGTACCTGCTAGCTAGAGTAGGGTCTTCATCTAACCAAAGAGGATTAGGGTTGGAATGATTGCTTAGAATAATAGCTTGGTTGTTTGAAGTTCGAGCATTAAAGTCACCTATTAAAAGGATATTACCGTCATTCCTTAGGCTAGAAATATCATTCTCTAAACCATTGTAAGGGTTAGTTTTATCTAGATTCTTCTTCTTATAGAAGTTAGAATTAATGGGGGGAAAATAACATATTGCTATGTAGGACTTTTTATTATTAATGTCTTTGATCTATATCCAACTATATTGGTTGTGAGGGTCGTTTTTATGACATGCTATATGACAAGCTTCTTCTTAATGTAACAAGCTATTCCCCCAATGCCTCTACGGGAGGATCGCTTGTTCCAGGTAGACCATAGCGTAAAGCCATCTATGTTAGGGACCTTAGATTCTTCGTGCTCCCAAGTTTCAACAAGCAAAATAATATCAACATCATTTGAAATCCAACTTAGCTTGGGGCCTTTGTTCCATGGGAAGCCCCGACAATTCCAAGAAAGGATCCTTTCTTAATTCTGCTTGGTCTTCTGGAATGAGATCTTCATTTATGAATATTCCTATTCCTTTTAGACTTGAGGTTTTACTAAGTATGTCGTGCTTATGATCAGTGGAGCTCACCTTTATGCGGATTAGTCTTCCTTTATTCTCGGTTAATTTCCCCAACCTTGTTGCTTCTGTGAGACATAATGTTTCAATTTGTAATCTATTATGTAGTTCTGTCTGGGCTAAGGCTAAAGTATCCTCATCTACTTCCTCTTTTAAGCCGAATATTATAAGGTTTAAGGCCCTTTTGTTACGCTCGTGGTCTAATTCTATTAATTTTTTCATTTCATCTTTAATTGGTTTGATATCTAACTTATCTACCACATTATTTAGGGTGAGACGGCTATTAACTTTTTCTTCTAGTTCTTTAATCATGTCTTTCATTTTAAGACTCTCTAAAGTATCAACATCTCCTTGCTGGGATGGTTGGTTAGTATCTTGGTTATGTTTTTCTATAACCTGTAGTCTAGTCTCCATTGCCTCCATTTTATTCTCTAGTAGTTCTATTTTATTTTCTATTTGTTTTTGGATCGCGTCTTCAAGAGATGCAAATTTATTTTCTAGCATGGCTTCTAACTCTTTTTGTAGCTTGGCTTCTCTTTCCTCTCTATGTTTCTCTAAAGACTCTATATACTCATAAAGGCCTTGTAGAGTAACTATGCTAGGTCTTCCCTTGGTAATCTTTGGTAACTGTGGTGAAATATTCATACTTGAAATTATATGAGCAATTAGAAAAAGAAAAAGATAAAGAATGTGTGCACCTGATATCAGAAAACCTGACTGCAGATCGTCCGTCTTCCCTTGGTAATCTTTGGTAACTGATTGCAGATCGCCCGTGCCCACCGCAACTCGCAGACTCTTTCACCGAGCCTCAGAACACTTTCACCGAAGAATATATAGAGTAAGTTTTTAACTCTTTCACCGAGCCTCAGAACTCTTTCACCGAAGAATATATGCCAAGAATATATAGAGTATGTTTTTAACTCTTTCACCGAGCCTCAGAACACTTTCAGCGAAGAATATATGCGAAGAATATATAGAGTAAGAATATATGCCAAGAATATATAGAGTATGTTTTTAACTTTTTCACCGAGCCTCAGAACACTTTCACCGAAGAATATATGCGAAGAATATATGGAGTAAGAATATATGCCAAGAATATATAGAGTATGTTTTTAACTCTTTCACCGAGCCTCAGAACACTTTCACCGAAGAATATATGCGAAGAATATATAGAGTAAGAATATATGCCAAGAATATATAGAGTATGTTTTTAACTCTTTCACCGAGCCTCAGAACACTTTCACCGAAGAATATATAGAGTACGTGTTTAACTTTTTCACCGAGCCTCATAACACTTTCACCGAAGAATATATGCGAAGAATATATAGAGTAAGAATATATGCCAAGAATATATAGAGTATGTTTTTAACTCTTTCACCGAGCCTCAGAACTCTTTCACCGAAGTATATATAGAGTACGTGTTTAACTTTTTCACCGAGCCTCATAACACTTTCATCGAAGAATATATGCGAAGAATATATAGAGTAAGAATATATGCCAAGAATATTTTTAACTAACTATTATCATAAAATTATTTATTAATAATTTTTTACTAACTATTATCATAAAATTATTTTTATTTAATTTATTTTAAGGGATTGGTCCCCCTAGGGTAATTTTTTCCCTTAAATATAATTTTTAATTATTTATTTTTAACTAACTATTATCATGAATTAATTTTTACATAATATTTTAATTATTTATTAATATTTTTAACTAACTATTATCATAAAATTATTTTTATTTATTTTATTTTAAGGGATTGGTCCCCCTAGGGTAACTTTTTCCCTTAAATTATTAAAAAGGGTTTTGATCCCAGTACCTAGTCAAAAGTAGCGGTTGGTCTTTTTTAGCCGTTGGAGGCTCTGCTCTGTCTATTTAACTTGCTAAGCTGGATCTGTTTCTTCAACTTGTCCTGACGATGAACCACACTGGTTGGTTCGAAACGCGTCGATAAATGATGTTTCATGTGATCTTCGCCGAAAAATCTTTTGTAAACATGTATTCTAATTTGAATGTTGGGAAAAGCACTATAGTGGGCATCACTTTCGGTTTATTAATGGCTAAGGAAATTGGCAAAGGAAAAGAGGCATTAATTGGAATTTATTTATGAAAAATAAAGGAAAATAGGAGAAAATGAAGGTGAAGAGGCACAAATTTGCATGAGAAGGAAATTAGAAGGAAAATGAAGGAAAGTGAAGAAAATAGAGGCCTCAATGATTAAAAGGCTTCAAAGAACCAATCCATGGCTTTTGTTAGTTTTAGCTTGGGTCAAGTGAGAATGAGAGAGAAGAGCACCAAGAGGAGAAAGAAAACAAGCAAGCAAAAGAAGGAAAGTGACAAGAAAGGAACACAAAGGAAAGCAAGGAGAAGGATGGATCAATGGCTTCAGCAGAAAGATTTTGCAGGTAATAGGTTGCAAGTGTGATTTCTTAGCTGAGTTATGAATGCATGGTACATAAATTTGTCTATTTGGTTCATTTGCTGCCATTGGCATGGGTTTTGCCTAGTTTGACAGTGGTTTCAGCCTTGCCTTGCCATTTACTGGATAACCATGGTGTGATGGGATTTATTACTTGGTTGAGTTTTGGATTACCGGAAGGTTTTGGAAACGAGTGAGGTGGTCTTAGGAAAATTCCCAAGGGTCAGGGTTTGAGATGGTTTTCTCTAGGAATAGATTAATAGGTGGGTGGAGAAAGGAAAAGTCCTCAAGTTATGGCAAAGAAATTTTGAGGCATCCAAGCTTGTTTTGGCAAGATAACTGTAGTTTGAGGGTGGAGGTGGTTTAACCTCTAGATTCCATTGCTTGTTTATGTCTTGGTTTATCGCATGGGATCCCACATTCATGCTTTGAATATGACACAGGGGTGATTGGCTGAAAGAAAGGTTTGGTTCAGCTCAATATATGGTCAGGTGGTACGTGGAAGTCCCTGACTTGGTTGGCTTTTGCACAAGTCAATAAGAGTTATTTTTCTATTGTACTATATTAGCATTTGTACCTGTTATTATGTTGTTTTGATGGTTGTTCTGTCATGGTTAGTATTATGGTTATATTTTGGTTATAAGCATGGTTCTATAATATGTTATAGTTATGGCTCTTGTTCATGCTTTAATAAGTTAATGAATGGTTGATGAATGCATGGGCTAACAAGTATGGTTGCAGCTACTTGAGAGGGAATTAGACCTTCTCGGTGATTTTCAGCTAAAGTACAAAGATTTACACTCATATATGCATTCATAACCTGTAGCTTACATGTTTACCTTGTGTTTAGCGAAATGCCTAGTATGTTCTAGTCGGTCTAGGTGTTTCTGATTCAAGTTTGAATGATTAACATTGTTGTTATGAGAAGTATGATTCTTGAAAGTTATATGAAGTTTTGGGTAGTGGTCTAGAAACTACCCTAGAAAAGTGGCTCAGATCTCGAGATCGCATGTTATGAACTAGAGATTTGGGGTCATAACTGCATTGAGTAAGGCTTATGAGTGCAGTTGGAGGCTCACAACCGCATGCAGGTAGTGTCAAGGGTGTGGTTTTAGGTCTAGGACTCTGAAACAAGGTTCCATCTTAGATATTGACCACCTGGGGTGTTTCTTTAGCTCCTGGGTGATATGTAGTCCTTGTAGGATGTTAGTTTGTGGTTAGTTTGTAGGCCCACTTCCTTAACTGGAACTAGGAGGTTTGGTCATGTCATGTGGCACTCCACTTCACATTTACATGGAGGGGTTGTAAAAACAGGTAAATTTGGGGTGGCGTCATTACAAACTCCATGGACATCGAGATAAACCTTCCAAAATATCAACACTCAATAAAAGGGTATTCTTATTCTAAAAAGATATGGCGGGAGCTTCATAATCCTTTCCCAATTTGAAAAAGAGTATAAGACCTCTAAGAAAGACCAAATATTTGGTGCCAAAATTGTTTGAATAAACCAATAAAACCCCAAAACTAGGTAAATTTGCAAAGTGTCACTTCTATATCAATGAATGTAAAATTCTAGCGTGAAAAAACCATTTTTCACAAAGATGAATAATATTCTCCCCTCATGGAAAGGGATTCTATGAATTAGAAATCCAAGTGAGATTAATGAGTTTGGGCAAAATACTTTAAATGACAAATCAACACAGGGATGTTATAGTAATAAAAAAAAACTGATATCAAGTATTAGATGTTGAAACTTCATAAAATGTATTGTTAGAATTTAATGTCTCAATAATATATAAAATTTAATGTGAAAATTATTTCTATATAAATAATTTATAAATTAATAATTAATTCTCATAATATAAAATAATTATTTTATATAAATATGATAACGACATTTGAAAAAAATGAAAAAAGAACAAGTGAAGAAAAATAATATTGTTATTGTATATATTTTATGACTTCATATTTAACATTGTTCCTTTCTTTCTTACATACTCTGAAATCCTATATCAAAGCAATATAAAGCCCTGTTTCTAAAAGTTGTGATTAAATGATTGAAAAAAATGTCTCTATGATCTCGATCAAATTAAAATAAATAAATAAAGAAATGAATGTCTCTATAATATAAATGTGAACTCGAAATTTTAAAATATGTTTAATATTACATGAATTTCATTTTTACTTACCATACAAGATGATAGAACAAATTGAAAGACAACAAGCACGTCGAAGAGAATATCAAAGAGCATATGGAGAAAGAAAAACACAACAAATGAAAACAGAACAACAACAATAAGAGATGAAAGGTTTGCACCTCGAGCGATTTGGTCCCTCTCGGCGCTTAATAGATCCCGATTTAAGATGGATCTACGATGGTTATATATATGTATTATTTGCGGCCTAACGAAAAATTACAAAGGAGGCTCTATGCCTTTAAATAAGCTATATTACATAAGGATACCATTGGAAAAACCTTGGATTATTAAAACCTAGAGCCCAAAAACCACCAACGGTAATTTGATTACATGACCTGAATTTTACCTGTACAACCATAAAGATTGACTGATATTTTATCGTATGAATATAACATAAACTCATCTTAACTTTGGATCTATCAAGTGGATTGGCGCTTGATAGATCCAAAGTTAAGATGGATCTTTATAGTTAAGGTGGTATATAACATATGAATAAATTACGAATAAGCTTATAAGCTTATATAGCATATGAATACAAATTACAAATACAACTAATCAATTACAAATAGTTTACATTGTGATCGATCTTAATCTCTCTTCTTCTACTTTTCTCATAGTCACACCTGATACTTTTTCCATCTTTTCATATTGTTGATATGAAAAGAAAGGTTGAAATCGTAGACCATTTAGATCTGTAACTTAAGATATAGTAGTAAACGTCATACCTTGTCTCTGTTTCTTCCCAATATTAATTGTAGCTTTCTCCAAAGTCAATCCTTGTGACTTATGGATTGTTAAGCCCCAAGCAAGTTTCAAAGGAAGTTGTTTTATTTTACCTCTTTCAATAGGTGTAATAGGAACTGTTTGAGGTGATGATTCATCCCATGGTACTCCCATATAATTATCAAATCTTACTAAAACATATGTGGGTGGATCTAGGGGTGAAACTCCAAGGTTATACACACTTTTTTCTACAATTCCAAGAGCATCATTTACAAGTCTGTAGAATTTCCCACTGTAGATCACCTGATAAAGCAATATCCTAAAGCCAAATACTTGATCTACTTCTACAAACAAACTTGCGGAAGCTTAATCGATTTTGAGCAAGATCAAATAGAACACATATAACAGAGAATGAGAAATCAATCACACATGAACACAGAAGAATACTCTGGGGAAAGCCTCAGCTAAAAACCCCGATCTCTGTATTATCATACAAGTGGAAATATGTCTGAATTACACAAAGCTTTAGCTCATAAGCTATCCAGCTCTTAGTACAATCCCTCAATGCTGCTCATAGACTGAATAGACACAACTATGCCTTCCTCCAGTCCTCCAAGCCTCCTATTTCCTTGCGCAGTTTCTCTAGGATCCTCTGGCTGCCACCTGTGTGAACTCACCTCTCTCACAACTCACCAAACTCAGAAATAACTACGCAATCTCCAAGAAATGAATTCCTTCTGCATGCAAAAGATATCCTCAATGGAACATTCCTGCAACTGATAGTACATTGTCCCATCATATGATCTCAACTGGGTCTCTGACTGACTGACATGCATGAGTTATTTATGAGAGAATATTTAGTTATCTGAAGTGCAGCAGTTACATGCATGCATGTTTTAACTAACTGAACTCACAGTCAGTTCCACAAATTGTTGGAACTAATCTAACTGGACTTAACTCAGTTAACTGAGCTAACTGATTACAACTCAAAATACAACTCATCCTGATCTCCTTAATCAAGGGATAACTTCCTCAATCAAAGGGGAAACTGTTGCATGTCTTCACATAGACTTCATGTTTGATTTTCTACAACTAATTAACTCAAGATGAATTAATTAATTATTTTACAAACAACTGCTAAGATCAAATTCCAATTTTAATTCTCAATTTTAGGTCAGGGACTAACTAAAATTGGAATGTATCCCGAAATGTTATTTATAGCAGTGCTATTTTTAGCATTTCTTGTTGCTATTTTCAACACTCCCTCTCAACAAGAAAGGGATTATTAGTCACCCCAATCATGTCTCTGTGGAATCCGAACTTGCATTTTGACAATGCCTTAGTTAAAATATCTGCATCTTGTTCCTCAGTCGAAACATACAGCAACAACATGATCCTCTTCACCACACAGTCTCAAAGATGATGATACTGGATATCAATGTGCTTGGACCTGTCATGAAATACTGGATTCTCAGAGAGTTTGATACAACTCTCATTACCACAGTAGATCATAATTGGATCCATCCTCTGACCAAACAATCCAACTAGAATCTTCTGCATCCAAATGGCCTTACATGCTTCCTGACTTGAAGCCATGTATTCAACCTCTGCTAAGCTAAGTGCAACTGACCTCTATTTCCTGTTGTACCAAGAAACTGCAGCTAAACCAAGGTTGAAGATTCCTCCTGAAGTGCTCTTCCGGTCTGATGGACTCCCTGCCCAATCTGCATCTGTGAAGCCCTGAAGCTTCACTCCCTCTGTCCGTCTATACCACAATCCATACTGAGATGTGCCTTTGAGGTATCTCAGCACATGCTTTGCTACCTTCCAAAACAGCTTGGTAGGCTGAACCATAGCTTGACTCAGCTAGTTCACCGCAAAGCAAAAATCTAGTCGTGTGTTCACTAGATACATCAATGAATCCACAAGCTGCCGATAAACAATAGCAACTACTACCTCACCTAAAGTAGCATCCTCCTTCCTCCAGTTACCAGCTAGAGGAGTCTGCATGGGCTTGCACTTCTCCATGTGGAATCGCCTAAGTATCTCATTGGCATACTTGCCTTGAGACACAAACACTTCCCCATCCTTCTGCCACACTTCCATGCCTAGAAAGTAGTGCATAAGACCCATGTATTTCATCTCGAACTCTCTTGCAAGGTCCTCCTTGCAAGACTTGATCAACTAATCAGCACCTGTCAATATCAGATCATCAACATAAAGAACAATGATCAATGGCTTACCTTCTACCATGATGTGGTAAAGGTTTGCATCTGCTTCACTCTTGGTGAAGCCCAACCTGGTGAAATAGCTATCAATCCTGGTGTACCAAGCACGAGGTGCTTGCTTAAGCCCGTACAAAGCCCTCTTGAGTCAGCACACATGCGACTCATGATCGAAGGTATCAAAACCTTCTGGCTACTCAATGTACACCTCTTCCTTAATCTTCCCATTAAGGAACACAATCTTCACATCCATCTGATGGATCTCCCAGCCCATCTGAGCTGATAGTGCCAACATCAATCTGATAGATGAGTACCTTGCTACAAGAGAAAAAGTCTAATCGTAGTCGATCCCCTCGACCTGTGAGAAACCACATGCAACAAACCTTGCCTTATGTTTCTCAACACTGTCATCAGCTACTTGCTTTACCTTGTAAAGCCATCAGCACTGACTTGTCCTCTGGTCTTGGGACAACATCCCAAACAGAGTTCCGAACGATAGAGTCATACTCCTCCACCATTGCATCAACCCAGACTAGTTGCTGCACTACTTCCTCAAAAGAAGAAGGTTCGGTCTCTACACACTCCCCAACCAGGGCCATGTAATCAGTGTACCACTCGGGTGACCTCCTTTGTCTGCGCTGAGAAGATGGTTGTCCCACATTCTCTCACGCATCCATCATCAACTTGTCAGCTTCCCTTGAGTGTTTCTACCCATCTCTGGAAGACTCAACATGAGTGGATGTCTCCACTCCCGAATCCTCTGCATGTGGCTGCTCCACATCAGTCTGAGGCTCCTCCTCCTTAGGAACTAAAAATTCCTCCTCTGCATGCAACTTGAGCTCCCTCTCAAGTGATACTCGCATGGCTTTCTACTCGTCAAACTTCAGATCTCTGCGTACCATTGCCCTCTGACTGGTAGGCAAGAACATCGATAGTTGTGGGGTGTATCAGTGTACCCCACAAGTATCCCCAACTCAGTTGTTGGATCTAGCTTCTTCCAGGAATCTTTGGTCACATGGCAATAAACCGATGATCCAAAGATCCTGAAGTGACTCACATCTGGTCTCTTCCCGGAAAAGGCTTCCATTGGTGTCTTCATTCCCAGTATACGATGTGGGCTTCCGTTCTGCAAGTATATTGCTGTATTGCATGCCTCAGCCCACAAATGTAGTGGTAGGCTCTAGGCATGCAACATCGCTCAAGTTGCTCCCATAATCGATCTGTTTTTCCTTTCAGCCACCCCATTCTTTTGTGGGTTATGGGGTGTCGTCAACTCCCGTTTAATTCCTTATGCTGCGCAGAAGTCCTTAAACTATTGGGAGACATACTCTCCACCATTGTCGCTATGCAAGGCCCTTATTTTCTTTCCAGATTCTTTCTCTACCAAGGCTTTAAACTCACAAAACCTTGAGAAGGTTTGATCCTTCTTCTGCATAAAGTAGATCCAACATCTATGAGAAAAATCATCAATAAAAATAACGTAGTACCTTTGTTTAGCAACGGAGGCTGTAGAGAATGGTCCACACACATCTGTATGAACTCGCTCCAGGATTTCTCCAGCTCTACTGTCTCGATCCTAAAAGGAATATTTCGCATACTTACCCAAGGTACAACCTTTGCATGTATCCATTTGCTCCAGTTTTCCCTTGGGAAGTCTGGTAGAAATCTGTTGCATGATCTTCAAGGCCCCATGGTGCAAGTGGCCCAATCTTCTATGCCATATCTTGCCAACATCTTGGCTCTGCACCAACTCTTCTTTGGAACTCAATGCAGCACAGTCGTCTACCTCCAGCTTATAGAGATTCTTAACTCGAATCCCAATCCTCTTGGTCTGTCCAATGCCAATATGCCTCAAGAATGCCTTTCCTTTACTAAAGACTACATCATAGCCTTTGTCTTATAGCATAGCGACGGACACAAGATTCTTCTTCAGACCCGGTACATACTTTACATCAGTGAGGGTGAGAGGAGCTCCGTGCTCCCTCTGAAACACAACCGTACCTTCACCTAAAACACGATACTTTCCATCATCACCCATCTCGATCTGGATCTGGAGATCCTTCTCCTCCAAGGTACTGAAAAGATTCTTGTCACCAGTCATGTGGAATGAAGCTCCACTGTCCAGGTACCAAACACACCCCACCATCGATGAAACCATACATGCAATGAGGGTGAAATCCAATTCAAACTATGAGGCCAGTGCCTCACCATCTAATCCCTTCGAGGATCCCTTCTTGGATTTCTTCTGTGGACAATTTGTAGCATAATGGCCCAACTCATGAGAATGAAAGCATTTCACTTTGTCAATCTTCTTCCCACCATGGGAAGAACTGGATTTGGAATGGTACACCTTGCTTTTTTTTCCTCGCCTTACTCGTTAAGGCTAGATTTTCTTCATTATCTTGCTTTGATGAAGATTCATCTTTGGTGCTTCTTCTTATCTCCTCCTACATCAGATCTGACCAAAGTTGTTCCCAATCTGGCAGTTTCTCTCTTCCATTTACCAAGTCTTGGTAGCTATGCCAACTCTTAGAAGGACCGAGGAGAGCAAGACTGACCATGTCATCATCGGCTGTCGTGATCCCTACACTTCCAAGCTCATCCCTGCAGGTGGTGAGCTTGTTCAGATATGTAGAGATCGTGTCGCCCTTTTCACACTTGATTTTCCGAAGCTTGTCTTTCAGCGCCAGCTTCCTCTGATCGTTGTTGTTCTGATATAGATCCTTCAATGTTTTCCACATTGAAAACGGTGTCTCCTTCCTATGGAGACTTGAGACTTTTCAGCGCCAACTTCCTCTGATCGTTGTTGTTCTTATATAGATCCTTTAATGTTTTCCACATTGAAAATGGTGTCTCCTTCCTATGGAGACTCAAGACTATGTGGTCTCGAACTCCCTCAAGAAGGATTCTCCTCGCTCTAGCCACACATTTCTTACATTCCGCCAATTCTTGTGCATTAGCAGCTCCTCGCTTGGGGACTTCTTGATCAATGAAGTCCTTCAAACCGTTGTCCTCTAAGACCACTTCCATGCGATCCTTCCAGGCTATATAATTCGAGCTGCCATCAAGGGCATACTCGAGTCTCAAACCGTTGAACGCCATTGGTGAAATTTGAGATGTGATAAGAATTCGAATTCTATAATCAAGAACTTCAAACTTGGAACTTCTTCCTTCTTTGTATATTGTTCTTCACTTTGATCACCTTTGCTCCGATACCATGTAGAATTTCCCACTATAGATCACTTGATAATGGAATATACTAAAGCAAAATATTTGATCTACTTCTACAAACAAACTTGCGGAAGCTTAGTCGATTTTGAGCAAGATCAAATAGAACACACATAATAGAGAATGAGAAATCAATCACACATGAACACATAAGAATACTCTGGGGAAAGCCTCAGCTAAAAACCTCGATCTCTATATTATCATACAAGTGGAAATATGTCTGAATTACACAAAGCTTTAGCTCACAAGCTATCCAGCTCTTAGTACAATCCCTCAATGTTGCTCATAGACTGAACAGACACAACATATTCCTTCCTCCAGTCCTCCAAGCCTCCTATTTCCTTGCGCAGTTTCTCCTGGGTCTTCTGGCTGCCACCTGTGTGAATTCACGTCTCACCAAACTCAGAAATAACTATGCAATCTCCAAGGAATGAATTCCTTCTGCATGCAAGAGATATCCTCAATGGAATATTCCTGCAACTGATAGTACATTGTCCCATCATCTGATCTCAACTGGGTCACTGACTAAACTGACACGCATGAGTTATTTATGAGAGAATATCCAGTTATTTGAAGTGCAACAGTTACATGCATGCATGCATTAACTAACTGAACTCACAATCAGTTCCACAAACTGTTGGAATTAATCTAACTGGACTTAACTCAGTTAACTGAGCTAACTAATTACAACTCATCCTGATCTCCTTAATCAAGGGATAACTTCCTCAATCAAAGGGGAAACTGTTGCATGTCTTCACATAGACTTCATGTTTGATTTTCTACAACTAATTAACTCAAGATGAATTAATTAATTATTTTACAAATAGTTGCTAAGATCAAATTCGAATTTTAATTCTCAATTTTAGTTCAAGGACTAACTAAAATTGGAATGTATCCCTAAATGCTATTTATAGTAGTGCTATTTTTAGCACTTATATTTTTAGCATTTCTTGTTGCTATTTTCAACAAAGTCCTGCATTAGTCTATATATTTGTTGTAAGCATCAACCAAACTCCAATTGCAATAAGTAACTCAAGTTCCATTTATTCCTCATTTATTTCCATGTAGTTGTTTTTATTTTTTATTTTTGAAGCAACACTAGCTGCAATCAGACAATTTAGATTTCTTAATCAAAGTTTATTATGATTATGTACATCATCATTTTTTGCAAACAAATGTATTTCCTTATCGAATGACTCTATTATGGAAGGATCCAAGGATGTATTTGTATGAGTCATAAGTAATTTCCAATCTTCCATAGTTGGTATTGCATCCCTTACATTCATCAACAAATGATGAAATTGTATTTGTTGATTGCTTTGTCCATCTTGTCGAAACACAATATCAAGCGTCACAACCTTTATGAATGAGTTCCATAATTCTCTTGCAACATCATCACATGCATATATAGGTTTATCCATAATGGGTGGCAATTATCCCAAATCACCGACCAATATAATTGACTTCCCACCAAAAGGAATGTTACCATTTTCTGGGAAAGTTTATCAAAGTCTTGAATCAATGTTTTTTAATAGATTTCTTCCAATGAAACTCATTTCATCTATTAGAATATATTTCACATGCCTCATCTCTTCCTGTAATGTAATTAGACATGATCCTTATAGAGGTGTTATGTCTTTGATTGGCAGTTGAAGTGCAGAATGAATTGTTGTTGTAGATATGTTGAAAGTTGCAACTCTTGTAGGAGTTAAAAGAATTAATGGACTCTTCTCAGGAAAGGACATGGTTTCAAGTGCATTTTTAATAGTTCCAATCAAATAAGACTTTCTTGTACCTGCAGTTCCTTGGATTATCATGCGTAGTGGATCAACCCCTGATCTGTAATGGTTAAGAATAATATCAAATGCTTTTCTCTACTGAACCCCAAGACTTTCAAAGGAATAAGACTTTCCATGCTGGTTAGTGTGAATGGAATTCAACTTTTGGTTTTCATATATGAAATTAATAGCACGATTGGAAGTTGCTACATCAACAAAATTTGTGTTCCAATTATGCTCACGATCACGATCTCTGTGTCCCAACATCTCATACTCATTGTAATTTATATATTTATTCTTATATAATGCACAAATGATCTCCCACTCATTCTCCCTAGAATTTGCAGGTGGATTTCAAACTTCTTCTTCTTCATCAGATTCAATTAGATCAATTGGAGGCACTAGATTGTGATCAACATGCCATGGTTGGTATCATATATATTCCCAATTATGCACAATCTCATCATATGTTTGACCAATATCTCTTCGAAAATCACGAAAGGACTTGTATAATACCAACTCAAACCAACAAAATTTAACAAACTTGTCATCTGTTCGATTGGGAATTGAGCTAAATCAAGGGAACACATGTACAATAGCTACATTTTTTCGTGGTAACCATTTTCCCCATGTCGACATTTGTCATATGACCATGATTTTGCCACATATATCAATACAAATTGGTCAATGTGGGTAGGTCGCTTGGTATATGCATCAATAAGCGAATTGTTATTGTTACCATTGTATGTCTCAACCATTACTAGTTTGAAAACCTTCATACCAACATTCAGGACCTCAAATAGATGACTACATTCAAAAAGAGGGAGATCTAGAAGTAAATGACATGTCTCTTGTGCAACTATATCTCTGTCAACAATGGTTTCACACTACAAACTCCTGTATGCATGTGTTGTTGGTTCATCTGGATTTTGAATAAAATACAGATGCATCAACATATCATGAAACGTTTATGATCCTTTTTCAGACTTTGCTACATATTTTGTTATTTAATTAATGATGACACGCTTTGAAAGAACAAGTTTCCAATCTATATTATCCCTCCACATCATCAATGTTTCACGATTGTGTATATTCAATCTATCATCATTTCATCTTAGTTCATACTTCTTTTCTCCATTTTCATCAACATAAAGTTTCGACTCATCACATAGATCCCATGATGCCTTATATTGACATACCAATCTTCCTTCCTTCTTTCGAAAGCGAGATATCTCATTGCAGGTGATGTGATGCTCAACACAATTAAGAAGTTCTTCATAATCAATCATAAGATCATATTGAAATATTTGTTGCATGTCCTTTAAGAAAGGATGATCATCAACATTGAGTCTAACTTGAATATATCTTTGATGTTGATCACGTGGATTCATTGCATGTACACATCCATCAAAATATTCTTTTGCAATTTTAACTTGCATAGGATCATCCCAATTCAATGTGTCCATGTTAGGAACATTTTTTAACCATAGAAATCCATGCACATGCAAAGATCCATGATGTTGCCACTCATAGTGACACCAATAATCTGTAGCTTGATGAAAACATTTGAAAATTTCATCTTGAAACATTGTATGTCTTAAGTGCATATAATGTGCTACAATATGAGGATTATCAATTACATTTTGACGTCTCCATTTCCTTGCTTCCACCAGATCTGTAGGACACATACCTGACATTAATTTATGCAAATTTGGCCATTGCATATCTGTCGCACTCAATGTAAAAAATATTGTAGGACTCCCAATCTGTTGAATCAAGTCAGATAACTCAACATGACACTTATTCCAATATGCACATGTGCCTCTTAATACAGTTCCAAATCACATTAATCTTTCTCCAAGTCATGATTCTAACAAATGTTGCAAATGTTCTCTTAACTCCTGCACTGTTGTAGGTAGATCTGTGATATTCTTCTTTACAAAAACTGCAGACGAATATTGAGTATCATGTCTCATGATAATATTGAGTAAAAAGTATTTAAAGTGTGGGTGGAAATCCCATATCGAATAGTCCCATAGTGTTATACTCATTTATTAGAGATGAGATAATGTCAGACCAACTAAGAACTTCCTCTACATTTCAGTTATGTTCTTCTACATTATGGTTATTTGTCAAATCTTGAATAATGTCAATCTCTCGTCATGCATTTGGAGGCTTTGCTACAAAATAAGTTGTTTGTAAGCCATGTAATATATCATAAATCCCTTGAACCCCTTACAACATTGCAAATTCAGTGTCATTGTTTATCTCTAGTAATGTAACAACTTTAATCAAATGTGGTACATTTGTTGCAATTTTAGGTAATTCTTTAAGTGCGTTCTCATCAACTTGAACTCCATGATAATATGGATCACTCCTAACCTTATAATTCAATGCACGCAATACTTTATATTTTCAGTCATTAAAATCATAACTTGATCATTGTCCACCTTTCTTTCGTACAACAATCATCAAATCCAAGTTTTGAATATGTCAAGGTAACTTCATAGCAAGATTGGAAACCTCTTGTGGAAAACTAATAGTGTGTCCTCTATATTTGTATTGTCTACCTATTAAATGCATAACCTACAAAATTGGACTTGCACGTGCTATCAACATCTCCTCAACTTGTGTGATATATTGAAGGACTTTAGGTTGTTGTCCTGGATTCATATGATTATTAGATGAAAATATGTGATGAGTTCCTTCTCTTTTACATCTCATGCATATTGGACTTGTTTTTGTTTTAAATATATGAATTCTGGCATATGACTCCTCACACACATAACACATTTGAACTTGAGCTAATTGATCAATTTTATCGCAAAATTTTCGATGTGCAATATCCATATCAGTGGGAATTTCAGGCTGAACTTGGATATGGATATTTGTTAAACACCTATTTTTCGTAGTATTTTCTTATACATTCTTTAAACACCTTTTTTGGATAGGATTTATGTGCTACATCCTTTTTTCTTTTCTTTTTTCTTCTTTTTTTTGTAGAATTTCCTTCTATATTTTTTTGCATTCTTTGTTCTTCACACTCATTATATGTCACTTGTTCTGTTGTCATTTGGCGGTATGCTCTTTGATATTCTCTTTGTCAT
The DNA here is from genome assembly GCA_031772625.1 of Pinus tabuliformis. Lineage (NCBI taxonomy): Eukaryota > Viridiplantae > Streptophyta > Pinopsida > Pinales > Pinaceae > Pinus > Pinus tabuliformis. The sequence goes on along the minus strand of CM062804.1, from coordinate 557,657,541 downwards.
TCAATTTTTTGTTTCATCTCTTGTTGTTGTTATGTTGTCATTTGTTGTGCTTTTCTTTCTTGATATGCTCTTTGATATTCTCTTCGACGTGCTTTTTGTCGTTCAATTTGTTCTATCATCTCTTCTTGTTGTTGTTCTATTGTCATTTGGTGTGCCTTTCTTTGTCGATATGCTCTTTGATATTTTCTTTGGTATTCTCTTTGATATGCTATTCATCGTTCAATTTGTTCTTTCATCTTTTCTTGGTGTTGTCTTATTGTCATTTATTCTGACAATCTTTTATTGATACACCTTAGTTGTCATTTCTTCTGTGTTTCGTTGTGAACTTTCTGTTTGTTGTTCATTCCTATTCACTATTTGTTCTTCACGCTCCCCAACTTCCACATCACCGATATTGTTATACTGTGACACACAAATCGATACACACCAAAATTAACATCTACACTGAAATGAATGCGTATAATGCAAAATCTAAAATCTTAAATACTATTACTAGGAAGTTGTCCATAAGCTCTCTCCATCAATTGACCTTTATTTAATATTTAGGCGTTTTCTAATCATTTACAGAAATATCTATTCTTCAAAATAGGATAAGAATCTCACTTTATTTGGAAATAATATGGTACTCTCAATTTATATAAAAATGATGGTAGAAGAAATTGTGGTTGAATAGTGATGTTAGCTAGAGTTGAGACAATTCAATTTTCTATCTTATATAATTGGTGTAGATTTATTTTAGCCATATATATAAGGTTTGTTCACAAAGGTAGATGGAAAAATTATATATATATATATATATATATATAAATGAAAAAATAAAAACATACATTATCATGGTCTATCCTTCAAAATTTTATTGATGAAAAGAGGTTTTATTAATGGACTAAACTGTTTCTAGGATTAAAACAAGGAAATGTATTTTATGAGAATATTTCTTGCAAGATCTTGTTCAACTCAAGTTGAATCTCAATTCAATAGCATTCTCTAAGGCTATTTACATTGGCCAATAATACTTTTTGTCATTTTCAACTTGATGAAAAAAAAACATTATTAATTAAACATATCAAACTATGTAAAAAATACCTATAAATTCCTTTATACTATCTCAAACTATTAAAACTAAATTCTTAATATATATATATATAATTTAAAGGTAAACAAAACCATAAAAACTATATAAAATATAGTTGGAAAGCTCAAAAACCTTTAATTTTTTTATACATAATAATTTAAAGGTAAACAAAAACAAAACTTGGTGAAAGAGTGTTGTTTTAATATGAAAATGTATAAAAGATTAAGTGTAGTTAAACATAATTTCTAACTAGAAAACAAAAAAGTTGCCATCTAAAATCAGATAAGCAAGGAAAAATGTTTAAAAATGTACATCTAAACTCAAATAAAAGATCATATTATAGCAAAAAGTAAGATCGGGAAAAAAATACATTTGATAATAGAAAATCTCACTTCGTATTATACAAACATAAAAAAATGAAAATCATTCTGAAAATATATTATAGAACAAAATAATTACAAACAAATTCTTTTAACAACCTAAACAATATCATTCTTGCGATAACTAAAAAATGCCTTTATAAAATTTTAAACTTTTAAAACTAAATTCTTACTGAATATATACATTTTCTAAAATATTTTAAAAACATTGTACCAAATAAAAATAAACATAATACTACAAAATTATATACCAGTATTTTCCCATATCTCTATAGAAATCCTTTGAAAAGACTACGTAGTCATTTCTATCCCGTCAAAGCACATTTTTTGATTTTGTAAAATGTTTATAGAACTATGGTCTAGGTGGAAAACATTGTTAAAAGAGTGAGAATATTCATCTACATATTTTTCTAAGTATGGATTCTCACATGATCTCAACAAACAACTCAATTTAAGTATTAATATTTTCACCTTTTTTAATATTAAAAAGAGTGTTTAATATTTATTTTGATTTTAATTTTATTAAAAGTGCAAAGATCAAATAAGTATATTATTTCATAAAAATTCGAAAACATGGAAAATGGTATCATGAAGAAGCTCAAAAAGCCAAGCCTCATAGAAAGTCTCTTGTTTTTTTCCTCATCATAGTGAAAAAGTTCTTGATAGAAAAAAATTATAACTATATAAAAATTAGTTGGAAAACTAAAAAACTTGGTGAAAGAGTGTTGTTTAATATGAAACTATATAAAAGATTAAGTAGTTGCTAAATGTTGAAAATAAAATCAAACAAATTACAAATAACTTTTTGTTTCATTTTTTTCTCTACCTTCATCAAACACAACTAATCACACTACATACACGCAAATGCAAACAATATAGCAGATATCAAGTAAATTGCCTAAAAAACAAGGCTCTAGAGTCTCCACATATCAAGTCGGTTCATAATAACTCAATTATGATCAAATTTTTAACATTATTAATTAAAAATGTCAAACCATGTGAAAAAATACTTGGAAATGCCTTTATAAGATCTCAAACTATTAAAGCTAATATATATATCTATAATTTAAAGGTAAACAAAAACAAAACTTGGTGAAAGGATGTTGTTTTAGTATGAAAATGTATAAAAGATTAAGTACATGTAAACATAATTTTCGATAAACAAAAATGCTACCATCGAAAATCGCACAGTCAAGGCAAAATCTTTAAAAATTGTGCTTCGAAATTCCAGTGAAAGATCATATTATGGCAAAAAATAAGATCGACAAAGAAAGTAAAATTGATAATAGAAAATCTCACTTCCCTTTATTTAGACATAAAAATATGAGAATTGTTCTGTTGGGCGCGGGATCCCCCAAGGGTAGTTTTGGGGCTAAAAGCCCAGAGTTTGGTCCAACTTTGTAATTACAATGTAAAGACTCCGCATTTTGTGGGCGCAGAGCGTGTAGCTGTTAAAGAGTCATAGGGTTGTCCACCCTTATTTTGATAATGTAATGTCGGCTGTAGAAGATCTACCTATGGTCCGCGGACCATGGAATTGTATAAATAGAGCGAAGCTCTAAGTAGATAAAGAAAGAAAAGAGAAGCATAATACAAAGATGGAATAAGGATGTATGCGAGATAGCTCTGGAATAGAAGTCTAAGTTTTGGGTCGTAGCGCAAGACGAGGCTCTGTAGCTGAGTGCGCAGAGGCCTAGTAGTCCGCAGCTGAGTGCACAGAACCCTGCAGCTGAGTGCGCAGGGCGTGTCGAGTTTGTAATCATCTGGAAGTATTAATAAAGAGAAGTTTCTATCAATTCTGCGTCTTTATTTCCTATTTTATGCATCTGTTATATTGGGTATGAATTTCACTTCTAATGCTTATATGATGCGCGAATGTGTATAATTGTATTGGTTAAGTGAACGCAAGTTAGAATATCTGTTTACGCAAAGATAATTAAGATCTGTTAATAAGATAAGTAAGATACTTGGCGTAGTTTGGGAAACATCACAGTTCGCTGCCCTAGCGGCGCGAAAGCATCTCAGCCCCTGGTTAGGGTTGTGCGAAAGCCAATGGTAATAGATCGCAAAGGTACTGAAGGTTAGAACAAAGCGCGAAGGCAAGGTCTAGTTGGAATAAACCGACATCACAACCATCTCAAGGGTGCAGAAACTTGGTTCCAGCATCCCCCCATACTGCTTCGGGTGAGACTTCAGTCTGCGCTCCGCGGGTTGATGCCGAAAGGGCTAGTAGTGTAGAGATTTGTTTGGCTAAATAACTCTGAACCTGGGTCAAGCCCCCATAAGCCAACACGTTCTCGAGGTATATTTCAATAGAACATAAATCTACTTGATATTCGGTCAAAGCAAGGTTTCCAAACTGAAATAAATCTTTAAATTCAAATATAATAAATCAAAAAGATAAAATGAAAATGCCTCTAGATATGCCCATTAGCCTTCACTATATAAATGTTGGTAATCTTTCAATAAAATTATCACTTGCTTTGCAAAGCACATCAATTTTATGTGATTGATCTTATATAATTATCACAAATAAATTCTTATAACAATATGAGCAATGCCATTCTGGCAAGGTGGATAGAAAATTTTATAATTATGTAAAAAAATAGTTGGAATATGCCTTTATAACATCTCAAAACTTTTAAAACTAATTTTTTAATAAAATATATACATTTTTATTTAAATGTTTAAAAAACATTGTACCAAATGAAAATAACCATGATACTACAAAATGATATACCAATTTTTTTTCCATATCCCTATGACCAATTATAAAAATTATATTTCAAATGAAGACTCTTGGAATTTTACAACATTTTAATATTATTTTTAATATAGAAATTTTAGAAATAAACTAGTTATCGAGAACAATGATAATTTTTTTTGGTATTCAGTTTAAATCTGGAATAATTGGAGCCATAAAGTATGTTGAATTGGCTATAGAAGCTAAGGGCTGGTCACAAGATCCTTTCTTCAAGCAATTTGAATTGAAGCTAGTTTAGAGAAAATTTAAATAACATCCTCTCAAAACCTGTGTATTTGGCATTTTTGAGCTTATCAAATTTCCAAGATAGCATCCACTCTGGTTGCTAGACTATCCAATTTGATGTGGAGTGTGGCCTGGTCTGTAGCATCAACAAACTCCCTAGTTTTCACATGATTTCTAATGGGATTATTAAGCCTTTCCTTGGTTGCCATTGATAATTTCTTTAGAAATGAAGATCGATGAGAAGAGCTAGCAAAGAGGGCAGCAAGTGGGGTGGAACTCTATGAAAAAAGGCGGCTAAGATTTAAACAGGGAAGAAGAGGGGAAAAGAAAATTGTAACTTCATCCCAATCCACACAACATGTCACAATAATACTATGTCTGCGGTCAATAAAATAAGACTTGAAGAGGTGGAGGTATTGGGCAAGGAGGGTCATGATATGCCATGATTGTTTCCATCTGGTATCAACCATCAATTACCTAAAATACTTTCAGGAGATGATGCTACACGGGATATGGGTTGACATAGGAGCAACTGAAATCACCATTTGCATGCTCTTCCACTAACATGACTAGCTATCTATGAATTCTACAAGATATATGCCCATTACGGTGAGGCGATGAAAGGCATGATATACCTTGAGGGAGATAAAAAGAGAAACATGTTCACAATTTGTAGCACATGGAGGCCCGAGACAAGATAAAACATGTGGGAGGCAGGTTATATAATTTTAATTAGATAAAGTTCATATTTAAAAGTTAGAGGATTGGAACCTGACTCATGGTTCCATTTATCATTAAAGTTCTGGGTGGAAGGCTAGTAACATGCTTGGCTAGTGAGTCAGCTAAGATTTCTAAGGACGTGTTTGGCCTAAATTTCTTGCATGTTGGATAAAAGGGTTCTAGTTCTTTGAAGAATAGATTTGAGCTTGAAATTAGTAGGAGTCATGCTGAGGTTGATGTCATTGATAGTGTTTTTAAAGTCTTCGACAATAACGAGTGATTCCACAGAGAGAGTTGACTAGGGATAATCCTTGGAGAAGCCTATATAGTTCAACCTAGTTATTAGACCAAGTTCCCAGGTGAACATTGCTTCATTTTGTCTTCCAAGGCGTGCGGAGAACCACATACTAGAGGAAAACCGATTTATTTTTTATTTTTTATTTTTTATTTATTTTATTTTATTTTATTTATTTATTTATTTATTTTTATTTTTTATTTTTATTTTTTCGAGTGGAAAAGGGGTGGTGGAGAAGAACCTGAACGAGGATCGAAGTTGACGCTAGGGTTTTGTATTAGGGTTCCATGGTGGGACACGCGGGGGGAGCGCTGCTCCCTCCTACAGTCAGGTAATCACAGGGCAAGGAAGCAGTACGGAGGCATTTCAAAAGACCGGCGGAAAAGAGTTCAGAAGCAAGAGGCAAGGAGACAGTTGGAAGAAACGAATCCTAGGGTCAGGAAGGGAATCAATAGGAAACAGGTAAAGAAAAGGAGAAGGAAGGTGGCAGCGGAAAAACGACTTCCACAAGAACCAAGGGAGTCTGCAAACCCAAATCGAGCATCATCCCCCGGGTCATATTGAGTGATCCAGCGATTCAAGCGCACAGGGACCATATGAAAGAGCATGCAATCATCTGCAAGTTCATGGGGCTATGGCCAATGGAGAGAGCCTTACATATTTGGATTAGAAGCCACTAGAAGCCAAAGGGAGAAATACATTTACATCTGGGCTCTAAGGGCTTCTTCACAGTGGTGTTCGTGAACCTAGAGGACAAAGACAGAGTGTTTGAAGGGGGACCTTATTTCTATGCTGCGGCAAGACTCTACATGCGGCCATGGATGATGAACTTTGTCCCGGAATGGGAAACATTTACATCTGTACCAGTTTGGATCAGATTATACTCACTACCTCTAGATTACTGGCTACCAGAATCGTTGAAAACCATAGGCAACAAGCTGGGGCATTTTCTGAAGATATCAGAGGCAACTCTCAAAGGTAAATACACCTCCTTTGCTTGAATATGTGTGGAAATGGATCTATCAGGAGCCCTTCCAGAAGCAATCATTTTAGAGGTTTATGATGAAGATTGGGTGCAAACGGTGGACTATGAGCACATACCTTTTAGATGTCGCAAATGTCATGAACACGGACATCTATTTAGAGATTGCCCAACAAATAGTATGGAAGGCAATGGGAAAACCTCTTTGGATAAAGATCACGAGGGTTTTACCAAGGTTGGAGCCAAAGGGAAAGGGGGTAAACGACCACACAAGAAAAGCTTTGAAGATAGAAATACCAGACACAATAGTTTTAAAATCCTAGAGGAAGTAGAGGAGAATGTGGAGATAATCCAGGACAGGGAGAAAGCATTTAAGGAGCAGGAAACGGAAGCTGAAATGGAGGATATCACAATAAACAACCAGCAAAAGGAGGATCTACCAAGCGGCATGGAGATAAGCAAAGACTATGAGATGACTCCAAGTGAGGCAGGAATAGAGGACCATGAACTACAGGAGATTCTAGACAGGGAAAATATGGATCTATAACTATTTCTGGAACAAGGCAAGAACAAAGGAGTGGACTCATTACCAAAAGAAGAATACGATAGAGTTCAACAACTCTTTCCATGGAGGGCTCAAACAAAGGGAACTGGGGTCAAGAGAAACCACGAAAGTCAGGAGTAGAGTGGGGTCAAAAGGATGGAGAACTTACAAGTACAATCTCCAAAAAACTCAAGAAGGAAACGAGGAAGGAAAAGATAGAATGAACTGCTAAACGAATGAGGATAACTACTGATTAACTCAGGTAAGATGAAAGATCTTGCCAGCTATTCCTTCACTAACCTTTCTTAACGAAGCTTACAACATGGAACATTAGAGGTTTAGGTAGTAGAAGGAAACAAAGGAATCTGAGTAACAGAATAAAAGAGGAAAAACCAGATATGGTCTTTATTCGAGAGACTAAATGTTCAATGGAAAAAAATAAGAGAAATTCATAGTAAATGGTTAATCAAGTATGATTATTTAGAGGTTAAGGTAAATAACTCGGCAAAGGGGATTCTAACGCTATGGGATCCAAAAAAATTGGAATCCTGGAGGCTGAAGCATCCAAGAACTATCTATCTTTGGTGTGTAGTCCTGTGGGTGATAAGGAGACTTACATGATAACAAATGTTTATGGACCTCAGACGCAAGCGGATAAACTCAAGCTTCTTACCTCTCTGGAAGATCTAAGAGCAAGACATCCTAATATGCCCTGGATAGCCGCAGGTGATTTCAACATGATAAGATCTCTTTTGGAAAAAAAAGGAGGTACTAGACAGCTAGGCAGAGACTCTGAAGCCTTTCAGGATTTCATTAGGAACATGGGACTAGTGGATACTGAAACTATAAATGGAACCTTCACTTGGAACAATAAACGGGGAGGGGCTTCTCAAGTGGCTACCAAACTTGACAGAGTTCTTATTTCTGAGGATCTCCTCCTCACTGGACCAGCAATCACCGCTTCCATTCTACCCTTTGGTGGTTCGGATCACTGGCCAGTTCAGCTAGAAGCTACCTTTATGGGCACTCCGAGATACAGGCCCTTCATATTCGAAAATGCCTGGCTCTCTCACCCCAAATTCATCAGTAACATTGACAAATGGTGGAGAGAGGAGTTAAATATACAGGGGACCAAAATGTTCATGCTCCAACAGAGACTCAAACATATCAAATCCAAACTCAAAGCTTGGAACAGAGAGGAATTTGGGGATATCCTCAAGGCTCGAATAGAAACTGAGCAGAAATTACAGGAAATCAATCATATCAATATCACAGAGGGCTTCAATGAAGAGAGGCAAAAACTAACTCACTCTCTACAGGAAAAATGGGAGGATCGCTGTCTGCAAGAGGAAATTTTCTAGAGCCAGAAATCTAGAATTCATTGGATCAAAGAGGGAGAAAGAAACACAAAGTTCTTTCATAATTCCACTATGGCACACAAGGCACACAACATAATCACAAAGATTAAGGATTCTCAAGGTATTGAGCTTGTATCTCATAGTGACATGGAATCGAGTCTAGTTCAACACTTTTCCAATATTGCAAAGGAGCCTTTGGAGGATAGATCCAGATACATTGATCAATTCACCCAGTATATTCCCAAGTTGGTCACTAGAGAGGACAACCACAATCTCAACAGACCGGTCTCGGAAGAGGAGGTCAGTGAGGTGATTAAGGAAATTCAAAGTGGAAAAGCACCAGGCCCGGATGGATTCAATGTAGACTTCTTCAAAGCCTATTGGGATACAGTCAAGCAGGACATCCTTGAGATTGTGGAAGACTCGAGAAAATCCAAAAGGGTTTTGAAAGCACTGAACGCCACCTTCATAGCCTTAATCCCCAAAAAGGAAAATGCTATGACTCCGGATGGATTTCGACCCATAGCGTTATGCAATGTGGTGTATAAAATCATCTCCAAAGTGATAGCTAATAGACTCAAGCCCCTGCTACCTTCCCTCATCTCGGAAGAACAAACATGCTATGTGGAAGGAAGACAAATTCTCAACAACATCATCTAAGCACATGAGGTAATACACTCTCTCAATTGCAACAAGCAAGTAGGCATGATCATTCAGTTGGAGCTTGTGAAAGCCTATGACAAACTTAGTTGGTCTTATATCATAGCTATTCTAAAAGCCTATGGCTTTGACCATAACTGGATAAGATGGATTATGGCACTAGTCACCACAACCAACTTCTCCATTCTGCTTAATGGAGCGCCTTCAAGTACCTTGGGCTCGGACAAGGAGATCCGCTCTCACCTTTCCTCTTCGTCCTCATGATGGAAGGGGTAGGTACGACAATCAAAATGGCAAATGTTGCTGGTCGAATTCAGGGTATTAAGCTCACCCCAGATGGAGAGGCTAACACTCATCAACAATTTGTGGATGATACTATGTTGCAGGGCATCCCCATAGTTAAGGAAGCAAGAGCAATCAAAAACATTCTAGACGACTTTGCTATGGTAGCAGGAACAGAGGTAAGCCTCAACAAGTCAAAAGTTTTTTTCTTTAATACCAATATTGCTATACAAAGAAACATTACTAGGATTCTTGGTTTTCAAAGGGAATAGTTACCATCCAAATATCTCGGCATTCCCCTTACTGACAAACCTCTAAGCAAGAAAATATGGGAATCAACTTTAAATAAGCTTCAAGATAAGATCAAGAAATGGACTTACAGATCCCTAAACCTAGCAGGGCGACTTGTGCTCACACAGGCGGTCCTACAGGCCATTCCAATTTTCATGCTTGCAACTCTCCCTGCACCTCAAGGTATTAAGCAACAGATAAGGAGCATACAAAGGGACTTTCTGTGGGGCAAAGGGGAGGAGAAGAAGAAGTGGGCTTTAGTGGCCTGGGACAAGCTTTGCAGGCCCAAAAGCCATGGCGGCTTAGGGCTGCATGACCCGAAAACTCTTAGCAAAGTTTCGGGAGCCAAGCTCTGGTGGAGATGGATCAAGGAGCTGAATGCCCCCTGGGCCAAAATTTGGAAACAAAAGTATGCCAAGGATTGGCAGGAAAAGGATCATATCAGGATGTCAGGACAGATTAGAGGCTCACACATTTGGAAACTTGCTTGGGAGAATAAAAGCATAGTTCAGCAGCACTGTTTCTGGGAAATCCGAGCAGGGGATCGGGCTCGATTTTGGGAGGACAGTTGGCAACAGGAACCCATCCTGAATAGGAATGACTTAGCAGCCCTCAAGAGAGACACAGAGAATAAAGGTCTGTTATTGGTAAAATATTTCTGGGACCAGGGAAGTAATAATGTTAAATGGAGAAAATGGAAGGACCTAGGTTACAGTGATGAGAATCCGTTGAGGGCCAAAGCAGATGCTCTTACCCAGGATTTAGAGCATAGGCAAATTCTGGTTTCCTCCTTACCTGACCAACTAAGATGGGGGAAGAACAATGAAGGCAACTTTAACCTCAAAGAAGCAAAACAGGCAGTAACAGGTTTTAACTTTGTAAATACAGAACAAGTCTGGAAGAAGCTTTGGCAAACTCCTCACTGGATGAAAATAAAGTTATTCATTTGGCTGGTGCATCAAAGAAAGATCCTTACTTGGGAAAACCTTCTAAAGAAAGGCTTCATTGGCCCTTCCAAATGTCACCTCTGTGGCTCACATGAGGAAACAATTGAACACCTTCTCAACCTCTGCCCTTTCTCTGCTATGGTATGGAACTGGGTGGCCTCAAGCTTCAGACAAACTGACAGGGACAGTCTCAGCATATCCAACACTTTGAAAAACTGGAGGAAGAACTTCTCAGAGAATGAGATCATCAACAAAGCTTGGATGCTAGTTCTAGGCTTTGTCATTTGGAATGTATGGAAAGAACACAATAGGAGGATCTTCAAAAATAAAGCTAGCGAGCCCCAGCACATAATCAATCAAATTCAAAAACAGCTTAAAGAAACAGTTAAAAGCCTTTTGAGGTCAAGTCCTAAGGATCCTCCTCTGCCTCACGAGGAGAATATTATTCTTAATTTAGGACTACAATCCATCATTCCTCAAGGTACAAGAAAGGAAGTGAGATCAATAAATACAGGGGCCAGTAGTTGGCAGCCCCCTCCACAGGGCTTCTTCAAAGTAAACATCGATGGAGCTTCTAAGGGCAATCCAGGGGTAGCTGGCTTTGGGGGTGCGATAAGAGATCATCAGGGGCACACAAAATACATCTTCCATGGCCACTTGGGAAAGGGTACCAACAATATGGCTGAACTTCTGGCATTAGAACAATGCTTGGAGATCCTGGTGGAGGCAAATCTACAAAATGTTATCATTGAAGCAGATTCGGAATTGATCATTAGAGCAGCCAAGAAGATTCACAATGGAACTTCGCTAGATAAAGTGTCGAAGCACTGGAGACTATTGTAGATTTTTTATCACATCCACTCTCACTTGCAAACCCTTAGAACGATAAGATTTGCACATGTTAGAAGGAAGGCAAATATGCTAGCAGATCGGTTGGCCAATGAAGGAGTGGCCAATAAGGACAGGGATTCTCGGTGTGCTTGGGAGTCATTACCAGACAGAAAACTGCGAGAGGACTGTTTCTTCCTGGCCACCAAAGATTTGGAACTATGGATGAACAATACTGAGCAAAGGGAGTCAGGAGACAGGCGTGAGGATGGCATCACTTAAGTCGTCTTCATTTATTGGTTTTGGCTGCTTTCCACTTCTTTGTTCGCTTTCGGTTGAAGGATGAAGGTTACGATTCGGGTAGTGCCAAAGATCTGGTGGCCTATGTGCTTTTGGCTCAGTGGGTTTTTGATGGAGACTCCAGGCGGAAGGCTCAGAATTGTCGACCGGAATGGTCAGAAGGTCTTTACCTGGCGACAGAGCATTCTGGTTTTTCCGCGAAACCACAGACTCAAATCCACATTTGGTATATCGCGCGGGACATAGATGGTATCTGGTTTTTTGCAAGTTGCCTCCGATTCCACTCAGTGTGTGACAAGTGGCTTTGAGAGGTGAGAGAAAACCGCTCGACCTCCATGCTTTTTGTCCGCGCGATATCAATGATGGCCGTTGGATTGGGGTTGTGTATTCAACGGCGGGGATTGGTTCGTGCTTGTTGATGGAGGGTTCTGGACCCGAACTTGTTTAGTGGACCCATTCTATTGTTGCCGTCGGGTCTGTTTTGGTGGGTGTAGTAGGGTGCAAAACCATAAATGGTATATCGCGCGAGACGTAGATGGTATCTGGAAGTTACCTCCAATTCCACTCAGTGTGTGACAAGTGGCCACGAGAGGTGAGAGGAGACTGCCCTCATCGGGCGGTTAAACTCTGCGCTTTTCGTCTGCACGATATCATTGATGGCCGTTGGATCGGGGTTGTGTTTTCAACGGTAGGGATTGGTTCGTGCTTGTTGCTGAAGGGTTTCGAACCTGAACCTGTTTAGTGGAGCCATTCTTTAGTTGTTGTCGGGTCCTTTTTGTTGGGTGCAGTTTGGTACACCGTGGGTCCCCTTGTGGACCCCTGGTGGGATGCTTGTAAGGTTTTGTGGGCCTCGGTCCCTAGTTTCTGCAGTCCTTGCTGTCTGGGACACTTGTAAACTATGTAATTTGGTTTAGATTAATAGAAGGTTCATCTCTTGCTTATCAAAAAAGAAAACCACATACTATATCAAAGTCTGAATATACACACTTGACAAAAAATACATATTCCTAATTATTAAGCTTATTATATATAAATATTTTTAATATTTATTTAATAATTAAAAATATATTTAAAAAATAAAAACAATATATTTATATTGAAAAAGAAAAAAAAGAAGATATGAAAGAAGATATTTACATGTTTTTGTGCTCACTGATGGACACTTTAAAGATGGGAAGAACCACACCAATCTACCAAGGACTTAATTCCATGATTTTCTCTTTTATAGATTAAGAGATGCACTTATCGTGTTTTTTAAGAATTTGTTTAGGCGTATGAATTTATGCCATTTCGGGCCTTGGACGAACGAGATCGGAGTGGGGCGCATTTTGTCTCTGTTCAAGATTTACACGCATAGTGTAGAAAGATACTAACAATATGAAAGCAAATCCCATCACCCACTCCTCCCACCTATGTTGTTCTCTATTAACTAAACCATAATCTTTTAATTAAATTATACTATTTGAACATTAATAAGAGTTTAATCTTTCAATTAAATTATTGTTATTAATACCATTTAAGCATTAATAGGGGTTTTTGGAACAAAAGAATCATGGGTTTTGAACGCCAAGGCCGGTACTGCTGGACGAGTTTTTCCAACAAAGTTAATGGAGCCCGAGATTGATGTCCCGAGCCGCCGAGAAGATTCAAACTGTCGTTGAAAGAAAATCCTTTGCCCAGGTTTAAAGTTTTGTGCAGAGAAAATCCATCCTCCTATTAATGCTCTTATTTGCAAAAATCGAAAGGGTTTTCGTTAATTTGTAGAAGGGAATACACTGTTAAAATCACATACTGAAGGAAGGATGCATCTCAGTAACTAATTCAGAATGCAAGACTGAAGATACCCTAACCCGCGTAGGAGTAGCGAATATATGAGCCGACCTCGGAGGGACGAAGGAAGCTAGCATTCCCGTGATACACAGATCCCGCCACAGAAATAAGAAACCGTGATTCTCGAAACAAAGAATTGTTTGTGTTGCGATTCAAAGACAAAAGGCGGAGATCGTTGTCCCATTCAAAAAAACAGAGGTATCCTTCATCTCTAATTTGTGAGTAATTTTTCGAAATTGCTGTAATTTTCTCTAGCGAATATGAAGTTTTCATTCTTGAGAGAAGAGTGGGCAGAAACAGAACATTACTTTTAAATTCTCTGCAAAACCATTTTATACTTTTTTCTTTTTCGTTAAAAAAAATTATAATTTTATTAATATTTAAAATATATTACAATGTGCTAGATGCATTTAAAAAAACCTCCCAGCCTTATATATCTTTTGATCTCACATGCTTCGTCAGCTTACTGTAGTCAAAATTTAACAGTATTTCTGATCATCTCCAAAGAAACCAGAAATAAACACATACTTGCTAAGTTGCTCACCTATTTATCTACCACCATCAGTCATTGGGCTTATACAGAAACTGAAATATAAGAGCTAAGATAAAATAAGATAATTATATTTATGTCCAACTAATGACCACAAAGTAGGTCAAAAGGACTGTTGAGTACAATGATGTCCATAAAATGCGGGAGAACCAAATGTTCTCCTATAAAAAAATACAATGCATGAATATAAAAAGTACAACACAGAAACATAAAAGATACAATGTATGGAATGCCCCGACAAAGAAGAGCTAGGGGCTAATGGGTCTGAGGATCAGACCCATCTCTCCTAACATCTGAGGCTGGTTGAAGAACACTGAAAAAAATTCCACAAAGTTTGCTGACCTGATGAAGAGGCACTGGGAGGTGCGGATTGTCCACTAACTCATTGTCGGGGGGAGTTTGCGCACTTCTGAGGTCTGGAGGACCTAGTCCGTCTCTCAGGGATGGATTTGAGACGGTTTCACTGTTGAGGTCTCGTGTGGTAGGGTGAAGTCCCACGGATTCTCATTGATCTAGAATCTGGATATGAAACGATATCAATCATTCTCTTTGTGCCCCTATCTGAAGGTAGTACCCTGAAAAATGTCGTGATCCTCTGTGTGGGGTCGGGTCTGATGGGAGGCTGAAGAATATGCGCTCGGAACTTGAGAGCCTCCTGCATATATAGGGCCAGACATCTCTGATCGGGATATCTGAAAAAGTTTGCGAGGGTCTGAGAGTCTCTGAACAAGCAATGGAACCTTCCTCTGATCTCGTAGTAGGTAGGGCATCCAAAAATGAAGTGCACCTCGGTCTCTACTTCCTGTAAATGACATACCTAGCAGATTCTGTCTGGTCTATCAATCTGGTGATCCGTCTTTACTCGATGTCGATGAGAACCTACTCTGAACTGGCCTAGAGGAATGCAAAGAGCATGAAGGCCATCTTTGGGCACAACCCTCTCGGAGGATTGACCTAGGTGACCTAGATGAACTGCCTGTAGATGTCCTCCCTGATGATCTTGTTCAACTCTTGTCTAGTAGGTAGAAGGTGACTAGGAGCATCCAAGGAATATTGGAAAGGAGGGAGATGATCCAACTGAATGACCACTGAATCTAAGAGATCTGAAACTCCTGTAAACCAACATCTAGCCCGGCTTGAGGGACTAGAAGAAGCAATAGTCTCAGAAGAGAAATATGCCAAGTAAGGGTAACGGTCCCTACTCTTCTCTTTATCCAAGGTTCATGTGTACAAACAAACATGTTCTCTTCCTGCTGTATTTGATACTATCGAGGTTCCTTGATCGAGCTCTATTTCAGCTTTGGAAAGTTCATCTGTGATCTTGTTTCTGTCCTTGTAGATGTGTGAAAGGGATATTTGTGGGAAAGATAGAAACTTAGTAACTTTACATCATTAAACAGGGCTGTAATGTGAAGTTTCTCAATGCCATTTCCTTGTGCAAACATTGGGTTACAAGAAGCAAATCACCATAAATTTGAATATGCGAAACTCTTGATTCTTGGGCCAGCTTCAAAACCAGTTTGAGAGCCATCAACTCACGTAAATTGTTTGATTCCTATCCAATTCCAACTTTAAATTTGATGCTATGGTTTTGTGATAAATAAAATATTCCTCCTGCTCCACCCTGGTCGGGTAGGGGGAGAGGGGCCAGTTTCAAAACCAGTTTGAGAGCCATCAACTCACGTAAATTGTTTGATTCCTATCCAATTCCAACTTTAAATTTGATGCTATGGTTTTGTGATAAATAAAATATTCCTTCTGCTCCACCCTGGTGGGGTAGGGGGAGAGGGGTCCCTTATGAGGCGCCATCAAACTTTCAAAGTATGCTTATGGAAAGTTCTTATTTAATATCTCTTCCGTGTGACCATGTGTTGATTGTTTCTCTGAAGGTTGTGCGTATGCATTTAGGATGTTTAAAGCCTGGACAACACATTATGAATGTAATGTCTCTTTTCCATCAAACAGTTTCAGATTCTTGGCTAGTCAAACTCTCTATGCAGTGTTTAAGGAAAGAGCTCTGATATTTTTTGCATTCTTTTTGGCACACCATAACCTAAAGGACTCTCCAATATCTTCACCTACCCATGCATTTTGATGGCTTGTCATTTATTCCTCTTCCTTCCATGCTTCCTTTGTAAAAGGACATGACATAATGATATGTGCGTTTGTTTCTTCTGCTTTCTGACTTAAGCTGCACCAAACAGGTCCTACAAGGGTTCTTTTTTTAGAATGTCTCATCTGAGTGCCCTGTTGTTTAAGATCACCAATTAAATTTCGGATTTGGTTGTACTCTTTCGTTTCCGTAAATTTTTCCAGCACCATACGTGCTGTTCTTCTCTTCCTTCCTCGGCAAGTGCTCTATATCCTAATTTTGGTACATAATTCCCTGATGGGTTTAAGATCCATACCAGCTTATTATCCTCCTTTGTGACCCTAACATTACTATCTTTCAAATATCTTTTGTATCTCTTCCATTTAGCAGCATACTCTTGAATTCCTAACTCCTTCCAGGTCAGCTATTCCTAGGTCGAAAAGTTTGTTCTGTGGCAGTTTGCAACCTGTTTTAATGTATAATATTCTCGGCTTCTTAACTCTAAGATCGATTGTGGAGAAATCTATATTTTCCTATACTGCTCAACCATGGATCAAGTCCAATTTGAACGTGGTCTCCTTTGCCAACTTGCAACATCAACTGATTTTCCACCAATGAGAAAGCAGAGATAACCGCTTT
Organism: Pinus tabuliformis; assembly: GCA_031772625.1. Taxonomy (NCBI): domain Eukaryota; kingdom Viridiplantae; phylum Streptophyta; class Pinopsida; order Pinales; family Pinaceae; genus Pinus; species Pinus tabuliformis. Next base: position 557,640,782 of record CM062804.1, on the reverse strand, counting down.
CCACATTATTAAAACATTATGAACTTGCTTTACAGGGTTCTAGAATCTAGATCCATTACATTACTGTGTTTGCTGCAACATATTTGGATTTAATAATCTGAACCAATAGCCTAGTTTCCTGAGTTAACCTCTATTCATTTTTTGCTGCCAGTGCTTTTGAAAAGAGGATTGGGTGTCAAGCTCCATCTTTCATTTGCTTTTGGAAGGGCTAGTTTCTTCCACGAAGACATAGCAAAACCTCTCTTCCCATTATCTCCAGACCATATGAATTTATAGCATAGCCTTCTAAAGACTTCCAACACCCCTTTTAGATTCATGCCTTTGATATCCATAATACAAGGATTGCTTCTTGTATGGCTATGATCAATGTTGAAGAAAAAGGTACCAAGGAAGTGTTTCCTAGTGCATTTGCCTTTTTGCCTAGGAAAACACTTTATAACACCTTTTTAGCATGCGCTTTATGAGTTATATTAAAGTCATGTTATAAAGTTACTTTATGTGGTACTTTATGTATTAGGTACTTCTAATATTAAAGTCACTTTATGTTTTAAAGTTAACTTTATGTGGGAAAAAGTACAAGGTACAATATAAAATTATAAAAGGATTAGGACTCATTAATGAGGGGGAGCACATGAAAAGGGGGTCAAGTGAGGGAATGATCTCCATCATTAATCTAGAGGGTTGAGATCTAATCTCAGCCCTTGATCAAAAGGGTTAGGGTTCTCCTAACTTAATGAAGCTAAAAGGGAGGAAAAAGACATAGAGCTCTCTCATTCTACTTGTGAAGAGTTAGAGAAGAAGAGAGGAGCGAAGAAGGAGAGGAGACTGCTACAGTATAGCTTTTTGCTTGAGGAGAGATTTTTTGTAGGAGAAGACTTCAACAGTGAGGCTCGAATCCCCAGAAAGTGCAGACAAAAGCAAGCACACACTCCCAGAATTTACATGCATAAGATTCCAGCACAGTTTTCGAGGCAGGAAGAGAAGTCTGCCTGCATGAATTTCGAGGCAGAAATTTAGCTTGTCAGAGACACGCATTTCCAAAACTGACAGGATATATTCCAGCAGTATTTTCGAGGAGATTTTGTCAGATAAACAGCGTAGAATTCGGAGTAATTACTGCTGGTCTGAAAGTGTTGAAATCAAGGTAGATTCAACACAGTTGTTACAGGTTGATTGGCATGATTTTCTAGGAGAAGTCAGATCTGTGGCTCGAAATTCTAGGCATTTAATTGCTGTACAGTGGCCTGAAATTTGAGGCAGTAGAGTGCAGACAGTGGCCCAGAAATTGAGGAGGAAGAGGACTGACGGTGGCTCACAATCAATGTCACATGGTTCGGGTTCGAGTTCGGGTTCGGCAATGATTAGGTTCGGCTTGAGTTTGAATTTTATGATGAGGTTCGAATGAGGTTTGCCATTAGATTCGTGTGTGTGTATATATATATAACGAATTATAGGATAAAATAGTAAGAAACCAACATCATTAAACATCGGAAATGTTATCATGGACATGGAAACTATAAGGATAAATTACAAGCTGTGACATGAGGTTATGAGTTTTGATTTATGCACTTGGTCAATGGCTATGAGGTTCGATGAGGTTCGTCGAACCTCAAATTTTTTTTAAGGTTCGCCAAAATTTGAAATTACAAGCTTAAGCTGTGACATGAGGTTATGAGTTTTGATCTATGCACTTGGTCAATGGCAATGAGGTTCGATGAGGTTCGTCGAACCTCAAATTTTTTTAAGTTTCGCCAAAATTCGAACCTCAAGGTTAAAGTTCGACGAACTTTGTGACATAGCTCACAACCCAAGGCAGAGATTGCTGGACTGTGGCACATTTTCCAAGGGAGATAAGTACCCTGTGTATTTAATGCTGTGATAATTTTTCCTGAGAAGAATCAAAATAAAACTCTACTTATCACTGATTTTCCCCTTGTGGTTTTTTCCAAGGTCGAGTTAGACCAAAAATTACTGTGTGAAAATCTGTGTATGCTTGTGCTTTTATTTTCTTCTCAATTAACAAAATGAAAAAATGTATAAGTAGCCTAAAGTGTTTCAAAATAATTTGCTAAAAGTTTTATTTATTAGCTAACACTTGGGGTTGTGGGCATTAAACTATATGCAAAAACCTTTGAAACTGGGAGGGCTACAGATCTGAAAATTTCTACATGGTATTAGAATCTATGAACCTACAGTGAGACCTTCAGCTGACAAAAAAACCTACAACAAGCTACCTTCTGCTAAAACAGTGAACAGTGAACCAAAACAACCTTCAAATATTCAGAGACCTGTGGTTGAGAGGGAGGCTAGTTGCTGATATTCAGATCTGAAAATTTGTGTTGGTTGTGGAGGTGAAATGGCGACTGGTTTGAGGGTAGAAGATAGGCTGAGTGGGGTTGAAAATCTTGGCCCATGAAAGGAGAGAATGATGCTACTGCTTGAGGAAGTTGAGGTGTGGGACATTGTGGAGAGTTTAGTGCAACCTCTCACCGATCCAGCTCAGTTGGTTGACTTCAACAAGCGGAATGTGAAGGCAAAGCGAATCATTTTCAATGCTATTAAAGACCATCTATTCCCTCATGTAACAGGGATGAAGTTTTCCTACGTGACGTGGGGTTCCCTTGTCACTCTTCACCATAGCTCCAATGAGAACATGAAGATGATGTCGCGTCAGAAGTTAAGAAACACCAAGATGACGAAGACTGACATGGTGACCTCCTACCTCACCAAGATCACACAGGTGAGAGATTAGTTGGCTGCAGTGGGAGAATTTATTCCGAAAGACCAGTTGGTTAGGACGGCACCAGATGGTTTTCCCAAGCAGCAGGATGGATTCATATATGGCATTGTGGCCAAAGAGCATTTTCTAGAGTGGAGGAGGATGTGGTTGATTTTATCCAGGAGGAGACTAGGGGGAGTGCCAAGAGTGGCAGCCAACGTGGTGGGGTAGATGAGGAGGAGAGTGTTGCCCTCACAACTAAGGGCAAGAAGAAGGCCAAGAAGGGGTCTTCTAGTGGATCCAAGCAGCAGAAGGGGAAGTAGAAGGCCAAGGAAAAGGACATGAGCAAAGCGAAATGCTTTGCTTGTGGGAAGTTGGGTCACTATGCTGATCAGTGTCCCGACAAGAAGGGCAAGAAGAAGGCCGTTGTAGTTTCGGCATAAGTAGATGAGTTTGCCTCTAGATTTGACACTGAGTTTGCTTTAGTGGTGAGTCTTGCCACTAGTGTCATGTCTTTTGATGCGTGGTTTGTAGACAGTGGAGCTTCCTACATATGACTGGAGTGAGAGAGCACTTTATGAGTTTCACAGAGGATGATATTGACTTGGAGGTTGTGCTTGGAGATGACTCCAAGGTCAGAGTAGGAAGAATGGGGCAATATCTTTATGTTCTAGGGTTGAAGAAGAACTTGATTTCAGTCTCTAGTATTGAGGACAGGGGGTATGTAGCGGTATTCTGAGGAGGACAGGTGCTTATATATCCGAGGGGATCTATTATTGAGTTTGCTAGAGTGATTGGAGTCCGCAGTGTGGTGAGTTGTGTGAGATATGGCACAGGAGATGGTCCCCTTGCACCATGGAGCATTCAGGATGATGAGAGAGATGGTTACAGGTTTACCTGAGTTCAACACTAAGCAACATGACTTGTGTAGGGGGTGTGCTTTGGGAAAGTACACCAAGACACCTTTCCCAAACAGTGACAATAGGGTGTGCTTTGGGAAAGTACACCAAGACACCTTTCCCAAACAGTGACAATAGGGTAGCTGGTATCCTAGACTCGATACACTCTGTGTTAAAATTTTCTTAACTCAAGATGACTGCTGTCCTATGTTTCTTTATCAAATAACCCAGATCTTGAATTAAGTCAATAACAAAATTAAAATTCTGAACTTGTAGCAGTCACATATATAGCTGGAAAATATAAACAACAGAAACAAACTAACTTTTCAAGTACACATAAAATTCTGTTCTTTAAATCAGCTTATTGTAAATGATCAAAACTTATAAGGACCCCTCAAAACTGAGGTTTTCAGCCTTATAGACACTCAAATTTGCACTAGATCTGCTAGATCTGTCTGCTTATCACTCAGATTTGCTAGATCTGACTGTTGGATATGAATGTGAGTACTTTAAATTCTTTTTCAACCTTTAGATCTGAATATCAACATGCATAAGTAACTGAAATAAATTGTAAAATACTCACATCAGTACACAAGATTTACCCTGGGGAAACCCAATAAGAGAGAAAACCCCAACAAAGACCTTCTTACTTTATTGCTCTTGAACAAATTTGCAGGTACAAACCCTTCTTGAAGGAGCTACAGAACAGTATAGTTCACTGGGAGAGAGGACGACTGGAGACAAATGAAGCCTTAACTGACTTGAAACTTCTTGCATGCAGGTGCACATGACTTAGATCAACTTGCCTTGAGCCAAAGATGCCAGATCTGAAGCAACCCGGACTAGATCTGAGCTTGTGTGAAGTAGATCTGAAGATTACTTGAGCGCACTGTAGAAATTTGACAGAATCAGGTCGTGTCACTTTAGCAGTGTAGATGCCTGCCTTAAAGCCTGAATCTGACTGAGTGTTCTATGGATCTAGGAATGCCCTTGTCTTAGCTTCCAGATCCAACTGGAATCACCTTGATTGGACCTTTGTAGCTCAAGTTATGCTCACTTTTGTAACTTGCCCCCAGAAAACCTGTGTGCTGATGAAAAACTGCAGAAAATGAACTTGTGTAGCAAATTGCTTTCTCTTGGTCCTTTTATCATTTCTCTTGGCTAGAATGGAGCGCCCAGATCTAATCTTGGATTGACATTGGATAAGCTTCATGATCCTTCTAGAAGACTCCATGAGAGAGGGGTTAACAACTTAAGTTGTTCTCCCTAGACACAAGTGTGCCCCCCCTTCTTCTAATTTTACATTGACATCTTTAATATAATAATGCCTTTATAAACTTAGGCAAACTTAGGCTTTTAGCCTTTACATCATAACATTACATTATAACATCTCAACTAGTCACTAGGACTAGGAGTTTACATGACAAACACTTTTACATGACTCAAGGCTTTTACGTAGACATTTTATATAGACATTTTATCACTCTCTCAACCAGCATGGTCCATTCACTTGCAATTACATTTAAGTACTTATGTTCAAGATAACAATAAGAAGGTGGTCTTTTCCATGTGATCATTTAGTACTACAACTTGGACACTTGTTGGAGTAAGCCTAGGAGGGGCCAGGTCCTAGGTAGTCACGCCAGGTCCTAGGTAGTCACATCACAACAAGCCAAGGAGTCCATCACACATGCCAGTACTAGCTCACAGGACTTCTTCATTCGTCCTGACTCTTGCTAGACTGAGTCTTGACTGTTGCTCAAAGAGCTCACAAGACATTGCCTTGGATTTTGCACATGGCTCACCAGGCATCCACTAGCAGCTCCTTCATCCTGGCTCTTGTCAAAGCTCACAAGGCTTCTACCTTCGCCTTGACTTTTGCAGTGACTCACAGGATTTATTGATTCTCCAAATCTTCCCTGGCTAGCCTCAGGGTGGCCATTTAAGGCCTCTCATTGGAGAATGACTTTCGATGTTGCTATTTTCAACACTCTGATGTGTGTGGTCCTATTCTCATGCATCATTGAGCGAACATGAGTACTATGTGACCTTCATTGATGACTAGTCCAGGAAGACCTGGATTTTCTTTTTGAAGACCAAGGATCAGGTCTTCAAGAGATTCCAAGAGTTTAAGGCTCTTGTGGAGAACTAGATGGGAAAGAGGATCAAGGTGTTGAGATCAGATAATGGGGGCGAGTATACCTCCAAGGAGATGAAGGAGTTTTATAGGAGTGTTGGCATCAAGAGGGAGTACATAGTGCATTATAACCCCCAACAAAATGGGGTGGCAGAGTAAGAACAAGGCCATAATGGGTGCAGTGAGAGCTATGTTGCATGATTAGAGACTACCTTTCTTTTTATGGGCCGAGGCGTGTAACACTACATTATGCTTGTAGAATAGGAGTCCACATAGTCTTGGGAAGTAAGACTCCTAAGGAGGCTTTTTTTGGGAAGAAGCCTGAGATTGGGCACATTAGAATTTTTGGGTGCCTTACATATTCACATGTCCTTGAGGAGAAGAGGACGAAGCCAAAACTATTAGAATAATGCTACTTTAGTGATTAATGCTGTTTCTGTTTTCTGTCTTATTAGCAGTTTCATAGACGAAACTTGCTGTTTCTATTTCTTAGTAGAAACTCGCTGTTTCTATCTTTGTAAATACATTTGTATTATTTATTGAGCTTCATAGCTCATTGTAATTAAAAAATTCATTCATTGATTATGGTATCAGAGCTCGGGTATCTTTCGAAATAATTTTTCGTTGCTTGAAAAATTCTGTGGTTCATTTCGAAATTGCTCTTGGAATTTGAAAATTTTTTTTGGGCGTCATTTTTTTCTCTTTGGACGTCGTTGTTTACTTTGCGTCTGCGGGTTCTAACTACTCCGAGGGTTTCTTGAATACTGGAATATACGTTGGAGTCGATCCTCCGGCTGATCAAATCCTTTGGTATCAGAAATTTTTTTCTGGTTAGAAGCCCCATTCGTCGCCATCGCGTGGATTTGAAGGCTGTACAACTCAGTCAAGTTCAAAGTCAGTTTTTTTTGCTGTATACGCTTTGAGATTTCTAGTGCACGGTCAATTTTTTTTTTTTTTGCTTTCACGGTGATTCGAATCCGTGATGTAGATAGGGAGGTACTGGAGCCTCAGTTACTGTGTGTGCCGTCCGCGTTTGCAACTGTGCATTGTATCGAAACAACAGTCTATCGACCACGTCAGTGGGGTCACTATATTGTGTTCCGGAACAACGCGTGTTTGACGCGTATTTTACAGCCCCAATGTTTGTTGGAATTTCGGCGTGATTTTTTTGTCGCATCATTTGTTTGTCGACCAACCTGAGTCTGCCACCCACACCCATTTACGAACCTCAAGAACCATTCACCGTTTGAATTGCAAAAGGCGGTTTCGTGGCACCGAGGTGTATCAACTAATCGTGACACAGGCCGATATATTTTTTTTTACCTCGCTGCAAGCTGAGAAATCCCACAAATTTGTCACGCTTCCACGACATAATAGTAAGGCCGAGTTTTTTTCCTCAATCTTGCTGGCCGAGTTCTCTTTCCGACTGGACAATTCCTTTGCTAGCAGAAGGACAAATTAACTGCTGTTTTGGAGCTCATTGTCATTGTCATTGTTGAGCTGAGTTATAGTGCTGAAAAAGGGCCGAGTATCTTATCAGGACAGAATTCAAGGTTTCTTGGTTTGCTGAGCAAGTTTGTGGCTGAATTTAGGACAGAGTTGCCTCTGTCCCTGATTGTGTGTAACCATCTCTGTCGCTATGCATGGAGTATACTATGGAGGCTGAGTTTTGAAACTATTTGTGGGCAACGTATTTCTCTTTCAGTCATTCTCTCAGTCCTATTTGCTGGTTTGGCATTCTCTACAACTATATCCTGTATATTGTAAATGGGAAGGACGAGTTTCTTTATTACAACACTTGTATGACTTGCTGAAGAAAATTCTGGGCATTATATCAAACTTATAGACTGATATTTGTGGCTCGTTTTTTTTTCGACCAAGAGTTGAATCTTATTTCCAGCACCTATCATTTTTTGTCCGGATCAGCCGGCATCTGTATTAAAATCCGTGCCAGACTCCTTTGTTGTTTTCCGTGTCTTGGGAAATGTGCAGATGGCCTCACTAACCAATCTGATGTTGGAAGGCAATCAACGTTTTAATGGCAACAATTATAACATCTGGAAACAGAGAATGTTGACCATTTTTGAATATAGGTGCCTTGACCAGCTTGTTCTGAACAAAGAGCTTTGTCCTGGTACAACTGGTACCGTTCAAGGTAAGTTTGATGATCGAAATCGAGAGGTTGTTATGCTTCTCAAACTCTCTGTGACTGATGATTAGTTACCGCAGATTCCTTCTAGCAAGACAGCTGCCGAAATCTGGCAACATTTGAAGGAATTGCATGAGACATCCGACAAGAGTAGAGCTTTCTTTCTCAAGAATCAGTTGTTCTCCATCATGATGGACGAACATATGTCTTTACAGGAACATCTTAACAAGATTAAAGACATTCGAGATCAGCTCGAAGCCATTGGTCGGACCATGGAGGAAGAAGATATGGTAGTCATCACTTTGAAAAGTCTACCAAAATCTTATGAGCACTTCATAGAAACACTCAACATTACCTCCACTAATGTTGATCTGAAGTTTCCGGAGTTATGCACCAAACTCATGCAGCAGGATTGTTGGAAACAACAATTTGGTAGTGGTGCTTCATCAGCCTCCTCAGAAAATGCTTTTGCTGCCAAATATCAGTCCTCTCAGTCCTTTCAGCAGAAAGGTTCTTCTCAGCCTTTTGATCCTGCTAGGAAGAAAAATGTGCAGTGTAATTACTGTCACAAGTTCGGCCACATGAAGAAAGATTGCCGACAGAGGATTGCTTCTGAACAGAAGAAACAGGGAGGGCCCCATCAGATAGCGAATGTTGCAGAACATTTCGAGCAGACAGGATCTGCCTTTTACGCCTTTATGGCTGAAAGGTCTTCAGATCATGTCCCGTCTTCTGCCTGGTACATTGACTCTGGTGCATCATGCCATTTCTCTGATAGGCGTGACTGGTTTATTGACTTCTCACCTTTCAGTGATTCCGTGGTATTCGGCGGAGGTGAAGAGTACATAGTGGTTGGCAGAGGTACAGTTCAGATCTAGTCTGGTGGGCGCCGCTCATCTTCCTGAATGTGTACTATGTTCTTGGTATTGAAATTAATCTGCTGTTTGTCAGCCAGATTATGAGGAACTCTCCTCAGCTTGATGTAGTGTTCAGTGTGCACAAGTGCTCGATTATCGACAGGGAGACTAGTCTTACAGTTGTTGTTGGCCTAGAGGATCATGGTCTATACAGGCTTCTTGACACTGGTGATTCTCTAGAAGTGGCTCTAGCAGCTCGTGTTTCTCCCATCAGCACTCTGTGGCATCAGTGATATGGGCATCTAAACATGCAGTATCTCTCTCAGCTCTCTTGGGAGGGACTTGTGTCAGGGTTACCTGATATTCAGACTCAACAGTTGGGAGTATGAGGTGCCTGTCAAGCTGGCAAGCAACATCGGTCTTCATTCAAGGATGGAGAATCTTGGCGCGCATCTAAGGTACTCCAGTTAATTCATGCTGATATTTGTGGTCCTATGAATACATCTTCTATTACTGGTTGCAAATATTTTTTGCTATTGTAGACGATTTCAGTAGAAAGATGTGGGTGTATTTTCTAAAATATAAATCCGATGTATTTAGTATCTTTCAGAAGTTTAAATCCTTAGTTGAAAAAGAGTCTGGCTGTAATATCATAACTCTTAGGACAGATAACGGGGGGGGATTTTGTTCTTCTGCTTTCTCCAACTTCTATGATACTCATGGCATCAAACGCCAGTTAACTACACCCTACACTCCTTAGCAGAACACGCAACTGTACGGTTGTTGAAATGACTCGTTCCATGTTAGAACATAGGAGTGTTCCGAACAAATTCTGGGCTGAAGCAGTATTTACTACTGTCTATCTTCTTAATCGATCACCTACTCAGGCTGTTAAGGGGAAGACTCCCGAAGAGGTTTGGTCTGGTCGTAAGCCTAAGATCAGTCACCTCAAAGTATTTGGCTCAATTTCATATGTTTGGATTCCAGCTGCTAAGCGCTCTAAGTTGGATTCCAAAAGCCAGAAACTCATGATGACAGGGTACAATGATCATCACAAGGCCTATAGGCTGAGAGATATAGCCACTGGTCGTCTTAGCTTCAGTCGGGGCGTAGTATTTGATGAAGACAGAGGATTCTTTCAGTCTCCTCCTTCTGAGCAGTGTTTAGAGGATCAACCTCACAGTGTTCTTCTTTCGGTAGGTCCACCTGATGGGAGGGATGATGCAGCATTAGTATTTGATGATGCACTACCTGAGCTTCCTCCGGAAAATAACTCTCCTCTTGCTGCTCCTATTGTTCCTGAGCCTTCTCCACCTCCTCTTGATATTGGTTCCTCTACTCTCTGGCCTAATGGTGGGCAAAAACCATTGGTGATCTCCGGGATAATGAGCTCCTTGAAGGTAGAACTTATAGACATAAGAGCAAACAACAGTCTACTGTAAATTTTGCTCTTATGGCTAACCTGCACAGTATTTTTGAGCCTCAAACCTATTCAGAGGCTAAGGGTACACCTGAGTGGGAACAGGCTATGGAAGCTGAATTCCAGAGTCTTCAGAAGAATCACACTTGGACCCTTTCTGATCTTCCTGCAGGGAAAAAGCCCCATTAGCTGCAAATGGGTGTATAAAGTGAAATACAAAGCTGACTGAACCCTAGACAAGTATAAAGCTTGCCTTGTTGCTCGAGGGTTCTCACAGAAGGAAGGTATCGACTATGAGGAGACCTTTGCTCCTATAGCCAAGATGAGTACCATACAGCTTGTCCTTGCCCTAGCAGCTCAGTTCAATTGGAAAGTCCATCAGATGGATGTAAAGAGTGCTTTCCTAAATGGTGACTTACAGGAAGAAGTCTACATGACGCAACCTCCAGGATTCAAGGTTGCCGGTCAAGAACAGAAAGTGTGTAGATTAGTTAAAGCACTCTATGGTCTGAAACAAGCTCCTCGGGCTTGGTACATGAAAATTGATAAATACCTAACAGATCATGGCTTTCAGTGGAGCCCATCTGATGCAAACCTGTATATCAAGCATACTGGTGATGATATTTTGTTTGTGGTTGTCTATGTGGATGACCTTATCATTACTGGCAGTTCAGCACATTTGATCCATGGGATCAAACAAGATTTGTGCAGCACCTTTGATATGACAGATTTGGGACTCCTTCATTACTCTCTGGGGGTTGAATTTTGGTAGACTGAGAACAACATCTTTCTCTCTCAGCCCAAGTATGCCAGAAATCTTGGGGACAGGTTCAGAATGCAGGATTGCAAACCTGCCACGACTCCTATGGAACTAGGGCTCAAACTTTCAGCGCAGTCATCCTCACCCCTTGTGGATGAAACTTTATTCAAGCAATTAGTGGGCAGCCTCATCTACCTTATTGCCACTAGACCTGACATCAGTTTTGCAGTGAGCTACATTTCCCGCTTCATGTCAGCTCCTAAGGCTGATCATTGGATAGCAGCGAAGCATGTGCTGCGTTATGTGCGTGGCACTCTTGATTATGGACTTCTGTACACTCGAAGTTCCGATCCTATACTCAGTGGTTACACAGATTCTGATTGGGCCGGTTCGGTTGATGACCGTAAATCTACAGCTGGGTATGTGTTTAGTCTGGGATCTAGTGTTGTCACATGGACTAGTAAGAAGCGGCAGGCAGTGGCTCTTTCCTCGACAGAAGCAGAGTATCGGGGAGCAGTTAAGGCATCTTGTGAGGTAGTTTGGCTTTGACGTATGCTTGTGGATATGCATGTTTCCCAGGCTGGCTCTACTCCTTTGTTCTGTGATAATCAGGGAGTGCTCAAACTTGCCAAGAATCCAGTCTTCCATGAATGAACAAAGCATGTGGAAACCCATTGTCACTACATTCGACAGCTTGTTGAAGACGGATCCATTCAGTTGTTGTATGTTCCCACAACGGACCAGCCAGCAGACATCCTCACCAAGCCCCTTGGTCCTGATAAATTTGTAAAATTCAGAGGGTCTCTAGGCGTTGTAAATAGATTGAGCATTAAGGGAGGGTATTAGAATAATGCTACTTTAGTGATTAATGTTGTTTCTATTTTTTGTCTTATTAGCAGTTTCTTAGACGAAACTTTCTGTTTCTATTTCTTAGTAGAAACTTGCTGTTTCTATCTATGTAAATACATTTGTATTATTTATTGAGCTTCATAGCTCATTGTAATTAAAAAATTCATTCATTGATTAAGAACCCACTGCAAAGAAGGGTAACTTTATGAGTTACAGTGAGACCAACAAGGCCTACCGTATATACATTCATGCGCTAAGGAAAGTTGCTCTGAGGCAGGATGTGAGATTTGAGGAGGGGGCCTTAAGGAGGTCTTGGGAGGTTGATTAGGTAGAGCAACAAGATCCTCGACAGGGGGGCACACCACATGTATCAAGATCTTCAGGAGGTACACCATGTTTAGGAGGATCACCTACTTCTAGGGTGATAGGTTCACAGAGTCCAGGATCGCCGGGCACAGGATCTCAAAGTACAGGTTTACCACAAACCACAAGAGGGGCTTCCTCATTAGGAGAAGAGGTTCTAGTGGAGGATTTTTGCAGTGGGCTAGGGCAATTATTCCCTTGGGGTCTCCTATAGCAATAAGCCTTATTCCTCGACTATGACAATGCAATTCAATACAATGATATACCTTTTAATGAAACAATGCTAAGCCCTTCCAACAATATAGTGAATTTTAATATAACAATGAAACATTTAATAACTCCAAACTTCAATCAATAAAGATGATCCTACAATATAACGTTTAATGGTCCAAAGGCCCCACCACATTTGGTCCAAATCAACAGATAAATATTAATAACCCAATGACCCCACCACATTTACTCTAAAATCAAAATAGACCAAGGTTTCAATAATTCAAAAATTAGAAATAGTCCAAGGTTACAAAATTTTAACACAACAACGTGCCTTTTGCCAGCTGCTCCCGACAACTAACCCAAGCGAAGCTATCTATCCAAAACAACTAAATTGCTACAGATCCCACTTCTGTCAGCTATCGAACTGGTAATCCACTTTGCTTCTGCACCACATATATGAACCACCTTTACTAGTTACAAACTAGCGATCAAAATTCAACAATTAAAGATGCTAACCAGAGATCGACTAAATCACAGTTAAAGAATTGAGTGTTCTGCTCAAATAACTCTCTCGGAATTGCACTAGATCTCGACATGCTTACAACGCTAGTCACGTGCTTGCTCCAGTTCAGATATGTTTCCAATTTTCGTTTGCGCTAAAAAAATATTGTTCCTGCGTAGTTTGGTGACAATGAAGAGATTCCGTCCATACATTGACCATATAATATTAATGAGAAGTTGATGTCGATCTCAGAGCCGTCTCGTCATACTTCAATTTAGCTTCTATGCGCAGGGGTTTTGTTCATAGGGACTCATTTGAAAACAAATAAATAGCCTCAGTCTTAAACCTCACTCTTCGGAAATGATTTGCTCATATTTTGACTATGCTTTGCTTTGTTAAGCGGTGACCCGATCAACCAGAAGGTGGTTCAGTTTTCTTATCTCAGGTTTTGTCCACAAACGTTTTACTGTGCCTTCGATCTGTTCAGGGTTTGATTATTCCCTTCTTTGCTACAGGACTAACACGTTGGGTTTGATAAGAGAGTTGATTTGCGCCTGATATTTAGCTTCAGAAAGACATGCGCTTACTTCAGAAAACCCTTTCACTGACCTCAGATACCACAGTGACCTCAGAAAGGCGTCTTCATGCTCAGGAAGGTTTCGAGCTGCTTAACCTTTTGCCGTTTAAGAAAGAACGTGGATCCCAGTTTAAGAAAGAACACGGATCCCTTGTTTCCTTTACTAGTAGACCCTTGAAGGACTTGGACAAAATTATTCCTGCTTGCTAGAACAAAGATAAGAGAGAAAACAAAGGAAAATCAGTTTATCAACTAGGGTGGAATCTTTCACCATTGAAATTGATAGGACGAAAGGGGTCTTAAAACCCTCAGAGCCTCAGGCTCAATAAAACAAAGATAATTGATCCAATCCAATGATGATCCAAATGCAATAAACCCTCTTGTATTTATAGATTTCCTTAAGGGGATCTTTCTCCTTAATTGGTTAAGTGAGGTGTTGAATTTCCATGAACTTAGGTCTAGGTTAGAGTCTTAAAATCACTGACGTTACCAAACCAAGAGTCTCAACCATAAACTACTTTGAACAACGGAAATATAAAGCAGTAAATCACATATGCACAATATACACAGTTTTAAACAAAATTGTACAATAATGTACAATCACTAATCTTCGTTATATTAAACCAAATTTGAATAATACAACAATCTATGGTATACAAGATACAATGGCAAATGTCGCTGCAACTTCTATGTCGTATCTTGTCCTGCCGGTCCTTCGCTCCTGTTCTGCTCACTAGTAGTGCCTTAGTCCATCAAGGCATCTACACATCGAGACTCCAAGAGGGCTGCCTCCTATCACTGCTGCAAGTCACGTCTGCTACAATGAATTATTGTATTGAATTTATTGTAAAGAGGATTGGCGTCCTTGCCATTGATTAATAAAATTATTGTTCTATCATTGTTCATTTTGTGTTCTAATTGTAAGTGATCTTGACTGGTAAAAATAAAAATTGACAAGAAATACTAATCACCCCCCTCTCAATATTTCCAACAGTTGTAGCATGATTTTTTTGGATGCTAAAGGCCATCTAGAGCCTATTTGGTGATCTGTATTTCTAGTTCAGAGATGGATTACACTTGATGCTATTTTGGTTATGTGCAACCTTGCATGCTATATAAATGAGAACTTGTAACTTGTGGACGTGGTTGACGAAGATTATAACTTCTAGATGATTGATGTTATATGGTGTAATCCATGTTTTTATGCTTTTTATATCTAATTCATCATTCTACATGCTTTTGTTGACATATATGCATCAAAATATATAAAAATATATATTATATAAAAATTCGCTCCTGATTTGCTCCCAAACCGGGAGCTTTTGAAAATGTCACTCCCCGCTCCTGCTTCTGCATCCAAGTAACCTTGGTTTTGATGAAGGTACATCCTCTCAATGCAAATCATCACATCTCTCATCCCCTTGGGATTTTTTTTGACTTTTAGCTTCTCAGTATAAACCTAAGTTGCATGATATGAAGAAATGGGTGCACATTTCTGAAACAAAAGCACACTGGAAATGTGACCTCCCAAAAATTTGGAAATCGGGAAGTGAGCAAGAACATTAAAATGACAACCATAAATGACAAGCAATGTTCCACCATCGCTTATTATTAGAATCTTCATCATTAGTATCATACATTGCCATTACGCCAAACCTCTAGGGGCATCAGTCAACACCACCCAATTTTGATGAAACTACCTAGTCCAAGCTTTAAAATATGGTCCAAGCTATACATTTTTTTTCCAGGTTATACACCTGCAGAAAACCCGAGTACTTCCCCTCATTTTGAGAATGGTACCCAAGGTAAAACCTAGAATCTTCAAGGCTCAAGGTTGGTCAACAACGAAGCTTGAAGCCATTACAATGATATACTCATTAAGAGCTGAACCTATCACTTGCAAGAATTGAACCTGGGTGGGGAGGAGAAGAGTTATTCCTCCCAACCACCTGGTCTGAACCCAATTTATCAAAAAGTTTCCTGTATATGTTGCAATTTTCAATTAAAATATCATTTGCAGTGTTTGTGAGTCCGAGAACTCACAGAAGAACAATAAGCTCTGGATTTTGTGTAAACATTGTGCATTGGTTATAGTGTATACAGGGAAAATTGAACATGGAATAAATTTGACTTTACTGTATTTGTGATGAGTTTATATCTGATATTTGATCTTCTGATTTGACTGATTATCTAATATTTTTGTTTCAGAGAAAAATGGGCAAACCTGATAAACATGAAATGAAGCTTTCCAAAGCAATCAATGGTTCGAAACAAAAGCTTAAAGCTAAGAAAGATGCTTTCAATTGCAAACGAGCTGCTACTATTGCATCCTCAAGGGGTATCCTGATCACTTTTCAATCTGAGTTTAAATGTCTTTAAATCCAAAATAAAATGATTCGATAGACGTACAAATAGAGTCTAACTTCGCTTTAGAATCATCGGTATATAACAGATAATAATGCATCTTAGTGTGGTAACAAGAATCTTTAGGTTTGTCGTATACAACATTTTTTATCTCCTAGATTTTCTTAATAAAGGCGAAACTGCCTTTCCTATGTTACCTGTCTTCATAGCCTTCAGACGGTTAAGGATCCCCAGTTGGATACTTCAACCATGGTGAGTTAAAGATAATGTAGCTAGCCAACTGAAAGTACAATTGGCTTCTTAGTTGTAACATATGTGGATGATAATGCCCTTATTACATTAATGCCCTTATACTTGACACAATGATTTTTAACTTTTACAAAGTGGAATGGCACAAGCCCTGCCCTTTTATATGATATATCATTCAAAAGGTGAAGACATGTTTTCTAGAGATCACTTTTTGTCATATCTATTTATAGAATGCCATGCTGTCAGTTTGCCTATTTTATCCTTTCCTTCTGCTTGTGTTGTACTGGGATGTGCTTTATAGTCCTTTAAAATTGTTGTCCATGTTTAAAGGTTTCCATGACAACTAGAGAAGATAATAAAGCACTTGTGTTAAAATTTACACGTGACAAACATTATCATGGGGGTAGCTATGTACAAGGATAAGTAATTTTCTTTAGTGTTGTTTGCTTATATCTTGTATATAAATGCATATCCGATGTGTACCAGAAAACAGAATTTGGGAAATGAAATAGAAAACAACAATGGAATGAGAAATTTGGCTTCGAATGTTTCAAGTATAAGAAATGGTATCATCATTATGTTTTCACTTCTTACTTTATAGGTTGCTTTTTGTTTACAGTCATTTGAAGATTAATGACCATCTATACTGTTGGTTCTAGTAACTTCTCCTTTAGGTGGGAAGTAAAGAAATGGTGTACTGCAAAAATTTGAATGCATTGTATTTTAGGTAGTGTTTCCATGTCATGATGGCATGGATAATCACCAATATTTCTTGATAAAAAAATGGGGGATCATTGTTAAATAGTGATCAACATTCTTATTTTTACAGTACTATACCTATTGGATCACAACTACTATGCCTTTTATACTTGCGTGGGTGTAGATGATAAAAGGTTTTGATGGGTCTAGTAAAGTTGATACAGGGGCTTCGGGGCTTCACTAAATTCTTGAAGGCTTGTTTTATACTTTTGGAACCTCCTGTTTAGTAGGGGATTTGATATTTGTAAGAAATATGCTATGAACATTCAGTGGAGGTTTGTGTGTTAAGAAGCTTCTTTGCTCTCACGCATTTACTGTCGTCCTGCAGTCTTCTATGACTTTTATTTTGTTCTGGTTAATTGATATCATCTTTATTTTTTATTTTTTATCCCATTGTATGTGCAAAAGATATTCAACTTGTTTTTTGAAGAAACTAAATTTTGAAAGTTTGACATATGGCTTGGTATCTTTTAAATTTTTTATCACTATTTGGAAGTGTTTCTTGTGTTTTCTTGTATTTTCTAAAGTTATGATATCCCCCACAAATACTACTGCAAGTGTTCCTAGTTATGATCAGAAAATTTTGCTCGCTAAGTGAAAGTGGCTGGTGCTTTTGTTAGTTTGAAAGGCATATCTAGGAATTTGTAGTGGCTATCTTTCATTGTAAAAACTAGTTTCAGCAGTTCAGCTTCTTTTATCTTTACATAGTCATTCTCACTTCTTAGTTGCATTTTGTTAAAGAAACATGCCTTTTTAAGTGCACCTAGGAGGTCATCTATCCGTGGGAGGAGGTATTTTGTTTATCTTTTACTGTCATTTTTTTATGGACTTGTAACCAAATACATCCTCATAGTGCCATCTTTCTTTTTTTCCACAGTAATACTAAATCTCCTTACCATGCTCTCCATTTTTTTTTGAAGTCTTTTTATAAGAGTTATTTTACTTGTTCTTCCACGTTTTCCTTTTTTTGAAAAGCTTAGTATGTAGGTTGTGTTACCACCAAAAAATGCAATCAAGTTATAAAGACATGCTAATGAGTTCAATCATAGAGGCAACTAAGAAGAGTGTATGCATTGTCACCACAATTGCTGTTTCTCTCTCTTTAGGCCAGCTCTCCTCTGGCACAAGGGAGGTATGCCTAAGGCTAGGATTACTAAATCTGTCCTTGAAGGTCATATTAATTTCAAATTTAGTAAAACAGAAAATGATTGATTTATGTGTTATATTTTGTGCCAAACATCCAATTAGGGAAAATTGAGTATAGAGGTCTTAACAGCATTTGATTCAAATGAGCTGAAAAGGTATGATAATGCTGATATAACATGCTAGTATCACACAATGAGGGCTGTTTCCAGATTGCAGAAAATTACTTGGAGGGTGTGTTACCCTCCTTCTAGCAGGGTACCTATAGTTAAAATTCAATTTGATTTAGCAGGGCAGATTGGAGACAGGAAATTTTTTGCCTATTCTCACGGAATCTCAATGCACAAGGCTGCCAGGTCAAAATTTCAACAAGGACTCATTTTGTTCAGTATCATCATACTCGACATGGCACATTGAAATTTTGGCAAAAGAAGGTTTTTTTTTCAAGCAAAATTCAGCAGGCTAAGGGGAGTGTGGGCATAGTAATGTATGAGTAAAAGGTGGCAAAGTACATTTATGTTGCATGTGAAATGTTTGATGTTGCATGCCATGGAGAGGGCCTCCTATCACATGTGCCAACCTCTTGAAGACCAAAAATAGCAAAATGCTGGAGTTTTAGCATCCATGCAAGCGAAAAACAACAATTTCCAGCTCACACGTGCGAGTTCTTCAAGTGAACCTACAGATAATGCCCTAGCTCAACTATGGGCATGTGATAGCTTGTTGGAATCCTCCTGACATGACCTACCTTCCTCAAGCAAAACCCTGGACAAATATTCTAAGCCGTTTTCTCCACAGGCAGTTTTTTGGGATTGGTCAATTTGCATGCCACCTCATATGTGTGGGTCATGGAGGGTTCCTCTATGTCAACATTGGGCAACCAAAGGGGCATTGTGCTCCATTTTCAAGTGATCAAACCTTTTTAAAGAATATTTCAGCTTATATCAAGTTAAATGTGGGAACATTGAACCATTTCTTGGGACCTAGACACATCCTTCAAGATTTAATAACTATTCGAAGCAGAAGAAAGAAGTTGAATACCTGGGACACATCATATCCAAAGGAGTCAAAGTGGATCCAAACAAAATTAAAGCGATTAAAGAATGGCCAAAACTCAAGAACATATCAAAACTGAGAGGAATTATAGGTTTAACTGGATATTACAGAAGGTTCATAAAGAACTATGCACATTTGACTGCGCCACTGACAAATTGTTAAAAAAAAACGCTTTCCAATGGACTAAACAAGCAGACGAATGCTTTGAGAATCTAAAAAGGGTAATGTCAACCACACCGGTACTGACTACTCTAGATTTCTCCAAACTATT